>CM026387.1:35112040-35172040 GCA_014843695.1 Archivesica marissinica
CGTAAGTAGATCAGAGATGGCCTGGTCGCGGTACACCGGTACGTAAGTAGATCAGTGAAGGCCTGATCGAGGTACACCGGTACGTAAGTAGATCAGAGATGGCTGGTCGCGGTACACCGGTACGTAAGTAGATCGTGAAGGCCTGATCGCCGTACACCGGTACGTAATTAGATCAGAGATTGCCTGGTCGTGGTACACCGGTACGTAAGTAGATCAGAGATGGCCTGGTCGCGGTACACGGTACGTAAGTAGATAGGTGGGGTGGGTGGTTGTGGTGTAGAGATGGCATGTCGCGGTAACCGGTACGTAAGTAGATCAGAGATGGCCTGGTCGTGGTACACCGGTACGTAAGTAGATCAGAGATGGCCTGGTCGTGGTACACCGGTACGTAAGTAGATCAGAGATGGCCTGGTCGCGGTACACCGGTACGTAAGTAGATCAGAGATGGCCTGGTCGTGGTACACCGGTACGTAAGTAGATCAGAGATGGCCTGGTCGCAGTACACCGGTACGTAAGTAGATCAGAGATGGCCTGGTCGCAGTACACCGGTACGTAAGTAGATCAGAGATGGCCTGGTCGCAGTACACCGGTACATAAGTATATCAGAGAAGGCCTGGTCGCGGTACACCGGTACGTAGGCTAGTAGATCAGAGATGGCCTGGTGGGACAAAACTGAGCTGAATTAAACTGGCATGACCATTCTTCAAGATTATCCAGGTACTGGGATCCATCGACAGACCCTTCCCCAGTATTCAAATACTACACTACTAGTATCATAGTCTGCCAGTTGCAGTGCTTATTACGTTGTACGAGTCGTAGCGCTTATTTCACACACTATTTATTCAAGTATCAGCTATTGAGATCGTTCATTAGGATGACGAGATTTCAAATGTCTCACGAGATCTCGTCGTCGAACGAGAATTTTACCACAAAATGTACACTGATATGGCGTACTGCCTTGAGCATGGAGACGAATATGCTTGTTCAAGTTACTGGGATCACCGAACGCCCTTAAACATGTCTTACATTTCAGTGGCTTGTATCCAGTATGTGTTCTAAGATGAATTTTCAAGCCATACTTCCGGGAATAAAGTTTCCCACAAAATACACAGAGATGTCCTTTATTTGACGAGGTTATGGAACACGACTTGCGCAAGATTTCAATCGGTTCTTCTTCATCAGTATCCAGATAAGGAGATACTTGATAAACTTTGCGGTTTATTACGTTAGACAGATGTGGATTGTGGTCTGCTTGATAAACTTTGGGGTTTATTTCGTTAGACAGATGTGGATTGTGGTCTGCTTGATAAACGTTGCGGTTTATTTCGTTAGACAGATGTGGTTTGTGGTCTGCTTGATAAACTTTGCGGTTTATTACGTTAGACAGATGTGACTTGTGGTCTGCTTGATAAACTTTGCGGTTTATTTCGTTAGACAGATGTGGTTTATGGTCTGCTGATACAGCATACGTCGGTATATTTGGAATTATCTCAAAACTTGCTTTGAGAGTATATAGACTAACACATGGCTTATATTCTTCTCTGTAAGCCGAGTCATTATAACTCGACAGATGACATTTACATTTCTCAGCATTTAAGTCGATCTTCACTATTGAGTCATCACAGCAGTGTTGGTCGAGATGTCGATGTACTGGAGACGAAACCTTGTCGCCAAGAGGTGTTGAGCAGCAGTTCTTGAGACCTGTTTCGTCGGGTGGTTGGTTTATATGGTCACAGCCGAAGCAATGATACATGATGTGTAGCTTTAAATTGTTTGGAAAATTGAACTCAGTGTGGCACGAGGTACAGCAATAGCTGCCAACACCTGAAGAAAAGAAAGGTAAACTGTCATGGCAGGCATCATGTGGAAGTGCATAGAGGATAGCTGTGTTTATTAGTATTTCATCGAGTGGTCACCGAAAGTTGTATGTCTAACGCTACGAGTGGAAATACATATTTCGGTAACGAGATGAAATAAATTCCTATCTTACACCAATATACCCAATCTTCTTTTTATTTTATGATGTTCAATGAGTTTGGCTAATGTAATAGTTGTTATTGAAATGTAATTCGTTTTAACTGCCCCTGTTGGGAGCCTCGTTTCTCTACAAGACACAACCGCACAACAACTTATGTTAGTGTGAAAGTTCGTAATAAGACATAGTTCCGGTATAATTTTCAAATTAGTTTCTGTTTGATGTCAAAATTAGAAACTACAGACTAAACAAATTCATTAGAATATATTACTTAATAATTAATCATGAGTGTTAGAAAATAGCTCAAATGCAAAAGTATACACAACCGCGGAGGAATACGAAACGCAGAGAAAATGTATACACAACCGCGGAGGAATACGAAACGCAGAGAACATGTCATATTTCAATGTTTGTACAACTGAAAGAAAACGTGAATCCATTTATACCTAATATATTTGCAGGGGTAAGATACGGTACACTTAGGTTCCAGGCCAATGTTTCGTCATACCAACACCTCATTATCTCCCCTGTACCAATGTCTCTGATAGCCCGGATGTACATCATATCGTCACGTGATTTGAAGAGTTGCAAATTCTGTTCATGAATATCTCGCGCTGGGTGCAAATAGTGGTGCCAAGATCGCCGATAGAGAGAGTTCACTGTAAGAATTCCACTTTTAGAGATTATCTGAAATTAATGAATTTTACAGTAATATAATTTCAATATTTAATTTTATTTCCAGTTTTATAATAGATCAAATACACACACGGCAACATATTGACAAACAAAACACAAAACAAACACAATGTACCAATTCTCATATGTCCAAAATATTCAACATTGCGATCAAAATACATAAAACGCTTAAATCACTTAAATTTTATTTATTTTACAATGATGGCGTAGCAAGTTCTAACAACTTATATTAATCACTCTCGTTGGCGCGGATGAAAGCGTATATGTGGTTATTCGTGTGGGAGGAAACCGGAGTACCCGGAGAAAACCCACATGTCCGATCTGGCGACCACCGTACCATTTCACATACTTCCCAGTCAGAGGATCGAACCCGGGTTGCATTTGGTGAGAAGCGAGCGCGCTAACAACTGTGCTAATCGGACAGCCAACTCATATGCCACTTCACTGCAAACGTGTACACGTGTGCGGAGTAACGTTTAGACGAAATGAATTCACGTCAACAATAAGATCATGCATGTCTATATTAGAATGTTTAAACGATCGTTATACAGGCCTACAAGAATTGATCGTCTTATATTAGCTTTATTCAAACTGATTTTACCTTCCTACAACACAAATGTAATGATAAATCTCTTGATTAGTATGTTGTTTATGTGATATGCTTGATTAGTATGTTGTTTATGTGATATGCTTGATTAGTATGTTGTTTTTGTGATATTAGGGTCAGACGGGGGATCGAACCTGCTTTATTAGTCAGTGCCTAATAAAGTTTTCGTGGCGGACTATTTTCCATGTTCAGAATTTCAATGTTTATCTAACTACTATTAATCCTCTCATTTCTCTGTATCATAGGGTATAAAATAGGATATTATTAACAAACTAGCTGTTTCAAGTGTATCAACAAATTTACTGGTGTATATTTGTCTTTGTTCGGTATTCACATTCTTAGTTATACGTAAATATTTCTCTATTTACGTATTCTTGGAATATATAATATATTTTTCAGGTTTAAAAGTTCCAGCGTACATAGTAGTATTATTATTAAGTTGTACGTGTTCAACTATTAAGACCACCGCCGAAATACACTGTACTATTATACCATATTTGATCATGGGTCATTTTTGACTTACTTCATATGTTATTATGTTTGCTTGTATTTGATGAAATAAAAACTACCATTTGCAGAAATACTGTTACATTTAAATCGTTCATTTTCAAAAATCTACGAGTTCAAGTTGTGACCTTCGCTAGCTCTACACAGTTGTGTGACATTCAGCTGATAAACTTTATTATACTGTTCCATGTTTACACTTTGAAACATTAATACATGTATTACATGATTAATAACAATTGAAAAATATTAACGTGTTTTCATGTGTATGCCATTTAATTACAGGGATTACTTCGTGACCTGAATATTGGACCGCCGCACCATTACTTAGGGCTAACCGTGGATATAAATAGAAATATCAATGCGCAACATATTACCAAGTGCGTAGCGAGTTTGTAAGCTGTCGTAGCTAGTTTGTTTGTTTTTGTGTCGGGTGCACACTCAGAATGTAGGATAAATAGAGCCGAGCCAAAGAGACTGCGCTATCAGTATTAAAAATGCATACGCCCTGCCCTTATTTCATAAACTATCTCCCCATGGCATACAAGTGCAAACATCTTACGCTATGAGTATATAGCATAAACCGATAGTTGTCCTATGTATGTATGTATGTATGTTCCTTTAATGTCAAACCCCTCGCGGGGACTTAGACATGTTTTCCTGGGCAGGCTTAGCCGACCTAAGCGATTAACCAGTACTAAGCAATGTATGTGAGGTGCCTTGCTCAATGACACTACATACGTGGCCTGACCGAGTATCGAACCCGGGACCGTTCGATTCCAAATCCGACGCTCTACCACTGGACAACGGACGCCACACTATGTCGGTATTTAAACGCTGAGCTCCATAGTTTAGACATGAGTGTCAGATTTCGTTCGGCAATGTTGCATGTTGACACACCATAAGAAATCTGAGGACGATTTAATCGACGATGAAATATTCATTGGAATAATATTAATTCAGAGAATGTAGTATACACACTAAACGCAAATCTAGATCATATGCTCCAATATCTATTAATTAAACATGAATGGAAATATAACACGAATATGTGTAAATATTTACTGTTGACGGATCTGTAGCCCAGTGGTAAAACACTGGACTGGTAATCCAGGGATCGCAGGATCGATCCCCCGTCTGACCCTAATAAAATTAACAGTCTTTCAGATGGGACGTTAAACCGAGGTCTTGTGTCGGTGCTTTACACCGTGCACGTAAAAGAACCAGCGGAGACTCTGGAATGGGTCTCTGTCTGTATCATTGCACTATCCTCCAAAATCTAAAATGACTAATCTCTTCAGGAGGCGTCGCTCATATGGGCAACCGGTAGCGACGATAAATAAACGTATAAATATTGATGCTTTGTTCATGGGTAAGAAATGGCTTATTACGAGTAATGAGTAAGAATAAGAATAAGGGTAGTTTGGCTACGTTTTACATGTTGCCATATATTCCATATAAGGCAATAAGAAAGTCAATTAAACTCTTCAATGCTACAGATATTTCACAAATTTATTTTAACTCGATTGCGAAGCAAGTTCTTACAACTTATATTAATCACTCTCATTCCTGGTGGAATCCATCGCCACGAAGGAGAGAGAAGAGGCAATGAATTTAAATGCCATACGTAAGGGCACAACCGTAATGGCTCCAGTGGGGTCTCGAACTCCCGGCCTTTCGTACCTGAAGCGAACGCGCTAGCACTGCGCTATCACGACTTCCACATACGTAGCTATATGAAGTACGATACGGATGCTTATAGTATACATACATGTGAATATTCTCTAAGTACATTGGACAATTAACCTACTGTACATGAGTTTTGAAAATGACGACTGTTCCCCCCCCCCCCCATAGAATAGAATGTTGCTTTGATTTGATAAATTTTATTGCTGTATATATATTTATGTTACAATTACAAACACATTACAAATACATAATTAGTAAATGGGTTGGGCCACAAGTTCTAACAACATTAGTGATAAGCCCTCCCCATAAATGTTGCTGATTCAATCTGCCCCTTATTTATAAATGCCCCTTAGGCAAGGCATTTAAATTCCACGTTGCCTCTTCTCTCTCCCTCGTGGCGATGGATTCCATCAGGAATGAGGTCTCGAGAGTGATTTATATAAATTGAAATAACTTGTTTCGCAATCGAGCTAAAATAAATTTGTATAAACTATAAATGGCAAGATATATAACACATTTAAATAATAATATATTCTATTTATATGCAACTATTTATCCAAATAACTCAACAGATAACCAAAGCTACCTCAAAGGTCAAAATCAGCATGTGGTTTACACATGTACGGTTAATACGTAAGTTTATACAAATTTATTTTAGCTCGATAGCGAAACAAGTTATTACAACTTACATTAATAACTCTCGAGGCTGTTCGATTAGCGCAGTGGTTAGTACAATCGCTTCTTACCAATGCAACCCGGGTTCAATTCTCGGACCAGGAAGTATGCGAGATGGTACGGTGGTCGCCAGATCGGACAAGTGGGTTTTCTTCGGATACTCCGGTTTCCTCCCACACGAATGACCACATTTACGCTTTCATTCAACTAGAGAGATTAATATAAGTTGCTAAAACTTGCTTCGCAATCGTTGTAAAAATAAATAAAGTTTAAACATTTTTAAATTAATATAAGTTGTAAGAACTTGTTTCGCAATCGTTGTAAAATAAATATGTTTTACTAAGGCATGTGGTACTTACTAGTTAAGCTGCTTTGTTGTGGTCCTATTATACGAACATGCATCATTATACCAAGCAGAAGAGAATAAGACACCGAGTAGTCGTTTTTAATTGTTTGTATATTTCTCATTTTCAAGTAACATTTTGTAACTTTATAAACATATTAGCCTGGGAACCGGCGTCGATATATTTTGCCTTGTCAGTCAAATAAATATATTTCAACACCGAGACTATTATTAATTGAGCCGTATTGAGTTTCTGATCATGTCATTTTGCCAGAAGTTAAAAAGTGAAAAATCGACAGACTGTAACCCAGGCAATACACATATACGCCTTTGTTTAAATTCCAAAACAGATAATAGAAAATGAACCACATAATGTTTCTTTGGATTATAACGTTATCAGATTAAATAAATTAGCTAATAATATGAACCATATAAAGTATACGAGGCTGCACTGGTAGGCTGGTCATGCTTTAACTTATTTTAGAACACTGTCGTGACGTCATACCTTTATACTTGCAGTCCATTATTATTAATATTGAACTGGTGTCAAAAGGCCGGATTATTATATTAAATCCTACGCGTAAATGGCCGAAATAAACAATTTTAATTAGTAGGATCTTGTTGTATAAGTGTGTGTTTTAAGTAAGATATAAGCCTCAAACTGATCCAATATGTAAAATATTTGTACTGTCACCGGCTCTACGCACCTCACACAGTCCAATATTTTACATATTGGATCGTTTTCAGCTTATATCCTATACATATAATTTCCTTTCAATAATGCTCATACAGAGACTGAAAATTAATTCAACTTACCTTAATTGACGAATCATTTCTACCTGGTTCCCAAGCAGGTATTGTGTGAAACTCTATTTCCGACACAGGACCGTACCAGCTTCCATGCGGAATAATAGCACCGGCAACCACGTGAATTTTGCACGAAATTAAACGTGCTTCATCCATAGATAGTTTAATATGAATAACTATTCTATAATATATTTAACTATTCTATAATATATCTATAAAAGAACGTCGCGGAAATATTTACTGCATCATAGAAATACAGAACGGAGTAAGAATACGAACCGTTATTTACCGGTTATCAAAATGAGCAGTGGCTCTCGGCTTTTAAATATAGCCATTATATAGTAAGGGCTCTAGTTTGACACACAATTTATGAGGATATGTGAGAAAATTTCGCCTGCGTCACATCTGGTATCATAGGGCACGTGGATGAATTTGTTTTTCGCCACGTCTTACAGTCGCGTGCTCTTGAAAAGTCAAAGCGGAAGCGATTCTAGGCGTACGCATGCGCTATTCATAGAATCTGTTAAAATGTAATATTGCGTTAATTGTGATTCGATTACATTTTTATTATCCATTTATCGATAAAACTCACGTCTGACGGCTCTGTTTGATCGCATAAAACCACTACGGGTATTATCGGCAATAATTGACACGGAGTCCTGATTTTATGGGTTATTCGGGCCATTTATTTCTCCATATTTTAGGTATAAATTGTCACTAATTTGTTGCAGACGATCTTTAATATGGTTGTTTTAATTTGTAGATTATATCCTCGATAGCGGCTAATTTGGTGGTATCGTAATGTCGATGGTATCATCATTTTACAAATGTGCAATGTATTTATTTGATCACGTTTAATACTAATTTCTAGGTTAAATTAATTTAACATGTTAGCTACTAGAAGATCGGTAGTGCATTACATGGATACTCTATGCGTATCATTTCATTTTGGCTATTAAGCCTAATCATTTAAACAGTGCATAGTCATGTTCCCACATATAGCAACTCAAATCTGTTTTCTTGACATTAACTATAGCAAGCCATGCAATATTTCCCGATCAATCTTAGCTATACACGAATATGGAATAGAAAGCACATTATTTGTTGTTGGAAAATAACCAAACCCCAACCATTTCCAATGCATATTTTCCACTATGACTATAATTAAGGGGTTCTATCTAGTGAAAATACATTATTTAATAATCGTGAGAAATTCACAAGTGTTTAGCAGACATGATCTAGTATAGACAAAAGTGGTGTGGAAGACAAAAGTGGTGTGGAAGGCAAAAGTGAAAAGAAAATTAGAATTTAATTAATGCAATGAACGGCGTATTCCTCAAAGATTACATGTAATCACATACCATGTTAACCCCTGAGCATAATTCGCGGAATAAATGTTTTGAGCACACGTTCGATCTACAGCAGTGTTCATTACTTTTGAGCAAGACCCAGAAAGTAATCGCGAAAACCGATGATATATCAGCAGACGACACGTGCTGAACGCGTGGCCGTACCCGCGCGCGCTTCAGTGCCAACATGCGTTTCATGCGTATGGATATGACTATATTTATTCACACGGACATTGAAACAAAAGTAAGTTGTTATCCAGAGTAAACGACTCGCGTTTATTCTTAGACTGGTTCCCGTCTTTCATTCGTCCGTCGTTATCGGTTAAACGCCAGACCGTACAGTAGATATAGGAACGGGGAAACAGGCTAGCTAGGTTCGATCCCCCGCCATACAATACTATACTGACTCATATTGTGTGTGGTTTTACATTTATTTATCGTCGCTACCGGTTGCCCATATGAGCGACGCCTCCTGAAGAGATTAGTCATTTTAGATTTTGGAGGATAATGCATGATACAGACAGAGACCCATTCCAGAGTCTCCTCTGGTTCTTTTACGCGCACGATGTAAAACACCGACACAAGACCTCGGTTTAATGCCCCATCTGAAAGACTGTTCATTTTATTAGGGTCAGACGGGGGATCGAACCTCTCATATCGTAGTCTTTCGGGTGAGATTTTAAACCAAGGTCTCGTGTCGATGCTTTGCACCGTGCAATCAAAAGGACCAGAGGAAACTCTGGAATATGACTATGTCTGTATCATTGTACTATCGTTCAAAATCTATCAGGAGGCGTCGCTCATATGGACACACGGTAGCGACGATAAGCAAACGTAATTGATAAATTTTGCTAGCCAAAAACACACATTGTTGTTGGTGATATTTTATTTACAATTTCTCTGGTAATATGTGTAGCCGCTTCCCTCTGTGAATTTGTGAGGCTGTGTGAGCGCGGTTTCAACAGACAAGAAACAATCGCCGGTACTCGACATCTCAAATGTAAGGCAGACGTAATCAGTCGTGGCCAAACAAGCAGTTTGACACGACTCCGGATCCGAGTCATGTATGGTGTCCGTGTTGAAGCCGATAAGTAGCTGACCATCAAACCTGGCAAACGTTGATCCGTAGGCACTGCAAGCTGAAAACAAGATAGAACTCTAATACAGCATTACAAATATGTTCTGTATTTTAAGTTTATTTATCGTCGATACCGGTTGCCCATATGAGCGACGCCTCCTGCAGAGATTAATCATTTTAGATTTTTGGAGGATAGTGCAATGATACAGACAGAGACTCATTCCAGAGTCTCCTCTGGTTATTTTAAGTGCAAGGTGTAAAGCACCGACACAAGACCTCGGTTTAAAGTTGGAAAGACTTTTAATTTTATTAGGGTCAGACGGTGGATCGAACCGGCGATCCCTGGATTACCAGTCCAAAGTGCTAACCACTGGACTATAGATCCCCCTGTTACAAATAAGTTGATGCAAAGTGCGCATATTTGAGCATGCGCACTCTTTTGCGGAGTAATGTATACAGTATCCCCTGTAACCGAGAGGTTGCGAGTTGGAACCGTGTCAGAACGTGCCTAGAAAGTAGTTTTTGCAATCAAGCAGACCATACTTTGATGATGGTTTATTGTAGAACCAGAGACTGTTTGCATTGCTTAGGGTGATTGTGGTGCATCTGTGACATTTGTGCTCATATGAAGAAGTCTTGCTGTTAATTTATTTCAGTACTACTTGCTCTAGCGCATTTATGAGTAAACAGCCCTATTTGACAACTAGGATCCCTACGCGTTCCATTTAGACATGTGTTTTGTATGCATTTGGAAATGGTAAAAAAAACGTTCATGATGAGGCCATGACATACTGGTGTCTAACGTCAAGCAAGAAACCCTGGAGTTTGGTTTGGGTCGTTTCCCCCTCTCTCCCCCCTCCCTACCCCCCTCCCTCATGGCGATGGATACCAGGAGCATAGTCAGTGATGAACGGGTTTATCTTCCCAGTGAAATAAAATGTGTTAAATCAGTGGAATATAACACATTTGATTTCTCACTAGTTTGCACGTGTGGTACAAAGCCTCTGCATGTTGAAATGTTGTTAACTCGAACGTTTTCGGTCTCAATCTGTCAGTGGTCTATTATAACGTCATTTATGATCGTCTAAACACGACGACGTCTCTAACGCCATTTAGCCCACGGTTGCATCGCTAACAAATCATAAAAACACTTTTCCAATTTTAAAAAACCCATTCTTTGTTAAAGTGAATAATCGAATAGTAATTCACTCCTATTATTATCACTCGTAGCTAGCATAATAGTGCTTTCAATGTTCATTCGGTGAAATATAGTTCGATCATTGAAACAAATAAAGTAACATACAAATAATGTAATATACAAATAAAGTAATATACAAATAAAGTAATATACAAATAATGTAATATACAACTAATGTAATATACAACTAATGTAATATACAACTGATGTAATATACAAATAATGTAATATACAAATAATGTAACATACAAATAATGTAATATAAAAATAATGTAATATACAAATAATGTAACATACAAATAATGTAATATACAACTAATGTAATATACAACTGATGTAATATACAAATAATGTAATATACAAATAATGTAACATACAAATAATGTAATATAAAAATAATGTAATATACAAATAAAGTAATATACAAATGATGTAATATACAAATAAAGTAATATACAACTAATGTAATATACAAATAAAGTAATATACAACTAATGTAATATACAAATAAAGTAATATACAAATGATGTAATATACAAATAAAGTAATATACAACTAATGTAACATACAAATAAAGTAATATACAAATGATGTAATATACAAATAAAGTAATATACAACTAATGTAATATACAAATAAAGTAATATACAACTAATGTAATATACAAATAAAGTAATATACAATGTACATATACTGTAATATACAAATAATGTTATATACAGTCCCATTTTTATACGTATCCCATTTAAAGCAGAACATGCCATTTGATTAACATTTATAATCGCACACTTACACTCCACACATACATTGTCGGAGGGACTGAAACTGTAGCCAGCATCACACGTGCATATATGGTTTAAACAAGAAGTTCCGGTGCCTATGCACTCCCCGGATGTTGTACATGCGTTTCCTAGGTTACTCATATCCTTGCACTCACTCTGAAACGTAGGAATACAAAATTACAATAAAGTTTTATTTATGAAAATGCTACCAACTTATCACTAATAAAACACACATTGAAATCTAACCACAAACTGAACCACATAAAACGCACAACTTGCAATTCTCGGCAAAACAGACTGATCTATAGTCCAGTTGTAACACGCTGGACTGGTAATCCTGGGATCGCAGGTTCGATCCCCCGTCTGACCCCAATAAAATTAACAGTCTTTCAGATGAGACTTTAAACCGAGGTATCGTGTCGGTGCTGTACACCGTGCACATAAAAGAACAGGAGGAGACTCTGGTATGGGTCTCTGTCTGTATCATTTCACTATCCTCCACAAATATAAAATTACTAATCTCTTCAACCGGTAGCGACGATAAATAAACGTAAAACACACTCTCGGCAAAAGAATATGTAATAAAGTGTTTGTTTATTATAGTTATTATTTAAAGGGCCAGTCATTTCTGACTTATGAGACACCTCTTTTTATGAACATCAGTACTTCCCGAATCCTATGCTTGTGTGCCAGACGTCAGGCTGGTAGGCAATCGGTAACCATTATTTAACTAGCTGGCGGCTCACCAACCGGCCATATCAGAACGAACCTCTGACGAGATTCGAACCTTCGACCTCCCGCTCCGTAGGCGGACGCCTTAACCACTAGGCCACGGAGACGGTAATATGTAAGTAATGTTACATATAAGTAATGTAAATCTTTACAAGTTCTTACAACTTATATTAATCACTCTCGAGATCTCATTTCTGATTGAATCCATCGCCACGAGGGAAAGAGAAGAGGCAACATGGACTTTAAGGGCACAATTGTAACGGCTCCAACGGGGCGCGAAATCCGAGCCTTTCGCGCCAGAAGCGAACGCGCTCTAACTGCGCTATCACGACATACATGTACTACTTTAGTCCTCCGCCAAATTGTGGTGTATTAACTAATATTTGTAAAGTGTGTAAAGTGTACCTATATGCACTTCTCTGGGCTGGGTAGTCATTGTGTGTTTTACGTTTATCCATCGTCGCTATCGGTTGCCCAAATAAGCGACGCCTCCTGAAGAGATTAGTCATTTTAGATTTTGGAGGATAGTGCAATGATACAGAGAAAGACAAATTCCAGATTCTCTTCTGGTTCATTTACGTGCACGGTGTAATGCACCGACACGAGACCTCGGTTTAACGTCCCATCTGAAAGACTGTTAATAGTATTAGTGTCAGACGGGTGATCGAACCTGCCATCTCTGGATTACCAGTCCAACGCGTTAATTACTGGACAACAGATCCGTCTGTTCTGGGCAGGAAATACAGTCAAATGTGTACTGTGATTACCACAGGGACATACAAACGGTGGTCTATAAACCACAGGGACATACAAACGGTGGCCTATGAAACACAGGGACATACACACGGTGGCCTATAAACCACAGGGACATACAAACGGTGATCTATAGACAACAGGGACATACAACCGCTGGTCTATAAACCACAGGGACATACAAACGCCGGTCTATAAACCACAGGGATATACAAACGGTGGTATATAAACCGCAAGGTCATACAAACGGTTGTCTATAAACCACAGGGACATACAAACGGTGGCCTATGAACCACAGGGACATACAAACGGTGATCTATAAACCACAGGGACATACAACCGCTGGTCTATAAACCACAGGGACATACAAACGGTGGTCTATAAACCACAGGGACATACAAACGGTGGTCTATAAGCCACAGGGACATACAAACGGTGGTCTATAAACCACAGGGACATACAAACGGTGGCCTATAAACCACAGGGACATACAAACGGTGGCCTATAAACCACAGGGACATACAAACGGTGGCCTATGATCCACAGGGACATACAAACGGTGATCTATAAACCACAGGGACATACAAACGCTGGTATATAAACCACAGGGACATCCAAACGGTGGTCTATAAACCACAGGGACATACAAACGCTGGTCTAT
The DNA here is from genome assembly GCA_014843695.1 of Archivesica marissinica. Taxonomy (NCBI): domain Eukaryota; kingdom Metazoa; phylum Mollusca; class Bivalvia; order Venerida; family Vesicomyidae; genus Archivesica; species Archivesica marissinica. The sequence goes on from CM026387.1 coordinate 35,125,890, forward strand.
AAACCACAGGGACATACAAACGCTGGTCTATAAACCACAGGGACATACAAACGGTGGTCAATAAACCACAGAGACATACAAACGGTGATCTATAAACCACAGGGACATACAAACGGTGGCCTATAAACCACAGGGACATACAAATGGTGGTCTATAAACCACAGGGACATACAAACGCTGGTCTATAAACCACAGGGACATACACACGCTGGTCTATAAACCACAGGGACATACAAACGGTGGTATATAAACCGCAAGGACATACAAACGGTTGTCTATAAACCACAGGGACATACAAACGGTGATCTATAAACCACAGGGACATACAAACGCTGGTCTATAAACCACAGGGACATACAAACGGTGGTATATAAACCACAGGGACATACAAAAGGTGGTCTATAAACCACAGGGACATACAAACGGTGGTCTATAAACCACAGGGACATACAAACGGTGGTCTATAAACCGCAGGGACATACAAACGGTGGTCTATGAACCACAGAGACATACAAACGCTGGTCTATGAACCACAGAGACATACAAACGGTGGTCTATAAACCGCAGGGACATACAAACGGTGGTCTATGAACCACAGATATATACAAACGGTGGTCTATAAACCACAGGGACATACAAACGGTGGTCTATGAACCACAGATACATACAAACGGTGGTCTATAAACCACAGGGACATACAAACGGTGGTCTATAAACCACAGGGACAGACACACGGTGGTCTATAAACCACAGGGACATACAAATGGTGGTATATAAACCGCAAGGTCATACAAACGGTTGTCTATAAACCACAGGGACTTACACACGGTAGTCTATAAACCACAGGGACATACAAACGCTGGTATATAAACCACAGGGACATACAAACGGTGGTCTATGAACCACAGGGACATACAAACGGTGGTCTTTAGTTTATACAAATTTATTTTAGCTCGATTGCGAAACAAGTTCTTTCAACTTATATTAATCACTCTCGAGACCTCATTCTTGATGGAATCCATCGCCATGAAGGAGCGAGAAGAGGCAATGTGGAATTTAAATGCCTTGCCTAACCTTTCGCACCTGAAGAGAACGCGCATCCACTGCGCTATCACGACTTCCACGGTGGTCTTTAAACAAGACTGATCTGTTAATACAATAACATTTGTTCGTATGGAACATAAACGGGTATTGGAAATGTGGTATCTTGTTTTTGATTGTCTCGGGGTTTATGTCTCCCAAGCAACTAAAGTCACAATGCTACTCTCGAGCAGTTATTGATTGATAGCCTGGGAAAAGGCGTTGATATAGTTTGCCTGGTCAGTCAAATAAATATATTTTAACACCGAGATTATTAATGAGAAGCATCTCTAAATTTCTATTACCTCCCTTGGCAGATAAAGTCTGATTTATTCCAAAATGTGAATAGGTCCTTTTAGCTAGAATCCTTTGTTTTTACCGTTGTTCCTTAACCAGATGTTGCGGTGTGACAATTGTGACTTTTATCAAAACCGTGTTAGTTAACTGTTATCATTGTTTTACAAATAAGTACCCATTGCATACGCTGTAGGATATCTGCCGATATATAATAATTTAATAATCATATAAAGCGATAGTGGAATAAAATTGCTAGCATGTTGTGCAAATCAGGGGCAGTAACTGGCCGATGTCTCTCATTGGGCCGTATTGAGTTTCTGAAAATGTCATTTTGCCAGAAGCTAAAAGTGAAAAATCGACAGACTGGAACCCAGGCTAATTGATGGATAAAGACTCCGGATGTCCAGTCCAACAGCATAAAGGGTATAACATGAATCCCTGATAGAACCACTGACCTTCTGCAAGTCAGCTAGATAGCTTCCTCAAATGACAGAATTCAGCACACCAAGTGGGATTCGAACCTATATTGTTGAAGGGGCAAGTGATATTTGAAGTCAACGACCGTTACCACTCGGCCACCGACATGGGCAATTACTCGGTGCTTTGAATACTTATTAGTCTGAGTTCCAGTCTGTCGATTTTTCACATTTTAACTACTGTAGGGTCATTTCCCAAGGTTCCGTGACTATTATGTTCCTACCTTTTTTTTATTGTTGATAATGCTACCTGGACCATTTTAGAAGAAAATGAGCGCCCATGACCCTCTGGGAAATTGCGAAGTAACTCCATAGAGCACAAAATCCAAAATGGCCGCCGTCGCCATTTTGAAAAATAAAAAATAAATTATCTTGGGCACAGGATAAGCTAGAAATACAATATTTGTGTCTTTTCCAATTAATTTCATTATGATAATTCTGCTAGAATTATTTGTTGTCACTTTGAGCCTCATTCTGGCTTGAAAATACAAAATGGCCGCTAATTACAGTTAGAAAAACGAACGAAAATGAAATATATTGGGTACATGGTGGGATAGAAATAGAAAAGTTGTGTGTTTGACAACTCTCTTGTTACACTAACCATGCTATGATTATTATTTCAAATTTCCATCTAGTTTTGACGTGAAATAAGTCCAAAATGGCCGCCATGTTTTTTAATTAAATAACAAAAGAGAACTGTCAATGATACATTTCAAGCTAAATATACACAATTTGTGTCCTTTTCTACTTTTGTCATTGTATTAATCCTTGTGTAGTTATGTTTGTATTTCTTTCAGTCATGTTTGGACTTGAAAATACAAAATGGCCACCGTATTTCCCTTGTGAATTGGTGGTAAACTATGGTTTTGAAGTATAGTGTGGCTAAGTACTAATAAATTCACACCCTGTTATCTAAACTTTATTTTAATTACAACTCACTGAACGCTAGCGGCTAACACAATATCCAAATATGTTGTGCAATTTCGTGGGAATTGCATCAATAAAATGCAATTCCAATGGAATTCCACAACAAATTTAGTTTTCATAGATATATGACAAAACATAAAATATGAAAAGACGTCTGCTGGTCAACTATTGTTGCTCAATATTTACCTAGCATTTCAAAAGTTAAGATACCATTACCTAATTGTTTATTCACACATAATTGCAAAGCTATCTGATGGATGACATCCACTAGTTTAATGTGTATTCAATAATACATTGGTCAGTCTTCACGAACACTGTTTTCACTAGAGCTACAGTCACTGTCATTGCAGGAATCTGTGTCAGTATCACTGTCCTCGTCTGGGTCTTTGGATGGACACACTGGCAGGCAGATCGTCAGAGGGAGGGGAGACTGAGTGTAACGTACAGGAAGGCATACACCATCTTTCAGTTGCCATCCATTTCCAATCGGTGAGGGTGAGATAGGAGGTCGAAATGTCTTTGCAAATAAGCTAGGTAGTTTGCCCTCTCCAAATGAGGACGAAGACTATCAGTGTCAGGTGCTAGTCGGATTGTGTTTTTCTTCTTCATGGACCGCCACTTTGCCGACCTAGCGTCACACAGTGTCGTGCTTTTCGGATCGTTATATATGTACCGAATAACAAACAGCTCCAAATCGTTGAGGACATATTCAGTCACTGGCAGCTCCATGCCACATGATGCAAGGACTCTATCCAGATATCTAGAGCGACACAAGAGTATGGGTTTCCCGTCATTGATTGTGCAAAGAGACCACTGTCCATGAATGCTGCTTGTTCATCGGTCAGGTTGTCGAGAACAGTGGTGAAATCCGGAAGATAGCGACCATATCTATCGTTATCATAAACTTGCATCCAAGGAAGCATGAGCTTTAGGGATGATTTGAACTCACCCCAATTACTTGTTCTGATAGCATGGATATTTTGCGTCAGGATTTCAACCATCTCCATGAATGATATCCAGTACTCGGCTAGTGGAGCATCATCACAGTCCTCAAACAGAGTGCCCACTAGAATTTTCAATTCTTCATTGTTCTCAAGCTCAGTATAGGCATCTGCCAGTTCCACGTTATCTGCATCTACTTGCTGTCTGAGCTTGTCAAGTGAAACCTTGATATCGTTCGATAAAGACACATCTCTGAGCCGCCTGTCAAGAGCATGATGGATCAACGTTTCATAGAAGAGCCTTAAACAACGAACACCGCGCTTGAAATGCTTTCCACGGAGTGCCTGATCTACAGAGCCTTCTGCAATGACACCAGCTGCCACCAAGACATCTGAAAGTCCTGATCCCTTAAACCGCTTGTACATAGCGTAGATGAATGACATTTGTATGTGGAAAGGTCCCATGAATGGCAACAATTTGCTGAACGGGTCAGGATTCTCACTTTTCAACTCGAGAAGAAGCACATACACTGGGTGATCACCAACAATGATGGCGAATGGCATTTCTTTTTCATTTACCGATTTGGCTAGATTGCTCATCACATCATAGAGAATTGTCTTACTAGGTGGATCTGGATATGTCATGTGGTATATTGCACGACTCTTCTTGTCTGGTTCAGACATATTTGCATGAAACGCGGGCATTACAGGTACACTTTGGTCCTTTGGGTGTGGTCTGGAATGATCATCGTCTGACCTTGTTAGTTCATGGATTACACCGCGTGTTCTTTGAGCAGATGTGTCAGGTAAATTGTCATCAGACTGCTTTCTGATGGGTGGCTCTCCGCGTTTTAATGTCTTATATGGTCTGACCGAACGCATTTCACGTCCTAATTCATTCAGTTCTGCTGAGAGTGTTGCAGCCAATTTAGTTGTATGGACTGGTCGGTCTTGATGAGTTGCAGACGAAATGTCTTTATCGAGTGATTCTGGTTGTATAAACATCACATTGGTGCGGTGGGGTTGACCCGCACCTGTCAAAGTATCGCTTTTAAAGTCATCATTGTCCACAATTGCAATGGCTGGAGTTCTATCAGCAAGTTCAAATGGACAATTCAAAGAGCGTTTTAGGTCATTAACTACCCAGAAATCCCGCAGCATCATGGTGTCATTGTAGCTGATTCCCAAACCATTCTTGTGGATGATGTCAACTATTTCTCTACTTTTTGACAGTCCATGTAGCATAACAGAGATGTTTGTGCAGAATGCAGTGCGTTTGCCTGTAATATAGCTTGTGACTAGGGACACAATTGACCGCACAGTGGGTGTATCATCAATGTCAGACATGTTCGGACGTTTCATCCAACTGATCAGCTTCATTAGCAGTTCACTCGTGTTCTCTTCCTTCTCCAACTCGAGGATGTATGGCGGCCAGGCAACAGTATCTGTACCAATTACATCATGTTTGATGCGTGACGCGATGTTCTTAATTAACTGATCGTTACTGACACCCAATGATGATATTGCAGCCTCAATGTATGTACCTCCTGCAGTAGTATCATACACTAACTCACTCACATTCTTTTGTTGTCGTTCATGGAAACCAATTGTATCTCCGAATTCATTGACAAGCAGCATTTTCAGGTAGCTTGATCTCACTATTGATGTATGTCCGTAATTGGAAATAATGCGCGTGTAGTCATTAACAAGACCTTGCAATGTGCGAAATTCGTGGTCATGGAAAATGACCTGGCGAACGTGACTGAAGAATAGTGCCTGTGCCTCTCGGAGACTCACTCTTTGGAGATGTTGTGCTGCTTCATCACTGCTTCATCACTGATATACTTACGCCAGCATGCACGATGATATCGGATTTCAATTCCAAAAGCACTTTCAGCGTCAGGAATAGAGTCTATCAAAGTCGAAAGTCTCTCTCTCATCGGTTCGTCTACTAAACGCACTGTGTGGACCTTGAACTTAGTCCATGCATCCAATGTTGAGAGAAGGAGAATCTGCTTATCACGATTGAATGTGTTAAATTTTTGTCCTTTCATACACCATACACAACAAGATTTGTCGTGAAGACGTCCTGTATCAGACCGGAGTTTTTTTTGGCTCACTGGCTTCTTGTGTGATGTTAAGTTCTGTAACTTCTTGCCCATCATCATCCACACTCTGAGTGGTTGTGAGTGTGCGTCTCTTGGCTTTGGAGTAATATGTATTGCTGGAGAGTGTTGCATAGCATGCGTTATGCATGTGCTGTTCCTTTGGGCCTTTTTCCCAATCCACATAACTATGAATATTTGAAAATGGATTAATGTCTTTCCATTTTAAAGCCTTTTCTTGAATAGAGCTCCATTTAACACTTGTGGTTTTGTCCAAACTATCGATCTTACTACAGGGCCTACCACAAAGTAAAATACATTTGTTCACTTGTTTCTTGTTTGTTACGTCCAATTGTTCTGCCATTTTGGACCATTAAGTTTCTGAACAAGTTTATACGCCTTCATGAAATGTCACTGATACGCATGTATAGTTTATGTAACTGTTGAACACGGGAGAGCAGCTCGTCAGCTTCTGTATCTGAAACAAGAAAATTATAAGTAGAAGATGACACAGTTGGGGCGGGGGGGGGGTGATATGTACAGTAGTTAAACATGTCTCTTCTCAGAATAATTGAGCGAATCTTGCGAATATGTATATAATTCACGTCTTTCATATTTGCTATAGGAAAACCATTGACATAATACATGTATATAAATATGCATATTCACAAGATATTAGCATGAGTGTTCTGAGAAATTATAAGTTTTTTACTACTGTGCATAACACATGGCTATGCTAAACTATTTGGAATGTGTACACATGCCCCGACTAGCCTGGATAAATATCATGTTCATTGTTTCATATTGAAGTACCACTTGTAGTGGATATCTAAAAAAATACCAATTAAGAACCACATATGGCGGCCATCTTGAATCTACCAATTCACATATATATCTGTATATATATGTGAATGTAAACATTTCGTATGTAGAGTGTTGTAATAGTAAATGGAGGTGAAAAATATACAATGTTTGTCTTTCTAGCTAACCATGTGCCCAAGATTGTTATATATAGTATATATGTATGTTTATTAGTGCATTAGTGTGGTGGCCATTTTGAATTCTTTTCAAGTTATATTTCGATTAAAAGTGAAATGAATAATTCTAGCATGGTTAGTATGACAAGGAAGCTAACGAACACACAAATTTACTATTTCTACTCTACCTTGTACCCAGCATTTTCATTTTTGTTCATTTTACTAACTGTAATTGGCGGCCATTTTGGATTTTCACGCCAGAATAAGGTTTAAAGTGGAAAAAGTATATTCTAGCAGGATTATCACGATGAACGTAATTGGAAAAGATACAAATATTGTATTTCTAGCTTATCCTGTGCCCGAGATAATTCATTATTTATTTTTCAAAATGGCGTCGGCGGCCATTTTGGATTTTGTGCACTACGGAGTTACTTCGCAATTTCCCAGAGGGTCATGGGCGCTCATTTTCTTCTAAAATGGTCCAGCTAGCGTTATCAACAATAAAAAAAGGTAGGAACATAATAGTCACGGAACCTTGGGAAATGACCCTACTATTACTGGCAAAATGACACGTTGATATGATCAGAAACTCAATACGGCCCAATTAATAGTCTCGGTGTTAAAATATATTTATTTGACAGACAAGGCAAAATATATCGACACCAGTTCCCAGGCTAAATACTTATGTACACGTTATCTTAAGTAAGCACATTGTGTGTGTTTATTTAGATAAACAAAACATATGTTATACAAATTTATATTAGCTCGATTGCGAAACAAGTTCTTACAACTTATATTAATCGTTCTCGAGACATCATTCCTGATGGAATCCTTCGCAATGAGGGAAAGAGAAAGGACAATGTGGAATATACATGCATTGCCTAAGGGCATAATCGTAACGGCTCCAGCGGGGCTTGAACATCAGGCATTTCGCACCTGAAGCGAACGCTCTATCACGGCGCTCTCACGAATTCCAATAAATAAATCTATGTTTTCATAAACTCTGGATAAACTTACCTGAACGAATGAAGCATATTTTAATCCACATCCTGGCGATAACTGTGTTGCAAATTCCGAGTTTATAGTGCATGTCAGATTAGCTTTTTCAAACAGAACAGAAGCACATTCGATGTCATTGCAACATAACGCCACGCACCTAGCTAGCGAAGTGACGTGGTATATGATCTTAAGAATGCTTCCATAATGCTGAGGACAAACATCTGCTATTTGATATTTGGTGTTACACTTTGAGCCAAGTGCCCCGCTCAGCAGACATACACAAACCACTAGAGCAACAAATGCCATGGTTACGTGATTCGCAGGCTCTCCCGATGCCTTCAAATCGTCTATATTAAATTCAGTGTTCACGAATGGTGAAATAAATATGTTTTATAATACCGTCAGTGTTATCAAAGGATGGAGATACTTGGTTTTATAATAAACCCGGTGTTCATGAAATAATAGTTTGTATAGTAAATCCGGTTTTCATGAAATAAGGAAATAATATTTTGCATAGTAAATCCGGTTGTCATGAAATAAGGAAATAATATTTTGTATAGTAAATCCGGTTTTCATGAAATAAGGAAATAATATTTTGTATAGTAAATCCGGTTTTCATGAAATAATATTTTGCATAATAAATTCGGCGCTCTCGGTCAATACGGTGCGGTTAAACAGAACTCGTAATAGCGCACATTCTACAAGTATGTTTCTTCACTTCGTCTCGCTATATTCCATCACCAACTGCGAGCACCATCTGATCAATGTTGGAGTGATATACATTTCTCAATAAGACGACGAATTAGAAAAGAGGACACCATCAATAACTGGTCGATCTATAAGGCGATCACATTCTATCATTATCCAACATCTGTGTTAGCATAAAACAACAGCATATCGGGTGTTACTGTGATACCGTTATTAACATTAAGTAACATAATATTAAGTGTTACGGTGATACAGTTATTAACATTAAGTAACATAATATTAAGTGTTATTGTGATACAGTTATTAACATTAAGTAACATAATATTGAGTGTTACGGTGATTGAGTGTTACGGTGATACAGTTATTAACACTAAGCAACAGAATATTGAGTGTTACGGTGATACAGTTATTAACATTAAGTAACATAATATTGAGTGTTACGGTGATACAGTTATTAACATTAAGTAACATAATATTGAGTGTTACGGTGATACAGTTATTAACATTAAGTAACATAATATTAAGTGTTACGGTGATACAGTTATTAACATTAAGTAACATAATATTGAGTGTTACGGTGATTGAGTGTTACGGTGATACAGTTATTAACACTAAGCAACAGAATATTGAGTGTTACGGTGATACAGTTATTAACATTAAGTAACATAATATTGAGTGTTACGGTGATACAGTTATTAACATTAAGTAACATAATATTGAGTGTTACGGTGATACAGTTATTAACATTAAGTAACATAATATTAAGTGTTACGGTGATACAGTTATTAACATTAAGTAACATAATATTGAGTGTTACGGTGATTGAGTGTTACGGTGATACAGTTATTAACACTAAGCAACAGAATATTGAGTGTTACGGTGATACAGTTATTAACATTAAGTAACATAATATTAAATGTTACGGTGATACAGTTATTAACATTAAGTAACATAATATTGAGTGTTACGGTGATACAGTTATTAACATTAAGTAACATAATATTGACTGTTACGGTGATACGGTTTAGTATAACTTTAGTAGTTTGGGAAGTCGTTGAATTAGAAACAATATGTCCAAACAGAGAACCTATACCTAGCCATTATATTGTCCAACTATAAGCTACATGTACATGCATGAAAGCATCCTGCATACTAAAAGACACAACGCGTATATATAACTTGTGTTTTATTTGAAGAACAGTATACTGGCTCGGGATAAGTGTTATATTTGGAATGGACAACTAGACTGTGACCGAGTGCATGGTTAAGGTCGTTGACTTTAAATCACTGACCCTCACCGCTGTATAATCGAATCTAGCTTATGGTTTCAAAATATTTTCATATGAGGAAGCTATCAAGCTGGCGTAGGTCGGTGTTTCTATCCGGGTGTGAGGACAATCTTCCTGAAACATCATCGAGACCCAAGGCAAAAACGACCAGATTACTGATATGTCCTTGTAGACCTGCATGCTGATAGTGTGTTACGCGAGAGAACCACTGCCCATAGCGGAGTAAGTGGAAGCTGCCATGCCCAAAAATACAAGGCAAGCATTTTATCACCGGCATCGACATCTACAAAATTGTATTTCCGGCTTCTTAGGCCGAAACAATGGGTCTTTTTTTCTGGCATTATTTGACCGATTTACACCAAATAAAAAGTATGTGTTGCTAGAATAAGGTATTCAGGTGGCGACCACAATGAGATATCAGTGATCTCCTCGTTTATTGACTAGGTTCGCGTTGATGTTTCAGCATGATCATTTTATGTCCGTTGTTTGCCTGTACATAAAATACTGCTATGGACTATATGTCCATAGGTGGCTTGTGCCTGTGATATGATCTATTTAATTGACATAGCTGTTTATTGGAAAACTATCTCATTTTAATAATAATAATAATAATAATAATAATAAAGACTTAATTTTACGAGAGAACTCATTTAACAAAAGTTAGTCTACCATGAGGTCCTCAATATATATACAAATCAAATGATAGGACTATAAGTAAAACTGCATATTGTAATTATATATTAATGTTAAAGCTGAAAAGTAGAGAACCTATAAATTATATATAATATGTTATGGAATATGATTTTGATGCCATCCTTTCAGTATAATTAAAGCGACATTACATCGCAAAAAGCAAATAAAATGCATTGTTCAAGTATAAATGCATTGATACTACAAATGCTTCCAAATACATTCGAACACTAACATTGAATCTATAAACAGTGTTCTTGTGGATTGAAAGCATGACTTCATATAACGGTCATCCATGCTCCTGAATTGGCGTTTGTTTGTCATCGGAGTCAGTACTAGACGCATGATACTGTCGCTTAGACGTGGGTGAAGTTAGCAGTGAGCAGTATACTGCCAGTGTACTGCTGTACTGCTAGCAGTGAGCAGTGAGTAGTGTAATACAGCAGTGAGTTATGTATTTTTATTTATTGTTTTCGAAATTTGGCATATGCACATCATTCACTACTAGAATACATAACTCACTGCTGGATTACACTACTCACTGCTCACTGCTAGCAGTACAGCAGTACACTGGCAGTACACTGCTCACTGCTAACTTCACCCACATGTCGCTTAGAGATAAGTTAACTAAGAATAGTCTACAAATAAATAGGCACAAGTGTGAGATATAACAGTATATATGTACTATAAATCGTGTTATTCAGGATACACTAGTTGTATTACTGATATATGTTTACACTATTTTGTTATGTCAACAAACCTCGTATGCGACGCTTGTTTATTAGTTGAAATACTCAGTATTTGAATTAAATATTTGGAAATAAATTATACCATATAATAGGAAAATGCATTCTGTAGAAATTTGTGTTTTCACTGATCATTGTAGTTTCGCTTTAAGTCCACGGTCAATAAGAAAGGATAGTGTGATACTAGTTAGTGACATGTAAATACTTGACGGAATATGTTAAACGAAACAACATGAAACTGATAGGAATTCAATAGGGCAATCTGCTTGTTCATTCAAACAATCATTACTGAAAATTAATTAAATGCTATTATTCAATTACGATACACCGTTAGATTAACATTTCATGATATTATACATTTTGAGGCCAAACATGCATGTTTCTCATTTCTTTGCGAACAAGAGTTCGAAGGAAGACCATTTAGTGTAAACATAGTTTATTTCAAACACTACAGCATATACAAATATACAGATTACACAGAATTTAGATACACGAATGAACAAGGATTAGAACAGAAAGCTATAGTTTATAGAGGTCTTCTCCTATAGATAGCAAGGTACTTAATGCAATTGCGATATGACAGTGTTGTAATATTTTCTAAACTATTAATTTAACATTTGAAATAATGGTAGGGAAACGTTTTAATCATGAACTGTAAAGTAGAATACCGATAAGATAGCAAGATTATTAAGGTGAAACAAGTACATATAGTAACTAATGTATAACCATTTCCTTTTCTTAAATTATTTTAGCTTATTCTTAGTAAACATATAGTCTTCAAATTCTTCACTTTCATTGATGTAAATCTATGCACGAAGTTAGCTCGTCTATCACTAGAGCAGGTGACCGATTAGAGTAGTGCTTAGCACACTCACTTCCCACAAATGCAACCCGGATTCGATCCTCGGACCGGGAAGTATGTAAGATGGCGCGGATGGTACTGTTGCAGCCAGATCGGACAGGTGGGTTTTTTCCAGCGTAATCCGGTTTCCTCCCACTAGAATTACAGCGCATAAGCTGTCACCATCGCAAACATAGGATGACCGCGCATATGCTGTCATCATCGCAAACATAGGATGACCGCGCATATGCTGTCATCATCGCAAACATAGGATGACCGCGCATAAGCTGTCATCATCGCAAACATAGGATGACCTCGAATAAGCTGTCATCATCGCAAACATAGGATGACCGCGCATAAGCTGTCATCATCGCAAACATAGGATGACCGCACATAAGATGTCATCATCGCAAACATAGGATGACCTCGAATAAGCTGTCATCATCGCAAACATAGGATGACCGCACATAAGCTGTCATCATCGCAAACATAGGATGACCGCACATAAGCTGTCATCATCGCAAACATAGGATGACCTCGAATAAGCTGTCATCATCGCAAACATAGGATGACCGCGCATAAGCTGTCACCATCGCAAACATAGGATGAACGCGCATAAGCTGTCATCATCGCAAACATAGGATGACCACGAATCCTTTCCTTGTAGCCTGGAGCTGTGAGGCGGTTAGTGGGAATGATCCATCGAAGGGCTCCTGTCTCTGTAAATCACGACCGCCAACATGAATATAAACGCATGCTTTTATTCAATGTTAGACGTATGCATCTTTGCCACAGCTCATCAGCAACATTGACTGTGTGCGATATTTGTTCTGCCTTCATTCCCGTTTGTAAACCCACCCATTCAGATAAGAGAGGTCTAGCCGGTGATCTTTGAATCGAGTCGAGTGCGGTTCTGTTTTATCGCTGCATGGGCGACCTTGGTCTCTCATAAGCATCAAATGTAACTCGGAGGGCCTGACTGAGGTAGTGTTTGCATTTCCGACCAATGCTACGAACAATGCTACGATTTAAGAATAGGACTAGTCGCCCAACGATTTAGATTGTCATCTACGACATCAGTGACTACCTTTTGGAGGTTAACCTCCGCACCCTTACATCTTATATAGTTATTGGAGTTCCCAAAAAATGGAATTCATTTGTGAACTTAAGTTTTACTTATTGAGGACCGGCTCCAAAATTCGACTATTTTGACCCAAACATGACCCTTAATATGACCTTGATGGTTGACCTTGACCTAATATCACCCCAGTAATATCGTAATTGGATTCCCTGACCTTGAAAACCCATGAAAGGTATCATACTCAGTTCCAACAACCAATTTGGTTATTTAACTGATTTTATTCTAATATGTGTGGCAGCCATTTTGTATTTCGCCAATATGGCGTCCCAGAGAGGCCCCAGTTTCGGCGCCCGTAAAATATCATTAGTATGGCATGTACAATATCTGAACCAACTTTGGTGCTTTTGGAAGAACGCGAACCAAAATATCCCTAAGGGCCCCCACTAAAATACATGTTGTTGATGTATCGTCAATCGCCCCGATGTCGTACCACACCTGTATATCCTTAGAGGGCCGGATACCGGTACGCCCATGGTACACTTGATGCACGTTATCCTCGATTTATTTATATAACGAGGATTTACAGAATAGTGTCTTTCTGTTTAAAAGTGATAGATCAAATTGCTAGACGAATCTGGTGCCAACGGTACTATCCAGTTTACTGTTAATGAATGATTCTAAAATGTTCTAGAGTTGACAGACCTAAGGTCATCTATTGAAAAGAGATACCAGACCGTAGGTAATCTATCCGACCTAGGCCATCTACAAAAGGAGTTGCCAAACCTAAGTTCATCTACAAAAGGAGTTGCCAGATTGCAATGTCATTTACAGATATAAGGGCAACTGCCAAAGGATCTGTAGTCCAGTGGTAATACGCTGGACTAGTAATCCAGGGATCGCAGGTTCGATCCCCCCGTCTGACCATAATAAATTAAGTCTTTCAGATGGGACTTTAAACCGAGGTCTCGTGTCGGTGCTGTACACCGTGCACGTAAAAGAATCAGAGGAGACTCTGGAATGGGTCTGTATCATTGCACTATCCTCCAAAGATCTAAACTGACAAATCTCTTCAGGAGGCGTCGCTCATGTGGGCAACCGGTAGCGACGATAAATAAACGTAAAACACACACAGAGTTGCCTAACCCTAGTTCATCTACCAAATGAGTTGCCAAGCCTAAGGTAATCTACCAAATGAGTTGTCAAGCCTAAGCTAATCTACCAAATGAGTTGCCAAGCCTAAGGTAATCTACCAAATGAGTTGTCAAGCCTAAGATAATCTACCAAATGAGTTGTCAAGCCCAATGAGTTGCCAAGCCCAATGAGTTGCCAAGCCCAATGAGTTGCCAAGCCCAATGAGTTGCCAAGCCCAATGAGTTGCCAAGCCCAATGAGTTGCCAAGCCTAAGGTAATCTACCAAATGAGTTGTCAAGCCCAATGAGTTGCCAAGCCCAATGAGTTGCCAAGCCCAATGAGTTGCCAAACCCAATGAGTTTCCAAGCCCAATGAGTTGCCAAGCCTAAGGTAATCTACCAAATGAGTTGCCAAGCCTAAGGTAATCTACCAAATGAGTTGTCAAGCCTAAGGTAATCTACCAAATGAGTTGTCAAGCCCAATGAGTTGCCAAGCCCAATGAGTTGCCAAGCCCAATGAGTTGCCAAGCCCAATGAGTTGCCAATCCCAATGAGTTGCCAAGCCCAATGAGTTGCCAAGCCCACTGAGTTGCCAAGCCTAAGGTAATCTACCAAATGAGTTGCCAAGCCTAAGGTAATCTACCAAATGAGTTGCCAAGCCCAATGAGTTGCCAAGCCCAATGAGTTGCAAAGCCCAATGAGTTGTCAAGCCGAATGAGTTGCCAAGCCCAATGAGTTGCCAAGCCTAAGGTAATCTACCAAATGAGTTGCCAAGCCTATGCTAATCTACCAAATGAGTTGCCAAGCCTAAGGTAATCTACCAAAGGAGTTGCCAAGCCTAAGGTAATCTACCAAAGGAGTTGCCAAGCCTAAGGTAATCTACCAAAGGAGTTGCCAAGCCTAAGGTAATCTACCAAAGGAGTTGCCAAGCCTAAGAAAATCTACCAAAGGAGTTGCCAAGCATAAGGTAATCTACCAAAGGAGTTGCCAAGCCTAAGGTAATCTACCAAATGAGTTGCCAAGCCTAAGGTAATCTACCAAATGGGTTGCCAAGCCTAAGGTAATCTACCAAATGAGTTGCCAAGCCTAAGGTAATCTACCAAATGAGTTGCCAAGCCTAAAGTAATCTACCAAATGAGTTGCCAAGCCTAAGGTAATCTACCAAAGGAGTTGCCAAGCCTAAAGTAATCTACCAAATGAGTTGCCAAGCCTAAGGTAATCTACCAAATGAGTTGCCAAGCCTAAGGTAATCTACCAAATGAGTTGCCAAGCCTAAGGTAATCTACCAAATGAGTTGCCAAGCCTAAGGTAATCTACCAAATGAGTTGCCAAGCCTAAGGTAATCTACCAAATGAGTTGCCAAGCCTAAGGTAATATACCAAATGAGTTGCCAAGCCTAAAATAATCTACCAAAGGAGTTGCCAAGCCTAAGGTAATTCTACCAAATGAGTTCCAAGCCTAGGTAATCTACCAATGAGTTGCCAAGCCTAAGGTAATCTACCAAATGAGTTGCCAAGCCTAAGGTAATCTACCAAATGAGTTGCCAAGCCTAAGGTAATCTACCAAATGAGTTGCCAAGCCTAAAGTAATCTACCAAATGAGTTGCCAAGCCTAAGGTAATCTACCAAATGAGTTGCCAAGCCTAAGGTAATCTACCAAAGGAGTTGCCAAACATAAGGTAATCTACCAAAGGAGTTGCCAAGCCAAAGGTAATCTACCAAATGAGTTGCCAAGCCTAAGGTAATCTACCAAATGAGTTGTCAGGCCTAAAGTAATCTACAAAATGAGTTGTCAAGCCTAAGGTAATCTACCAAATGAGTTGCCAAGCCTAAGGTAATCTACCAAATGAGTTGCCAAGCCTAAGGTAATCTACCAACGGAGTTGCCAAGCCTACGGTCATCTACCAAATGAGTTGCCAAGCCTAAGGTATTCTACAGAAGGAGTTGCCTGAATGAAGGTCTCCTACCAAAGGAATTTCCAGGGCCCGATTGCTCAAATCTCAAACTCAGTCTCAAGCCTCTGATTGGCTGAACCAAGAGAACATTTCAAACATATAAATTGTGCTCAAGTGTGCGATATTGTTATAACCACCGGCTCTGGAAGCACCTTTGGTAGAGGACCATATAATCAACCTAAACGTGTTACCAGACGAAATGTCATCTACCAAACCGTATGTCACCCACCAGACCTATGGTCATATACCAAGGGAGTCACCAGACCTAAGGTCATCAACTCAAAGGAGTTACAGAACAAGGACATCTAACAGAACTAAGGTCATCTACCAACGGAGTGCCTGACCTTATGTCACCTACCAGACCTAGTTGCCAGACATAGGACCATCTAGCAAAGGAATTACCAGACCTATGGTCATCAACAAAAGGAGTTGCCAGACATAGGGCCATCTAGCTAAGGGATTACCAGACCTATAGTCATCAACCAAAGGAGTTGCCAGACATAGGACCATCTAGCGAAGGCATTACCAGACCTATAGTCATCAACCAAAGGTGTTGCCACACATAGAACCATCTAGCGAAGGGATTACCAGACCTATAGTCATCAACCAAAGGTGTTGCCACACATAGAACCATCTAGCGAAGGGATTACCAGACCTATAGTCATCAACCAAAGGAGTTGCCACACATAGGGCCATCTAGCGAAGGGATTACCAGACCTATAGTCATCAACCAAAGGAGTTGCCAGACATAGGGCCATCTAGCGAAGGATTACCAGACCTATTGTCACCAATGAAAGGAGTTGCCATACCTAAGGTTGACCAACACCTCTTCATAAAAGAGTTACACAGAATGAAGTACACATTTTGTCAAATACGTGACCCACAACTAAAATGGTCTGAGCTATCGCAGACATCTGTCAATATCAGATAACACATGTAAAAACAAGAAGAGTTGTTATAGCCTAAAATCATTTTAATATATTATGTACTAGCCATGTTTAAAAAGCATTTAAAAAACAATTTGTATGATCATAGCCATGCATACACACTAGGTAAATTGGTTTGTCTGAAAATGGCAGCTATAAATACAGCTTGTCGTATGTTTTATCGCAATGATTATATACATAATATATATTTCGAAGCTAACCGTTGTGGATATTGAGCACGAATGTTGGGGATATTGAGCACGACTGTTGGGGATATTGAGCGCGAATGTTGGGGATATTGAGCGCGAATGTTGGGGATATTGAGCACGAATGTTGGGGATATTGAGCACGATTGTTGTGGATATTGAGCACGAATGTTGGGGATATTGAGTACGATTGTTGTGGATTTTGAGCACGAATGTTGTGAATATTGAGCACGAATGTTGTGGATATTGAGCACGACTGTTGGGGATATTGAGCACGAATGTTGGGGATATTGAGCACGAATGTTGGGGATATTGAGCAGGAATGTTGGGGATATTGAGCACGAATGTTGTGGATTTTGAGCACGACTGTTGGGATATTGAGCACGAATGTTGGGGATATTGAGCACGAATGTTGGGGATATTGAGCACGAATGATGGGGATATTGAGCACGAATGTTGTGGTTGAACCTGGGAAAATGTGATGGGAAAGTGGGACACCTACTTTAAACAATATAAATATTTGCATAGTTATTTGATAAATATCTAGATTTGACTTGTTTTATGTTTTTAATTTAGAACTCGTGTAAGTGACAGTGGTGAATTAGAGGCAGAAGTTGTGATAGCACAGTTGTAGAGTGTTCTCTTCAGGTGCGAACTGCCTGGAGTTCGACCTCCGCTGGACTTTGAATGGAAGGTTTTCCCGTCAACAACGGATTCATTATTATTTTCGCCGTCGTCGGCCGGTCGTCGGGGCTGTACATAACCATGCTACGCACCAGCTCCATAGCCTCTCTAACTTTGTCACTTTGCCGAGGCGCCTTGAAACATACTCCAGATCTGTTATACAGACCTAGATTTATCTACACGTAATGCAAATACCCTACAATCATTTAAGCATAGACTGAAAAGAAGTTCAAAGCTCCAGCAGTACAGTCATATTATTTAACCCAGGAGAGACGCTGTAATGTTATCCAAACTCGTATTAGAAACCGATGCAGTAATTTGAATAATGACATTTTGCAACCATTGCGTGAGTGCTCTTATACTCATGGCATTGAAGATGCAGAACATTTCCTCTTCAGATGTATCCTTTGTAGGAAAGAACGACATTCTCTATTTACCAATACTCGTATATCCCATCCACTTAGTTCACATAAATTACTTCATGGCATTGAGGCATTATCTCACGAGGAGAATACCGCTTTATTCTTACGAGTACAAACATATATAAATAGTACTGGTCGGTTTTTGTAGCATTGTCACCCTATATTAATAGTACTTTGTTGGTGATATCTGGGTCTTGGGTTCTGGTCATAGCGTGGTGGGATGGAACAGCGGGTGGTAACGTTTTCTAATGATCTTAAAACGTGTGGCCCATACCATTTCTATTATCATGCTATATTTTTGTAACAATGTGTTGTATATGTATATTATATAATGATGAATTCAATAAAATATGATTAAACTAATAATGAAAATTTAAACAGTATATTAAGTAAGGCAAGGTATTAACTTGCGGACTTTTACATCACGCCAGAGGTTACCTAAATTAAAATACATGATTGGCTAATTGAATGGTATTAACTTGCGGACTTTTACATCACGCCAGAGGTTACCTAAATTAAAATACATGATTGGCTTATTGAATGGTATTAACTTGCGGACTTTTACATCACGCCAGAGGTTACCTAATGGTATTAACTTGCGGACTTTTACATCACGCCAGAGGTTACCTAAATTAAAATACATGATTGGCTAATTGAATGGTATTAACTTGCGGATTTTTACATCACGCCAGAGGTTACCTAAATTAAAATTCATGATTGATTTATTGAATTGCGCTCGCTTCTCACCAATGCAATCCGGGTTCGATCCTCAGACCGGGAAGTATGTGAGATGGTATGGTAGTTGCTAGATCGGGCAGGTGGCCTTTCTCCATGTACTCCGCTTTCCTCCCACACGAATGACCACATTTTGCTTTGACCCAACTGTATAGGGAAAAGGAGACTAATATAATTAGTGGCCTTATGCGCTTCAATTTATCGAATATACCTTGCCAGTTATTTATTTTATTATATATTTATTTATATTATTACTCTGTAAGTCCTTCGATCAGTATCCATTTATATAGTTGTCATATGCTACTTTGTACTGTATTAATTGCAGGCCTGTTCGGATATATCCCATGCTAGTATAATACATTAAATGACTGTGTTCCCATGTAAATAATGACATATACATTTAATTTGGTAGATACCTGTGAACTGATATTGTGATAACATATGTGTTAAGATCCCAGACTACAGATCTCAAACTTTAACATATTGAGGATTTTTTACTTCAGCTAGCTGTGTCTGGACATTTTACTTCAGCTAGCTGTGTCTGGACATGTTACTTCAGCTAGCTGTGTCTGGACATGTTACTTCAGCTAGCTGTGTCTGGACATGTTACTTCAGCTAGCTGTGTCTGGACATGTTACTTCAGCTAGCTGTGTCTTGACATGTTACTTCAGCTAGCTGTGTCTGGACATGTTACTTCAGCTAGCTGTGTCTGGACATTTTACTTCAGCTAGCTGTGTCTGGACATTTTACTTCAGCTAGCTGTGTCTGTACATGTTACTTCAGCTAGCTGTGTCTGGACATGTTACTTCAAATAATGTGCTTAGAATATATTGAGAACATTTATTTGTTATTTATTTATGTTTATATAATTGCCTCGTGCTTATTTATCCTATGCATTCATTGTGTATAATTGTAAACATTGTTCTTGTTAATATAACTTATTTATGGTGACATGTAGGCCCAATGGTGCTTGTTTATCCTATGCATGCATTGTGTATAATTGTAAACATTGCTCTTGTTAATATAGCTTATTTATGGTGACATGTAGGCCCAATGGTGCTTGTTTATCCTATGCATGCATTGTGTATAATTGTAAACATTGCTCTTGTTAATATAACTTATTTATGGTGACATGTAGGCCCAATGGTGTTTGTTTATCCTATGCATGCATTTTGTATAATTGTAAACATTGCTCTTGTTAATATAGCTTATGTATGGTGACATGTAGGCCCAATGGTGCTTGTTTATCCTATGTATGCATTGTGTATAATTGTAAACATTGCTCTTGTTAATATAACTTATTTATGGTGTGGTGACATGTAGGCCCAATGGTGCTTGTTTATCCTATGTATGCATTGTGTATAATTGTAAACATTGCTCTTGTTAATATAACTTATTTATGGTGAAATGTAGGCCCAATGGTGCTTGTTTATCCTATGCATTCATTGTGTATAATTGTAAACATTGCTCTTGTTAATATAACTTATTTATGGTGACATGTAGGCCCAATGGAGCTTGTTTATCCTATGCATTCATTGTGTATAATTGTAGACATTTCTCTTGTTAATATAACATATTTATGGTGACATGTATGCCCAATGGTGCTTGTTTATCCTATGTATGCATTGTGTATAATTGTAAACATTGCTCTTGTTAATATAGCTTATTTATGGTGACATATAGGCCCAATGGTGCTTGTTTCTCCTATGTATGCAGTGTGTATAATTGTAAACATTGCTCTTGTTAATATAACTTATTTATGGTGACATGTAGGCCCAATGGTGCTTGTTTATAATTAGTTATGTTATGTAAAAATGTTTATATCTCTAAATTCACATGTCACAATAATAAAATAGTTACTTATTTACTTACTTACTTATAAGGATGGTTAGCTTGTGTAAATCCAAACATTTTGACTACATTTTTCTGCCCGAAGAAATTTAAAAACTTTGTATGCAATTAAACTTTATCTTTAAATGTAATATATGTGTCGAAATTTGAGTGTTGTTGTATCAATTGCATACATTAATTATATTAAAAAATTCAGCAGTTGTGTTTATTTTCAACACTCTACATGTAGAGTATTTCCAGCTGTTTTCGGACTATCTCTCTCATTTCAACTGGACCATCACACCGGCTTGCCAAATGGTCAATCTTGGCCCTCTTCCTGGAGTGTTCAGTTTCCTTGCGCTTTGTGGACGTTGTCTATATAAATAAAATATGCATGTTCTCAAGCATGAAGCCTTTCATGATAGTTTACATAAAATAAAACAATATTTGTTTAACTATCGAAGTTAACTGTTCATAGTTTATCATGTGGGCATACATAATGCACTAATAAATGCATTGTTTCATGTTAGAATCTCATTACCACTTTAACGTAGTCTAGTACATGTATTTTATTAAATTATTTGCCTCGTTAAATATGTACATGTATTTTCATAAGTTAGAACACAATTTCTGCCTTGCCTTGTGACAATGTATATGTGTAGTATGCCTTGTGACAATGTATATGTGTGTTATGCCTTGTGACAGTGTATATGTGCATTATGCCTTGTGACAATGTATATGTGTCTTATGCCATGTGACAATGTATATGTGTATTATGCCTTGTGACAATGTATATGTGTCTTATGCCTTGTGACAATGTATATGTGTAATATGCCTTGTGACAATATATATGTGTACTATGCCTTGTGACAATGTATATGTGTACTATGCCTTGTGACAATGTATATGTGTATTATGCCTTGTGACAATGTATATGTGTATTATGCCTTGTGACAATGTATATGTGTATTATGCCTTGTGACAATGTATATGTGTCTTATGCCTTGTGACAATGTATATGTGTAATATGCCTTGTGACAATCTATATGTGTACTATGCCTTGTGACAATGTATATGTGTACTATGCCTTGTGACAATGTATATGTGTATTATGCCTTGTGACAATGTATATGTGTATTATGCCTTGTGACAATGTCTATGTGTATTATGCCTTGTGACAATGTATATGTGTAGTATGCCCTGTGCCAATGTATATGTGTATTATGCATTGTGGCAATGTATATGTGCATTATGCCTTGTGACAATGTATATGTGTATTATGCCATGTGACAATGTATATGTGTATTATGCCTTGTGACAATGTATATGTGTATTATGCCTTGTGACAATGTATATGTGTAATATGCCTTGTGACAATCTATATGTGTACTATGCCTTGTGACAATGTATATGTGTACTATGCCTTGTGACAATGTATATGTGTATTATGCCTTGTGACAATGTATATGTGTACTATGCATTGTGACAATGTATATGTGTATTATGTTTTGTGACAATGTATATGTGTATTATGCCTTGTGACAATGTATATGTGTATTATGCCTTGTGACAATGTATATGTGTATTATGCCTTGTGACAATGTCTATGTGTGTTATGCCTTGTGACAGTGTATATGTGAATTATGCCTTGTGACAATGTATATGTGTATTATGCCTTGTGACAATGTATATGTGTATTATGCCTTGTGACAATGTCTATGTGTATTATGCCTTGTGACAATGTATATGTGTACTATGCCTTGTGACAATGTATATGTGTATTATGCCTTGTGACAATGTCTATGTGTATTATGCCTTGTGACAATGTATATGTGTACTATGCCTTGTGACAATGTATATGTGTACTATGCCTTGTGACAATGTATATGTGTATTATGCCTTGTGACAATGTATATGTGTATTATGCCATGTGACAATGTATATGTGAATTATGCCTTGTGACAATGTCTATGTGTAGTATGCCTTGTGACAATGTATATGTGTACTATGCCTTGTGACAATATATATGTGCATTACGCCTTGTGACAATGTATATGTGTACTATGCCTTGTGACAATGTATATGTGTGTTATGCCTTGTGACAGTGTATATGTGCATTATGCCTTGTGACAGTGTATATGTGTATTTTGCCTTGTGACAGTGTATATGTGCATTATGCCTTGTGACAGTGTATATGTGCATTATGCCTTGTGACAGTGTATATGTGCATTATGCCTTGTGATAATGTATATGTGCATTATGCCTTTTTCTAAATTTCTCGTCTCTATTCATCCGTCTGTAACCTACATATTCCGAAGATGTTGGCAAAGAGAAGCAGCATAACATGAAAGTATATGCATTGGTGTTACATAGCAACATTGCATGCCTGTATCTACCTGGGTGTTACCTAGCAACATTGCATGCCTGTATCTACCTGGGTGTTACATAGCAACATTGCATGCCTGTATCTACCTAGGTGTTACATAGCAACATTGCATGCCTGTATCTACCTGGGTGTTACATAGCAACATTGCATGCCTGTATCTACCTGGGTGTTACATAGCAACATTGCATGCCTGTATCTACCTAGGTGTTACATAGCAACATTGCATGCCTGTATCTACCTGGGTGTTACATAACAACATTGCATGCCTGTATCTACCTAGGTGTTACATAGCAACATTGCATGCCTGTATCTACCTGGGTGTTACATAGCAACATTGCATGCCTGTATCTACCTAGGTGTTACCTAGCAACATTGCATGCCTGTATCTACCTGGGTGTTACCTAGCAACATTGCATGCCTGTATCTACCTGGGTGTTACCTAGCAACATTGCATGCCTGTATCTACCTGGGTGTTACCTAGCAACATTGCATGCCTGTATATACATGGGTGTTACCTAGCAACATTGCATGCCTGTATCTACATGGGTGTTACCTAGCAACATTGCATGAATGTATCTACCTGGGTGTTACCTAGCAACACTGCATGCATGTATGTGCCTGGGTGTTACCTAGCAACATTGCATGAGTGTATATGCCTGGGTGTTACCTAGCAACAATGCATGCATGTATGTGCCTGGGTGTTACCTAGCAACATTGCATGACTGTATCTATATGGGTGTTACCTAGCAACAATGCATGAATGTATGTGCCTGGGTGTTACCTAGCAACATTGCATGAGTGTATATGCCTGGGTGTTACCTAGTAACAGTGCATGAATGTATCTACCTGGGTGTTACCTAGCAACACTACATGAATGTATGTGCCTGGGTGTTACCTAGCAACATTGCATGAGTGTTTATGCCTGGGTGTTACCTAGCAACATTACATGACTATCTGTGCCTGGGTGTTACCTAGCAACATTGCATGAATGTATGTGTCTGGGTGTTACCTAGCAACATTTCATGCATGAATATATCTGCCTGGGTGCTACCTAGCAACATCACAATACTATATATGCAAAGTAAGGTAAACATGGACCTTGACAGACTAGCCATCAGTTGTATGCACATCACAATACTATATAAACAATACAAGGTGAACATGGACATTAACAGACTAGCCATCAGTTGTATGCACATCACAATACTATATATACAAGACAAGGTGAACATGGACCGTAACAGACTAGCCATCAGTTGTATGCACATCACAATACTATATATACATGGCAAGGTGAACGTGGACCTTAACAGACTAGCCATCAGTTGTATGCACATCACAATACTATATATACAAGGCAAGGTGAACTATGACCGTAAAAAACTAGCCATCAGTTGTATGCACATCACAATACTATATATACAAGACAATGTGAACATGGACCTTAACAGACTATCCATCAGTTGTATGTACATCACAATACTATATATACAAGGCAAGGTGAACATGGACCGTAACAGACTAGCCATCAGTTGTATGCACATCACAATACTATATATACAAGGCAAGGCGAACATGGACCTTAACAGACTAGCCATCAGGTGTATATACATCACAATACTATATATACAAGGCAAGGTGAACATGGACCTTAACAGACTAGCATAACATAACTTCCGAGGCTGTCAGTCAGTCAATGACAATGACCCATGAAATATTTCTTACAGGACAAACAATCCTCCGACATAGCCGTCGAACTGCATATTATGTGGTTATAAACTAGTATAGACACAGTTACGCATACATCCATAGCCATCTTGCTAGTAACAAATCTACATATTCCATACGCATTCGTCCAAGTTGGCAGAGAAGTATTTACCTTTCCGTGGTTAGTAGTTTTTTGGTTCGTTTTGCCAGGCCTGACCGTCGCCACATTCTCAGCAACTGAAAAAACAATACATGGTTATTGCTGTATCGCTGTCAGACTAAGATTAAAGGTGTGTTTACAATTTAAATAATATAATAAAACTTATAATTCAAGATTATTCTGTAAATACGTCATTTATTAGAACCTTGTTGATTAACAATAAATAGTTCACAAACAAGTAACATAATAAAGAGGAGAGTGGTATTCAAAGGAGAATCACTCTCGATTCTTCTCGATATTGACATAAATACATACTTTGGAAATAAACAACTACCGTATATCACTGTTATGCTAGTCTATGTTTCTACGCACACTTAGTGCTTGGTTCCAAACAAATAAATGGCATTCACAAAGTGTCTGTGCATTTTTCTCCAAATTAATCATTGACGAACACACGGGTAACCCCAAAACCCAACTTTAACATTGATGTTGACTAGGGTAACCCCAGCACCCAACTTTTACATTGATGTTGACTAGGGTAACCCCAAAACCCAACTTTAACATTGATGTTGACTAGGGTAACCCAAAAACCCAATTTTAACATTGATGTTGACTAGGGTAACCCAAATCCCAACATAACATTAATGTTGACTAGGGTAACCCAAAACACGTGTCATCTAACAGCTAAGTTGCCTCGTTTAAGAGACTAGCAACATTGCATGAGTGTATATGCCTGGGTGTTACCTAGCAACACTGCATGCATGTATGTGCCTGGGTGTTACCTAGCAACATTGCATGACTGTATCTATATGGGTGTTACCTAGCAACAATGCATGAATGTATGTGCCTGGGTGTTACCTAGCAACATTGCATGAGTGTATATGCCTGGGTGTTACCTAGTAACAGTGCATGAATGTATCTACCTGGGTGTTACCTAGCAACACTACATGAATGTATGTGCCTGGGTGTTACCTAGCAACATTGCATACAAACAGAAACATATTCCAGAGTATCCTCTGGTTCGTTTACGTACACGGTGTAGAGTTCCCGCATGGTTTAAAGTCCCAACTGAAAGAATGTTAATATTACTAGGGTCAGACGGGTGGTAGACAGTATGTTGGTATGCAATTAACGGCAACACATAGACTCAAATTCACATCTAAGTAATAATTTATAACATTCTCAAAGGTTTGCTCAAGCCGTATCGATTCATCAAAAATATGGTTGCCAGTGGGTGAGGAAGTTGGTTACAATTGACCCCACGATAGGGTCACATAGATTACATAGTAAAACTCTTTAAACATTGTTTTCTCAGAAACCACATTGTCCAGAACGTTGCATGTAGCATCACCTAGTGGACCACAACTATGTGTGCTACAATGGTAATCCTGGGGTCATAATTCATCACACAGAGGGGTCATAAAGAGGCTACCGTCTCCGTGGCCAAGTGGTTAAGGCGTCTGCCTACGGAGCGGGAGGTCGTAGGTTCGAACCCCGTTCTGATATGGCCGGTTTGTGATCCGCCAACTAGTTCAATAATGGCTACCGATTGCCTACAAGCCTGGCATACAAGCATATGATTCGATAAGTACTGATGTTCATAACAAATGGTGTCTCATAAGTCGGAAATGCTTGGCCCTTTAAATAGATGCAACACTATAATAAACAAACACTTTACTTTACTTTTACTTTTATAAACTTATATGGCATAACTCTTTTAGAAATATTCGTTTCAGAAACCACAAAGCTCAGAGCTTCGATATTTTCAGACACCACAATGAGATTTCAGAAACCACAATGCTCAGAGCTTCGATATTTTCAGAAACCACAATGCTCAGAGCTTCGATATTTTCAGAAACCACAATGCTCAGAGCTTCGATATTTTCAGAAACCACAATGCTCAGAGCTTCGATATTTTCAGAAACCACAATGCTCAGAGCTTCGATATTTTCAGAAACCACAATGCTCAGAGCTTCGATATTTTCAGAAACCACAATGCTCAGAGCTTCGATATTTTCAGAAACCACAATGCTCAGAGCTTCGATATTTTTAGAAACCACAATGCTCAGAGCTTCGATATTTTCAGAAACCACAATGCTCAGAGCTTCGATATTTTGCAATAACAGTAAAAGATGTGTTAACAGTTACCTCTACTTAGCAACGTATATTTTATAGTCATTTCACCTCACGTGAGAAATACAGGGCTCTCATGGCCCCTTTTGTTAGTGATTGTACTGAATCCGCATAGTTTATGTAAATAAATACTTCTAATGGGGGTGCCGTATTGTTTCGAGTGAAGAAGAGTTAGGTGGTCGGTGGTTCTACCAGTGTGACAATTGTGCCAGAAATACTGTTCAGAGGGGCACAATCCAACAATTAAATATGGAGAGTCGCCATATGACCTGCGTGACAATTGTGCCAGAAATACTGTTCAGAGGGGCACACAGGGTCTTCCTCCAACACTTAAATCTGGAGAGTCGCCATATGACCTGCGTGACAACTGTGCCAGAAATACTGTTCAGAGGGGCACACAGGGTCTTCCTCTAACAATTAAATCTGGAGAGTCGCCATATGACCTAAGTTATTGTTGCGACTTTACACAGCAAAAAACCCAACGCACAATTTTAACTTAATATCAAATAATAAAGGTGTCCAAACACTTACTATTATTGTGTCCGGTCCTGTGCTTCAGCATCACTGTCTCGTTCTTCGCATGGCTAGCAGTCATTGTGGAAGCAATCCGGCTCTTTGTTCCGGGTTTGCATAGTGATCTGCATGGTGAGCTCCGAATGGACGTTTTGACACGGCGCTTTGGGGTGCCAGTGATGCCTGCGTTGTCATTGTAGTATGGGCTGGCATAGTAGTCTTGTTTGGCACGGGTTCGCGTTGTGGTCCGGATTGGCGCAGGTTGACTTGGTGGTTTTGTTTCACGCAGTGGTATTTGTGTGTCTGGTTGTCTAGACTGGCATATTGGTTTAATTTGGCGTCGTATTCGTGGTTTGCCTGATGGCTTAAGTTGAGACGGTGGTCTAGGTAGATACTGTTTGCCACTATGATCAGGTTGTGTATTGTCACCGTGGTTTTGTTTGTATTTTCCACCGTGGTCCGTAATGGTACTGCGGCTTACACCGTGGCCCGGAATGGTAGTATTGTCACCGTAATCTAATTTGTCATGGTAGGCCAAGTTTTTCAATGGTGGGCATGGTGGCCCCTTTTGACACATTGCAAGGGGCGCTGGTTTGTCACCGATTGGTATTGTTGTTTGGTACGGGTTTGTCTAGCTTGGCTCGGCTGTCTTTGTCTGCACGGCGGTGGGCTGTGTTGGTATGGACTCTGGAATATAATTACACTCTATCATACACGTTGTTAATAAGAGAATAGCGATGTTTTTATAAGCTTATTCAAACATATTATGATAGTTCCTTTGCAATAAGGGAAAGTGGAAATCTACCCGGCTAACTTACGAATGATAGCCCTGGTTGGTGTCTGTTTACGGAGTACAAGAATCCGCTTACAGAATTTAATGTGAAATTCATCTATTTCATTCCAATTCAATTCATTAAAAGTGTAGACACCCCAGACTTCAACACGGTACAACAACAACAACAACAACAATAACAATAATAATAATAATAATAATAATGCTAGAATCGACTTTCGTTGCCCCGAAATCGTCGGGTTAGTGACTAATGGTTCGAGTCATGGGCGGTTCGGGTCAAGGAGAGTCAATCTGAAGTGACCCATAATATATAGAACTACATACATGTAGTAGCTTACTGTTGTATGCTGGTTTAAGTAATACACGTATATCCTACTCTCGTGGTTTGATACGAATCCGTGTTTATAGGCGGCATTTCATAATCATGTAACCAAGATCAAATGTCTGTAAGCAGGTGTATCTCCAATATGTCTATAAATCGGGGTTCAAACGGTGGAGCGGGTTCGTAAAACGAAATAAGGATAAAACAATAAAGCCACAAAATGTATGTTAATTACTAGAAACGTTTGCTAAAATAATGTAACATGAATGTATCTGCCTGGGTGTTACCTAGCAACATATTATGATTGTATCTGCCTGGGTGTTACCTAGCAACATTGCATGAATGTATCTGCCTGGGTGTTACATAGCAACATAATGTGAATGTATTTGCCTGGGTGTTACCTAGCAACATTGTATGAATGATTCTACCTGGGTGTTACATAGCATAATATAGCATGATTGTATCTGTCTGGGTGTTACCTAGCAACATTGTATTAATGTATATGTCATGGTGTTACCTAGCAACATTGGACGACTGTATCTGCCTTGGAGTTACCTAGCAACATTGCATGACTGTATCCTCCTGGGTGTTACCTAGCAACATTTCATGAATGTATCTGCCTGGGTGTTACCTAGCAACACAATGCTATATATACAAGGCAAGGTGAACGTGGACCTTAACAGACTAGCCATCAGTTGTATGTACATCACAATACTATATATACAAGACAAGGTGAACATGGACCTTAACAGACTAGCCATCATTTGTATGCACATCACAATACTATATATAAGGCAAGGTGAACATGGACCTTAACAGACTAGCCATCAGTTGTATGTACATCACAATACTATATATATATGGCAAGGTGAACATGGACCTTAACAGACTAGCCATCGCTTGTATATACATCACATTACTATATATACATGGCAAGGTGAACATGGACCTTAACAGACTAGCCATCAGTTGTATGCACATCACAATACTATATATACAAGGCAAGGTGAACATGGACCTTAACAGACTAGCCATCAGTTGTATGCACATCACAATACTATATATACAAGGCAAGGTGAACATGGACCTTAACAGACTAGCCATCAGTTGTATGCACATCACAATACTATATATACAAGGCAAGGTGAACATGGACCTTAACAGACTAGCCATCAGTTGTATGCACATCACAATACTATATATACAAGGCAAGGTGAACATGGACCTTAACAGACTAGCCATCAGTTGTATGCACATCACAATACTATATATACAAGGCAAGGTGAACATGGACCTTAACAGACTAGCCATCAGTTGTATGCACATCACAATACTATATATACAAGGCAAGGTGAACATGGACCTTAACAGACTAGCCATCAGTTGTATGCACATCACAATACTATATATACAAGGCAAGGTGAACATGGACCTTAACAGAATAGCCATCATTTGTATGCACATCACACTACTATATATACAAGGTGAACATGGACCTAACGGACTAGCCATCAGTTGTATGCTCATCACAATACTATATATACATGGCAAGGTGAACATGCGCTATAACTGTGCTACATGACTTCCACTACGGTTGATGTATATTCTAAGTTAAAGTCAGACTGAGAATGCACTACAACTGTGCTATCACGACTTCCACTACGGTTGATGTATATTCTAAGTTAAAGTCAGTGAACCACTACTACGTTTTCTCAAATGGTGATCCGGGGATCCGACGCTCTACCACTGGACCACGGACGCCACAAATGGTGATCCGGGGGTGAAAGTTGACCCCACGGTATGGTTTATATAGACTTATATAGTATAACTCTTTAAAAATCTTGTTTTCACAAATAAAACACAATTCAAAGCGTTAGTTGCAATGTACAGTAAAACTTCGATATAGCAACGCATGTTTTAATAGCCTTCATTGGTCCATCTTGTTAGTGATTGTGCTGCATCCGCATGTAAATACATACTCTAATGAGCAGGTCACGTTCTTTCATAGGAGGAAGCTATCAAACTGGTTTGCGGAAGGTCGGTGGTTCTACCCGCGTGACAATACGTGCTAGAAATATTGTTTGGGAAGGTCGGTGGTTCTACCCGCGTGACAATACGTGCTATAAATATTGTTTGGGAAGGTCAGTGGTTCTACCCGCGTGACAATACGTGCTATAAATATTGTTTGGGAAGGTCGGTGGTTCTACCAGCGTGACAATACGTGCTATAAATATTGTTTGGGAAGGTCGGTGGTTCTACCAGCGTGACAATACGTGCTAGAAACATTGTTTGGGAAGGTCGGTGGTTCTACCAGCGTGACAACATGTGCTAGAAATATTGTTTGGGAAGGTCGGTGGTTCTACCAGCGTGACAACATGTGCTAGAAATATTGTTTGGGAAGGTCGGTGGTTCTACCCGCGTGACAACATGTGCTAGAAATATTGTTTGGGAAGGTCGGTGGTTCTACCAGCGTGACAATACGTGCTAGAAACATTGTTTGGGAAGGTCGGTGGTTCTACCCGCGTGACAATACGTGCTATAAATATTGTTTGGGAAGGTCGGTGGTTCTACCAGCGTGACAATACGTGCTATAAATATTGTTTGGAGGGGCACCCGGGGGTCTTCCTCCACCAATAAAAACTGGAGAGTCGCCATATGACCTAAGCTGTTTAGGTGCGACTTTAAACACTACAAGAAATAATAATGACAAGTATGTGGCAACTTAATATCAACCAACAACGGTGTACAAATACACTTACTATTCTTGTATCCAGCCCTGGTCGTCAAAGTGCTAGTCACGCTCGGTGCTCCGTATTTGTCTTGTCTGTCTTGTTTGGCACGGGTATCGTAACCGACACGCTGGGAAGGCTTGACACGGTGGACTGTGTAATAATAATAATAATAATAATAATATAAATAATAATAATAATATAAATAATAATAATAATACTAATGCTAATAATAATGTTGTAATCGCCAATGTGCAGCTCTAAAACTTGTAGGTTAAAATTTACATTCTGTTTATAATAAAAGTTAAATTATATGTATTTCTGTTGTAAATAAAAAATGAAAGAAAAATGAGTGCAATTTTGTAAATTTACTTAGAATCGAAAATATAAATTGTCTTGCGTAAGCGGTTTGCATACTATTAAAATTAGTCTGTGTCGGGATCTTTGTGAAAACTGATTGTTTTTACATAGATTTTTATAAATTGCATTTATTTCGATATGATTTTTATTAAATATTATGAATTCATATGCAGTAAGTACTCAGATGTACCATAACTCGTGCAGTACGTACTCAGAGGTACCATAACTCGTGCAGTAAGTACTCAGAGGTACCATAACTCGTGCAGTAAGTACTCACAGGTACCATAACTCGTGCAGCAAGTACTCAGAGGTACCATAACTCGTGCAGTAAGTACTCAGAGGTACCATAACTCGTGCAGTAAGTACTCACAAGTACCATAACTCGTGCAGTAAGTACTCAGAGGTACCATAGCTCGTGTAGTAAGTACTCACAAGTACCATAACTCGTGCAGTAAGTACTCAGAGGTACCATAACTCGTGCAGTAAGTACTCACAAGTACCATAACTCGTGCAGTAAGTACTCAGAGGTACCATAACTCGTGCAGTAAGTACTCACAAGTACCATAACTCGTGCAGTAAGTACTCAGAGGTACCATAGCTCGTGTAGTAAGTACTCACAAGTACCATAACTCGTGCAGTAAGTACTCAGAGGTACCATAACTCGTGCAGTAAGTACTCACAAGTACCATAACTCGTGCAGTAAGTACTCAGAGGTACCATAACTCGTGCAGTAAGTACTCACAAGTACCATAACTCGTGCAGTAAGTACTCAGAGGTACCATAACTCGTGCAGTAAGTACTCAGATGTACTAAAACTCGTGCAGTAAGTACTCAGAGGTACCATAACTCGTGCAGTAAGTACTCAGATGTACTAAAACTCGTGCAGTAAGTACTCAGAGGTACCATAATTCGTGCAGTAAGTACTCAGAGGTACCATAATTCGTAAAGTAAGTACTCAGAGGTACCATAATTCGTGCAGTAAGTACTCAGAGGTACCATAACTCGTACAGTAAGTACTCAGAGGTACCATAACTCGTGCAGTAAGTACTCAGAGGTACGATACCTCGTGCAGTAAGTACTCAGAGGTACCATAACTCGTAAAGTAAGTACTCAGAGGTACGATACCTCGTGCAGTAAGTACTCAGAGGTACCATAACTCGTGCAGTAAGTACTCAGAGGTACGATACCTCGTGCAGTAAGTACTCAGAGGTAGCATACCTCGTAAATTAAGTACTCAGAGGTACCATAACTCGTGAAGTAAGTACTCACAGGTAGCATAACTCATAAAGTAAGTACTCAGAGGTACGATACCTCGTGCAGTAGTACCATAATTCGTGCAGTAAGTACTCAGAGGTAGCATAACTCGTGCGGTATATACTCAGTAGTACCATAGCTCGTGCAATATGTACTCAGAGGTACCATAAATCGTGCAGTATGTACCCAGCGGTACCATAACTCGTGCAGTATGTACTCAGAGGTACCATAACTCGTGCAGTATCTACTCAGATGTGCCATAACTCGTGCAGTATGTACCCAGTAACGATATTATTTAACAATTAAGCTCAGTTGACACTAAATGTATGATGTCAAGCAACCATTTTAAGTCAAAACAGGTATAGTTAGTGCATATTGACCTGTCCTTCTTGGGATTCATGGGAGTATTCATAGTGCATAGTTTATTGCTGAACAAATGTAACTGTTGAGCATCATTAAGTGCATAGTATTCATAGTGCATAGTTTATTGCTGAACAAATGTAACTGTTGAGCATCATTAAGTGCATATTATTCATAGTGCATAGTTTATTGCTGAACAAATGTAACTGTTGAGCATCATTAAGTGCATAGTATTCATAGTGCATAGTTTATTGCTGAACAAATGTAACTGTTGAGCATCATTAAGTGCATAGTATTCATAGTGCATAGTTTATTGCTGAACAAATGTAACTGTTGAGCATCATTAAGTGCATAGTATTCATAGTGCATAGTTTATTGCTGAACAAATGTAACTGTTGAGCATCATTAAGTGCATAGTATTCATAGTGCATAGTTTATTGCTGAACAAATGTAACTGTTGAGCATCATTAAGTGCATAGTATTCATAGTGCATAGTTTATTGCTGAACAAATGTAACTGTTGAGCATCATTAAGTGCATAATATTCATAGTGCATAGTTTATTGCTGAACAAATGTAACTGTTGAGCATCATTAAGTGCCTTCCACACAGTCTGTACATTAACTGTTGAGCATCATTAAGTGCCTTCCACACAGTTTGTACATTAACTGTTGAGCATCATTAAGTGCCTTCCACACAGTTTGTACATTAACTGTTGAGCATCATTAAGTGCCTTCCACACAGTCTGTACATTAACTGTTGAGCATCTTTAAGTGCCTTCCACACAGGTTGTACATTAACTGTTGAGCATCATTAAATACCTTCCACACAGTTTGTACATTAACTGTTGAGCATCATTCAGTGCCGTCCACACAGTTTGTACATTAATTGTTGAGCATCATTAAGTGCATAGTATTCATAGTGCATAGTTTATTGCTGAACAAATGTAACTGTTGAGCATTATTAAGTGCATAATATGCATAGTGCATAGTTTATTGCTGAACAAATGTAACTGTTGAGCATCATTAAGTGCCTTCCACACAGTTTGTACATTAACTGTGGAGCATCATTAAGTACATAGTATTCATAGTGCATAGTTTCATGCTGAACAAATGTAACTGTTGAGCATCATTAAGTGCATAGTATTCATAGTGCATAGTTTATTGCTGAACAAATGTAACTGTTGAACATCATTAAGTGCCTTCCACACAGTCTGTACATTAACTGTTGAGCATCATTAAGTGCCTTCCACACAGTTTGTACATTAACTGTTGAGCATCATTAAGTGCCTTCCACACAGTTTGTACATTAACTGTTGAGCATCATTAAGTGCCTTCCACACAGTCTGTACATTAACTGTTGAGCATCTTTAAGTGCCTTCCACACAGGTTGTACATTAACTGTTGAGCATCATTAAATACCTTCCACACAGTTTGTACATTAACTGTTGAGCATCATTAAGTGCCGTCCACACAGTTTGTACATTAATTGTTGAGCATCATTAAGTGCATAGTATTCATAGTGCATAGTTTATTGCTGAACAAATGTAACTGTTGACATATAACAAAGCAAAAACAACCACAAACAAAAATAAGTGCCTTCCACACAGTTGTACATTAACTGTTGAGCATCATTAAGTGCCTTCCACACAGTTTGTACATTAACTGTTGAGCATCATTAAATACCTTCCACACAGTTTGTACATTAACTGTTGAGCATCATTAAGTGCATAGTATTCATAGTGCATAGTTTATTGCTGAACAAATGTAACTGTTGAACATCATTAAGTGCCTTCCACACAGTTTGTACATTAACTGTTGAGCATCATTAAATACCTTCCACACAGTTTGTACATTAACTGTTGAGCATCATTAAGTGCCTTCCACACAGTTTGTACATTAACTGTTGAGCATCATTAAGTGCCTTCCACACAGTTTGTACATTAACTGTTGAGCATCATTAAATACCTTCCACACAGTTTGTACATTAACTGTTGAGCATCACTAAGTGCCTTCCACACAGTTTGTACATTAACTGTTGAGCATCATTAAATACCTTCCACACAGTTTGTACATTAACTGTTGAGCATCATTAAGTGCCTTCCACACGGTTTGTACATTAACTGTTGAGCATCATTAAATACCTTCCACACAGGTTGTACATTAACTGTTGAGCATCATTAAATACCTTCCACACAGTTTGTACATTAACTGTTGAGCATCATTAAGTGCCTTCCACACGGTTTGTACATTAACTGTTGAGCATCATTAAATACCTTCCACACAGGTTGTACATTAACTGTTGAGCATCATTAAATACCTTCCACACAGTTTGTACATTAACTGTTGAGCATCATTAAGTGCCTTCCACACGGTTTGTACATTAACTGTTGAGCATCATTAAATACCTTCCACACAGTTTGTACATTAACTGTTGAGCATCATTAAATACCTTCCACACAGTTTGTACATTAACTGTTGAGCATCATTAAGTGCCTTCCACACAGTTTGTACATTAACTGTTGAGCATCATTAAATACCTTCCACACAGTTTGTACATTAACTGTTGAGCATCATTAAGTGCCTTCCACACGGTTTGTACATTAACTGTTGAGCATCATTAAATGCCTTCCACACAGTCTGTACATTAACTGTTGAGCATCATTAAGTGCCTTCCACACAGTTTGTACATTAACTGTTGAGCATCATTAAGTGCCTTCCACACAGTCTGTACATTAACTGTTGAGCATCATTAAGTGCCTTCCACACAGTTTGTACATTAACTGTTGAGCATCATTAAGTGCCTTCCACACAGTATGTACATTAACTGTTGAGCATCATTAAGTGCCTTCCACACAGTTTGTATATTAACTGTTGAGCATCATTAAGTGCCTTCCACACGGTATGTACATTAACTGTTGAGCATCATTAAGTGCCTTCCACACAGTCTGTACATTAACTGTTGAGCATCATTAAGTGCCTTCCACACAGTTTGTACATTAACTGTTGAGAATCATTAAGTGCCTTCCACACAGTCTGTACATTAACTGTTGAGCATCATTAAGTGCCTTCCACACAGTTTGTACATTAACTGTTGAGCATCATTAAGTGCCTTCCACACGGTATGTACATTAACTGTTGAGCATCATTAAGTGCCTTCCACACAGTCTGTACATTAACTGTTGAGCATCATTAAGTGCCTTCCACACGGTATGTACATTAACTGTTGAGCATCATTAAGTGCCTTCCACACAGTCTGTACATTAACTGTTGAGCATCATTAAGTGCCTTCCACACAGTTTGTACATTAACTGTTGAGCATCATTAAGTGCCTTCCACACAATTTGTACATTAACTGTTGAGCATCATTAAATACCTTCCACACAGTTTGTACATTAACTGTTGAGCATCATTAAGTGCCTTCCACACAGTCTGTACATTAACTGTTGAGCATCATTAAGTGCCTTCCACACAGTCTGTACATTAACTGTTGAGCATCATTAAGTGCCTTCCACACAGTCTGTACATTAACTGTTGAGCATCATTAAGTGCCTTCCACACAGTTTGTATATTAACTGTTGAGCATCATTAAGTGCCTTCCACACAGTTTGTATATTAACTGTTGAGCATCATTAAGTGCCTTCCACACAGTCTGTACATTAACTGTTGAGCATCATTAAGTGCCTTCCACACGGTATGTACATTAACTGTTGAGCATCATTAAGTGCCTTCCACACAGTCTGTACATTAACTGTTGAGCATCATTAAGTGCCTTCCACACAGTTTGTACATTAACTGTTGAGAATCATTAAGTGCCTTCCACACAGTTTGTATATTAACTGTTGAGCATCATTAAGTGCCTTCCACACAGTCTGTACATTAACTGTTGAGCATCATTAAGTGCCTTCCACACGGTATGTACATTAACTGTTGAGCATCATTAAGTGCCTTCCACACAGTCTGTACATTAACTGTTGAGCATCATTAAGTGCCTTCCACACGGTATGTACATTAACTGTTGAGCATCATTAAGTGCCTTCCACACGGTATGTACATAATCTGTTGAGCATCATTAAGTGCCTTCCACACAGTTTGTATATTAACTGATGATGATTGAGCATATTTACCCTCGCCTCCGGCGAACCATGTGGGCGAGCGTACATTACAGTTGTCCATAATCCTATTACACCCTCGACTCCGGCGAACCATGTGGGCGAGCGTACACTAACAGCTGTCCATAATCCTATTACACCCATATAAACAAAGTGCACTATCCATAATTCCATCATTTAATAGACAAGGAAGAGAGGTTCAATACACACAAACTATACATCTAATTATTAATTAATATAAACATTATGTCATTTAGCTTAATATTCGTTCCATGATAAACTTTCCGTTTCCTATCTACTACAGAATAACAGCTCACTAGATAATAACATTTTGCTGACAAGTCGCTTTCATTAATTAGGATGCAGTTACGAATCATAATTTTGAATTCGTGTCTCATACTTACCAACGGTTCGGTACTTGGAATGGAGGGAGTTTCACCCAACCACGGGTTCCTAACAATTTCCGCCGTCGTCGGCCGGTCGTCGGGTTGAACCTAACCATGCTACGCACCAGCTCCATAGCCTCTGTTAGGGAGAACATAATATAAACTTACAAGTAAGTATGTATATGTAATAAATAAGTATGTATATGTATTAAATAAGTACGTACATGTATTAAGTAAGTGCGTACATGTATTAAGTAAGTACGTACATGTATTAAGTAAGTACGTACATGCATTAAGTAAGTACGTACATGTATTAAGTAAGTACGTACATGTATTAAGTAAGTATGTACATGTATTAAGTAAGTACGTACATGTATTAAGTAAGTACGTACATGTATTAAGTAAGTACGTACATGTATTAAGTAAGTACGTACATGTATTAAGTAAGTACGTACATGTATTAAGTAAGTACGTACATGTATTAAGTAAGTCGTACATGTATTAAGTAAGTCGTACATGTATTAAGTAAGTCGTACATGTATTAAGTAAGTACGTACATGTATTAAGTAAGTACGTACATGTATTAAAAGTCGTACATGTATTAAGTAAGTACGTACATGTATTAAGTAAGTACGTACATGTATTAAGTAAGTACGTACATGTATTAAGTAAGTACGTACATGTATTAAGTAAGTACGTACATGTATTAAGTAAGTACGTACATGTATTAAGTAAGTACGTACATGTATTAAGTAAGTACGTACATGTATTAAGTAAGTATGTACATGTATTAAGTAAGTATGTACATGTATTAAGTAAGTATGTACATGTATTAAGTAAGTATGTACATGTATTAAGTAAGTACGTACATGTATTAAGTAAGTATGTACATGTATTAAGTAAGTACGTACATGTATTAAGTAAGTATGTACATGTATTAAGTAAGTACGTACATGTATTAAGTAAGTATGTACATGTATTAAGTAAGTATGTACATGTATTAAGTAAGTATGTACATGTATTAAGTAAGTACGTACATGTATTAAGTAAGTATGTACATGTATTAAGTAAGTATGTACATGTATTAAGTAAGTATGTACATGTATTAAGTAAGTACGTACATGTATTAAGTAAGTATGTACATGTATTAAGTAAGTATGTACATGTATTAAGTAAGTATGTACATGTATTAAGTAAGTACGTACATGTATAAGTAAGTATGTACATGTATTAAGTAAATGTATTAAGTAAGTATGTACATGTATAAGTAAGTATGTACATGTATTAAGTAAGTACGTACATGTATTAAGTAAGTACGTACATGTATTAAGTAAGTACGTACATGTATGTATTAAGTAAGTATGTACATGTATTAAGTAAGTATGTACATGTATTAAGTAAGTACGTACATGTATTAAGTAAGTACGTACATGTATTAAGTAAGTACGTACATGTAATGTATTAAGTAAGTATGTACATGTATAAGTAAGTATGTACATGTATTAAGTAAGTACGTACATGTATTAAGTAAGTAGTACATGTATTAAGAAGACATGTATTAAGTAAGTATGTACATGTATTAAGTAAGTATGTACATGTATTAAGTAAGTATGTACATGTATTAAGTAAGTACGTACATGTATTAAGTAAGTATGTACATGTATTAAGTAAGTATGTACATGTATTAAGTAAGTATGTACATGTATTAAGTAAGTATGTACATGTATTAAGTAAGTACGTACATGTATTAAGTAAGTATGTACATGTATTAAGTAAGTATGTACATGTATTAAGTAAGTACGTACATGTATTAAGTAAGTATGTACATGTATTAAGTAAGTACGTACATGTATTAAGTAAGTATGTACATGTATTAAGTAAGTATGTACATGTATTAAGTAAGTATGTACATGTATTAAGTAAGTATGTACATGTATTAAGTAAGTATGTACATGTACTAAGTAAGTGCGTACATGTATTAAGTAAGTATGTACATGTACTAAGTAAGTACGTACATGTTTGTGTATCTATGTTTGTATGCACGTTTAATTATGTGCTATGTTTGTTTTAAGGGGCCTCAGCGACCGAGTGGCATCGTTAACAGTTACTGTAAATCAATAGTCCCATCATGGCCGCTGTGGGTTCGAGTCCAATCTGCATACACTTCTCTATAAGTGTGGACGTTTGTTTGTGGAAGGTCAGTGGTTCATATGTGTGCGTCCATCCGTGCGTCATAAACTATTGAGAGGAACAAGTTGGTCATACTCAAACGCATAGTTTCAGTGGTTCAAACCTGTTCGTCCATCCGTGCCTCATACAATATTGAGATTGTGGTATTCCTCTAACGCATAGTTTCAGTGCTTCAAACACGTACGTCCATCCGTGCCTCATACTCTATTGAGATTGTGGTATTCCTCTAATGCATAGTTTCAGTGGTTCAAACACGTACGTCCATCCGTGCCTCATACACTATTGAGATTGTGGTATTCCTCTAACGCATAGTTGCAGTCGTTCAAACATGTACGTCCATCCGTGCCTCATACACTATTGAGATTGTGGTATTCCTCTAACGCATAGTTGTAGTCGTTCAAACACGTACGTCCATCCGTGCCTCATACACTATTGAGAGAGACAATGTGGTATTCCTCTAACGCATAGTTGCAGTCGTCCAAACACGTACGTCCATCCGTTCCTCATACACTATTGAGAGAGACAATGTGGTATTCCTCTAACGCATAGTTTCAGTGGTTCAAACATGTACGTCCACCCTCGCCTCATACACTATTGCGATTGTGGTATTCCTCTAACGCATAGTTGCAGTCGTTCAAACACGTACGTCCATCCGTGCCTCATACACTATTGAGAGAGACAATGTAATATTCCTCTAACGCATAGTTGCAGTCGTCCAAACACGTACGTCCATCCGTGCCTCATACACTATTGAGAGAGACAATGTGGTATTCCTCTAACGCATAGTTTCAGTGATTCAAACACGTACGTCCATCCGTGCCTCATACACTATTGCGATTGTGGTATTCCTCTAACGCATAGTTGCAGTCGTTCAAACACGTACGTCCATCCGTGCCTCATACACTATTGAGAGAGACAATGTGGTATTCCTCTAACGCATAGTTTCAGTGGTTCAAACACGTACGTCCATCCGTTCCTCATACACTATTGAGATTGTGGTATTTCTTTAACGCATAGTTGCAGTGTTTCAAACACGTATGTACACCTTCTCCTCATACACTATTGATATTGTAGTATTCCTCTAACGCATAGTTTCAGTGTTTCAAACACGTACGTGCATCCGTGCCTCATACACTATTGAGATTGTGGTATTCCTCTAACGCATAGTTTCAGTGGTTCAAACACGTATGTACACCTTCTCCTCATACGCTATTGAGATTGTGGTATTCCTCTAACGCATAGTTTCAGTGGTTCAAACACGTACGTCCATCCGTTCCTCATACACTATTGAGATTGTGGTATTCCTCTAACGCATAGTTTCAGTGGTTCAAACATGTACGTCCACCCTCGCCTCATACACTATTGCGATTGTGGTATTCCTCTAACGCATAGTTGCAGTCGTTCAAACACGTACGTCCATCCGTGCCTCATACACTATTGAGAGAGACAATGTAATATTCCTCTAACGCATAGTTGCAGTCGTCCAAACACGTACGTCCATCCGTGCCTCATACACTATTGAGAGAGACAATGTGGTATTCCTCTAACGCATAGTTTCAGTGGTTCAAACACGTACGTCCATCCGTGCCTCATACACTATTGAGATTGTGGTATTTCTCTAACGCATAGTTGCAGTGTTTCAAACACGTATGTACACCTTCTCCTCATACACTATTGATATTGTAGTATTCCTCTAACGCATAGTTTCAGTGTTTCAAACACGTACGTGCATCCGTGCCTCATACACTATTGAGATTGTGGTATTCCTCTAACGCATAGTTTCAGTGTTTCAAACACGTACGTCCACCCGTGCCTCATACACTATTGAGATTGTGGTATTCCTCTAACGCATATTTTCAGTGGTTCAAACATGTACGTCCACCCGTGCCGCATACACTATTGAGATTGTGGTATTCCTCTAACGCATAGTTTCAGTGGTTCAAACACGTACGTCCATCCGTTCCTCATACACTATTGCGAGTGTGGTATTCCTCTAACGCATTGTTGCAGTGGTTCAAAGACGTACACGAGTCGTTAGTTGACATTATTGTTAATGTGACGCTAACCCCACCTAAACAAAACACATTTATTTTGATAAAATAAATAAAGATTATGTAGCTTACCGGTTGAAGGAAATTCTCTGAGAAAGGGCAGTGTCATCTCCAGATTCTTGAGCATGTAATCTGCGAAGTGTGTTTCACCGGCTTGATACCCCTGGAAAAGAAACAATGCGATAGTTTAGCATGGACACCAGAATTATACACCCGAACAAAGAAAGACAACCATTTAGCATGGACACCAGAATTATACACCCGAACAAAGAAAGACAACCATTTAGCATGGACACCAGAATTATACACCCGAACAAAGAAAGACAACCATTTAGCATGGCCACCAGAATTATACACCCGAACAAAGAAATACAACCATTTAGCATGGACACCAGAATTATACACCCGAACAAGGAAAGACAACCATTTAACATGGACACCAGAATTATACACCCGAACAAAGAAAGACAACCATTTAGCATGGACACCAGAATTATACACCCGAACAAGGAAAGACAACCATTTAGCATGGACACCAGAATTATACACCCGAACAAAGAAAACCAACCATTTAGCATGGACACCAGAATTATACACCCGAACAAAGAAAGACAAACATTTAGCATGGACACCAGAATTATACACCCGAACAAAGAAAGACAACCATTTAGCATGGACACCAGAATTATACACCCGAACAAAGAAAGACAACCATTTAGCATGGACACCAGAATTATACACCCGAACAAAGAAAGACAACCATTTAGCATGGACACCAGAATTATACACCCGAACAAAGAAAGACAACCATTTAGCATGGACACCAGAATTATACACCCGTACAAAGAAAGACAACCATTTAGCATGGACACCAGAATTATACACCCGAACAAAGAAAGACAACCATTTAGCATGGACACCAGAATTATACACCCGAACAAAGAAAGACAACCATTTAGCATGGACACCAGAATTATACACCCGAACAAAGAAAGACAACCATTTAGCATGGACACCAGAATTATACACCCGAACAAGGAAAGACAACCATTTAGCATGGATACCAGAATTATACACCCGAACAAGGAAAGACAACCATTTAGCATGGACACCAGAATTATACACCCGAACAAGGAAAGACAACCATTTAGCATGGACACTAGAATTATACACCCGAACAAGGAAAGACAACCATTTAGCATGGACACCAGAATTATACACCCGAACAAAGAAAGACAACCATTTAGCATGGACACCAGAATTATACACCCGAACAAGGAAAGACAACCATTTAGCATGGACACCAGAATTATAAATCAAGTATGATCAAGATGGCCGTTTAGCACGGAGACCAGAATTATAAATCTATATAAAAACAAGATGGCCGTTTAGCACGTACACCAGCATTATAAATCCATATAAAAACAAGATGGCCGTTTAGCACAGAATAAATAAATCCATATAAAAACAAATTGGCCGTTTAGCCCGTACACAAGCATTATAAATCCATATAAAACAAGATGGCCGTTTAGCCGTACACCAGCATTATAAATCCATATAAAAACAAGGTGGCCGTTTAGCACGTACACCAGCATTATAAATCCATATAAAACAAGATGGCCGTTTAGCGCGTACACCAGCATTATAAATCCAAATAAAAACAAGATGGCCGTTTAGCCGTACACAAGCATTATAAATCCATATAAAAACAGGATGGCCGTTTAGCCCGTACACCAGCATTATAAATCCATATAAAAACAAGGTGGCGGTTTAGCCCGTACACAAGCATTATAAATCCATATAAAAAAGAAGGTGGCCGTTTAGCACGTACACCAGCATTATAAATCCAAATAAACACAAGGTGGCCGTTTAGCACGGAAACAAGAATTATAAATCCATATAAAACAAGATGGCCGTTTAGCACGGAAACAAGAATTATAAATCCATATAAAAACAAGATGGCCGTTTAGCCAGTACACCAGCATTATAAATCCATATAAAAACAAGGTGGCCGTTTAGCACGTACACCAGCATTATAAATCCATATAAAAACAAGATGGCCGTTTAGCACGGAAACAAGAATTATAAATCCATATAAAACCAAGATGGCCGTTTAACATGGCACC
Organism: Archivesica marissinica; assembly: GCA_014843695.1. Taxonomy (NCBI): domain Eukaryota; kingdom Metazoa; phylum Mollusca; class Bivalvia; order Venerida; family Vesicomyidae; genus Archivesica; species Archivesica marissinica. Next base: position 35,170,513 of record CM026387.1, read on the forward strand.
TGATAGTCAATCAATACAGCAAGATGGATTTATAGAATGTAAGTATGAATCAAAACATTTATTTATGAATTGATACACGTCGGGCTGTATTTACAAGCGGTGAATCGACAGCCCGTGGGCCATTACAATATTAACATATAATCTACGTTCAAATGCTTTAAAACATATACAGATAATTTCCGAACTACATTTTCTAATTCCATTAACTTAATAAATTTAACCACACCAGTTTAACCTCAGTAATATTTCTTGATATAAAAATGCTTTGATTTATAATTAAATCATTATAAAGTGAGCATTCAATAATAAAATGATATTCATCCTCTAACTTTTTACACATATTGCATTTCTTATCACTTTACGTTGCACTTTGTGGTATTTCCATCTGTCACATATATGCAAGACAACGGATCAGTACTGCAAACGGAATTATACCCCTGATATAGTCAGGTATGAATCACTTACAGGCTCCATATATCGGATTTTGTTCCATCATATGGTTGGTTGTTGATAACCTCTGGGGCCATATAGCCAACAGTCCCACACTGCGCAGACAACAAGTCGCTCTTTCCAGACACAAATCTCTCGGAAAATCCTAAATCTGAAAACAACATATGGAACGTTATGACAAGGCGAACATGGTTGATATATGTATACAGACGACACCCAGTCAATGATGATAGATCTATAGACAATAACGTTCGTACTGCAATCCTTGAATAGCAGTACAGATATGGTTGGTGTATGTGTACAGACGACACCCAGTCAATGGTGATAGATCTATAGACAATAACGTTCGTATTGCAATCCTTGAATAAGCAGTACAGATATGGTTGGTGTATGTATACAGACGACACCCAGTCAATGATGATAGATCTATAGACAATAACGTTCGTATTGCAATCCTTGAATAGCAGTACAGATATGGTTGGTGTATGTGTACAGACGACACCCAGTCAATGATGATAGATACATAGACAATAACGTTCGTACTGCAATCCTTGTATTGATTTTAATTTAGGAAAACTTCCACACATATGTATGAGGGTGACTGTTTTATAATAGTACCTGTACCATATATTTATATAGTTCACTTTAAATGTGTCACTCACTTTATTATAATATGCTTATATTAATACCTTTAGACAAGTGCTTTAATAACTTATAATTACTTATAAAATAAGTTTTAGTAAATCATAAATTGTAGGGTGCCTATATACCTGCAATTTTTATATCCCCGTCTAACTGTACCAGAATAGTGTCGCTTTTAAGGTCCCTGAAACAGAATACAATAGTGTTAATGTGTTTCTCTTTTAGCAAAATATTAAATAGGTAGATAAGTATTTTATTATAATGACATGTCCTATAAATGACTACAAATACAGACATATTACAGTATAAATGACTGTACAAATACATACATATTACAGTATAAATGACTGTACAAATACAGACATATTACAGTATAAATGACTGTACAAATACATACATATTACAGTATAAATGACTGTACAAATACATACATATT
>CM026387.1:35174540-35214540 GCA_014843695.1 Archivesica marissinica
GCATAGGGAACAAAGTCATTGACTAGCATTACTAATTGGGTCACGCGTGGCCGTTTTTCTCTAAAACCATGCTGCAAATGAGAGGTACCTTACAATACATCTGATATTATTTGCATATGTTTGCATATTTTCATTTCAAGTCAATTGTGTAAATTACCTAATAAGTAATCCGCCACTGCAGCTCTAACAACAACATCAAAGAACAAATAGTTTAATAATTTTCAATCAAAGCACAAAACTGCGTAAGTGATAAGTACTGTAAAACGCTATAATTTTCACGATTTTAAACATTTTCAATTAATTCGCGGAGTTTTCATTTCGCGCATCCGTGATATATCGCGAAAAACGAAGGTGGTTGTTTATGTAGATCGCTTATAATTGTATTGACTTTCAAAATGTATTAAGTTATTAACGGATATACATTCGGACACATTATTATTCACGAGAATCATGAATTCGCATTAAACTTAGATCGCGAAAATTAGCGAAATATAAAATCTCGCGAATAAATAGTGTTCTACAGTATTCGAAAACAACACAGTGGTAAGGAATATAAGGAGTACCTACGTACGACGCCATTGGAGTGCATATGGTGCAGGCCTTCGGCAATCTGGCGGAACATTTTTCTGGCATTGTTTTCATCCAACCCCTGGCTATCGCTAGTGCGGCCAATGTAGTCGAGTATACCGTGTAAGCTCCCTACGTCACAGTATTCCATTACTATGAAGTTACATGATTTCGTTTCGAAATGTTCGAACATATGTACCTGAAATATGAGAAACCGACACATGTTACCACGATCTGGTGTGCAATATGAGAAACCGACACGTGTAACCACGATCTGGTGTGCAATGTGAGAAACCGACACATGTAACCACGATCTGGTGTGCAATATGAGAAACCGACACATGTAACCACGATCTCGTGTGCAATGTGAGAAACCGACACATGTAACCACGATCTGGTGTGCAATGTGAGAAACCGACACATGTAACCACGATCTGGTGTTATATAAGTCACGTGTGTTTTAAGTAAGATAAAAACCCCAAACGGACCCAATATGTAAAATACTAGCACTGTGCTCGGTTTATATACATATATAGATAAAATAAAGACAAACTTACGACATTCTTATGACGTGGCAGACGAGAGAGGTTTGCCAATTCCTGCGGAAGATAGTTGGTCAATATGATGGGCGGTACGTTCTGCCTTTCGATCACCTTTATTGCAACCTGAACATTATAAGAAAATAGCATGTTTTATAATATACATGTATGGCAATATTACCTCCCGTATATAGCCTCCTAAGCTAACTACATGTATTTAAAGCATATTTCAGATGGTACATCTAGCTGTACATAGAACTAATTATTACTTTAAACGTGTCCTGTCTCGTTTTAAATGAACATATTTATAACTTAAATCCTACAAAACTATCAGTGAATGGTGTTTCATAGTCATACAGCTAGAATATACGCATCGTATTAATACTGATGTACATATAGCACACGGTACGGTACGGCATCTTCACGACAAGTCGATTTAATGTACATATAGCACACGTACGGTATGGCATCTTCACGACAAGTCAATCTAATGTACATATAGCACACGGTACGGTACGGCATCTTCACGACAAGTCATTCTAATGTACATATAGCACACGGTACGGTACGGCATATTTACGACAAGTCAATCTAATGTACATATTGCACACAGTACGGTACGGCATCTTCACGACATGTCAATCTAATGTACATATAGCACACGGTATGGTACAGCATCGTCACGACAAGTCAATCTAATGTACATATAGCACACGATACGGTACGGCATCTTCACGACAAGTCAATCTAATATATATATAGCACACGGTACGGTACGGCATCTTCACGACAAGTCAATCTAATGTACATATAGCACACGGTACGGTACGGCATCTTCATGACAAGTCAATATAATGTACATATAGCACACGGTATGGTACGGCATCTTCACGACAAGTCAATATAATGTACATATAGCACACGGTACGGTACGGCATGTCCACGACAAGTCAATCTAATGTACATATAGCACACGGTACGGTACGGCATCTTCACGACAAACAATCACGCAAACATGTTTCGCACCCAGTTCCATTCATTGATTTCACAAACTACTGTGGAATACAATATTGAGTTTCGTTTTTAATTATGTTTTAGGGGAGTTTGTGCATAGCGCAGTGGTAGCTTACGCGTAAGGTGCGAAATGCCCGGAGTTCGAGCCCCGCTGGAGCCGTTACGATTTTGCTGTTATGCAAGGAATTAAGATTCCACATTGCCTCTTCTCTCTCCCTCGTGGCGATGGATTCCACCAGGAATGAGGTATCGAGAGTGATTACTATAAGTTGTAAGAACTTGTTTCGCAATCGAGCTCAAATAAATTTGTATAAAACGAAGGGACGTTCTTTGTCAGTTGTGTTTTAGGGGAATTTCTTTTGTCAGTTGTGTCTTATTCCAGTTATCGTTATGAAACTTGAAATTAATTAATCTGCAGCCATAGTGGACTATTCAAATACTGTCTACAATGTCTAGTTCAGTTATTGTTTTTGACTTTGACCGTTATTGTCTTTCCCCGTTGATAGGTAGTGCCTATTTCACATTACATTCTGCCGGACTATGCCTTGAACTACTAATACTGTAAATGTAAAATGAAACATCTAAATACTCGGGTCGAGTTAATTTTGGACGTAATTCTAATAGGTTTATATGATGTACATCCATACATTTGATATAAATATTTACCTGGACATTCCCATCACTATTAACTTGATCAGCCATTGCAGGGAATTTGGCCAACTTGTCTGGCATCACTCTTGCTAGTATCACAGTGCCATATGCTCCTTGGCCAAGTGATTCCACAGGAACATACCCATGTTTGATGCACGCATGATATATTCTCACATCGGGTTGCGTTTTCGTGGCTTCTTTTGCCGGAGGAGTCTTTGAGGCTGTGTCTGTCTTCTGGAATGTTTCACATTTAAAACAATTTATATATGCTATAACAAGATAGTACACAGAGTCGTGCCAATCCTGGATGGTATAATTCATGTTATTACTAAAATAATATAGAATGTTACTAACTCAAAGATGATCAATAATAGATAGTATTATATTAGACAAGCATTTACCACGTATGGAACTGCATTACTCTAAATACACATTGTTCATTAGACAAGCACTTACCACGTATGGAACTGCATTACTCTAAATACACATTGTTCATTAGACAAGCATTTACCACGTATGGAGCTGCATTACTCTAAATACACATTGTTCATTAGACAAGCACTTACCACGTATGGAGCTGCATTACTCTAAATACACATTGTTCATTCGACAAGCACTTACCACGTATGGAGCTGCATTACTCTAAATACACATTGTTCATTAGACAAGCATTTACCACGTAAGCTGCATCTAATACACATGTCATTAACAACATACCACGTATGAGCTGCATTACTCTAAATACACATTGTTCATTAGACAAGCACTTACCACGTATGGAGCTGCATTACTCTAAATACACATTGTTCATTAGACAAGCATTTACCACGTATGGAGCTGCATTACTCTAAATACACATTGTTCATTAGACAAGCATTTACCACGTATGGAGCTGCATTACTCTAAATACACATTGTTCATTAGACAAGCACTTACCACGTATGGAGCTGCATTACTCTAAATACACATTGTTCATTAGACAAGCATTTACCACGTATGGAGCTGCATTACTCTAAATACACATTGTTCATTAGACAAGCACTTACCACGTATGGAGCTGCATTACTCTAAATACACATTGTTCATTAGACAAGCACTTACCACGTATGGAGCTGCATTACTCTAAATACACATTGTTCATTAGACAAGCACTTACCACGTATGGAGCTGCATTACTCTAAATACACATTGTTCATTAGACAAGCACTTACCACGTATGGAGCTGCATTACTCTAAATACACATTGTTAATTAGACAAGCACTTACAACATACGGAGCTGCATTACTCTAAATACACATTGTTCATTAGACAAGCACTTACCACATAAGGAGCTGCATTACTCTAAATACACATTGTTCATCAGACAAGCATTTACCACATATGGAGCTGCATTACTCTAAATACACATTGTTCATTAGACAAGCACTTACCACATATGGAGCTGCATTACTCTAAATACACATTGTTCATTAGACAAGCACTTACCACGTATGGAGCTGCATTACTCTAAATACACATTGTTCATTAGACAAGCACTTACCACGTATGGAGCTGCATTACTCTAAATACACATTGTTCATTAGACAAGCATTTACCACGTATGGAGCTGCATTACTCTAAATACACATTGTTCATTAGACAAGCACTTACCACGTATGGAGCTGCATTACTCTAAATACACATTGTTCATTAGACAAGCACTTACCACGTATGGAGCTGCATTACTCTAAATACACATTGTTAATAAGAGATTTAAGATTTGCCATAAGTTTAATCCATATTTTTTTATGATCTTTCCTTTTTATAATCTTTCCGTTTTATGATCTTTCCTTTTTATGATCTTTCCTTTGCAAGCTCACCTAATAACTATAAGCATTGGTGTGTGACCGTTTACGAAATCAACAACACTTATAAATATTATTTAATGAGGACGCTCAGTTGACACTAAATGTATGATGTCAAGCTACCATTTTAAGTCAAGATAGGTATAGTTAGTGCATATTGACCTGTCCTTCTTGGGATTCATGGGAGTATTCATAGTGCATAGTTTATTGCTGAACAAATGTAACTGTTGAGCATCATTAAGTGCATAGTATTCATAGTGCATAGTTTATTGCTGAACAAATGTAACTGTGGAGCATCATTAAGTGCATAGTATTCATAGTGCATAGTTTATTGCTGAACAAATGTAACTGTGGAGCATCATTAAGTGCATAGTATTCATAGTGCATAGTTTATTGCTGAACAAATGTAACTGTTGAGCATCATTAAGTGCATAGTATTCATAGTGCATAGTTTATTGCTGAACAAATGTAACTGTTGAGCATCATTAAGTGCATAGTATTCATAGTGCATAGTTTATTGCTGAACAAATGTAACTGTTGAGCATCATTAAGTGCATAGTATTCATAGTGCATAGTTTATTGCTGAACAAATGTAACTGTTGAGCATCATTAAGTGCATAGTATTCATAGTGCATAGTTTATTGCTGAACAAATGTAACTGTTGAGCATCATTAAGTGCATAGTATTCATAGTGCATAGTTTATTGCTGAACAAATGTAACTGTTGAGCATCATTAAGTGCCTTCCACACAGTTTGTACATTAACAGTTGTCCATAATCCTATTATCCCCATATAAACAAAGTGCAATCTCTATAATTCTATGATTTAATAGACAAGGAAGAGAGGATCAATACACACAAACTATACATCTAATTATTAATTAATATAAACATTATGTCATGTAGCTTAATATTCGTTTAGATAAACTTTCCGTTTCCTATCTACTACAGAATAACAGCTCACTAGATAATAACATTTTGCTGACAAGTCGCTTTCATTAATTAGGATGCAGTTACGAATCGCTATCTTGAATTCGGCTTTCCAAACTTACCTTCTTAAGGGGAATGCGGCGTTTCCCTGTCAGCCACTGATCGTTTGGAATAGCTGTCGTCGTCGGGCGTTGGTTTGGGTTGGTTAGTAATAAGTGATTAAGTACATGGAATAAGACAATAGCTGCTTGGTGTATGTGGTGTATGTGTGGGGGTCTCAACGTTATTGTTAATCAATAGTACTATCATACGTGACCGCTGTGTGTTCGAGCCCTATATGGGTATACTTCTCTATACGTGAGGAATCTATTCCGTTTCCTTGTGGAAGGCTAGTTGTCCAAACCCGTGCGTCCACCTATTTCTTATACACTAGTGAGGGGAACACGTGTGGTCGTCCTGCATCGCATAGAGTCAGTGGTTCAAACCCGTGCGTCCACCTATTTCTTATACACTAGTAAGGGGAACACGTGTGGTCGTCCTGCAGCGCATAGAGTCAGTGGTTCAAACCCGTGCGTCCACCTATTTCTTATACACTAGTAAGGGGAACACGTGTGGTCGTCCTGCATCGCATAGAGTCAGTGGTTCAAACCCGTGCGTCCACCTATTTCTTATACACTAGTGAGGGGAACACGTGTGGTCGTCCTGCATCGCATAGAGTCAGTGGTTCAAACCCGGGCGTCCACCTATTTCTTATACACTAGTAAGGGAAACACGTGTGGTCGTCGTGCAGCGCATAGAGTCAGTGGTTCAAACCCGGGCGTCCACCTATTTCTTATACACTAGTAAGGGAAACACGTGTGGTCGTCGTGCAGCGCATATAGTCAGTGGTCCAAACCCGGGCGTCCACCTATTTCTTATACACTAGAGAGGGGAACACGTGTTGTCGTCCTGCATCGCATAGAGTCAGTGGTTCAAACCCGGGCGTCCACCTATTTCTTATACACTAGTAAGGGAAACACGTGTGGTCGTCGTGCAGCGCATAGAGTCAGTGGTCCAAACCCGGGCGTCCACCTATTTCTTATACACTAGTGAGGGGAACACGTGTGGTCGTCGTGCAGCGCATAGAGTCAGTGGTTCAAACCCGTGCGTCCACCTATTTCTTATACACTAGAGAGGGGAACACGTGTGGTCGTCGTGCAGCGCATAGAGTCAGTGGTTCAAACCCGTGCATCCACCTATTTCTTATACACTAGTGAGGGGAACACGTGTGGTCGTCGTGCAGCGCATATCACATACAGCTGGAGAGTCGTAAGTTGACATTATTGTTAATGTTATTGCTAAACTGACTAAAAAAAATGATCAAATGTTAACGATTGTGTATATTACCAGCTGAATCAATGGATTGGAGTCTTTCTCTTTGTTCTAGCCTGCAGGTCGCACAGAATTATGCCCCTGAAAAAGAAACACGACGAGTGTTTTAGATGTAAACCAGAATTATACATCAAAATAAAAGCAAGATGGCCGTTAAACATCGCACCTGAATAGAGCAATATGGCCATGAATAGAGCAAGATGGCCATGAATAGAGCAAGATGGCCATGCATAGAGCAAGATGGCCATGAATAGAGCAAGATGGCCATGAATAGAGCAAGATGGCCATGAATAGAACAAGATGGCCATGAATAGAGCAAGATGGCCATGAATAGAGCAATATGGCCATGAATAGAACAAGATGGCCATGAATAGAGCAAGATGACCATGAATAGAGCAATATGGCCATGAATAGAGCAAGATGGCCATGAATAGAGCAATATGGCCATGAATAGAGCAAGATGGCCATGAATAGAGCAATATGGCCATGAATAGAGAAAGATGGCCATGAATAGAGCAATATGGCCATGAATAGAGCAATATGGCCATGAATAGAGCAAGATGGCCATGAATAGAGCAAGATGGCCATGAATAGAGCAATATGGCCATGAATAGAGCAAGATGGCCATGAATAGAGCAAGATTGCCATGAATAGAGCAAGATGGCCATGAATAGAGCAAGATGGCCATGAATAGAACAAGATGGCAGCTTAGAATGTAAACATGACTTTTGCCCTGGACCTGTAAAGCAGACATAGAGAGATATATCTTTATTTCATTTTAAGCCATTTCTGGAAATGAAGCGTAAACACTAATATCAACACACATTTCTTAGAGAGACAAAAATAACTATCCATCATTGGAAACAAATAAGCACAATTGATTAGATATTAACAGATAATCTACGATGTTCAAATGCTTTAAAAACATATAAAGATAATTTCCGAACAGCATTTACTAATTTCAAGAACATAACAAATTTAACCCCAGTTCGCCTATCCCAGTAATATTTCTTGTAGCATGTTCTTAAATCATTATAAAGTGAGCAATCAATAATAAAATGATATTCATCCGCTAGCTTATTACACATATTGCATTTCAGTATACGGTGTACTTTGTGGTATGTCCATCTGCTAAATATATGCAAACAATACTGGTCAGTAGTCGAGTCCGTCAACACGCTGGACTGCTAATCCATGGATGGCATGTCCGATCCTCCATCTTAACCTAATAAAATTAATAGTCTTTCAGATCGGACTTTAAACCGCGGTATTGTGTCGGTGCTTTACGCCGTACTCGTAAATGAACCAGAGGAGACTCTGGAATGGGTCTCTGTCTGTATCATTGCACTATCCTCCAAAATATAAAATGACTAATCTCTTCAGGAGGCGTCACTCATGGGCAACATGTCAATACGACGATAAATTAAAAACAATAAAACGTATTGCAAACATACACCTGACATAGTCGGATATGAATAACTTACATGCTCCAAACATCGGCTTTCGTCCCACTGTGTTGTTTTTTCTTCAGCACCTCGGGGGGCTGGTAATCAGGAGTCCCGTGAAAGGACGTAAGCAATTCATCCTGGCCCTCCCGAAATTTGGTGGAGCTACTGAAATCTGTAGAAAAGATGTGGAACGTTATGACAAGGCGAACATGGTTGGTGTATGGACAGACACACCCAGTAAATGATGATAGATCTATAGACAATGCCGTATTGTAATCGTTAGAATGGCAGTACAGCTATGCGACAATTTCAATTAAGAAAAGCCTCCACACACACTTTAAACATTGTATACCATATCAAGCGTAACACATGTTGATTTTAGTCCTAACCGTTATACCACATTATTTTATTTAACTTTAAGATACATTTAATATTGCAACTACCAAACCAACATGTTTAATTGCTACATGACGAATACAACATGTCCATTATCCCGTTGTGCAGGATGGTAATCTACACAACATGTCCATTATCCCGTTGTGCAGGATGGTAATCTACACAACATGTCCATTATCCCATTGTGCAGGATGGTAATCTACACAACATGTCCATTATCCCGTTGTGCAGGATGGTAATCTACACAACATGTCCATTATCCCATTGTGCAGGATGGTAATCTACACAACATGTCCATTATCCCATTATGCAGGATGGTAATCTACACATGTCCATTATCCCGTTGTGCAGACTATGTACACATTGTAAATACATCTTCGGGGAATAGATGCTTTAACTCATTTTCTGGACGAATGTGACTTACTGTGCTATCCAGAATGCCGAGTCCGAATTTAGTCCGAATGAGGCCGAACATACGTAATTCTCGAGAGCAATTAATAGTGTTGAAAGAACTTATTTCGTAATCGACGTAAATTCATATTATTTAGGCAATTCAAATTATGAATTAATTGGTTCCCATCTGATTCGAGGATGCATATACGATTGTAGGCTGGTACCATGTATTCGCCATAATTGTATCACGTGGTGTAGCGAAAACGTAAACTCCATCACTGTGCTTCATAATTAAATGACATCAAACACATATCCACATAATGGTCAGGTCGAACATGTCACAAACACATATCCACATAGTGGTCAATTCGAACATGCCACAAACACATATCCACATAATGGTCAAGTCGAACATGTCACACACACATATCCACATAATGGTCAAGTCGAACATGTCACAAACACATATCCACATAATGGTCACGTCGAACATGTCACACACACACATATCCACATAATGGTCAAGTCGAACATGTCACACACACATATCCACATAATGGTCAAGTCGAACATGTCACACACACACATATCCACATAATGGTCAAGTCGAACATGCCACAAACACATATCCACATAATGGTCACGTCGAACATGTCACAAACACATATCCACATAATGGTCAAGTCGAACATGTCACAAACACATATCCACATAATGGTCAAGTGGAACATGTCACAAACACATATCCACATAGTGGTCAAGTCAAACATTTCACAAACACATATCCACATAATAGTCAAGTGGAACATGTCACAAACACATATCCACATAATGGTCAAGTGGAACATGTCACAAACACATATCCACATAGTGGTCAAGTGGAACATGTCACAAACACATATCCACATAGTGGTCAAGTGGAACATGTCACAAACACATATCCACATAATGGTCAAGTGGAACATGTCACAAACACATATCCACATAGTGGTCAAGTGGAACATGTCACAAACACATATCCACATAATGGTCAGGTCGAACATGTCACAAACACATATCCACATAATGGTCAAGTGGAACATGTCACAAACACATATCCACATAGTGGTCAGGTCGAACATGTCACAAACACATATCCACATAGTGGTCACGTCGAACATGCCACAAACACATATCCACATAGTGGTCAAGTCGAACATGCCACAAACACATATCCACATAGTGGTCACGTCGAACATGTCACAATTGATGAGCGATATGTCTTCACGTTCTGGGTGGATTCAGAAAATAAGCAGTAAAACACACCGCAACAGAATGACACATATGAACACTATTTGTATACGTGTTGGCATTGATTTCATGTTATTACATTGTATGATGCCTATACATACCTGCTATCTTTAGATCTCCAACTCTGTCCACCAGTATGTTGTCACTGGTAAGGTCCCTGAAACACAATATGATATTGTTAGTATGTCTCTCTTTTGATAAAATATTAAATATATAGATAATTATTTTATTATAGTGACATGTGTTATAAATGACTGCACAAACACGTAAATACCGGTACAACAAGAATAATTAATCACAGGATCCGATGGGGCTATAAGCTACTTATTAGACAAAATATCATCCGTCAACGGGGGCTACAACTATTGGTATTGTTACACAAGGTCCAGCAGCAGTCATCCTTTAATGAGGGATACAACCATTGGTATTGTTACACAAGGTCCAGCATCAGTCATCCTTTAGCGAGGGATACAACCATTGGTATTGTTACACAAGGTCCGGCATCAGTCATCCTTTAACGAGGGATACAACCATTGGTAGTGTTACACAAGGTCCGGCATCAGTCATCCTTTAACGTGGGATACAACCATTGGTAGTGTTACACAAGGTCCAGCATCAGTCATCCTTTAACGTGGGATACAACCCTTGGTATTGTTACACAAGGTCCAGCATCAGTCATCCTTTAGCGAGGGATACAACCATTGGTATTGTTACACAAGGTCCGGCATCAGTCATCCTTTAACGAGGGATACAACCATTGGTAGTGTTACACAAGGTCCGGCATCAGTCATCCTTTAACGAGGGATACAACCATTGGTAGTGTTACACAAGGTCCGGCATCAGTCATCCTTTAACGAGGGATACAACCATTGGTAGTGTTACACAAGGTCCGGCATCAGTCATCCTTTAACGAGGGATACAACCATTGGTAGTGTTACACAAGGTCCGGCATCAGTCATCCTTTAACGAGGGATACAACCATTGGTAGTGTTACACAAGGTCCGGCATCAGTCATCCTTTAACGAGGGATACAACCATTGGTAGTGTTACACAAGGTCCGGCATCAGTCATCCTTTAACGAGGGATACAACCATTGGTAGTGTTACACAAGGTCCGGCATCAGTCATCCTTTAACGAGGGATACAACCATTGGTATTGTTACACTCTCGTTATACAACTATTGGTATTGTTACACAATGTCCAGCGTCTGTTATCTTTTAACGAGGGATACAACCATTGGTATTGTTACACAAGGTCCAGCATCAGTCATCCTTTAACGAGGGATATAACCCTAGGTATTGTTGCACAAGGTCCAGCGTCAGTCATCCTTTAACGAGGGATACAACCATTTGGTATTGTTACACAAGGTCCAGCATCAGTCATCCTTTAACGTGGGGTACAACCCTAGGTATTGTTACACAAGGTCCAGCGTCAGTCATCCTTTAATGAGGGATACAACCATTGGTATTGTTACACAAGGTTCATCGTCAGTCATCCTTTAACGTGGGATACAACCATTGGTATTGTTACACAAGGTCCAGCGTCAGTCATCCTTTAACGTGGGATACAACCATTGGTATTGTTACACAAGGTCCAGCATCAGTCATCCTTTAACGTGGGATACAGCCATTGGTATTGTTACACAGGGTCCAGTGTCTGGCATCATTTGACGAGAGACACAACCATTGATAGCGTTAAACAGGACCAATTACATTCGGCAGATTGACTATGAAACAGTATATTCACCCTTCTATTCATTGACTGGTCATGTGACTTGCTTTGACTCGGATCGAATAACATGATAAATCGAGCAAATGAAAACGCGCTTAAGCACATATATCGTCATTGAATTCCGTTTCATGGAACGCGGACAAATTAAAAATGTGTATTGCAATTAGAATTATGTGTGTTATAAGTTAATTGAAATTGTGTGTCAACGATATTGCCCCGCGATGCTGTGGACTACCCGATGAACTATTTCCCGAGGGCGTTGGCAGGCGAAAATATGTAAATGTTGGTGTTTTCATTAATGTCCGTTGAGAGTTTCTTGGTCATATATTGGTTGGTTTATGGCTGTCCGATTAGCATAGTGGTTAGCGCGCTTGCTTCTCACCAATGCAACCCGGGTTCGATCCTCGGACCGGGATGTATGTAAGATGGTACGGTGGTCGGCAGATCGGACAGGTGGGTTTTCTCCGAGTACTCCGGATTCCTCCCACACGAATGACCACATTCACGCTTTCATCCGCCGCGCCAACTAGAGTGATTAATATAAGTTGTCAAAACTTGCTTCGCAATCGTTGTAAACTAATAGTGTGGTACATTTTGTAATGTTGTGGGATTTTTTGCTCAAGTTTGATTTTTTGTGTTATTTAGGTTATTTAGACACCAAAGAGTAAAAAGAGTATTTTATACATTGTTTTCAATCACTATGTTGGCGGCCATCTTGAATTTCAAAATGGCCGCCATTTTCAACCTATTCTATACAATATCTCTACTTGTAGACAACCTAGGACCTTGATGTTGGTGTCTATGCCCACATTTTAAGGGTACAGGAATCTGAAAATGCCATTATTAAAGTGTTAGTACATATGAATGTTAATATAACAGCTATTTGGGGAATGTTTTTGTACATATTATAGGATTTTTAGCAAAATAAAAAAAAATTTAATATTGCACATGAACTTGTATAATTTTTATGGCTTATGAATTTGGCTTACCCTCATTTAATATACTGTGGAAAGAGACATTAATTTATTCCCCATCAGAATCCATATCTACAGTTTATTGTGTGTTTAAGCAGTTGTCATCCCCCTCACATTCACACATCTCTGTACAGCTTGTTCTGTTTACATGTACATCTACCAGAACACTGGCTAACTTTACAGTTGCACTTTAGTAGTTCTACGACTGCTGCTGGGGCAGCTTGCTCAGCAGACAAAATTGGCACCAGCTTGTCATTGTCTTTCATCCAACCTAGGTTACATGGATCAAGGAGTGTTGGATCAAGTACTCTATCCTGAGCCCATATATTTGTTTGAAAGTGAGAGCGCAACATATGCTGAAGCCAATCATCATCAGTTGGTGGAAGCCGTCATTTGCAGAAAGTCTTCTGTACTTCTGCAACCTCGGGGAACCAGGATCACTACCAGAAATATTATTTGTGCTTCCAAGCATACAAAGAAACTCTTTGCACCCAGTAATCACATCTTCCTGTGGTGTATCACCTTCTCCAAGTTGTGAAAGTGCTTCAATAATATTTTGAGAAGCCTTCATAAACACTTTCAGTCCTGTTTTCTTTCCAACTCTATTAATGTGTCCTGTTGTGTCTGTTCCAGTGATGGCATGGAACCCAGGCAAAGCAGCTGCCTTTTCTGACCCTAAGTTTGTATAAATTGCTTCTAAGTCTACTCCTCTTCGATTTGCACTGGTGCCTGTTACAATACCAGACTTTAAACCCAACATATTTAGTCTTCGTAAAATGAGGACCCACCAGTCTGTGTCCTGTGTAAAGAAATCAACCCCATTACCATTTTCTTCATTCACCACCTCCAATGCATGTAGCACCATGACAGTGTCTGCTTCCTCGTGTGTGCTGATGTCTGTGGTTAGATGGTAAGTTGATAAGTTGGTAAGGACCTCCATGCGTGTTGCTGTAACTATTGGCTTCTTACACAGTGTTATTGCTTTCTCAGCTAAGACGAAGGTAAGCTGATCTTTAGTCTTCTTGCTAGACAGAAACTTTGTTTTGTCCTTTATATGAGTGGAATTCTCAATATGTAGGTCTTCACTAGGGCAATTCCCGTATCTGATGTCGTCCTTGATTTGTAATTTCTTGGCATAATAAAAATGCGTCCACCAGTGTATTGATTGATCATGGCATCAATGTTATTAGCAAATGTTTTGCCAATATCTTCACAGGACATAAATGTGACTGCATACACCAACGCCTGAACAACTGCCATGACATCTATAATGAGGTATCTCTTGTTGATGTTGGATGTAATAGATTAATTGTCATTTCAAAGCATGGATGAAGTCACTTTCAGTATTGGAAAACAGAAGACTTCCATCTGGGTTCATAGGCATGGGATTTTCATTCAGAAATTCCTACTGAGAAATTGCTGACTGGAGGTCAAAGTCTCGTTCTGATCTGGCAATAACTTAGAGTCTGGAGAAAAGTGTAGTTGTCGACTTTAGCTGATACTCTTTTGATAATTTATCTTCTTGGACAGATCATCCCAGTTTTTATATTTCAGTTTGGTCATACGGTCCCACAAGTTTACATCTCCACGTATACGGTTTTCGACAAAGGACTCCTTTGCCTTTTCTCCTCGAACCTCTAAGTTAAGAACACTTTCCTGTGTTTCTTTTCCCAACACTTTCTTGCTCATGCAGTTAAATAGATGTGCTCCTTTGTCTTTGAATAGCTTCTTTGGCTCTAAGACCAGCATAAGGGATTCTATATTCTTTTCCCGCCGTTCTACTGTGTATGTGATGAGAGGTGGTAATCAGGACTGTGTGGAAACTCAGACACTCCTAGCATGTCTCTGGTTTCTTGAGACAGACGGCCTAATTCAGGAGCAGCAAGACAGTACTTCATTAGGGTTGCTGGCTTATTGGTAATCACTCCTAGACCATCTGCTCCTTTTCGGATCTTATTTTCTTGTTCCTGAGCTTGGTTTACACCAACACTTGTGAATGGGGCTTTCTCCGTTGTCACAGCAAACTCACCTGCCATGAGCATGTTCCATATATCAGGGTCAGTATCTTTAGCTGAATATGCATGTGAAGTGAATTCCACAATATTCAGCATAATCCAGTCAAAGATACTAAATACAATGGTAAGTTGGGATCCTTGACAGATCGATGGAAATGCAGAAGTGTCTGGACTTGACGCGTGTATATACGAATCCATCTATACATAGGAAATACGTCATGGCTCTTGTCAAAATCATCCAACTCTTTCTCTATATTTATGCTTTCTATCTGTACCATCAATCCTTTGTGGGCAATTTGAATAGCTGTTCTGTCAACAAGGTCAGCCAATTCACTCAAGCTGCTAGTTACAGCTAGTTGCACTCGAGGATTTTCAGAAAAGTATTCCTGGAACCAAAGGTCAGATAACACTTGTAATGGTGTTTCATGAGCATCCACAGCTCGGTTGTAGTGGCTACCATTTATTATTTGATTGACAACAACTGAGCTGTACAGTCCCGATTGAACCCAGGTCTCATCGATACCACTATGCTCTATAGTCTTCCCTAAACACCTGATAGCACAAAGACCTGTGTGGAAGGGGCCTGACAATATCCACCACTTGTCCTTGTACTGGTCACTGAGATGCTCGAATTGAACTGCCCTTTTGTAAAGGTCCATACCAAAAGTAACCACGAGCTTTCTATTGTTCTCATGACATACAACTCTGCTTAGTTGATATAAGTGTTCTAATGCTGTCACCAGTGTAGACAACTCATGGGCTGGATTATTTATTATGGACAGAGAGTAGTTATAGTCAACATTCAGTAACATTTTAATAGCATTCATTAATATTTTGGTAAACACCTCTATAAAACATGTTAAACCATCATCTTAGTACAATTTATATTAGTTTGATGTGTTCTGCAATATTGTTAATGCAATTTCCAGATTCCCAGACCCCTAAAATGTGGGTATATGTACCAAAAGCAAGGCCCTATATCATCTACAAGTAGAGATATTGTCCAAAATAGGTTTAAAATGGTGGCCATTTTGAAATCCAAGATGGCCGCCAATATAGTGATTGAAAAAAATGTATAAAATACTTTTTTTACTCTTTGGTTACTAAATAACACAAATAACAGAAAAAATCAAACTTTCCCACAACTATTTTAAAATCTACAAAATGTACCACACTATAAGCAAAGTTTAAAAACACATCACCAACAAAATAGTGACATTTATAATGATACGTCATTAAGTGACATCACATATTGTAGATGTGCAGAGAAAACTGTTCTTTATCTGATTATTCTTAACTAAAGGTTTTGTTTCTTCACAAATGAAATAATGATCTCGATCGGCCAGTAAACCAGTTACAAAGTGAACAAATTTAATACTATAAGAATACATGTACCTCAGCACTTATCTGGGATATATTTACGGAATTTACTATAGCAAAATGCTGATGGACGATTACGAACGTTTTGGACCCCATAGGCATTGCCTACTTTGCCTAATAGGTAAGCCGCCACCGCAACTCTAACAACAACATCAAAGAACAACTAGTTTAATAAATGTTCAATCAAAGACCAAACCTGTGTAAGTGATATATATGTATATACAGAGTGGTAAGTATAAGGACTATAAGAATTACCTATGCACGATGCCTTTGGCATGCATATGTTGCATGCCCTTTGCAAGCATGTGGAACATGTTGCGGGCCTCGACTTTATCCAGATGCTTCTCGGACTGGCGGTCTAGTAGCTCGCTTAAGCTGCCGTTACTACAGTACTCCGTGACGACGTAATATCGTTCACTTGTTTTGAAGTACTCGAAAAACCGCAGCTGAAATATGAGAAGCCGACACATATAACCACGCTTATTTTACAATGCAAGATTTGCATTAGGCGCCTTTCAACGTATGTTTCTATAGCTCACTACCTCACAGATTTTCATTAGGCACCTTTCAACATATGTTTTTATAGTTCACTACCTCACAGATTTGCATTAGGCGCCTTTCAACCTATGTTTCTATAATTCACTACCTCACAGATTTGCATTAGGCACCTTTCAACCTATGTTTCTATAGTTCAGTACCTCACAGATTTGCATTAGGCACCTTTCAACCTATGTTTCTATAGTTCAGTAACTCACAGATTTGCATTAGGCGCCTTTCAACCTATGTTTCTATAGTTCACTACCTCACAGATTTGCATTAGGCACCTTTCAACGTATGTTTCTATAGTTCAGTACCTCACAGATTTGCATTAGGCGCCTTTCAACCTATGTTTCCATAGTTCACTACCTCACAGATTTGCATTAGGCACCTTTCAACGTATGTTTCTATAATTCACTACCTCACAGATTTGCATTAGGCACCTTTCAACGTATGTTTCTATAATTCACTACCTCACAGATTTGCATTAGGCGCCTTTCAACGTATGTTTCTATAGTTCAGTACCTCACAGATTTGCATTAGGCGCCTTTCAACGTATGTTTCTATAGTTCACTACCTCACAGATTTGCATTAGGCACCTTTCAACGTATGTTTCCATAGTTCACTACCTCACAGATGTATACTAGGCGCCTTTCAACGTATGTTTCTATAGTTCACTACCTCACAGATGTACAATAGGCACCTTTCAACGTATGTTTCCATAGTTCACTACCTCACATATTTGCATTAGGCGCCTTTCAACGTATGTTTCTATAATTCACTACCTCACAGATTTACATTAGGCACCTTTCAACCTATGTTTCCATAGTTCACTACCTCACAGATTTGCATTAGGCACCTTTCAACGTATGTTTCTATAATTCACTACCTCACAGATTTGCATTAGGCGCCTTTCAACGTATGTTTCTATAGTTCACTACCTCACATATTTGCATTAGGCGCCTTTCAACGTATGTTTCTATAATTCACTACCTCACAGATTTACATTAGGCACCTTTCAACCTATGTTTCCATAGTTCACTACCTCACAGATTTGCATTAGGCACCTTTCAACGTATGTTTCTATAATTCACTACCTCACAGATTTGCATTAGGCGCCTTTCAACGTATGTTTCTATAGTTCACTACCTCACAGATGTACACTAGGCGCCTTTCAACGTATGTTTCTATAGTTCACTACCTCACAGGTGTACACTAGGCGCCTTTCAACGTATGTTTCTATAGTTCACTACCTCACAGATGTACACTAGGCGCCATTCAACGTATGTTTCTATAGTTCACTACCTCACAGATGTACACTAGGCGCCTTTCAACGTATGTTTCTATAGTTCACTACCTCACAGATGTACACTAGGCGCCTTTCAATGTATGTTTCTATAGTTCACTACCTCACAGATGTACACTAGGCGCCTTTCAGCGTATGTTTCTATAGTTCACTACCTCACAGATTTGCATTAGGCGCCTTTCAACGTATGTTTCTATAGTTCACTACCTCACAGATTTGCATTAGGCACCTTTCAACGTATGTTTCCATAGTTCACTACCTCACAGATGTATACTAGGCGCCTTTCAACGTATGTTTCTATAGTTCACTACCTCACAGATGTACAATAGGCACCTTTCAACGTATGTTTCCATAGTTCACTACCTCACATATTTGCATTAGGCGCCTTTCAACGTATGTTTCTATAATTCACTACCTCACAGATTTACATTAGGCACCTTTCAACCTATGTTTCCATAGTTCACTACCTCACAGATTTGCATTAGGCACCTTTCAACGTATGTTTCTATAATTCACTACCTCACAGATTTGCATTAGGCGCCTTTCAACGTATGTTTCTATAGTTCATACCTCACATATTTGCATTAGGCGCCTTTCAACGTATGTTTCTATAATTCACTACCTCACAGATTTACATTAGGCACCTTTCAACCTATGTTTCCATAGTTCACTACCTCACAGATTTGCATTAGGCACCTTTCAACGTATGTTTCTATAGTTCACTACCTCACAGATGTACACTAGGCGCCTTTCAACGTATGTTTCTATAGTTCACTACCTCACAGGTGTACACTAGGCGCCTTTCAACGTATGTTTCTATAGTTCACTACCTCACAGATGTACACTAGGCGCCATTCAACGTATGTTTCTATAGTTCACTACCTCACAGATGTACACTAGGCGCCTTTCAACGTATGTTTCTATAGTTCACTACCTCACAGATGTACACTAGGCGCCTTTCAATGTATGTTTCTATAGTTCACTACCTCACAGATGTACACTAGGCGCCTTTCAGCGTATGTTTCTATAGTTCACTACCTCACAGATTTGCATTAGGCGCCTTTAAACGTATGTTTCTATAGTTCACTACCTCACAGATTTGCATTAGGCACCTTTCAACGTATGTTTCCATAGTTCACTACCTCACAGATGTATACTAGGCGCCTTTCAACGTATGTTTCTATAGTTCACTACCTCACAGATGTACAATAGGCACCTTTCAACGTATGTTTCCATAGTTCACTACCTCACATATTTGCATTAGGCGCCTTTCAACGTATGTTTCTATAATTCACTACCTCACAGATTTACATTAGGCACCTTTCAACCTATGTTTCCATAGTTCACTACCTCACAGATTTGCATTAGGCACCTTTCAACGTATGTTTCTATAATTCACTACCTCACAGATTTGCATTAGGCGCCTTTCAACGTATGTTTCTATAGTTCACTACCTCACATATTTGCATTAGGCGCCTTTCAACGTATGTTTCTATAATTCACTACCTCACAGATTTACATTAGGCACCTTTCAACCTATGTTTCCATAGTTCACTACCTCACAGATTTGCATTAGGCACCTTTCAACGTATGTTTCTATAATTCACTACCTCACAGATTTGCATTAGGCGCCTTTCAACGTATGTTTCTATAGTTCACTACCTCACAGATGTACACTAGGCGCCTTTCAACGTATGCTTCTATAGTTCACTACCTCACAGATGTACACTAGGCGCCTTTCAACGTATGTTTCTATAGTTCACTACCTCACAGATGTACACTAGGCGCCTTTCAACGTATGTTTCTATAGTTCACTACCTCACAGATGTACACTAGGCGCCTTTCAACGTATGTTTCTATAGTTCACTACCTCACAGATGTACACTAGGCGCCTTTCAACGTATGTTTCTATAGTTCACTACCTCACAGATGTACACTAGGCGCCTTTCAACGTATGTTTCTATAGTTCACTACCTCACAGATGTACACTAGGCGCCTTTCAACGTATGTTTCTATAGTTCACTACCTCACAGATGTACACTAGGCGCCTTTCAACGTATGCATCATTTTAATTCACGACTTTCTGGATTACCTTTTCTTTATAGTTCACACAGTATCCACGTCCGGTGCACTATGTAACAGCTCGCATAGTTTTATTTTGCAAAGTTACTGCTAGGTATAGTTTCATTATTTGGCGCATGTTTTACTTTAGACTTTCCACAAGTATTGTGATTTTGTGATAAATTATACCGCATAATTAATCTCACTCGAATATTGCGAATATAGAACTGCGTCATTATGTACTGTATGGTGGGTATGCTGTACTGTATGGTGGGTATGCTGTACTGTATGGTGGGTATGCTGTACTGCATGGTGGGTATGCTGTACAGCATGGTGGGTATGCTGTACTGTATGGTGGGTATGCTGTACTGTATGGTGGGTTTGCTGTACTGTATGGTGGGTATGCTGTACTGTATGGTGGGTATGCTGACTGTACTGCATGGTGGGTATGCTGTACTGTATGGTGGGTATGCTGTACTGCATGGTGGGTATGCTGTACTGTATGGTGGGTATGCTGTACTGCATGGTGGGTATGCTGTACTGTATGGTGGGTATGCTGTACTGTATGGTGGGTATGCTGTACTGTATGGTGGGTATGCTGTACTGCATGGTGGGTATGCTGTACTGTATGGTGGGTATGCTGTACTGTATGGTGGGTATGCTGACTGTACTGCATGGTGGGTATGCTGTACTGTATGGTGGGTATGCTGTACTGTATGGTGGGTTTGCTGTACTGTATGGTGGGTTTGCTGTACTGTATGGTGGGCATGCTGTACTGTATGGTGGGTTTGCTGTACTGTATGGTGGGTATGCTGTACTGTATGGTGGGTATGCTGTACTGTATGGTGGGTATGCTGTACTGTATGGTGGGTTGCTGTACTGTATGGTGGGTATGCTGACTATACTGCATGGTGGATATGCTGTACTGTATGGTGGGTATGCTGTACTGTATGGTGGGTATGCTGTACTGTATGGTGGGTTTGCTGTACTGTATGGTGGGTATGCTGACTGTACTGCATGGTGGATATGCTGTACTGTATGGTGGGTATACTGACTGTACTGTATGGTGGGTATGCTGTACTGTATGGTGGGTATGCTGACTGTACTGTATGGTGGGTATGCTGTACTGTATGGTGGGTATGCTGTACTGTATGGTGGGTATGCTGACTGTACTGTATGGTGGGTATGCTGTACTGTATGGTGGGTATACTGACTGTACTGTATGGTGGGTATGCTGTACTGTATGGTGGGTATGCTGACTGTACTGTATGGTGGGTATGATGTACTGAATGGTGGGTATGCTGTACTGCATGGTGGGTATGCTGTACTGCATGGTGGGTATGCTGTACTGTATGGTGGGTATGTTTTTACTGTATGGTGGGTATGCTGTACTGTATGGTTGGTATGCTGTACTGTATGGTGGGTATGCTGTACTGTATGGTGGGTATGATGTACTGTATGGTGGGTTTGCTGTACTGTATGGTGGGTATGCTGACTGTACTGCATGGTGGGTATGCTGTACTGTATGGTGGGTATGCTGTAATGTATGGTGGGTATGCTGTACTGTATGGTGGGTATGCTGTACTGTATGGTGGGTATGCTGTACTGTATGGTGGGTATGCTGTACTGTATGGTGGGTATGATGTACTGTATGGTGGGTATGCTGTACTGTATGGTGGGTTTGCTGTACTGTATGGTGGGTATGCTGTACTACATGGTGGGTATGCTGTACTGTATGGTGGGTATGCTGTACTGTATGGTGGGTATGATGTACTGTATGGTGGGTATGCTGTACTGTATGGTGGGTTTGCTGTACTGTATGGTGGGTTTGCTGTACTGTATGGTGGGTATGCTGTACTACATGGTGGGTATGCTGTACTGTATGGTGGGTATGCTGTACTGTATGGTGGGTATGATGTACTGTATGGTGGGTATGCTGTACTGTATGGTGGGTTTGCTGTACTGTATGGTGGGTATGCTGTACTGCATGGTGGGTATGCTGTACTGTATGGTGGGTATGCTGTACTGTATGGTGGGTATGCTGTACTGCATGGTGGGTTTGCTGTACTGCATGGTGGGTATGCTGTACTGTATGGTGGGTATGCTGTACTGTATGGTGGGTATGCTGTACTGTATGGTGTGTTTGCTGTACTGTATGGTGGGTATGCTGACTGTACTGTATGGTGGGTTTGCTGTACTGTATGGTGGGTATGCTGTACTGTATGGTGGGTATGCTGTACTGTATGGTGGGTATGCTGACTCGGGCAGAACCTTGTTGTCATGTATCTACAGAAATGGTGCACGGCCACCCAAGATGTACGACTATTCAGTAAACTTATATAGCCTGATTGTTCAAAGAGATAGTTAGCTAGCAAGATTGTACGTTACAATGTATAGCATGATTGGTCATTTCATAGAGATAGCTAGCTATCATGAATGTTCAGTAAATTTACATAGCATGATTTGCCATAGGGATAGCTAGCTAGCAAGACTGTTCAGTACAATTCTATAGCCTGATTGTTCATAGAGATAGTTAGCTAGCAAAACTGTTTAGTACAATTCCATAGCCTGATTGTTCATAGAGATAGCTAGCTAGCAAGACTGTTCAGTACAATTCTATAGCCTGATTGTTCATCGAGATAGCTAGCTAGCAAGACTGTTTAGTACAATTACATAGCCTGATTGTTCATAGAGATAGATAGCTTGCAAGACTGTTCATAGAGATAGCTAGCTAGCAAGACTGTTCAGTACAATTCTATAGCCTGATTGTTCATAGAGATAGCTAGCTTGCAAGACTGTTCAGTACAATTCTATAGCCTGCTTGTTCATAGAGATAGATAGCTAGCACGACTGTTCAGTACAATTACATAGCCTGATTGTTCATAGAGATAGCTAGCTAGCATGATTGTTCATAGAGATAGCTAGCTAGCAAGACTACTCAGTACAATTACATAGCATGATTGTGCATAGAGTTTGCTAGCTAGCAAGACTGCTCAGTACAATTAGATAGCCTTGATTGTTCATAGAGATAGCTAGCTAGCATGATTGTTCATAGAGACGGCTATCTAGCCTGATTTTTCATAGAGATAGCTAGCTAGCACGACTGCTCAGTACAATTCCATAGCCTGATTGTTTATAGAGATAGCTAGTTAGCATGACTGCTCAGTACACTTCCATAGCCTAATTGTTCATAGAGATAGCTAGCTAGCACGACTGCTCAGTACAATTCCATAGCCTAATTGTTCATAGAGTTAGCTAGCTAGCAAGACTGCTCAGTAAAATTGATAGATTGATCAATTAATGCCTATACGAATGGTTCGTTAATCTATTTAATAGTCGCACGCTATCTGTCTACACAGTAAACAAACCAGCATGCATAGCATGGAAGTAAAACAGCAAAGCACATACACACATAGTGCATACACAGACGAGGGGGTCTTGACAAATCGTGTTTTTAATCAGTTTAAAAATGACACTCCATCACTATATGACCTTAATAGTGACGGGTTGCTGTTAACTGACCTAAAACAAAGTGTGTGTATAATGTGACGCCTGTAGTGTATCATATGGTTTTTTTGAACCCGAAACCATTTGTCGAGAACCGCACTCCTCTGTGAGTACATACATGTATTGCACAATTTGAGCAAAGCCCAAAATACAATAGAAGCAATATATAAAACATACATGGGTGTGAAATAGAGGCGTGGCAGTATATGGAGATAGAGATAAATACAGATACACTTACCACGTGGTTGTGGGGAGATAAATAGGAGTGAGTGGAAATAACGCTCTTCAAGTACGTCTTTGTCACCTTCTTCTCCATCACCTTTATCGCGACCTGAACATTATAAGAAAATAGTGGTTTGTATAGTATGCGTGTATGCATTATACAGCGGCGTAGCTTCCTATAGCAACCTGACCATTATAAGAAAATAGTGGTTTGTATAGTATGCATGTATGCATTATACAGCGGCGTAGCTTCCTATAGCGACCTGAACATTATAAGAAAATAGTGGTTTGTGTAGTATGCGTGTATGCATTATACAGCGGCGTAGCTTCCTATAGCGACCTGAACATTATAAGAAAATAGTGGTTTGTGTAGTATGCGTGTATGCATTATACAGCGGCGTAGCTTCCTATAGCGACCTGAACATTATAAGAAAATAGTGGTTTGTGTAGTATGCGTGTATGCATTATACAGCGGCGTAGCTTCCTATAGCGACCTGAACATTATAAGAAAATAGTGGTTTGTATTGTATGCGTGTATGCATTATACAGCGGCGTAGCTTCCTATAGCGACCTGAACATTATAAGAAAATAGTGGTTTGTATAGTATGCGTGTATGCATTATACAGCGGCGTAGCTTCCTATAGCGACCTGAACATTATAAGAAAATAGTGGTTTGTGTAGTATGCATTATACAGCGGCGTAGCTTCCTATAGCGACCTGAACATTATAAGAAAATAGTGGTTTGTATTGTATGCGTGTATGCATTATACAGCGGCGTAGCTTCCTATAGCGACCTGAACATTATAAGAAAATAGTGGTTTGTATAGTATGCGTGTATGCATTATACAGCGGCGTAGCTTCCTATAGCTACCTGAACATTATAAGAAAATAGTGGTTTGTATAGTATGCGTGTATGCATTATACAGCGGCGTAGCTTCCTATAGCGACCTGAACATTATAAGAAAATAGTGGTTTGTATAGTATGCGTGTATGCATTATACAGCGGCGTAGCTTCCTATAGCGACCTGAACATTATAAGAAAATAGTGGTTTGTATAGTATGCGTGTATGCATTATACAGCGGCGTAGCTTCCTATAGCGACCTGAACATTATAAGAAAATAGTGGTTTGTATAGTATGCGTGTATGCATTATACAGCGGCGTAGCTTCCTATAGCGACCTGAACATTATAAGAAAATAGTGGTTTGTATAGTATGCGTGTATGCATTATACAGCGGCGTAGCTTCCTATAGCGACCTGAACATTATAAGAAAATAGTGGTTTGTATAGTATGCGTGTATGCATTATACAGCGGTGTAGCTTCCTATAGCGACTTGAACATTATATGAAAATAGTGGTTTGTATAGTATGCGTGTATGCATTATACAGCGGCGTAGCTTCCTATAGCGACCTGAACATTATAAGAAAATAGTGGTTTGTATAGTATGCATGTATGCATTATACAGCGGCGTAGCTTCCTATAGCGACCTGAACATTATAAGAAAATAGTGGTTTGTATAGTATGCGTGTATGCATTATACAGCGGCGTAGCTTCCTATAGCGACCTGAACATTATAAGAAAATAGTGGTTTGTATAGTATGCATGTATGCATTATACAGCGGCGTAGCTTCCTATAGCGACCTGAACATTATATGAAAATAGTGGTTTGTATAGTATGCGTGTATGCATTATACAGCGGCGTAGCTTCCTATAGCGACCTGAACATTATAAGAAAATAGTGGTTTGTATTGTATGCATGTATGCATTATACAGCGGCGTAGCTTCCTATAGCGACCTGAACATTATAAGAAAATAGTGGTTTGTATAGTATGCGTGTGTATGCATTATACAGCGGCGTAGCTTCCTATAGCGACCTGAACATTATAAGAAAATAGTGGTTTGTATAGTATGCGTGTGTATGCATTATACAGCGGCATAGCTTCCTATAGCGACCTGAACATTATAAGAAAATAGTGGTTTGTATTGTATGCATGCATGCATTATACAGCGGCGTAGCTTCCTATAGCGACCTGAACATTATAAGAAAATAGTGGTTTGTATAGTATGCATGCATGCATTATACAGCGGCGTAGCTTCCTATAGCGACCTGAACATTATAAGAAAATAGTGGTTTGTATTGTATGCATTATACAGCGGCGTAGCTTCCTATAGCGACCTGAACATTATAAGAAAATAGTGGTTTGTATTGTATGCATTATACAGCGGCGTAGCTTCCTATAGCGACCTGAACATTATAAGAAAATAGTGGTTTGTATTGTATGCACTATACAGCGGCGTAGCTTCCTATAGCGACCTGAACATTATAAGAAAATAGTGGTTTGTATAGTATGCATGTATGCATTATACAGTGGCGTAGCTTCCTATAGCGACCTGAGCATTATGAGAAAATAGTGGTTTGTATAGTATGCGTGTATGCATTATACAGCGGCGTAGCTTCCTATAGTGACCTGAGCATTATAAGAAAATAGTGGTTTGTATAATATGCGTGTGTATGCATTATACAGCGGCGTAGCTTCCTATAGCTACCTGAGCATTATAAGAAAATAGTGGTTTGTATAGTATGCATTATACAGCGGCGTAGCTTCCTATAGCTACCTGAGCATTATAAGAAAATAGTGGTTTGTATTGTATGCGTGTGTGCATTATACAGCGGCGTAGCTTCCTATAGCTACCTGAGCATTATAAGAAAATAGTGGTTTGTATAGTATGCGTGTATGCATTATACAGCGGCGTAGCTTCCTATAGCTACCTGAGCATTATAAGAAAATAGTGGTTTGTATTGTATGCATGCATGCATTATACAGCGGCGTAGCTTCCTATAGCTACCTGAGCATTATAAGAAAATAGTGGTTTGTATTGTATGCGTGTATGCATTATACAGTGGCGTAGCTTCCTATAGCGACCTGAACATTATAAGAAAATAGTGGTTTGTATAGTATGCGTGTATGCATTATACAGCGGCGTAGCTTCCTATAGCGACCTGAACATTATGAGAAAATAATGGTTTGTATAGTATGCGTGTATGCATTATACAGCGGCGTAGCTTATTATAAGCACTATGCCAACACATGTTCTTAAACAAATTGAAAATATGAATAATGAAATAAACATTAATGGTAGGGGGTGGACGTGTATGTAAGTACAGCGAACATATCAAATGTGAATATAAGTCGGTATTTCCTTACGTTTTAATTGATAGAAGATGTCAGATATGTTCTTTATTTCTCGTGATGACTGACAATGCCACAGAGTACAGCTGCAGGCGATATAAACTTTCAAAATATTCCGGGGGAGATACCCCCATCCTACTGGATGCCTACGCATACTTTGGATAGGAAAGTCCGACTGCACATGTAATGAGGTCGTACATACACGTATGTTCTTATCTGTGTAGCCCAGGTGAGAAAAACATGCAGCCAGTCCGGGACTCGAACCCGGGACATCTCGCTTACAGGGCGATTCCTCTACCGACTGAACTAACCGGGCTGCCTACATATCACCTCACATATTGGGTTAATATACATACCGTTACATCAGTTATGATCAAGGTTGTAAATAAAAGAATGAAGGGTTCGAAAAATGACAGTGCCACATGGGAAGATTAAATACATCCAAGCTTGTATACGTTATTGAGTGAATGCTCGGAATCCTTGGCTATACCCGTAAAGCGTTTGTTCAGACTTCCTGGGAATCTACCTATGCTGTATGCAAACATCCTATTAAGCCACCAGTTGACAAGAAGTAACCAAGAAACAGTGTTGAAAATGTTCGTCCTGTCTCGCTGACCAGTGGTACCTGCACTATTCTAGAATCCATTATTAAGGATGGGTTTTTAGGACATCTGAATGAAGATCTTATAAATGACAGCCAATATGTGTTTGTTAACACACCTCACACGCATTGCTTAGTACTGGTTAACGACTTAGCTTAACTGCTTAGGTCGGTTATAAGGGCTTTGACACAAATGGAATAGTATGGTTAATATACAATGTATATGAAATACATGCGGCATTATGTACATACAGACAAAGACGCATACAATCAAAGAATTCATTAATTATGAAGAAGAAGAGAAGACGAATCGTTTAAGACACAAACATAAACAGTTTATGGTCTACAAACAAATGAATATAATAATACTATGTAATAGGTATAATATAAACGGTAGCACACACATATTTATATTAAATAAGTCTAAGCAATCAATTTAATCACGTACTAAGCAAGCAGCACGCTTTGGTACTATAAGCTAGTGAAATATATAAGCGAAATAAGGATTATCAATATAACGCACAATGTACACTCTAGGTCCAGATCAAACCAACATAGTCCTTATAATTTTCACTACGTCTTATGTTTATATGATGGACATCGATACATGTATTTGATATATAATTACTTACCTTTACAGGCCCGTTAACACATTTATAATACTCAGCCATAGTCGGTAGTCTCGCCAAAGTCGATGGCATCACAGATGCTAGAATCATCCTCCCGCCGTGTATAATACTCTTTTCGGGGATATATCCGTGACCTATGCACTCATCGCGCACACTCACACTAGACTATTTGTCGATTCCTTTCGGTATCATGTTTACTTTGTTATCTTTAAATTAATTATCATATATAATACAAATATGCTTAAGCTAAATATCTATGTTGTTTCTAAGCGGATTTGCCGGCAGCGTCGTTGCGACCAATTGATCACGTGACATTCTGACGTTCTGACGTCATAGTATAATCCGATGTCACATAGAATATTGACCCGCGGGTCATTGTTCTGGCATACCTGCTACCCAGTCCTCTGCATTGGTTGGACTGCTGTGCTGGTTTTATTTATCCATCTACACTGAGCAAAATTTCTAATTGGTCACCTAGGTTTTATTCATATTTCTGGAAAACGGATAAGACAACAATATAAATCATTATGATATTTTATAAAGCATTTCATTATGCACGTTTTCTGAAAAATTTATAACAATCTAAAAAATGGTTCAAACATAACAACGATTTAAATGTAGTCACCCTCCAATCAAAAAGTCACACAATGTTAATATCTGGTGTGGCCTCCTTGTGCATCAATTACAGCGCGACAACGAGCTCGTATCGCTGTAAATATCGCTGTGTGATGGCCTGCCACCATGCCTGTTGGATAATTATATCCAATCCACGAAGCTGTGGCAACTTACGTATGCGACATTTGAGAAGATCCCACACGTTCTCAATAGGGTTCAGGTCAGGACTTTTCGATGGCCACGGAATTACTCTAACCTGGTTGAGTTGCAACATTCCTTGGGTTGCTCTTGCAGTATGGCAAGGCGCATTGTCCTGTACTAGCATCATGCCACGATTAGCTCTAAATGCGGCAGAAATACAGGGGTGATAATTTGATCCTGGTAACGTCTGGCTGTGCGGTTATCATCAACTGACATTGTCGGTGTTTTCGTGTGCATGGACGTCGGTAGATACGCGTACGGCCGTCGGCACCTCTCAATTTGACGCGAGTTTCGTCGACGAACAAAACATTGGCCCAGTCTGCACGGGTAAACCGAAAATGCTGTCTAGCCCAGCATAGGCGTGCACAGCGGTATCTTAGGGTAAGAGTTACACCCTTTATTGGTCGTCGGCACCTCAAACCTCAAACCTAGGCGAGCATTCTACCACTGAACAACCGTTTACGAGTCTAATGAGAGACATCGGTCAGTTACTGCCTGTTCCCGAATACTCTCTAAATGTAGATAGGTTATATTAAGTGTTTTCCTCTGTTTTTATCGTTGTTTCCTTTGCACAACATGCTAGTAATTTTATTACACTATCACTTCTTATGATTATTAAATTACTATGTCTCGACAACTCTCATACAGTATACGCAATGGGTAATTATTTCTAAAGGAATGTTTTCAGTTAATTAACACGATTTGGATATAATCTCATTTATCATACCGCAACATTTGGTTAGGGAACAACAATAAAAAACAAAGGATTCCAACTAAAATGACCTATTCACATTTTCGAATAAATCAGACTTTATATGCCAAGGGAGGTAATAGAAAATTAGAGATGTCTCTCATTTAGTGCATCTAATGCTGTACATTGCAACGTCTGATACCGCGTTTAATTATCTAGTGTGATGGAGCAAAGTGGTAGTTGAACTGGTTTAACCCTTTCAACACCACATACGTCTATTTATTGGCTTACAAAAAGTGTAGGTCCAGATGAGCCGGCTCGTGACGAGCCGTCTCATCAGGATCTGCACTTTTTGCAAGTAGTATTACTAATTTTAGACAAAATTACCCATCTTGTAATTGTACTGAATTGTTTCTGGAATGGGATCTGCAACGAGTTTCCATATTGATTTTAAATGTTAAAATCGAATGGAATTCATATTCCTTATTGTTATAAGCATGATGTAGTTTATCGTAAAACCTAGCCTGGGAACAGGCGTCGATATATATTTGCCTGGTCAGTCAAATAAATATAATTTAACACCGAGACTATTAACCCATTTCATTCTGGATACATTGAAAGGTATTTGCAAACAAAATAGATACAGATCAGCCGCAGCGTAACGTTGTGTGCTGAACATGATCTATGTTGTTTGCTACATAGCTAAATGTCTTGGCAAGAACATCTGCATAGCAAACAGCATAGAGCCTGGTCAGACGGCACGTTCAGTTGCGGCTGATCTGGCTCTATGTTCTTTGCAAATACTGTTTGAACGGTATCCAGAATCAAATGGGTTAATTGGGCCGTATTGAGTTTCTGATAATATATATAACATTTTGCCAGAAGTTAAAAAGTGAAAAATTGACGGACTGGAAACCAGGCTACGTAAAATCGAGTACGAATATGTTATCATTTGGAAAATATTTTAATCTACAAACAATCAAAGATATGTTGTTAGTAAAATATATGAAACATCCCTGAGGTACGGTGGTGATTGGATACAGCTTTCCGGAGTCATTTTAAATTATCAAAACGATTGTGTACCTTGTCGCAAACTCTCCTTTTTCTTCTCGTAATAATATGTCTCGGTTGCTACGGCTCTTACCAGGGTCTATCCTATTGTAGACTCGCTGGAGTTGTCTAGGGGGTTTCTTCGTTATTATATGTATTAATGATAACTCAACACAGTATTACATTTCTTCTATATAATATCTTGTTTATATTGGCATCAGAAATATCCATATATATATAATCAGTGATCTATATATATATATACATCGTATCATTAAAAGCTTATTTAACAATCCATTTGTGTGAGCCGAATATGCGCTTACACAGTATATTTAACATCCAATCTTTCTAATCCGTCATTACTCAATATCACTATAATCTAATCACTGTTTCTGATTAGATTAACTTTAAATCAACTTCTGGTATGGTTCGCCGAAACTCTATGTTTCTTCTGTGGCTGAACAATTTAATTATTCGACAAATCTTTATAAGTTATATTTCTTATAATGTCAATAATATCTAAGTATCATAAATACAGTTTATATGTTCTATATACTAGATTGAGATCACGACCTTTCTCGCTCCTGGAGTTAGGCTCTAGTGTGTCTGATCTATGTTAATAAAATCCATTTCTTATATACATAATTGAATCAGTGTATATATGATATAACAATTCCTAAAACATCTGTTATTCCTAAACATCTGTTATGTTATCTAATATTACACCATCAAACCAGTTCGGTGCCTTTGTATTACATAACTGGACACCTGCAACCACGGCCTTGATAAAATGAGATTAGGCCTAACATCTTAAGTCATTTCCCGCGCGAAGCGAGATTGATAATTTTAGGCGCGAAAATAATAGCAGACGATTATGCATAAAACAAATATATATATATTACATGGTAAACATTTGGCCATATATAGAAACAGTTTAATGTATTTATATAATACATTACTATTTATATATAACAATAATAAATATTTCGTGCAAATTGGGGTTTTGCACAATCCTCCCTACCCGGGGAGAAGTTTGACATCGCCCGCTATCGGCCGATTTACAAATCTTCATTCCTTTGAATATACAGTAGAAAACAATCATAATATCAATACATCATATGTCCTAAAATAGCATTTCTTTCGCTAGGTACCAACATTCTAATCATAGAGGCAATAACTATTTACTGAACAACTGAAATAATACCAAGTACATTTACTAAGTCAAACATCACAGTCATTGAACTCTACTGAGAAAGTCTGCTAGAACATTTTGAGTCCCTTTGATATGTTTAATGGTCAGATTAAATTCTGAGAGACACAGTGCCCATCTTAAGAGGCGTTGATTGGACGTTTTCGACCTACTTAACCATACAAGGGGATTATGATCTGAATTAATTATTGTTTTGCTTGTGCTTACATATATGCGAAAATGTTCGATACCGGCCACTATAGCTAATAATTCCTTCTCTATTGTAGAGTAGTTTTTCTCTCGTGGAATAAGTTTTCGGGAATAAAATGCTACTGGGTGTGGTACTTGGTCAACGGTCTGAGTCAGTACAGCCGAAATTCCCAAATCGGAAGCATCAGTATAGAGTTCGAACTCTTGGTTAAAGTCAGGGGCCTTCAGTATGGGTTTATTGGTTAAAGCTTTCTTTAAGGATTCGAAAGCAAGTTGATGTTTATCGCTCCACTGAGTTATGATGTTCCCTGATCGCTTGCCCTTTAATAAGTCAGTCAGGGGAGCGGCGATCTCAGCGAACTGGGGAATGAATTTCCTGTAAAATCCTACTGATCCCAGATATCCTCGTAATTGTTTCTTGGTCTGTGGGGGAGAGATATTACTAATACACTCAACCTTGCTGGAAATTGGTTTGATTTTTCCCGACCCTAATTCATGTCCCAAGTACTTGACTGTTCCAGACCCAATTTTACACTTCTTCGGATTCAAAGTAACACCACTATCCTCTAGTCTATGAAATGTCCAATCCAAGTGATTTATGTGCTGTGACCATAAATTGGATCGAACAGCAATATCATCCAGATATGCGTCGGCAAATCTATCACGGATGGGTTCTGTCGGGGATTGAGCGATTATCTCGTTTATGGCCCTCTGGAAGGTAACTCCACCGTTTTTTAAACCAAATGGGAGAGTTAATGGTTCAAACAAGCCCCAGGGGGTTATGAACGCTGCAATTTCACTAGCTCGAGGGGTTAGCGGAATCTGCCAGTAACCTTTATTAAGATCTAAAATTGATATCAGACTCGAACCTGCGACCTGATCAATGAGATCGTCTAATCTCGGGATGGGGAAGGCTTCTCCTCGAGTCAGGTCATTAATTTTCCGATAATCAATACATGGTCGCCATTCTGAGTCTGATTTGCGTACCAATATTATGGGAGAGGCCCACTGGCTTCTGCTAGGGCGGATAATTCCTAACTCCAACATTTGATCTAGCTCAGTTTTTAGTATTTGTTTCTTTTCTGGAGACATGCGGTAGTAAGGCTGGATTACGGGTGAAGCACCTTGCACATCAATATCATGGGTAACATCGTGGAAACGTCCCAGTTGTCCAGAGAATAAACGGGGGTAACGGTCAAATAACTGACTAATATCGTCCCTGTGGTCTGGGTTTAAATGACTGATATCCGGCCAGGTTTTCTTAGGTACAGATTCAAGAGGACTGCAAGGATCGAATTCTTTCTCAATGTCCGTAGGGGCTTGGTAATCTAATAGGGTAGGGTCTTGGGACTCATACACCGGACTACTATCAGCTAGAGCTGCACCCTCCTCCCTACCTGTCCAGGGCTTCAACTGGTTTACATGCATAACACGGTATTTTACTCTCTTATCAGGCATGTATATAATATAGGTATGCGACGCTACCTTTTCGTGTACCGGATACGGTCCCTGGAGGGCATTTTTCAGCTTATTACCTTTTAACGGTAATCGTACTAACACTAATTCACCACGCTGGAATACACGCATTTTCGCTTTCTTACTTCTGTCATACTTTGTTTTACGACCATCTGCGGCCTGTTGTGCATTCTCGCTGGCGTCACGTAACGCTTCAGCTAATCTATGACATAATTCTTGTACATAGTTATTTATGGGGATCCCTTCATCCCGCTCATTTCTAGCCCAGAGATCATAAGTGGAATCTAGATTATCTCTAGGTTCGCGCCCATATAGAAGGTAGAAGGGAGAATATCCTGTGCTAGAGTGCTCTGCACTTCTATATGCAAATAATAGCCAGGGTAGCATCTCATCCCAAGACGATAAAGAGTTCTCCCCAAGGATTCTAAGCATGGTTTTCAATGTACCATTATATTTCTCTATTGATCCGTTGGTTTGAGGCCTGTAACTCGTGCTAGTTAAGTGACGTATATCGTGCTCGGCTAGGAAGCGTGTGAATGTTTCAGCTATGAAAGCGCTTCCTCGGTCAGTCAACAGGGTCTGGGGTTTTCCATGTCGAGATATTATCTCGATCAGGGCTTTTTGTGCATTAACAGCTGTCGCTGCGGCGCATGGAAAAGATTCCGTATATTTAGTGGCATGATCAATAAAATTCAAGATATACTGGTTCCCATTTATAGTTTTCTTCATGGGTCCAACGAAATCAGCGGATATAAATTTGAATGGTTGGGATATAATGGGCAGGGGTTTCAATGGGGCTACAGTGGCTTTCTGTCCCTTACCCGCTCTCTGGCACGGCCCACAGCTATGGCAGAATCGTTTAACATCTGCGCGGATTCCCGGCCAAAAGAAGCGGCGCTTAATGCGCTTCAGGGTCTTACTAGGTCCCTGGTGTCCCGTACTTAAACTGTCATGGGCGAGTCCCGTTATATGATCACGGAATCCCCGTGGAACTACCACCTGATCATATATTTTCCAGGGTCGAACTTTGGACGTGTCTTGAGGTTGTTCTCTCCTCATAAGTAGTCGGGGTTCGAGCTGGATGTAATATCCTTGCCGAATAGGTGTTCCTTCTTGAGCCATTTCCCAGAGGGGTGCTAAGGTCGGGTCATTATTCTGTTCTTGCAATAATTTATCAGGACTCAAATCGTCAATAGAGGGAATATTTTGGGGTTTAACTGTACTGGCTTTCTCAGAGGGGGAATTGATCTCAATTGTATTCCGAAAAGGTAAGACATTGTGATTTGTATCGGTCGTGTTTTCTGAGTCTGGGTTGGACGTGACAATTTCATCAAACGGGATAATTTTCTTATTTGAGCGTGTAACCACGCCACAGGTAATCAAATCAGTGACAGGGGCAGTTTCACAGTCGTTACCTATTATAAGATCCACCCCCGCGGTGCATCTGTGTTTTAATACAGCCACCTTCAATGTTCCTTGGTATATTGGACAATCGACGCTAATCTTTGCTATCGGATAATTACCAGGGATATAATTGACACCGCGGATTGTTACCCGTTCACCTGTGTATTCTAAATGATCAGCGGTCTGATCAGTAGCCGACAATAAACTAATTGTCGCACCTGAATCTCTCAAATACGTCACTTGTGCGGTGTTATTATTTATGCGTGCTTGACCTGTATATTTGACAAGTAATGGATTTACCATCTCGGTATTTTCATATGAGTTCACTGGCTCATTGGTTATAAAGGCTGAACTATGAGTAGTGTTTGACACTTGGTGTCCGTTTGCTAGGTTTCTAGTACCCCTGTACCTAGGTGAATTGGGATCTGCCCAACACTCTGTTCGTCCGTGGCCATTACGCCTACAATAACTACAATATTTTTCTATCCGGGGAGTTCTATGGGTAGCTTGGGAATTATCTATCCTAATATTGGGTCGATACATGGGTGATGGGATATATGGCCTTGGGGCTGGAGGTCGGCGTTCTGTATATCTGGGTTTCAAATTCGGATATGAATTAATCCGTGTCCTGGGCGCTAATCTGCGATGGAGGTTATATTCATCAGCCAGGGAAATACATTCCTGGAGAGTAGATGCTTTCTTATCCAGAATGAACAATTTAAGCTCATCACTTAGCTGGGAATCGAATCTATATCTCAAGAGCAGCTCGATCCAGTTGACCTCGCTCGGATCATTGTTCTCCGTCCATAGAGTCATTTGCTCCCTTAATTCCTTAATGAATTCGGAATATGTCTGCTGAGGTTTCTTTACCCAAGAGAAGAAATTCTTTCTATATACAGTGGGTGAGAGTCTATATTCATCCAAGATGGCGGCCTTGAGGGTATCGTAATTATTAGCGTCTTGGACAGGAAGAGTGGCATATATATTTCTGGCCTTGTCGGACAACTTGTCTATAATCTGGCCCACCCATGTTTGTTTGGCGACCTGGCTAGCTTCGAACAGTCTCTCACATGTTGCGAAGAATTTATCTGGCCTCATAGTCTGGGTCCAAATAGGAACAGAAATGTTTGTCTTAGAGGGCCTATTATCTGTATGGAGGGGGTTATTTTGCTGAGATTCCTGATCTCTCTGGATTTCTCTCAGGCGAATCTCCGTCTGCATTTTCTCCCTTTGCATTCTTTCCTCCCTGTCCCTTTCTTTCTCTTCTCTTTCCCCTCTTTGTTTTACTTCATCCCTCTCTCTTTCTCTCTCTCTTTCTTTCTCATAAATCTCACCCTGACGTTCCAGATTTGCCTGATTAAAGAAGGGAAGTCTCATTAATTTGTCCCATATCTCATCACCTGTTGTCTGCAAGTCGGGGTGAACCGGCCCCTCAGTTTCCTTATTAGCACTCCTAGTTGTAGCCATTTTATTTTTTTTATTTCCCAAAATTTTTAATCCCCAGAATGTATCTCCAAATGTATTATAGAATTGAGTTCAATAAAAGGAAGTAAATCACTAATATAATTTTAATGATAATATTAAGCCTCTATGAAAAGAAAACTGGTACTTACCGAAGTCTGTCTCGTCCATTAATCCAATATATAATTTATCACATATTCAAAGTTTGCACATTTCCAATAATTTAATCCATTTCATTAA
Source organism: Archivesica marissinica (assembly GCA_014843695.1). NCBI lineage: Eukaryota > Metazoa > Mollusca > Bivalvia > Venerida > Vesicomyidae > Archivesica > Archivesica marissinica. The sequence goes on from CM026387.1 coordinate 35,211,675, forward strand.
TTTAATAATTCGTTGACGTCTTTCACTTATTTCCAAATTCTAACACTGTCTCGCATGCACTTCTGTTTTCCTACGTTAATTAATAGTCCCTTGTATTCTTCATGTATAAATCCTAGTGTCCTTCACAATATTCCATATATAAATCCTAGTGTCCTTCACAATATGTCACGATATGTCACCTCTTCTTTATTTCCAATCCCGGACGAGCGTCCCAATTGTCGCAAACTCTCCTTTTTCTTCTCGTAATAATATGTCTCGGTTGCTACGGCTCTTACCAGGGTCTATCCTATTGTAGACTCGCTGGAGTTGTCTAGGGGTTTTCTTCGTTATTATATGTATTAATGATAACTCAACACAGTATTACATTTCTTCTATATAATATCTTGTTTATATTGGCATCAGAAATATCCATATATATATAATCAGTGATCTATATATATATATATACATCGTATCATTAAAAGCTTATTTAACAATCCATTTGTGTGAGCCGAATATGCGCTTACACAGTATATTTAACATCCAATCTTTCTAATCCGTCATTACTCAATATCACTATAATCTAATCACTGTTTCTGATTAGATTAACTTTAAATCAACTTCTGGTATGGTTCGCCGAAACTCTATGTTTCTTCTGTGGCTGAACAATTTAATTATTCGACAAATCTTTATAAGTTATATTTCTTATAATGTCAATAATATCTAAGTATCATAAATACAGTTTATATGTTCTATATACTAGATTGAGATCACGACCTTTATCGCTCCTGGAGTTAGGCTCTAGTGTGTCTGATCTATGTTAATAAAATCCATTTCTTATATACATAATTGAATCAGTGTATATATGATATAACAATTCCTAAAACATCTGTTATTCCTAAACATCTGTTATGTTATCTAATATTACACCATCAAACCAGTTCGGTGCCTTTGTATTACATAACTGGACACCTGCAACCACGGCCTTGATAAAATGAGATTAGGCCTAACATCTTAAGTCATTTCCCGCGCGAAGCGAGATTGATAATTTTAGGCGCGAAAATAATAGCAGACGATTATGCATAAAACAAATATATATATATTACATGGTAAACATTTGGCCATATATAGAAACAGTTTAATGTATTTATATAATACATTACTATTTATATATAACAATAATAAATATTTCGTGCAAATTGGGGTTTTGCACAACCTCTTGTTTTACCCTGTATCGTGTATATCGGTGTGCTCCGAGGCTATCGCTTCATGTATTCAACTATACTAGTACAGTCAAAGTCCGATCTGTAGTCCAGTGGTAACACGCTGGACTGGTAATCCCGGGATCGCAGGTTCGATCCCCCGTCTGACCCTAATACAATTAACAGTCTTTCAGATTGGACGTTAAACCGAGGTCTCGTGTTGGTGCTTTACACCGTGCACGTAAAAGAACCAGATAAGATTCTGGAATGGGTCTCTGTCTGTATCATGTCACTATCCTCCAAAATCTAAAATAATTAATCTCTTCAGGAGGCGTCGCTCATATGGGCAACCGGTAGCGACGATAAATAAACGTAAAACACACATACAGCCAAAGAGATTTGAAAACATTTGTTTTGTACTTGTAATTAACCTCGTCATTACAGTGAATAAATTGTTGGCGAATGCACAAGTTCAAAAAAGGACTACACTGAATAAACGATCGCAAGTCTTGCCCATTGCAAACATAGTATGAGTTTTGTATGTGGCTCCGTTAAGATGGTGTATTCTAATGTTTGACTCTAATATCTGTGATAATAAAATTATTATTATGGTTAGCATTTTATCAATGAAAGACCATATAGCTTATATTTGAAATATACTGTGATTATTTGTATATACATACAGTTACTGTTGTATGTAGTAAAATTTAAACGATTTACTTTGAACATTTATGAACCCTGAGGCTAAATAATGTCGACAATACTATTGTGTCAGTGTGTACTTAGTTACATATGTGTGAGCATCGGTGGTTCAGTGGTAGAATGCTCGCCTGCCACGCGGGCGGCCCGGGTTCGATTCCCGGTCGATGCAATTAATTTTGATAAAATATTACAATTCTACTTTTATTCCATTTATTCCATCATACTAGAAACATAAATGCGGTATCAGGCCGATTTTTCACTTTTTAACTTCTGGCAAAATGTTATATATATTATCAGAAACTCAATACGGCCCAATTAACCCATTTGATTCAACAGTATTTGCAAAGACCATAGAGCCAGATCAGCCGCAACGGGACGTGCCGTCTGATCAGGCTCTATGCTGTTTGCTATGCAGATGATCTTGCCAAGACATTTAGCTATGTAGCAAACAACATAGATCATGATCAGCACACAACGTTACGCTGCGGCTGATCTGTATCTATTTTGTTTGCAAATGCCTTTCATTGTATCCAGAATGAAATGGGTTAATAGTCTCGGTGTTAAATTATATTTATTTGACTGACCAGGCAAATATATATCGACGCCTGTTCCCAGGCTAGGTTTTACGATAAACTACATCATGCTTATAACAATAAGGAATATGAATTCCATTCGATTTTAACATTTAAAATCAATATGGAAACTCGTTGCAGATCCCATTCCAGAAACAATTCAGTACAATTACAAGATGGGTAATTTTGTCTAAAATTAGTAATACTACTTGCAAAAAGTGCAGATCCTGATGAGACGGCTCGTCACGAGCCGGCTCATCTGGATCTACACTTTTTGTAAGCCTATAAATAGAGGTATGTGGTGTTGAAAGGGTTAAACCAGTTCAGCTACCACTTTGCTCCATCACACTAGATAATTAAATGCGGTATCAGACGTTGCAATGTACAGCATTAGATGCACTAAATGAGAGA
>CM026387.1:35219540-35252339 GCA_014843695.1 Archivesica marissinica
TAACATCCGGGGCTAAATAATGTAGACAGTAACCCCCGGGGCTAAATAATGTCGAAAATGACCCTCGGTCTAAATAATGTCGACAATAACCCTACGGGGCTAAATAATGTCGAGAATAACCCTACGGGGTTAAATAATGTCGACAATAACATCCGGGGCTAAATAATGTCGACAGTAACCCCCGGGGCTAAATAATGTCGAAAATGACCCTCGGTCTAAATAATGTCGACAATAACCCTACGGGGCTAAATAATGTCGAGAATAACATCCGGGGCTAAATAATGCCGATAATAACATCCGGGGCTAAATAATGTCGACAGTAACCCCCGGGGCTAAATAATGTCGAAAATGACCCTCGGTCTAAATAATGCCGACAATAACCCCCGGGGCTAAATAATGTCGACAATAACATCCGGGGCTAAATAATGTCAACAATAACATCCGGGGCTAAATAATGTCGACAGTAACCCCCGGGGCTAAATAATGTCGACAATGACCCTCGGTCTAAATAATGTCGACAATAACCCTACAGTGCTAAATAATGTCGAGAATAACATCCGGGCCTAAATAATGCCGATAATAACACCCGGGGCTAAATAATGTCGACAATAACCCTACGGGGCTAAATAATGTCGACAATAACCCCCGGGGTTAAATAATGTCGACAATAACCCCCGGGGCTAAATAATGTCGACAATAACCCCCGGGGTTAAATAATGTCGACAATAACACCCGGGGCTAAATAATGCCGACAATAACCCCCGGGTCTAAATAATGTCGACAATAACACCCGGGGTTAAATAATGCCGATAATAACCCCCCCGGGGCTAAATAATGTCGACAACTTCTGGAGCTAAATAATATCGACAATAACCCTACGGGGCTAAATAATGTCAACAATAACCCCCGGGGCTAAATAATGTCGACAACTTCTGGAGCTAAATAATATCGACAATAACCCTACGGGGCTAAATAATGTCGAGAATAACATCCGGGACTAAATAATGCCGATAATAACACCCGGGGTTAAATAATGCCGACAATAACCCCCGGGGCTAAATAATGTCGACAATAACCCCCGAGGTTAAATAATGTCGACAATAACCCTACGGGGTTAAATAATGCCGACAATAACACCCGTGGTTAAATAATGTCGACAATAACATCCGGGGCTAAATAATGTCGACAATAACACCCGGGGTTAAATAATGCCGATAATAACCCCCCCGGGGCTAAATAATGTCGACAACTTCTGGAGCTAAATAATATCGACAATAACCCTACGGTGCTAAATAATGTCGACAATAACCCCCGGGGCTAAATAATGTCGACAACTTATGGAGCTAAATAATATCGACAATAACCCTACGGGGCTAAATAATGTCGACAATAACATCCGGGGCTAAATAATGTCGACAGTAACCCCCGGGGCTAAATAATGTCGAAAATGACCCTCGGTCTAAATAATGTCGACAATAACCCTACGGGGCTAAATAATGTCGAGAATAACCCTACGGGGTTAAATAATGTCGACAATAACATCCGGGGCTAAATAATGTCGACAGTAACCCCCGGGGCTAAATAATGTCGAAAATGACCCTCGGTCTAAATAATGTCGACAATAACCCTACGGGGCTAAATAATGTCGAGAATAACATCCGGGGCTAAATAATGCCGATAATAACATCCGGGGCTAAATAATGTCGACAGTAACCCCCGGGGCTAAATAATGTCGAAAATGACCCTCGGTCTAAATAATGCCGACAATAACCCCCGGGGCTAAATAATGTCGACAATAACATCCGGGGCTAAATAATGTCAACAATAACATCCGGGGCTAAATAATGTCGACAGTAACCCCCGGGGCTAAATAATGTCGACAATGACCCTCGGTCTAAATAATGTCGACAATAACCCTACAGTGCTAAATAATGTCGAGAATAACATCCGGGCCTAAATAATGCCGATAATAACACCCGGGGCTAAATAATGTCGACAATAACCCTACGGGGCTAAATAATGTCGACAATAACCCCCGGGGTTAAATAATGTCGACAATAACACCCGGAGCTAAATAATGTCGACAATAAAATCCGGGGCTAAATAATGTCGACAATAACACCCGGGGTTAAATAATGCCGATAATAACCCCCCCGGGGCTAAATAATGTCGACAACTTCTGGAGCTAAATAATATCGACAATAACCCTACGGGGCTAAATAATGTCAACAATAACCCCCGGGGCTAAATAATGTCGACAACTTCTGGAGCTAAATAATATCGACAATAACCCTACGGGGCTAAATAATGTCGAGAATAACATCCGGGACTAAATAATGCCGATAATAACACCCGGGGTTAAATAATGCCGACAATAACCCCCGGGGCTAAATAATGTCGACAATAACCCCCGAGGTTAAATAATGTCGACAATAACCCTACGGGGTTAAATAATGCCGACAATAACATCCGGGGCTAAATAATGTCGACAATAACACCCGGGGCTATATAATGCCGATAATAACACCCGGGGCTAAATAATGTCGACAATAACCCCCGGGGTTAAATAATGTCGACAATAACCCCCGGGGTTAAATAATGTCGACAATAAAACCCGGGCTAAATAATGTCGACAATAACATCCGGGGCTAAATAATGTCGACAATAACCCCCGGGTCTAAATAGGTCGACAATAACACCCCCGGGGCTAAATAATGCGGACAATAACACCCGGGGCTAAATAATGTCGACAATAACCCCCGGGTCTAAATAATGTCGACAATAACCCCCGGGGCTAAATAATGCCGACAATAACCCCCCGGGGCTAAATAATGTCGACAACTTCTGGAGCTAAATAATATCGACAATAACCCTACGGGGCTAAATAATGTCGACAATAACATCCGGGGCTAAATAATGTCGACAATAACCCCCGGGGCTAAATAATGTCGACAACTTCTGGAGCTAAATAATATCGACAATAACCCTACGGGGCTAAATAATGTCGACAATAACATCCGGGGCTAAATAATGTCGACAATAACCCCCGGGGCTAAATAATGTCGACAATAATCCCCGGGGCTAAATAATGTCGACAATAACCCTCGGGGCTAAATAATGTCGAAAATGACCCTCGGTCTAAATAATGTCGACTATAACCCTACGGGGCTAAATAATGTCGAGAATAACATCCGGGGCTAAATAATGCCGATAATAACACCCGGGGCTAAATAATGTCGCCAATAACCCTACGGGGCTAAATAATGTCGAGAATAATATCCGGGGCTAAATAATGCCGATAATAACACCCGGGGTTAAATAATGCCGACAATAACCCCCGGGGCTAAATAATGTCGACAATAACCCCCGGGGTTAAATAATGTCGACAATAACCCTACGGGGTTAAATAATGCCGACAATAACACCCGTGGTTAAATAATGTCGACAATAACATCCGGGGCTAAATAATGTCGACAATAACACCCGGGGCTATATAATGCCGATAATAACACCCGTGGTTAAATAATGTCGACAATAACACCCGGGGCTAAATAATGCCGACAATAACCCCCGGGGCTAAATAATGTCGACAATAACCCCCGGGGTTAAATAATGTCGACAATAACCCCCGGGGTTAAATAATGTCGACAATAACACCCGGGCTAAATAATGTCGACAATAACATGCGGGGCTAAATAATGTCGACAATAACCCCCGGGTCTAAATAATGTCGACAATAACACCCGGGGCTAAATAATGCGGACAATAACACCCGGGGCTAAATAATGTCGACAATAACCCCCGGGTCTAAATAATGTCGACAATAACCCCCGGGGCTAAATAATGCCGACAATAACCCCCCGGGGCTAAATAATGTCGACAACTTCTGGAGCTAAATAATATCGACAATAACCCTACGGGGCTAAATAATGTCGACAATAACATCCGGGGCTAAATAATGTCGACAATAACCCCCGGGGCTAAATAATGTCGACAACTTCTGGAGCTAAATAATATCGACAATAACCCTACGGGGCTAAATAATGTCGACAATAACATCCGGGGCTAAATAATGCCGATAATAACATCCGGGGCTAAATAATGTCGACAATAACCCCCGGGGCTAAATAATGTCGACAATAATCCCCGGGGCTAAATAATGTCGACAATAACCCTCGGGGCTAAATAATATCGACAATAACCCCCGGGGCTAAATAATGCCGACAATAACCCCCGGGGCTAAATAATGTCGACAATAACCGCCGGGCTAAATAATGTCGACAATAACACCCGGGGCTAAATAATGCCGACAATAACCCCCGGGGCTAAATACGTCAGTGTTTACTTAATAAGTCTTAAAGTAGTGGTTTGTGAGCATCGGTGGTTCAGTGGTAGAATGCTCGCCTGCCACGTGGGTTTCCCGGGTTAGATTCCCGGTGCAATTAGCTTTAGTAAAATAGTGTTCATTTACATTTCGTTTCATCATGTTAGAAACATAATCTCTGTATCAGACGTCGGATTACACAGAAATTATATTCCTAAAATAATAAACAAAGTCACTGTTCTAGTCACCGTTATTGCATCACTCAACCAGTATCGTCACGTTCCAGTGAGTAAGGGCTCACCCTACTGTGTCGGTAGCGTGCGTAGGGTGTTCACGTGGTCCCTACTCAGCACTGGAGCACCTCTTTGGATAGTGCTCTTCTTGCATATATTACGGTTCTACAATGCGCTGATTGCACTTCATACGTGATGTATACGTGCATGGATATGAAGAGAATGTACTATGAGAGTTTAAAGATTGGTTTACTCTTGAAAGCATATAATAACACGATTAGAGACTGTACTCCAAGACCTCCGACGGTTCTATGCGCTAGAGATGATACGACACTACCGACCCCGTAAAACAGTGACACCGTAAATTAAGTACTATACTGAGTCATAAAAAAAGAAACGATACCAAACCAACTTGACAAAAAAGATGCAAACATATAAATGCCTGTGATAAGCCACCACTCTTCAGTTCGGAGTGACGTATGACTATGATATTCATCCATATATATATATATATATATACACAGGTAAATAATGCATCCATATTTTCCTAACGCCGATTTTCCGTTTTGCACGTGATCACCGAGGAACACGATTTGCTATACATGGATAGATCCACAAACCAATGTGTTGTACTCATATTGTAATTACTTCGAGCAAAAACACCAAAACGATCTGCATTTTCCTAAAAAGAAATGCCCAGACTCGACCAAAATGTGAGAATGCGAGCAATTGGGATGGTTGAAGCTGGTTTACGTCATAACGACGTCGCTAATCGCCTCGGTGTGTCCCGGATCACGATCACACGTCTACTTGGACGATACCGAACACGTGGATCAACTGACGACCGCCCACGTACTGGTCGACCACGCGTAACGACGCCAGAACAGGACCGTCATATTCGGACGTCACATTTACGTGACCGCTTCCTGCCCGCTACTCATACCGCCATCGTTACTCCTGGGAGGGCCAACAATAGAATCAGTGTTCAAACAGTTCGAAACAGGCTCGCTGAACGTGGAATCCGTCCTTACAGACCGAACACCGGCCCCATGTGACGAATCGCGTTTCTGTTTACTGCGTGCGGATTGCAGGGCTCGAGTTTACCGTCGACAGGGAGAACGTTACGCCGATGCGTGTGTACGTGAGGTGGATTGGTTTGGAGGCGGTAGCGTTACTGTATGGGGCGGCATCACATTCGACGGCCGCACACAACTGATTATTGTTGACGGAAACTTAACCGCACAGCGGTACTGTGACGCAATTATTACGCTCGTTGTTTTGCCATTCTTTAGCGTCAATCGACGCGTCACACTGTTCCAACAGGACAACGCCAGATGCCATACTACACGCATTACCACTCAATTATTGGAGCAGGGGAACATTGAACGTTTACCGTGGTCAGCATTGTCACCAGACTTGTCTCCGATAGAACATTAATGGGATACCTTAGACCGTCGTGTAAGACTCCGTCAGCCGGCGACGTTACACCAACTGAGGGATATTCTGCATCAGGAGTGGAACAACATTGACCAATATGAGATTCTGACACTTATTCGTTCCATGCGACGGCGATGCACTGCAGTGAGAGATGCCAATGGGGGTCATACACGGTATTGACTATTGTGTGAATATTCCACTTGACCCCTTGGTCACAAATGACACCACAACGTAACAGATAATGATGGTATGATGGTATGTCTCATATATATTTATTTATTTATTTATGTCTCATCAATGTACAACAATTACAGAACAACATTAAAATAATACATGGTATAGTACATTGCCACTCATAAATGAGTTACAAGAGACGGTATTTATCAAAGTCTAAAACACATCACATTATGCAGTTTTAATAATATAGTATGATATAACATATGTATATACATACATGTATTTGTAAACAACACATGATAAATCTGAATGGCCTACGCTAATCTAACCTAAAATAAGCTTACAATCAAAATGATATTATAAAATGCTCATATGTTTCAATCTCGGTACACGAAATTTCAGATGAATTGCTTATTAAGTAATTAAAATACATATATGTTTATACCATGCATCGTTTCTTATTTGACTCAGTATATACTGAGTCAAATATATACTGAGTCAAAAAAGAAACGATACCAAACTAAAAATTACGTAAAACGGATAACACCATAGAAAGGTTTAATATATTATTACGTATCAGTACCGGGTATCTTATCGCAACGTCAGCCAACCATAAACACAGGTAAATAAACACCCGATAATCCTGGAACGCCGAATTGCCGATTTGCACGTGCTCCTCAACAAAGACAACAAGTTCCTACACATGTACAAATCGGAAAACCGGTTTATTGTACTGGTATTGCATTACCATCGAGGAAAAACACCTTACATAACCATTGTTACCTCTAACAAAATGCCTAGGCTAAACCGCAATCAGAGAATGCGTGCCGTTGGCATGATTGACGGCGGTTTACGTCAGCGTGACGTCGCAAATCGACTCGGGGGGGTTACGCGGATCACGATAACACGTCTACTTCGACGTTATCGAACACATGGATCGGTGGACGACCGTCCAAGATCTGGTTGACCACGTGTGACGACGCGTGAACAGGACCGTCACATTCGGACGTCACATTTACGTGACCGGTTCCTACCTGCTACGCACACAGCTGTCGTTACTCCTGGGATGACCAACACTCGCATCAGTGCACAAACAGTCAGGAACCGGCTCGGTGAACGTGGCATTCGTGCCTATCGGCCATACGTTGGACCCATCCTGACACGTCACCGTGACGTACGGCGGGAATGGACGACGGAACGTGCTCGCTGGACTCGGTTACAGTGGAATTCGGTGATGTTTAGCGATAAATCGCGGTTCTGTTTGCGTCGAGCGGATGGCAGAGAGCGGGTATATCGCAGACGCGGTGAACGTTACGCCGACGTATGTGTATGTCAGGTCGATCTGTTCGGGGGCGGAAGCGTTATGGCGTGGGGCGGTATCACCTTCGGCAGTCGCACTGAACTGTTAGTGGTGGACGGGAACCTAAACGCCCAGCGGTACTGTGATGAGATCCTTGCGCCAGTTGTTGTGTCGTTCTTTAACGCCAACAGAAACGTCACACTGTTCCAACAGGACAACGCCAGGTGTCATACTGCTCGGATTTCCACCACATTATTGGAGCAGAACAATATTGAAACCCTGCCGTGGCCTGCTTTGTCACCAAACTTGTCACCCATAGAACATTTGTGGGATACGTTAGACCGCCGCTTCAGACGACATCAGCCGGTAACGTTAAACCAACTGAGGGATGTTTTGCGTCAGGAGTGGACAAATATTGACCAGCAAGAGATTCAGACACTCTTCCGTTCGATGCGACGGCGGTGCATTGCAGTGAGAGACGCAAATGGTGCCCATACTCGGTATTGACGTCTGTGTGAAAACTCCATTAGACCCCTGTCCGACGAATTACGTCATCACGCAGCAGACAGTTTCGGAGGCTCATTATGCTTTATGTGCTCCTCTTTCAAACATGTTGGACTATCATCTTATGAATTTTCAAAGAATTTTCTTAATAAATGTTGAAATTATAGACACATAAACACCAGGTATCGTTTCTTTTTTGACTCAGTATATAACAATATACTGTTACAACCACTTGTGTTCAGTACGACACAGTACTAGCTATCCGTCCCGTTTAGACGCTACGCACAGTACTTTCATAAAATCCCCAATAATTCTAATAATTTAATAATAACTTTTAATAAATACAGCTGAGTGTGATCCCAAAGAAGTCTAACAAATCGCTCTAACGTTAAAGTGCCGTTTCTCTCTTGTTGAAATAATAAAATAATGATAATCTCGATCCTAACCCTTCTGAAATAATAGCTGTGCGAAAGCTAAAATCGGCATGATCTTCGGAACGATATAGTTTTCTTTATAGTCGCCTCCACCGAGGTATGTGTGCGACTGGGTTCTCTAAGTAGCCCATATTACGTTGTCATCTGAGTTGCTTATGTTGACAACTGGAAAGGCATCTTATGTTCTTCTCAGGGTGACAAATCATGTATCCTCTCTTTCGAAGAGGTTCCTTTTAGGGCCAAATCCTCACGATTTGTCAGTTGTATGCATGTATGTATGTTCCATTAATGTCAAACCCCTTGCGGGGACGTATACATGTTTTCCTGGGCAAGCTTAGCCGACCTAAGTGGTTAACCAGTACTAAGCAATGTGTGTGAGGTGCCTTGCTCAATGACACTACATACGTGGCCTGACCGAGTATCGAACCCGGGACCGATCGATTCCAAATCCGAAGCTCTACCACTGGACCACGGATGCCACAATAATGGTTCCGGTTTCTACCACCGTCTTCCTTAAAGGATCCGGCTATAACAAACAGCTACCCGCCGTCTCGCCAAGTAGGTAAGTTAGTAGTATGTTTATAATATATACTCGTATAGTCACGCGACTTATACCTACTGGTCCGATGGCGCGGTTTCCGTCAACGAAGACCTAGGCCCATATTCCTGCTGTGAGCTGTGCCTAGGTGGAGTGGGAGCGATCTGGAATGATCTCCGTTTGTGTTTTTTACATTTATTTATCGTCGCTACCGGTTGCCCATATGAGCGACGCCTCCTGAAGAGATTAATCATTTTAGAGTGTTGGAGGATAGTGCAATGATACAGACAGAGACCCATCCCAGAATCTCCTCTGGTTCTTTTACGTACACAATGTAAAGCACCGACACAATACCTAGGTTTGAAGTCCCATGTGAACGACTGTTAATTTTATTAGGGTCAGATGGGGGATCGAACCTGAGATCCCTGGAATACCAGTCCAGCGTGTTAACCACTGGACAACAGATCCGTCTGTGTTGATCTCCGACCAAAAATTGGTCGTTTATATACCACACGTTAAATGGCCTACTATTAAACTTAGTACGGCAATACATTTACCAGTTCAAACGTTATCGATCTCTTCATAATTCAAGATTCTACGATGTTCCCTGTTTAACCCTTTCCTTCATAGAGATGTTGGTTAATATACTATTATATCTCCATACAAACGACAGCCATTTAGCTATCATGCAGTGGATAAATAATCGTCATATCTATCCCACCTCCATAGATATTACTGGGACTACATGAGATTCTGGCATTTATTATGAACATTAGTTTGGCTACTACATTATCAAAGTATATCGTATTGGTAATGGCGTCAAGAGGTGCTTCTATGAGGTAAAGGGTTAACTATGACGCATCAATCTACCAGAATGCAATGTTAAAGATGTGATCCATGGTTCCAAAACCTGTCAAAAAGAAATTATCTTTTACAATTTACAATGGGTTCTCAAGCGAATTAAACAATACCACTTGGCATATATGTAGACAATGTGCTACATTTCACATATATAAACACAATATTCATCGTCGGATTACGATTCCTCGACGGTACAAGCATAAACATAGTCAAATAAACAGACATCGTGGAAACATGAGACATAAACCGGACACAAGCGCAAGGAAAATTGATTCAAAAGGCGACAGAATAGATCGAATTTGAACGAGCAAGCATTATGTGTTTCATTTGTAAGCTGGCCTGCAAATATAACCAGGTCGGCATACATATTTAACGCATGGTGACTTGTCTCATGCTTCACACAAAACCGCACGACCACTGAAAGCAGACGACACACATTTTGTTTGCCCTATAGTAAGTAAAACATTAATAGGGATTATAAGGAAACAAACATAATTTGTGTCTGTGGCGGAAGTCTTGGATTATCGCACACCACGGTATATACAAACATACCAAAGTAAACATTTGACCTCAATAACATATGTATACATGCACTCTCCTATATGCGGTGCATATCAGTATTACCCTATATGCATATGGCGCGGTACTGACTTAGTCACCATCGGGGGGGGGGGTTATATGTAAGCAGCCCGGCTAGCTCAGTCGGTAGAGCGATCGCCCTGTAAGCGACAGGTGCCGGGTTCGAGCCCCGGGTCGGCTGCACATTTTTCTCACCCTGTGACAGTTGGCGCCCAACGTGGGGCCGCGACTAGAGATATACTCCGAACACATGTTCACCTTGTTCTATATCCCTGGAAATTCGTGGAAGAATTCCAATTTGGTGGGGAAGTATCCCGGGGGTTACTGGTTTCCGACGATGTAGTACATAACGGACTCCTATAGATTGTGAATGTTCATTCCTATAGATTGTGAATGTTCATTTATTGCAAACAATTTCAAGTGACCGAATAAACAATATTTTACCTTTCATTCATAAAAGTCTCGACTAAAATCGATTGTTTACTTTTTTGAGAAAAGTCGATAAAACGGAGGCACCTTGCTCTCAGTAATCCGGAATGACGTCACCAGTTTTCAACTTACTGTGCAAATTGCCTACAGCAGGAGCATTAGTATATAAACAACAGTTCTTTTTAACAAAACAATATAAATAAGGAACACTTACTTTAATAGCAAGCTTAATGTATCATTTTCACTCAAAATTCATTTGTTGGACAACAGTGTGTCTATATACTGTACTACAACACTAACATTTAGTTTGCCTTAGACAAACACATGGGGTATAAGAAGTAGTCACCCTTACTAATTACTCTGACTGGGTGCAGAACCGTAAATGGACTAATCCATCGCACACATCACACGGTGCCCAACAGAGAATAATTAGGTTTACACAACCATGTATATCAGTTGGAGAACCTCTGTGACAACACATGGACCTGAAGGCGATTTACGGCGAAAATTAATATTTTCATAAGGACCCATTGTGTGTAATAACGGACGAAACTGGAACAGTGAGACTATGATGATATTATTTATTCGTAAATATATTGGTGTTGCAGACAAACTATATGCCATTTTGGAAAAAGTTTGCTGATTTCTTTAAACATATTTACATGGGGACATCAATTGGGATAGTGAAATTAGTGAAAACTGGGATAGGTTTGAAGTTTCCACCTGCCTGATCTCGAGTATCAGCGAAAGAGCGACTTTGAAGGTAACATGTATTTCTAATTTACATTGCCGGTACATGTACCTAGAGCGTGAACTATAGCGTGATCTCTCACGACTTGCTATTCCCTAAGTTAGGTGAAAACACGATCGGGCTGAAAACACTTCAGTCACAGACGGGTCTGTAGTCCATTAAAAATTAACAGTCTTTCAGATGGGACGTTAAACCGAGGTCTCGTGTCGGTGCTTTACACCGTGCACGTAAAAGAACCAGAGGAAACTCTGGAATGGGTCTCTGTCTGTATCATTGCACTATCCTCCAAAATCTAAAATGACTAATCTCTTCAGGAGGCATCGCTCATATGGGCAACCGGTAGCACGATAAATAAACGTAAAACACACACACAACACTTCAGTCGTGGTACGGACTTAGTCTCAATTGGGGAGATTATGTGTAAGCTCAGTCGGTAGACCTGTAAGCGAAAGGTCCCGGATTGGCTGCACATTTCTTCTCACCCTGTGACACAAAAATCATCGTTTTATTTTTAACTGCATTACATTCACACATCCAGTTCCGGGTCGCAATAGTTTCTAAAATATAAACACAATTGAATCATACGTCAACGCTACTATTAATAATTTAAGTTTATTTAACGTCGCTACTGGTTGCCCATATTAGCGACGGGTAGTTTACCTAACAACACCTTTGCTGGGCTGGCTCCAGCTGTTAACCAGTACCAGACAATACGATTTTAAAAATAATCATTAATCTAAACGGGATTCTATGTATCGATCTAGGTTCATGTTAACATGCGGAAAAAATGCCATCGATGAAGAAGATCACTTTATTATCCTTATTTGCGATAACATTATACAAGAATTTAAGATCTCGTCTTAATACACTAGTACACGCCCGTGCTTAAAGATGATACTAAGATGATTCCATTATGTCCAGCTATTCAGTTTATATTCATAACTTGAATAGCGTTTTTTGTTTGGTATGGTGCATATTGTTGCTATCACATATATTCCAGATTTCATCCCAGTCAATAGTTAATAACCTAGTGCTTTGCATTGCATGAACAAGGGCGTCCATTGTTGCCTCATCTGATCTCTGTATTTGCCATTTCTTTAGCATAGTGTATATCCTTCGTAAAATGGTTTCATTATCAGCGCATA
Source organism: Archivesica marissinica (assembly GCA_014843695.1). Lineage (NCBI taxonomy): Eukaryota > Metazoa > Mollusca > Bivalvia > Venerida > Vesicomyidae > Archivesica > Archivesica marissinica. The sequence continues at coordinate 35,232,253 of CM026387.1, forward strand.
CATGATCAATTTGAACCTGCGTTAATCCAAGCTCAATTCCCAACAATTGCCAATTATTCCCAATTGCCTGAGCAACTTTGCTCAACTCCTTGTCTGTTAATGTTGCATGTTGGTCAACAATTCCTACTGGGTCTTTTAGAAACCATTCTGACATGGCTGTATCTGTGCATATTTCATGCTTCTCTACATCAGGACAGGGTACAAACTGCATATCATTCATTAATTCGGTAATTTCTTCAATTTTCTCACTTCCAAATAGTCCATGGGTTTCGTGATTGCATCTAAATGCTCGTCTGTATTGTCGCCCCACATTTTCTCCTAGTTTATACTCATGGTTAACAACTGACTCACAAAATCGACGGAATCTGTCAACTACCACACAATCAATAATTGAGGATGGACAAAGGTTCAGTACTAGTAGCTCTATACTGCTGTCCCTGGCTTCCACAATGCCGGCATGATCCGCATTTAGTCTAACTACACATAAGTTCTCAAAAAGCAGCTGTTTGCGCGGTAATGATGGCAAATTAACAATTGGCCACTTTCCTAACATCGCTGCAAACAGTCGATTGTGGACAAGCCGTAAAAGCGATGAGTGGTGAAACGACATCAGAAATCGAACTTTTGTTTGATTTCGTCCTTCTAGAAAATCACATAAGTCATTCTCCTTGCAGTGGTCCTTCAGTAAACTTGGTACCACATACCAGCCCAATCCGTGCATTTTCCCATCAGTATCGTCATACTCCGTGGCTTCCGATATAATATGCTGCTTCTTCAGAAATTCCAAAAGAACATCTTTATGTTCTATGAAATTGCATCCGTGATCACTACTCCACAGTGCATTTATTAGAACTGGTTCAAGTCTAGCTTCCTGAATCAGATTTTTCCAACAATCCCGAAGTTTAGCGAGTTTTCTGCAAAACCGCTGTGATGTAATTATACATTTGAAAGCATCGATCAGGTATTGCGGATCCAAAACCACGTAAGATGTTAGTGGTTCGTCGTCATAATAGAACAGCGTTCCCTTGTCGTGGTGATATCTCAAGAAGAGTTTCACTTGTTCTTCATCTGACAACGGAAAGTCAAGACCAGCATCAATCTGCATCACTCGCTCAAACGTAATTATCTTCATGTTTCTTATATGTTTCAATGCTCTTTCTAAAGGTATCCATTTAGCTGGAATTTCTATAGTTTGTGCAAGATCATCTCCTAATCTTATGACTTCTTCACGCAACGCTTCAGTGGCCCTATCTGTCGGATTAGTATTATCGACAGCAAAATCGGTTTGATGGATATGATGTATGGTATTTGTGCCTTCAAAGAGTTGCCGTACTTTTTCAAAGAACAATTCCGAGTGTTCACGTTTCAGATCGTCGTTTCCTTCGAGCCTATCCTTGTGTGTGCCTACTAATATGACTGGAGGAGCAACACCGTCCTCAGTCCCGACATATGAATGTATAGAATTCATCCAAAATCTTGCATAATATTCCATGCTTCGTTCAAAGTGTTCCCCTGGAAACTCTTCGTCTCTGACAATATCATCTAAAGCTATCGTTAAGTCAAATACCAGAATATATACTGCTCTTCTACTATGAAACATGGTATGAGTTGCATAGTATATGAACTGTCCACCAAAATCCCATATATCCAATATCTTCGTTGTATCATATTTATGTTTGACACTACTTTGAAGTTCTCGAGAAAATGCATTCATTTCTTCTGACGACAGCGTCGTGGATGTATGCTTGTCACCCTTTTTATTTTCCTCTATCACAGTGTTTAGCAACGTCTGATTTGTATCGTCATCTGTGTCGCCAATATGTTCTTCTGAAGGCATTACACTTGTACGAAGTTTATCATTCTCGTCGTTTCCATCCAAAGTAAGGTTTCCACCACTCTCAGGTGTGTCAGAATGTACGGATGTGAGTGCAACTTCAACAATACGCTTTACAATATCACCACTCTCATCTTCATGTTCATCCACACAATGAGAATGTCCCTGTTCTCCCTGTTTGAATTTATAGCGTTGTACATCTATACCATTGGTGCTTTGCACCCCGTCAATGCTTTGTCCCACCAATCGCCGTGTCAAGGATGTCTTTCCTTGAGCATAGTTTCCAATAATATGAACTCGAATTACTTTGTCCTTTTCCGTGCCGTCTTTGATGGCTATTTCGTAAAGCGACAAAGCATACGGATCCTGTGCTATGTCAAACGGTACTGTAACCAAAATATGTCGGAATAGGTTAATATAAATTTATCTCGTATTCATACTGCACTAAATTTGTATTGTAGATATATGCATATAATAATTATTATACAATTTAAATTATAAGTTATAATTTGCTACATCAGTATCAATAATTAAACAGAAACGTACATTACTTGACAGGCTCATATTGGGCTAATGTGTCAAATACATAGAGTGGTGGAACCTATGCTCGGCGTATTCCTATGCTCGGCGTATTGTCCATTTTCATCCGTATTTAAAATATTTATATAGTTCTAGGCTAATTTCTCATTGGGAGAATATTTCCACCGAAACTGTTACTGTGTATGAGCAATTCAGGTAGCTATCCGAATTTAAAAAATCTACACCTAACCCGAAGAATAGTTTCTATACCATTTCTGATTAAGACCAATAAATGTTTTTACTCAATGATGTACTATATCAAAATAAGATATTCAACAAGTAATGGTGGATAAATAAAAATTACAAGTACGCCGTGCATAGGTTCCCTGAAGTCTTCATTTCCCCATATAAACGGGTGCCGACCGACACCGTTGCGATAGCTGTATTGAGCAACAAGGTCACGTGATGAAGCTAATACTGTCGACAAGAGTGTTTTGAAAGTTGTTTTCACGACTTAAGAAAAATAATAATATGCGGCATGTGCAATTAACATTTTATACTGGAAATTATATGTGGGATTTACGCCGAGCATAGGTTCCATCACTCTACATGTTTTCGGTTAAACATGTTAGTGTGCAAGTGGTAATCGGGGTATACTTTTCTGTATATTTCAAAAATGAAATTGAGCTTGCAGAATTTCCGGACACAAATAAATACAGCCAATACAAACCTGTAGTCCAAGGCACACGTGGAAAGTATTGTGAAAGGTACTGCTCGTATATCAGTTGATTGCGTGTGTCAAACACGCAAAATATAATCATATCAATCTGAAAGAAAATAGATTAATTTAATTTACTTACAGTCTACAACTGTTATGTCAAAGTCGGTTATGTCGAATTCTCCGGTTATCTCGAAGTCGGATCAAAGTCCCCTTTCAGACACTATCATTGTACATATACCTGGCTCCGTTTATATACCGTTTAAGTCAAACTTCGGTTATGTCAAAGTATTTTGTTCGTTCCGACGGAATTCGACATAACGAATGTAGACTGTATAATAGCTTTATTACAAACAGTTGGTGTTACCCTTGGAAAGGAGTTGGTCAACCGCCAGAAACTCGTGGGTGAGTGTCTGCAAACGGGTTGGTTTATCCAGGATCTGGATCCCTAGTTGCTCTGGTCATATGTTTAATACTTTGAGGTTTCATTCGGGTACAGTGGTTCATTCTACTAGTATATAACTTTAGAACGAGTTGGATATAACATTAATTTAAATGCACATTTCATTACAACCTGACATTGATAATGGTGCCTTATATAAAGCTTCTAACTTTCTCATTAATTCATTTACAGACGGATATGTAGTCCAGTGGTTAACACGCGTGGTTAACAGTGGACTTTTATTTTTTATTTCCAGGGATCACAGGTTCGATCCCCCGTTAAACCCTAATAAAATAACAGTCTTTCAGATGTGACTTTAAACCGAGGTCTTGTGTCGGTGCTTTACACCGTGCACGTAAAAGAACCAGGGAAGACTCTGGAATGGGTCTTTGTCTGCAACAATGAACTATCCTCCTAAAATCTAAAACGCCTCCTGAAGAGATTAGTCTTTAGATCTTTGAAGGATATTGCAATGATACAGATATAGAGACCCAGTGCAGGGTCTCCTCTGGTTGTGTTACATGCACGGTGTAAAGCAACGACACGAGACCTCGGTTTAAAGTCCCATGATTCATATTGATTACATATAAGGTTATATACGACATAAATGATACAGTTAGCTAATACCCACATGTACTTATTGTGCATGTAACCGTGTATATGATCAATAACACTTTGCTTAATCATATTTTATTTTGCTCTATTATGACACAGCATCTACATACAATATAATGCAAAGACAGCAAAAATGGGTCGTGCCACAAGTTCTTACAACATTAAACTTTATTTATTTTGCGATTGCGAAGCAAGTTCTAACAACTTATATTAATCACGCTCGTTGGCGCGGATGAAAGCGTAAATGTGGTCATTAGTGTGGGAGGAAACCGGAGCACCCGGAGAAAACCCACCGTACCATCTCACATACTTCCCGGTCCAAAAAATCGAAGCTGAATTGCATTGGTGAGAAGCGAGCGCGCTAACCACTGCGCTAATCTTACAATATTAGAGACGACTCTTCCTAAGTAATAGTTATAACACACATAACAGCTATAATCAAACGTTCATTTATAGATTAATAACCCATACCATGGCATACATAAACAATCAAATGGCATTAAGTCCTATAATTGTAATACACATATTAATAGCGACAGACAGAAGCAGACAGAGACAGACAGACAGACAGACAGACAGACGCAGAAGACAGACAGACAGACAGACAGACAGACAGACAGACAGACAGACAGACAGACAGACAGACAGACGGGGGGGGGGGGGAGACAGACAGACTATTAGTATTTTTTGTCGTAAACCATTTATATTTTAGCAAAGGAGTTTTTTTTAAAGAGTTTAAATTTTCTGCCTTATTTTATTGTAAATATGAATATAGTGCAATGTACGTTTTAATATGTAAATTTTATTTGTTTTGTTATATGATGTACATTGATGAGACGTTATTGAACAGAAAGACAGACGGACATACAGCAGAACAGACAGACTAGATTAGTATGTAGTAATTATTATAAAATAACTGTATTTTATATTATATGTTTACATATGTAATTGTTAATTATATCATTATATAACATATTTTCCAATCCAAACCATTCACAATTTATGTAATTTGTAACATTTGTTTGTGCTATAGATGTAAATTTATTGGAATAAATACTGTTTAAACAAATTATATCATGAAAAAATAAAGGGGCTACTCCTCGTAGCTCAAAGAAAACAGAACATACCGCCTTCATATGCTGCCCTTTAAGAAGCCACTTTCGTACAGCTGTGATGGCTACTAGTGCTGCTTGTGTCGGATCATACCCTGTTGAAAACAATAACATTAATGTTTATATGTTGGACATTAACATATTACATGCACAAAGTTAATATAATTGGGGAAATAGGAAATATCAAATACAAAAACTATATATGAATATTTCAAAATACATTAATATTACGTCATACACATAGTAAATCTACACTCAGTATATCAATATTTCAAAATACATTAATATTACGTCATACACAGAGTAAATCTACACTCGGTATATCAATATTACAACATACATTAATATTACGTCATACACAGAGTAAATCTACACTCAGTATATGCATATTTCAAAATACATTAGTATTACGTCATACACATAGTAAATCTACACTCAGTATATGAATATTTCAAAAGACATTTCAATTTCATCACAGAAGAAAGAAATAAGAGCTATGTAAGTAAGTAAGTTTTTTATTAAAGTGACATATGCAAACATAAATATTCAATACAAAATATTTACACAATTTTAAGATGCACCCGGCCGATGGGTCCCCGGCCAGATGGGCCTATGTATCACCTAATGCTTGCATAACAATGTATATCAAAATGTCAACATAAGAATAAAGATTCATCACATTGAACTTAAATCGACACTACATCAATGAAAATGCGAATTTCTGCAGAATTTAATTTCCTATTATATGGTATATTTTTTTTTCAAATATTTGCCTCAAAAACTGAGTATTTCAACTAATAAACAAACGTCGTATACGCGGTTTGTTTGCATAACAAAATAATGTAAATATGGTCGACATGCATGCTTAATACAACGCGTGTATCCTGAATAACACGTACGATATATGGTACAGATTTATCGTTATATGAAATGCTACTTTAAATTTTGAAAGTTTGTAGACCACAAAAACACTGTTTATTGATTCAATGTTAGTTGTGTTCGAAGGTATTCGGAAGAATTTGATTTTTGCGATGTAATGTCACTTTAAACGACTGTCAGAATGTTCTCATATAGACAGCGAGTAGTTTTAATGCATACATTCTCAAAGTTTGTATAATCGAGTACTTCTAATGTGTATAATTATAATAAACTTTACACTATCTGCTTCTAGTTTCCAAAATATACATTTATATGCAGCAGCCCAGTGAATTTCTAGCCGAATAATAAAATATAAGTATATGTATAAAACCATTTAACATCCATAATTATATACACCTATAAATCCAGGTATAATTATCCAGGTAGTCCACATTTTTGTATACGATATCTATATGCTGAGCTCGGACTAATTATGCATGTGTTTGGTTATATTTTAAAGGCGTGACTGAAACAACTAACTGTGATAAGACGAAACAATAAGAAACGTGTGGCTCTCGGCTCGTGCAAGCACAATTGTTTTAAGTTAAACACAGTCTACCAGTAATCAGGGAATGGTGTAGAACTTTGTGAACACATTAGTAAAAATAATGCTTATTGAGATACGATTATTATTGACACATTGTCGGAAGCAGACGGATCTGTAGTGGTTAACACGTTGGACTGGTAATCCAGGGATCGCAGGTTCGATCCCCCGTCTTTCAGATTGGACTTTAAACCGAGGTCTCGTGTCGGTGCTTTACGTAAAAGAACCAGAGGAGACTCTGGAATGGGTCTCTGTCTGTATAATTGCACTATCCTCCAAAAAGCTAAAATGACTAATCTCTTCAAGAGGCATCGCTTGTATGGGCAACCGGTAGCGACAATAGATAAAGGTAAGACACACATTATTGTCCAAACTCGTCTACAGTACATACTGTACGTACAGTACAATGTATTTACAAGTATACACTGACACCGACCATCCTATTGCATTAGGGCAGCATGGGAACAAACCGTTTGCGATTTAATCTTGATGTAGTTTGACATTTTCATGCATAGTAAATAACGTGTGCAAAATATGAATTACTGTACATACCATTAAATGCCGTTGCTATGCATGGAATATAAACTGACACCCGCATTCTATTGCATTAGGGCAGCATGGGGACAGACCGGTTGCGATTTAAGCTTGGTGTATTTTGACATTTGCATGTATAGTAACGTGTGCAAAATATGAATTACTGTACATACCATTAAATGCCGTTGCTATGCATGGAACATAAACTGACACCGGCCGTCATATTGCATTAGGGAAGCGTTGCGATTTAAGCTTGCTGTAGTTTGGTATTTTGGTATATAGTAACGTGTGCAAAATATGAATTACTGTACATACTATAAAATCCCGTTGCTATGCATGGAAACGCCTGAAACAAATAGATTGTATTAATCTGTAAGCTGAACAATATATACTAAATATGTGCAGATATTGTCATGGTAACATAGCTGTACTATGAAATGAGATAATTTGGAGAATAGTCTATACACATTTATTTTAGCTCGATTGCGAAACAAGTTGTTACAACTTATATTAATCACTCTCGAGACCTCATTCCTGATGGAATCCATCGTGTACTTATAGACAAGGCATTTAAATTGCACATTCCTCTTCTCTTTCTACCCCGTGGCGATGTATTCCACAAGGAATGAGGTCTCGAGAGTGATTAATATAAGTTTCGGGAATTTGTTTCGCAATCGAGCTAAAATAAATTTGTATATCAAACTAATTGCATAATTCCAAAACGAGTTTCATAAAATATGAAATCGCCACGAGTGTAAGATCCTTGGTACCACATTACCATGGTAACATCATCCACAAAACAATTCTGTTTGCCAGTATAATGTTGAGCCATATCGCATCTTATTTCCAGGAAATCAGGAACATCCGTACGACGTAGTAAATAGTTCCTAATCAAACAACTCGACGCAAATAATCGACACTACTATTTTCCACTAGTGCATATTTAGCATCTGGTTGATTTAAATATTTGATTATCAACAGAGAAAGCATGAGAACAAACTATATATTTAGAATATGTCAAATACATGCCACGACCAATCAGAATCATTCCAGGATGTACGTATTACACGTGTTTAGAAAGAAAATATGTACTTGCTGTATTAAACGGAATACAAGTAAAAATATGCAATAAAAATATATTTATGAATGTTCTTTTTTATGTTATTTAAAGGCCTCCAAGCACTTTAAACATGCCCACTGTAGTTCATGCACCAATGGTAACTATTAACTCTCGATTTATTACTTATCTTTACATTAATTATTCTTTTGAGACAAAGAAACAATTGATCACACTTTCCAATTAAAAGGTATTTAATCCAATTTGCGACTTATCGTGTGGCGGGGATCTGATAATTAGATCATCCTTGGAACACCGTAAACTGTAAGACAGGCCTTTTCTCACATACGGATCTGTAGTCCAGTGGTAACACGCTGGACTAGTAATCCAGGGATCGCAGGTTCGATCCCCCGTCTGACCCTAATAAAATTAAGTCTTTCAAATGGGAAGTTAAACCGAGGTCTCGTGTCGGTGCTTTACACCATGCACGTAAAAGAACCAGAGGAGACTCTGGAATGGGTATCTGTCTGTATCATTGCACTATCCTCCAACAATCTAAATTAACTAATTTCTTTAAGAGGCGTCGCTCATATGGGCAACCGGTAGCGACGATAAATAAACGTAAACCACACACGCCTTTTCTCGCGAAGAGCACTGCAAATGCGCATGCCCGTAACAGCGAGTGCGCATGTCAGCTGCATATCATTAGTTGGAAACACTCGTACGAAATTGTCTACAATCGGTCACATGAGCTCATCGAAGAAAATGCAATAGCGATGTAACTATAGGAAATTAAACCTTACTATTGTTCTGAGATGATACAGTTTTGCAATATCAAGACAACTCCAATAGCAACTATCGAGTGTGCTAGCATTTGGTTCATGTGGTCCTGCAGTGTGAATGACGTCTGAAAACATACATGAACTAACATAATACTTCACCCAACATATTAAGTTTGTATAGCAATCCAATATATTAGAACATTATTTATTTCAGTATTTTTACAGTATGCGCCTGTCACCGTATATGGGGAACGGACATGGAACGGAAGACCTTTTTGTAAATCTGCTGTTGTTTGCCAATGTCCTTTTAATGTCCTGTTAATATCCGCGTCATATGCGTCTTGGTGTCAGGTGACGTTCGGTAGTGTCCGTTTCAAGTTTTGTGCATGCCGAATATGTACGTTCGTTGTTTGTCCGATGGGCGTTCGTATTGTCCGATGTATCTCCCGAGCTTGTTCGTTATTTTTTCGCTTATATGCGGCAGGTATTCGGGAGGGTTCGGTGGTGCAGCCGGTGGATGCACTACTGTCGAACATTGGATGGTTAGCCGGGCATTTGCCGGAGGTTTAGCGAATACATATAGGATACACACAGGATTCCTGTCAGATTATTACATAATACATACCTACAGGGGCAATAACTGATAAATGGCGAACGTACGTGTAAAGAACAGACACTGATTACCCAGGGCATATACAATCGCAGGCCCTCGACGCATTTAATCACAACTAGTGTACGTCATGAGGAAGTGTCAGGCTAGAGTATACGACAGCTTTACTGCAGGCACAACTGAACCTGCATCATGTTGAGGTTGACCTCAGGGAATAAGGAAGACAATGGTGGTCACGGACATGGCTATGTCCTGAGAGACGCCTGCAGTTTGGTCTGTACGACCAGCTGATAGTCGAACAGCGGCACGATGACACTGCGTCTGTTTCTGGCTTTTTTTCTTCTGGCCTCCCAACGCCTCTTCGTGATCAGACCTGGGTGGGGTCCTTCGTCCGCGTCCTCTGCTCTTGCTTCCTCTTGGCATGGTGAAATAGATGTGCTGACGAGAAATTTGAACTGTGATGTCCGGTGTGTGTTATACGCTTATTTATCGTCGCGACGGGTTGCCCATATGAGCGACGCCTTCTGAAGAGATAGTCATTTTAGATTTTGGAGGATAGTGCATGATACAGACAGAGATCCATTCCAGAGTCTCCTCTGGTTCTTTTACGTGCACGATGTAAAGCACCGACACGAGACCTCGGTTTAACGTCCCATCTGAAAGACTGTTAATTTTATTAGGGTCAGACGGGGGATCGAACCTGCAATCCCTGGATTACCAGTCCAGCGTGTTACCACTGGACTACATATCCGTCTGTATTTTCTCTTCCGGACAAAATATGTTTTTATATGGTGGTGTCTGTTTCCCATATACGGTGATGTGTAACAGATGCATAAGCAAGCATTTCAAGTTCTGTGCGTTACGTTAGTATAGCTCAGAACGTATGTCTTAACAATACTTGTCACACAATTATGTGTGCGAATTATTGGTGCATATAAAGATGATCACATGACTGTGAGTGCGTTGTTACGCCGCATAGAGCTAGCTCCTAACCCATAGAGCTCCTCTCCTCGAGGAGCTCTATGAGTCGTTAAAGAACCGCATAGAGCTCCTGTCCGATAGAGCTTCAATGCGTCAATATGCCCGATCGTCCCGCATTGAGCTCCTCTGTTGTCAACTACTGAATCATATTAAACTACTGACTATTTTTATGCTCCCCAAAGGGAGAGCATATAGTTGCCACTTTGTATGTCCGTCCGTCCGTTTGTTCTTCGGTCCGTTCGTTCGTCCGGGTACTTCTTGTCCGGAGCATAACTCGAAAAGCATAGAAGGAAATCAAATGAAACTTGAATCTGTGATGGAGGGCAATGAGATGGAGAGCAGAGCACAAGAACCATAACTCTCTGTGTTGTCATTGATGAATTATCTCCCTTTTCACTTTATTAAATGCTTGCTGTAGCATAACTCGTAAAGTATTGAATGAAATCTAATGAAACTTGAAACGGTGATAGAGGGAAATGAGGCGGTGTATAGAGCGCGAGAACAATACATCTATGTGATGTACCTACTGAATGATCTCCCCTTTTCACCTTATTATGTGCTTGTCCGGAGCATAACTCGAAAAGTATTGAAGGTAATAAAAAGAAACTTGAAGCAGTGATAGAGGGCAATGAGGCGGAGTGCAGAGCGCAATAACCATAACTATCGGTGTTGTACTTACTGAATGATGTCCCATTTTCACTTTATTAAAGGCTTGTTAGGCCCCTACTGGTCGAAGACCCGGTAATGGGGACTATAGGATTGGTCGATGTCCATCCGTCATTCCGTCCGCCCATCCCATCGTACCCGGTCCATATCTCCTAAACCTCTAGAAGAATTTTCACGAAACTTGGGTCAAATGTTCACCTCATCGAGATGACGTGCAGAACCCATGTTCCAGCCATGTAGGTTCAAAGTCAAGGTCGCACTTTGAGGTCAAAAGTCAAGTGCCTACATTTCGTGTCCGGTCCATATCATGTAGGTGTGAATAGGTGTTAGGTGTTAATACCTACAACGCGTACGTGCATTTGTATCTACAAGTACACGTACAAGTCATCTCAAGATCTTAATTATCGGAAGTGAGGAGCTCTATGCGTCAGATTGAAAGACCCATTTTAAAGTTGATGTGTACCTTCGACCGATAGGGCTCTCGGGAGCTCTATGCGTGTTTGCCTAACGCATAGCGCTTCTTATGAGCTCTATGCGGTGTGGCCTAACGCATAGAGCTACCTGGGAGCTATATGCGTTATGCCACAACGCATAGAGCTCCTCCTCGGGAGCTCTATGGGTTAGGAGCTCTATGCGGCGTAACAGTGCGTGCTTGGTCATGTGATATGGTTCGATTGATCGTCAGTTCTGTGCTTGGCTTCGATCATATCGCAAGCAATTTCGCTATTCAAATTCGAATTGTTTCGGGAATGAGATATATGAACGGGTTTCCATATTGATTTAAATGTTAAAATCGAATTGAATTCAGATTCGTTATCGTTATGCGTATATCGTAAACAGAGTACGAATACGTTATCGTTTGGAAAATATTATTTGAATCTACAATCAAAGATATGTTGTTAGTAAAATATATGAAACATTCCCCGAGGTACATTGGATACAGTTTTCCATTGTTAGTAAAATATATGAAACATCCCTGAGGTACATTGGATACAGTTTTCCATTGTTAGTAAATTATATGAAACATCCCTGAGGTACATTGGATACAGTTTTCCATTGTTAGTAAAATATATGAAACATCCCTGAGCTGAGGTACATTGGATACAGTTTTCCAGAGTTTTTTATGATTTTTTACCCTGGTCCCGTGTATCTCGGTCGGTGCCGAGGCTATGTTTCATGTATTTGACTATATGTACGTAGTACAGTCAAACAGATTTGAAAACATTTGTTTTGTACTTGTAAATAACCTCGTCATTACATTGAATAAACGATCGCAAGTATTGCCCATTGCAAACAGAGTTTGAGTTTTGTATGTGGTGTAGTTAAGACTTTTTGCATATAATTTAACAGCACTGGACTGAAATGGATTAGAACGAAAGAAAACTTATATAGTTCTTCTAAACTACAATATGCAGATGTTCATCGCAAATGAAAATACGTGAAATATATTCTAGGTATATGCTACATAGTTTCAAATTAATATGTGAACCACACGTTATTGTATTAGTGAGTAAATAGTTTTGGATGCTATAAAGAAAATGGTTATCATTTAAATGAATATTTGAAGAAAGTTCACGAACGTGGCATATCAAATCAGAGAACAAAAAGAAGAAGATATTAGTTTAAAGAAAAGTGGTTGAATATTGTTGTGTCAATAACGACAGCATTCAGATTGGAATCCGCCATGTGAACATTTTAAAAATCACCCATCTCAGAACCTTTCACTGCCAATAATGTATTCGTGTACAGCAAGGAAAATTGCGGTGTCGTTTGGAAAATCATTACAAGTGTCATCGAGAAGTAGTGTGTTTAAGTTGACGCTACAACTTGTGGACAGCTTATAGAAGATACTTGTATTTACATTAATTTTCCAGTGGAAGTCGTGATAGCGCAGTGGATGGGCCTTCGCTTCAGGTGCGAAAGGGCCGGAGTTCGAGCCCCGCTGGTGCCATTGCGATTGTGCCCTCAGGCAAGGCATTGACATTCCACGTTGCCTCTTCTCTCTTCCTCGTGGCGATGGATTCATCAGAGAAATGAGGTGTCGAGAGTGATTAATATAAGTTTAAAGACCTTGTTTCGCAATCGAGCTCAAATAAATTTGTATAAACTAAAGAAATATATAACACAATTTGTATTTAAAATGTATAACTATAGAAATATAGTCCAGGTTTGCGATTTACCGTGTACCGGACCTGATAAATAGCTCATCCACGGAACAGCGTACATGTAATCTGTAAGACACGAGTAGTACGGGCATCTCTTTGCTTTTTCTATTTATAGTAACTCATTTGCATATACGGTAATATAAAGTAGATCACGCGCGTGCGCGTTTATTTTTAGTATATAGCCACCTGATGACGTATCGCGCAACTACCGAGCTCTGTGTACGAAGGCGTATCGGACGATCTAGTAACGGGCATCTCTTTGCTTTTTTGGTATACGCGTCACTATAGAGCCTATTGATGACGTAGCGCGCAACTACAGAGCTCTTTGCTTTTTTGGTATACGCGTCACTATAGAGCCTATTGATAATAGCTTTATAAATAGCGATCGCGTACCATTCTATAAATATAGACTACGAACCGATCCATAAATAACGAACGCTTCTATATATATAGACCGATTAGAACCGACTTAGTCCTCAATCCTTTCATAAGCTTCACGAACTTCAACGAATATACGGGTAAGTTCATTATATTATTCAAACTAGACGTACGTTTTTATCGCGTAAGAAATCCTAATTATACGCTATATACAAACTTAACCTATGTACTTTAGCGAAAATGAATAATATATATCTTACATCGTTACGTATACTTCCATAAAAACGCGATAAATTATTAATAATCCGTAATGTACGTTTTAGAGGGCGATGGATTCCATCAGGAATGAGATATCCAGAGCGATAAGTCGTAAGAACTTGTTTCGAGATCGAGCAAATATAATTTTGTAATAAAATAATATTATCCATCCAATATGAGACGCGGGATGGAACGATTAATATAAATGTCTAATACGTGGTGTTCCATGCCCTGTAACATAATTAACTGAATCCAAGCGGTATGTCTGCTTGTATGTTTGTCAGTTGGCCCTAAATAATCTTATCTGGGAATGCGAGAAATATTTCTACCCCAAAATGACGCAGTTAATTATAAATATCGCGTGGCAAATTGTTTCATGATTCTAAAGTAATTAATACGTTTACATACCGAGGTTGTCAATGCCATCCTTTAAAAGCTAAAGGTATGACCAATAACATTTCTCATAACGGATTAACTGATAAGCCCGGAGCGCGTACATAACTTAATCGGGAGGTCATCCTCAGCTAATTGGTTCTAATTGATGCGGAGATATCCCAACGATGTTGAAGACAGGGCTGATTCATTAATGGACAATATTTTATTAACACCCAAACAAGATTGTCTTTAAGACTTATCTGCAAATAATTAAAATCGCTTTCGTTCGCTAAATGTATGCGTACTTTCCGTGGGGAATTCTTGTAATCACTGCCTACCTGCCTGCCTGTCCATCGAGCTAACATAAATTTGTATAAACTAATTACATCCCCAATGATGATCACGTGATCGGTGTTACATTGCGCATCCTTTATTAGAGTTGTACATATCCGTTGTAGAGAACATGCGTATGTCTCCCCGTGCTAATAGTCAATGTTGTTATCATAATACGCCTATCAGTTTCATGCGAAGCCTATTTTATGGCAATACATGCGTTATTTGATAGACGACGTCGCTCGGAGATTCGGGTTCGAACATGGCTTATGAATGTATACGTCCAGACTGGTGTGACAACTGAGTGGTCGCTATATGAAACAGGAAAATGTTGCTTTCCAATAAAATATGCTCATCTGTTAGCCTTCCGTATTTATTTATCATCGACCCCCTTGTTAATCGGGGTGACGCCTCTAAAAGTGCATTCGTTAATTCATTTTTGTTGCAGGATACGCTCCAATTCCAGAAGCATACAGGCGCGTAGCTGCCATTAGGCCATAAGGCCCGGGCCTGCACATCAGTATTTATACGGATATCCATAATTCGATTATTAGATATAGGGGTAGCGCCGCGTACGCTCTATGCTGTTTATAACGGAGTTAAAAGACTTGGCCTAAGAATCTGACGTCATCAATTTTTCTACTCGGCGTTAGAGCGTAGAAATCTGTATAAATCGACGTAGCTCGGCGAGACCGATACGACGATATCTTTCCTTTATTTATACGGCCAGTACTTTTCGAGATATAGCGGTTTAAAGATTTTATATATCCTTAAAGTCCCGATATGAAAATGAAAAAATATTTAAACTTACTATACGTTAGTTCTAATATACGCGTATCGTCGTCACGAGTCCGACGCTACCCTTCATTTTGATCTATCATTAGTCGATATATCTATAATACTGATTATCTCCCTTTAATCGTTAATAAGTTTGAAGAAAAATGAACTTTCGAGGAAACTGGCCGTGTTTGGTATCGTCGGAAAGATCTCGAAGAGTCAATGACGAATCCGCGACTCAATTAATGGTCCGACCTCATACCGGAAGTAGTGATCCGAAAAACCGGAAGTACCGATATAAATTCGTTATATAAGCTTTATTATAGGTCCTATCTATCCGGGGGTTTCGATAATCGTACTAAACGATTATACGTTCCGAGCCTACGATTTTCAAAATGGAGGATATAAATGGCGGGAAAACACTACCTCGCTTATTAATGGTCCATTCGACTCGGGGTGTGTTGATCCATTTTTGTCCGTATCTACCTTTAATTCTAATTACGTAGCTAATGTCCGTACACAATTACCTCCCTCTACACATTCTCATTATACCGATAAAATGATTATATTACTACAAGATATACACACTATCTCACCATATCTACATATATTACACCAATATAAATCCACTATCTCACCATATATACATACATTACTAATAGATATATACACTATCTCATTATATCTACATTCATTACTACAAGATCTACACACTATTTCACCATATATACATTCATTACTACAAGATCTACACACTATAACACCATATCTACGTACATTATTACAAGATATATCAACTATCTCACCATATTTACATACATTACTACAAGACATACACAGTATCTCACCATATCTACATACATTACTACAAGATATACACACTATCACACCATATCAACGTATATTACTACAATAACTACACACTGTCTCACCATATCTACATACATTACTACAAGATATACACACTATCTCACCATATCTACATACATTACTACAAGATATACACACTATCTCACCATATCTACGTACATTACTACAAGATATACACACTATCTCACTATATATACGTACATTACTACAAGATATACACACTGTCTCACCATATCTACATACATTACTACAATATATACACACTATATCACCATATCTACATATATTACAACAATATATATCCACTATCTCACCATATCTACATACATTTCTACAAGATATACACACTATCTCACCATATATACATACATTGCTACTAAATATACACACTATCTCACCATATCTACATACATTACTACAATATATATCCACTATCTCACCATATCTACGTACATTACTACAAGATATACACACTATCTCACCATATCTACATACATTACTACAAGATATACACAGTATCTCACCATATCTACGTACATTACTACAAGATATACACAGTATCTCACCATATCTACATACATTACTACAAGATATTATTCACTATCTCACCATATCTACATACATTACTACAAGATATACATACTATTTCACCATATATACATACATTACTACAAGATCTACACACTATATCACCATATCTACATACATTCCTACAAGATATATCCACTATCTCACCATATTTACATTCATTACTACAAGATCTACACACTATATCACCATATCTACATACATTCCTACAAGATATATCCACTATCTCACCATATTTACATACATTACTACAATATCTACACACTGTCTCACCATATCTACATACATTACTACAAGATATACACACTATCTCACCATATCTACATACATTACTACAAGATATACACACTATCTCAACATATATACATACATTACTACAAGATATACACACTATATCACCATATCTACATACATTACTACAAGATATACACGCTGTTCACCATATTTGTTTTTTTACATACATTCTACAATATATACACACTGTTCACCATATCTGCATACATTTACAATATTAACACTATCTCACCATATCTACATACATTTCTACAAGATCTACACACTATCTCACCATATCTGCATACATTTCTACAAGATATACACACTATCTCACCATATATACATACATTACTACAAGATATGCGCACTGTCTCACCATATCTACGTACATTACTACAAGATATACACGCTGTCTCACCATATCTACATATATTACAACAATATATATCCACTATCTCACCATATCTACATACATTACTACAAGATATACACGCTGTCTCACCATATCTACATGCATTACTACAATATATACACACTATATCACCATATTACTACATTACTACAAGATTACACACTATCTCACCATATCTACATACATTGCTACTAGATATACACACTATCTCACCATATCTACATTCATTACTACAAGATATACACACTATCTCACCATATCTACATACATTACTACAAGATATACACACTATCTCACCATATCTACATACATTACTACAATATATACACACTATCTCACCATATCTACATACATTACTACAAGATATACACACTATCTCACCATATCTACGTACATTACTACAAGATATACACACTATCTCACCATATCTACGTACATTACTACAAGATTACACACTATCTCACCATATCTACATACATTACTACAAGATATACACACTATCTCACCATATCTACATACATTACTACAATATATACACACTATCTCACCATATCTACATACATTACTACAATATATACACACTATCTCACCATATCTACATACATTACTACAATATATACACACTATCTCACCATATTTACATACATTACTACAAGATATACACACTATCTCACCATATCTACATACATTACTACAAGATATATACACTATCTCACCATATTTACATACATTACTACAAGATATACACACTATCTCACCATATCTACGTACATTACTACAAGATATACACACTATATCACCATATCTACATATATTACTACAATATATATCCACTATCTCATCATATCTACTACATTACTACAAGATATACACACTATCTCACCATATATACATTCATTACTACAAGATATACAAACTATCTCACCATATCTACATACATTACTACAATATATATCCACTATCTCACCATATCTACATACATTACTACAAGATATACACACTATCTCACCATATATACATACATTTCTACAAAATATACACACTTTCTCACCATATCTACATACATTACTACAATATATATACACTATCTCACAATATTTACATACATTACTACAAGATATACACACTATCTCACCATATATACATACATTACTACAATATCTACACACTATCTCACCATATCTACATACATTACTACAATATATATGCACTATCTCACCATATCTACATACATTACTACATATATACACACTATCTCACCATATCTACTTACATTTCTACAAGATATACACACTGTCTCACCATATTACATACATTACTACAATATATGCGCACTATTCACCATATCTACGTACATTACTACAATATATACACTATCTCACCATATTTACATACATTTCTACAAGATATACACACTATCTCACCATATCTACATACATTGCTACTATATATACACACTATCTCACCATATCTGCGTATATTACTACAGTATCACGCTGTCTCACCATATATACATAAATTGCTACTATATATACACACTATATCACCATATCTGCATATATTACTATAATATATATACACTATCTCACCATATCTACATACATTTCTACAAGATATACACACTATCTCACCATATATACATACATTGCTACTAAATTTACACACTATCTCACCATATTTACATTTATTACTACAATATATATACACTATATCACCATATCTACATACATTACTACAAGATATATACACTATCTCACCATATTTACATACATTGCTACAATATATACACACTGTCTCACCATATCTACATACATTTCTACAAGATATACACACTATCTCACCATATCTACATATATTACTACAATATATATACACTATCTCACTATATATACGTACATTACTACAAGATATACACGCTGTCTCACAATATCTACATACATTACTACAATATATACACACTATATCACCATATCTGCGTATATTACTACAATATATATACACTATCTCGACATATCTAAGTACGTTGCTACTAGATATACACACTTTCTCACCATATCTACATATATTACTACGATTAATCCACTATCTCACAATATTTACGTACATTACTAATAGATATATACACTATGTCACTATATCTACATTCATTACTACAAGATATACACACTATTTCACCATATATACATTCATTACTACAAGATCTACACACTATATCACCATATCTACATACATTACTACAAGATCTACACACTATCGCACCATATATACATTCATTACTACAAGATATACACACTATGTCACCATATCTACAAACATTGCTACA
>CM026387.1:35253339-35279230 GCA_014843695.1 Archivesica marissinica
ATATGGGTACCTACAATATGGGTACCTACAATATGGGTACCTACAATATGGGTACCTACCCAATATGGGTACCTACAATATGGGTACCTACAATATGGGTACCTACAATATGGGTACCTACAATATGGGTACCTACAATATGGGTACCTACAATATGGGTACCTACAATATGGGTACCTACAATATGGGTACCTACAATATGGGTACCTACAATATGGGTACCTACAATATGGGTACCTACAATATGGGTACCTACAATATGGGTACCTACAATATGGGTACCTACAATATGGGTACCTACAATATGGGTACCTACAATATGGGTACCTACAATATGGTACCTACAATATGGGTACCTACAATATGGGTACCTACAATATGGGTACCTACAATATGACCCAATATGGTACCTACAATATGGGTACCTACCCAATATGGGTACCCTAAATATGGGTACCTACAATATGGGTACCTACCAATATGGGTACCTACAATATGGGTACCTACAATATGGGTACCTACAATATGGTACCTACAATATGGGTACCTACAATATGGGTACCTACAATATGGGTACCTACCCAATATGGGTACCTACAATATGGGTACCTACAATATGGGTACCTACAATATGGGTACCTACCCAATATGGGTACCTACAATATGGGTACCTACCCAATATGGGTACCTACAATATGGGTACCTACAATATGGGTACCTACCCAATATGGGTACCTACAATATGGGTACCTACCCAATATGGGTACCTACAATATGGGTACCTACAATATGGGTACCTACAATATGGGTACCTACAATATGGGTACCTACAATATGGGTACCTACAATATGGGTACCTACAATATGGGTACCTACCATATGGGTACTACCCATATGTACCTACAATATGGTACCTACAATATGGGTACCTACCCAATATGGGTACCTACAATATGGGTACCTACAATATGGGTACCTACAATATGGGTACCTACAATATGGGTACCTACAATATGGGTACCTACATATGGTACCTACAATATGGGTACCTACAATATGGGTACCTACAATATGGTCCCCCATATGGTACCTACAATATGGGTACCTACAATATGGTACCTACAATATGGGTACCTACCCAATATGGTACCTACAATATGGGTACCTACCCAATATGGGTACCTACAATATGGGTACCTACCCAATATGGGTACCTACAATATGGGTACCTACAATATGGGTACCTACAATATGGGTACCTACAATATGGGTACCTACCCAATATGGGTACCTACAATATGGGTACCTACAATATGGGTACCTACAATATGGGTACCTACCCAATATGGGTACCTACAATATGGGTACCTACAATATACAATATGGGTACCTACAATATGGGTACCTACAATATGGGTACCTACAATATGGGTACCTACAATATGGGTACCTACAATATGGGTACCTACAATATGGGTACCTACAATATGGGTACCTACAATATGGGTACCTACAATATGGGTACCTACCAATATGGGTACCTACAATATGGGTACCTACAATATGGGTACCTACAATATGGGTACCTACCAATATGGGTACCTACAATATGGGTACCTACAATATGGGTACCTACAATATGGGTACCTACAATATGGGTACCTACAATATGGGTACCTACCCAATATGGGTACCTACAATATGGGTACCTACCCAATATGGGTACCTACAATATGGGTACCTACAATATGGGTACCTACCAATATGGGTACCTACAATATGGGTACCTACAATATGGGTACCTACAATATGGGTACCTACAATATGGGTACCTACCCAATATGGGTACCTACAATATGGGTACCTACAATATGGGTACCTACCCAATATGGGTACCTACAATATGGGTACCTACAATATGGGTACCTACAATATGGGTACCTACCCAATATGGGTACCTACCCATATGGGTACCTACAATATGGGTACCTACCCATATGGGTACCTACAATATGGGTACCTACAATATGGGTACCTACAATATGGGTACCTACAATATGGGTACCTACAATATGGGTACCTACAATATGGGTACCTACCCAATATGGGTACCTACAATATGGGTACCTACAATATGGGTACCTACCCAATATGGGTACCTACAATATGGGTACCTACAATATGGGTACCTACAATATGGGTACCTACAATATGGGTACCTACAATATGGGTACCTACAATATGGGTACCTACAATATGGGTACCTACAATATGGGTACCTACAATATGGGTACCTACAATATGGGTACCTACAATATGGGTACCTACAATATGGGTACCTACCCAATATGGGTACCTACAATATGGGTACCTACCCAATATGGGTACCTACAATATGGGTACCTACCCAATATGGGTACCTACAATATGGGTACCTACAATATGGGTACCTACAATATGGGTACCTACAATATGGGTACCTACCCAATATGGGTACCTACAATATGGGTACCTACAATATGGGTACCTACCCAATATGGGTACCTACAATATGGGTACCTACAATATGGGTACCTACAATATGGGTACCTACAATATGGGTACCTACAATATGGGTACCTACCCAATATGGGTACCTACAATATGGGTACCTACAATATGGGTACCTACAATATGGGTACCTACAATATGGGTACCTACAATATGGGTACCTACAATATGGGTACCTACAATATGGGTACCTACAATATGGGTACCTACAATATGGGTACCTACCCATATGGGTACCTACAATATGGGTACCTACAATATGGGTACCTACCCAATATGGGTACCTACAATATGGGTACCTACAATATGGGTACCTACAATATGGGTACCTACAATATGGGTACCTACAATAACAATATGGGTACCTACCCAATATGGGTACCTACAATATGGGTACCTACAATATGGGTACCTACCCAATATGGGTACCTACAATATGGGTACCTACAATATGGGTACCTACCCAATATGGGTACCTACAATATGGGTACCTACAATATGGGTACCTACAATATGGGTACCTACCCAATATGGGTACCTACAATATGGGTACCTACCCAATATGGGTACCTACAATATGGGTACCTACAATATGGGTACCTACCCAATATGGGTACCTACAATATGGGTACCTACAATATGGGTACCTACCCAATATGGGTACCTACAATATGGGTACCTACAATATGGGTACCTACCCAATATGGGTACCTACAATATGGGTACCTACAATATGGGTACCTACAATATGGGTACCTACCCAATATGGGTACCTACAATATGGGTACCTACCCAATATGGGTACCTACAATATGGGTACCTACAATATGGGTACCTACAATATGGGTACCTACCCAATATGGGTACCTACAATATGGGTACCTACAATATGGGTACCTACAATATGGGTACCTACAATATGGGTACCTACAATATGGGTACCTACCCAATATGGGTACCTACAATATGGGTACCTACAATATGGGTACCTACAATATGGGTACCTACAATATGGGTACCTACAATATGGGTACCTACAATATGGGTACCTACAATATGGGTACCTACCCAATATGGGTACCTACAATATGGGTACCTACAATATGGGTACCTACAATATGGGTACCTACAATATGGGTACCTACAATATGGGTACCTACCCAATATGGGTACCTACAATATGGGTACCTACAATATGGGTACCTACAATATGGGTACCTACAATATGGGTACCTACAATATGGGTACCTACAATATGGGTACCTACAATATGGGTACCTACCCAATATGGGTACCTACAATATGGGTACCTACCCAATATGGGTACCTACAATATGGGTACCTACAATATGGGTACCTACAATATGGGTACCTACAATATGGGTACCTACCCAATACCTACAATATGGGTACCTACCCAATATGGGTACCTACAATATGGGTACCTACAATATGGGTACCTACCCAATATGGGTACCTACAATATGGGTACCTACCCAATATGGGTACCTACAATATGGGTACCTACAATATGGGTACCTACAATATGGGTACCTACAATATGGGTACCTACAATATGGGTACCTACCCAATATGGGTACCTACAATATGGGTACCTACCCAATATGGGTACCTACAATATGGGTACCTACAATATGGGTACCTACAATATGGGTACCTACCAATATGGGTACCTACAATATGGGTACCTACCCAATATGGGTACCTACAATATGGGTACCTACAATATGGGTACCTACAATATGGGTACCTACCCAATATGGGTACCTACAATATGGGTACCTACCCAATATGGGTACCTACAATATGGGTACCTACCCAATATGGGTACCTACAATATGGGTACCTACAATATGGGTACCTACAATATGGGTACCTACAATATGGGTACCTACAATATGGGTACCTACAATATGGGTACCTACCCAATATGGGTACCTACAATATGGGTACCTACAATATGGGTACCTACCCAATATGGGTACCTACAATATGGGTACCTACAATATGGGTACTACAATATGGGTACCTACAATATGGGTACCTACAATATGGGTAACTACCCAATATGGGTACCTACAATATGGGTACCTACAATATGGGTACCTACAATATGGGTACGTACAATATGGGTACCTACAATATGGGTACCTACAATATGGGTACCTACAATATGGGTACCTACCCAATATGGGTACCTACAATATGGGTACGTACAATATGGGTACCTACAATATGGGTACGTACAATATGGGTACCAACAATATGGGTACCTACAATATGGGTACCTACCCAATATGGGTACCTACAATATGGGTACCTACAATATGGGTACCTACAATATGGGTACGTACAATATGGGTACCTACAATATGGGTACCTACAATATGGGTACCTACAATATGGGTACCTACAATATGGGTACCAGAGTAAACTGATGATCAATAAAATGTATAACTATACTGACACCAAAATGGAAACTGTGCACTTGCCTTAGAGGTAAAATTGATATCATTTTAGTAAAATGTAAAGGCAAATTTGCTATCAAAATGTACGAAATATTGGGTAAATTAGTGCAATGTAAAGTAAGTAAGTAAGTTTTTATTAAAGTGACATATGCAAACAAAAACATTCAATACAAAATATTTACACAACTCAAAGATGCACCCGGCCCGATGGGCCTATTTGTCACCTAATGCCTGCATAACAATATAAATGAAAGCAAGACATTATGAAAGTGTCAACACAAGAATAAAGATTCACCACATTGAACTTAAACGACTGTCAGAATGTTCTCATTTAGAAAGCGAGTAGTTTTAATGCATACATTCTCAAAGTTTGTATAATCGAATACTTCTAATTTGTGTAATTATAATAAACTTTACACTATCTGTTTCTAGTTTCCAAAATATACATATACCTACACATATATATATATATATATATGCAGCAGCCCAGTAAATTTTTATCCGAATAATATAAGTATACGTATTGTATAAAACCGTTTAACAGCCTGAATTGTATTAAAATACTAAAGTGTGTGAAGGATTATTTACTTCACTCATGATAGTAAAATACATAATTCTAAAATGTGTAACGAAAAAGTAACTCTCAATATAAACGTGCACACTTTCTATTTGATGTCAGTATATATTATTGTCATGATAATAATAGAATTTCCCGCTCTTTTTCCCCATCTCCAAACTTGACGCTTCTCTCTCCAATGCTCTTTATTATTTATATATCAACCCGTGTCACAACTTCTGTTAACTAATTACATGTATACTCATATGTCATGTAAATGTGAGTTAATAAAGAATAATTGAATTGAATTGATATCGTCCAGTGTAAACCTTCTTATGTGGATATATCTTTCTAATGATTTGATTGGATACTATTGTATTGCTCTATATACATGTATAAAACACACACAATCATAATACAAATAGAAAATTAGCAAATGGGTTGGGCAATAAGTTCTAACAGCATTAGTTTAAACAATATTTTATTCAAGAATGGTACATAACATATGAATAGGACAACCATAAGCTGCATAGCTTTCTGTCCAATTTTTTATTTCAATTGTTGTAAATAATCATGTACATGATAGAAAATAAATATGTTTACACCAAAATACGAATAGTTGCAACAGCACAGTTAGGATTGGGGGGGGGAGTTACATAGTAACTTATTCGAATCCCTTTCCTTCAATATAATTACATAGACACGTACATACAAGCACACATACGCACAAGCGCACGCACGCACGCATACGTACGCACGCACGCGCACACGCACGCACACATATTATGTTAAGGCTGGTTAAATTTTAAATATTGTTTAGTATAGTCTAAGCACAAGAAGGATATAAAACATGCAACAAAAACGTTCGGAAATTTACGATTTTGTTGGAATATTTCGTTTTCATATAAACGGATGAGACAAAAATACACACAAAACGAAAGAACAACATTAGTGATTGGTCCGACCCATTTATAGAAGAGATTTAAACACAACAGAATGTACTCAGCGTAGTCATAAAGCTGAAAACATGTACATACTGCATTTTACAAGATTGAATATATTTAGTCTGTGACCTTTTCAAAGTAATGTATTAGTTTGCGCAATCTACTGTTCAGTTTCCCAGGAATTGCACACCAGGACCATACCCCAATCCAGAATATGAACAACAGAGACGATACTCTTTCTACTGTCCAATTGTTTTCATTGGTTTCAACAATTTTAGTAAAGTGTTCACATATCTCATATATTCAATCACTTTATTTGTTACCATTTAGTCTTTTTGGTGATGTCCGTAACTAATGTTGTAAAATCTTGTGGCCCAACCCATTTGCTTCAACATTTATTTTGCAAAACAATGACATCAATCGCATATACTATGCATATTTATGCAAGTACAGTCAAACCTGTCTTAAGCAGCCAGTCAAGGGAGTCAGAGAAAGTGGCTGCTTAACACAGGTGGCTGCTTAATAGAGGTCAAATGTATAATAAAACAACGGATTGGGAATATGGAAACTGGCTGCTTAATACAGGTTGGCTGCTTAATGGAGATGACCACTAACACAGATTTGACTGTATGTTCATTTGTTTTGTTATGTATAGTGTATATATAGAATGAATGCAATAACATATATGATTGACCTAAATTAAACTAAATTAAACTAAATTAAGCTAAATTAAACTAAATTGCCTATAACTATGTCGAGTATTTAGGAAGTTAATTTTTGAAAGATCGGATTAAAGTCTTAGTTTAAACATAGTTTATTTGATATAAATCGGTACATTAACAGTTAGATATGACGATAGTGCGACACGTGAGAAGAAGCTGGGTATACGATCTCAAAGATCCGAAGCTCATAATGGTCTTCTATCAATCATTGTAATTTGTTGAAGTGATGACAGTATATGTAATAATGTCTGAAATATGAACTAGATTGAGAAATTACCAGGGAATTTGAGCAAATAGCTGTATATATAATAGCAATAGAACTGTATATAACACTACAGATACAAGTATGTGTGTGTCATGGGCTGAGATTGCGAAGTACAAAAGATCAACCAATCAAGTCGAATCAACTAGTATTACACTGAACAGTATAACTAACAAGAACGCCATACAGAGAGTTGGTAGATTGCACTAAAAACAGAGGATAAAAATAGGGGTGATTGAATGCCTTGCTAGTGTTACATTTCTTGTACGTGACTGGAAAATTGCCAGTCTAAACAAGGTATTGTGTCCTAGTAACGCGACCTCATTTATTCCCCAATGATAGGTCGAATATTATCCAACGTTAATCAGCCAGACAGACCCATACCCAGGTAGCCGATAGCAAACTTACAGAGAATAATACAACCTGTCGCTTGTATTCTTCATCAATTCAACACCCAAGCCGCTTTATAAATAAGCTTCCCTTTGATATATCCTCATTATGTATGCCATGAAAGTTGAGTCGCTCAGATCAGCTCGGAGAGTGTGCGTTAAAACACACGATCCAGTCAAAACATGACCTCCGACCCTCGGCACGCTCTGGTACTCGATCGATGGGCAACTTGCTACATAGTTACCATAAACAATTCTATTTAAGTTGACTAATAGATTTTTTATACAACAGTTTCACACCAATGCGTCACAACTAGGAAGATAAAGAAGATGTTTGCTCCGGGTCAACACTAGCGTGCAATGTTGAGGTTTGGGGTAACTGTGCTTACATTGTTAGCGAAGGTACACCAGGGGCGTTTATGGTCTCTGTGTGGAAGAGAATCATAGACTGCATTGATCTGCAACATGCTGGGTGTATGCGACTATCCAAACTCACAATGATTTTAAGTCTACAGTCAAACATTTCTTGATGCAGCCATCACAGAAAATGGCTGCTTAGCCCAGGTGGCTGCTTAATAAATGCATAATAAAGTAAGATATTTGGAAGCTTGAAACTGGCTGCTTACTATAGGTTGGCACCTTAATGGAGGTGACCACTAACACAGTTTGACTGTAGTTGCAGATGACTGCTGTCGGTATATCATTACAAGACCCGTCTAGTCACGTTTGTTAGTATATGTGTGTATATACACATGACACAATAGACAAGATATGTGACTCTCCATATTTCATGTAATATTTGGTAGGTACACAAGAAATTTAACCTTTGGTATATCTGTTTAATAGTATGCTTTATGGATGCATTCAAGGTTGAATATCAGATTATTTGTGTATATTATGTACATTGTTGTTGATAAATAACTTATATCAGTGAAAGTGTTCACCAATCATGTAACTTGAACCATGTGTAAAATGTTTTGTAATTATGTTGTTTCATGGACCAAACTGGTCTATTGATGTTTGTGAAATAAAAGTTACCAACCAGCATTAGAGATGGACATATAGCTAGCTTTACCTACAATATACAGGTCTTTATAACGCAACGCTGTGGCACCCCTACACTATATCCGAGTGGTTACGGTCGCTGACTTGTATACTGACCACTGTATATCATCACTGATAGTCACGGGTTCGAGCCCCGCTCAGAACGACGTGTTGAGTTATATGAAACAGTTGGCAGTTTCTTACGGAGGTTGGTGGCATCAAGTACTGGTTAACAACTTGAGCCTGCCCAGGAAAGGTGCTGTTAGGTAAATGTCCCGTCGCTGAAATTGGCAACCGTTAGCGACGTGAAATAAACGTAAGTAATAAAAGACAACAATATGACTTGCTCTCGAGTGAGCGTCGTCACAGCGAGACAACACTAGACTGTATTGAAATGTGCTGCAAGTACACGAACACTGTTATATGTATAAAACATGTACATTTATAAGAACGTGATGGATACATTGTACTAGTAAGTAGTAATTGATTAATTCCATTGATAGTCCACATAATTTGTCGTGATTACAATAGGGAATACGCTATTGAATGTGTGCAAGAATCACCTATCTCACCTGCATACGGACGTCAGCTTTGACGTCCAAACTCGTGAACAGTTTTTAAATATCCTCACAACCGGACGAAGACATCATTTTGTTTCGCCATATACATTATATTGCGCACCCCCTACTCCTCAAGTTGATATGTATACATGTCTTGAGTGAAATACACATTTGTGGAAATCGTTATAGGGCTGTGCTAGCATGTTCGCTTCAGGCGCGAACGGCCCGGAATTTAAACTTAAATTATATTTATTTTACAACGATTGTGAAGCAAGTTTTAACATCTTATATTAATCACTCTCATTGTCGCGGATGAAAGCGTGTATGTGTTCATTCGTGTTGGGTTTTCTACGGGTACTCCGGTTTCCTCCCACACGAATGGCCCGGAGTTCGAGTACCGATTGAGCCGTTACGATTGCGCTCATATTCAAGGCGTTTTGAGTCGTAAACATCACAATTGAAGTTCAAATGTGCACCGAATTATTATAAAACTTTGAACATTGTGAATCGAGTGAGATTATATCTGATTGATATGTCGTCTCACTGATGCGCACAGTTTATAATACCGCATGATCAAACTAACCTTGTATTTTGAGGAGGATATTTGCAGCTTTCATATTCCGTAATTATATTGAATGCAAAAATACATAACGTCAATACACACAATGTTAAAACTAGCATTGTTCTTTGTTTTTTTTCTGCGGGGGAAACTATAGAAGTGTCATGTATTGCACTTTCAATTTCCTGGGATCTCAGGTTCGATCCCCCGTCTGACCATAATACAATTAACAGTCTTTCAGATGGGACTTTAAACTGATGTCTCGTGTCGGTGCTTTACACCGTGTACGTAAAAGAACCAGAGGAGACGTGGGAATTGGTCTCTTTCTGTATCATGCACTAACCTCCAAAAATCTAAAATGACTAATTTCTTCAGGAGACGCGCTCATATGAGCAACCGGTAGCGACGATAAATAAACGTAAAAAACACTTGAAGTTACGGACATGCGCATTCGCAGTGTTAGGCAGCGTTCGTCACGAGAAAAGGCGTGTCTTACAGTATACGCTGTTCCAAGGAGGATCTATTTACCTATTCCTGCACACGGTAATTTGAAGAATAATGAATGTAAATATAAGTAATGAATCATGGGTTAATAGTTTCCATTGGGGTATGAACTACATGGGTCGTACTTAAAGATAGCGGGGATGCCTTCGGCCTCCACACGCCCAACGTAGTTCATACCCCAATGGAAACTATTAACCCGCTATTCATTCCTTAACATGATTGACTATGGAACTTCCGGTAGTATGTCACATGCTATTTTGGGGATGAGGGCAGTTTACTAATGTCGTTAGAACTTGTTACCCAATCCATTTTGCTCTTGCTTTGCATTATCATGATTATGTATGTAATGTAAATGTCAAATGGCAAATACAATATGATTAAAGTAAAGAAACACCCATAGTACGACAAGAAGTATATAATAATAATAATAATAATAATAATAATAATAATAATAATAATAATAATAATAATAATAATAATAATAATAATAATAATAATAATAATAATAATAATAATAATAATAATAATAATAATAATATAATATATTGAATAACAATAATAATAATAAGAATAATAATTGTATTATCGAGGGTGTGCTTATATTAACGACTTATTACCGTACATGTACGCTATGTATTGTGCTGATAGCGATCTAGTACAAACATGGGTCGTATCCAGACCAATTACTATCGTGCATTACTTTTATTTATTACTTTTATTACTAATTAAAATTCGTGATAGCGCGTGGTAGTGCTTTCGCGTCCAGCCGTTACGATACTGTCCTTAGGCAAGTGACGTATATTCCACATTGCCTATTCTTCTCCCTCATGGCGATGTATTCGAGGGCGATTGAATTTAATGTCGTAAACAACTCGTAGGTTGTACTTGGTTCTGGCAGCTTAGTTTCAAGTCTGGGGTTAACCTGCCGAACCAACTCATACATGGTTGACTTCCAGTCTAATTTTCAAACCACGATTGCTGATCGAATATTCACTTCACTTCACCATACCCTACCAACATAAACATCTACAAACATATACTCATTTGGGTATAATGTGTGTTTTAGTTTCAGCCGCTTATTGCGTGATATAATCTGTATAATATAATTTACTGACGGTGAATTTGCGTCAAAAATATTTTTATCCGTATCGTTTTATCAAATTTTCGCTAAACATTTTGTATTCTCTAGTCGAATTATTAGTATTTAAAATGTTCGGCTGAATAGATCGAGAATAATTACTCCATTCTGTTTAATGTTAAATACTCCTACAATCGCGACCTCCACATAGCACGACGACCACGCGCCGATCGTATCGCCACTATTTATTCGCTTTTCCTATATACACCTCTCAACACGATGTCTGTTGTGGATTTTCTATGCATACGGCTGTCAACTTTATTTGTCGAAATTCAAATTTCCCCATCACTTAATTATTACAAATTTGAACATATTCTCGACCGACAGATAAATCATGTCAATGGCGTATATACTTCGTTGAAAGACCTCTTAGCAATGGTTGTCAAATCACTCTGAAATATAATTTCACCTCATTGTCCAAATTCATTTCGCTGAAAAATTAAAATTTTCAAATGGTGCGGTTGCAATCAAATTCCTTTCGCTCAATTGAATAAATACACTGAAGTAGCGCGTATTGGTGATCTGACTAATGCATCAACTGTCCCTATTATTCTGTTCCCAGTAGTTTGGGTATTTGACGACCGTTGGTTTTAAAAATATATATATATATATGAATATAAAGGACCTGAACGGGGCGGGTCCTCAAAAATAGAAATAATATTTTTTAAATGTGATATATCGAATTATCGAGTACTACTGGGTATGTGACAATATATGCACAGCCGCTAAACGTCATAAACTCCGCTAAACGTCATACAAACTACGAGGTTACGAGTTTAAGACGTTCAGCAGAATTTGTTATGACGTTTAGCGGTCTTATGACATATAGCGGAACTTGTTATGCCTTTAAATGTGGTATTATGAGGTATAGCGGTATTATGACGTTTAGCGGAATTATGACGTTTAGCTGAGTTATGACCTTTAACGGTGCTATTCATAATTATGTTATAAGTTATTCAGATTTGAAGTAAATATTTTTAATATTTACCTACACATTTGTTAACGAACACAATATTTTTTACATTAACATTTAAATTTTTAATTTATCGATATTTAGATTTTGAATCAATAATAATTATGTTCATAATTTCGGTCATTCTTATTCCAAGCACGTAAAACAAGGGCCACAACATCCTTGATTTATGTGTTTTACGTTTATTTATCGTCGTTGCTGGTTGCCCATATGACACTTCCTGAAGAGATTAGTAATTTTAGATTTTTGGAGGATAGTGCAATGGTACAGAGTGAGACCCATTCCATTCTTACGTGCACGATGCAAAGCACCGACACGATACCTCGGTTTAAAGTCCCATGAGAAAGACTGTTAATTGTATTACGGTCATTAGGGGATTGAACCTACAATCCCTGGATTACCAGTCTAGCGTGTTAACCACTGGACTACAGATCCATCGGTAAATCTACATCCTAGATTACACGTCAACTGCATTCCATGACTCGAGGCGGAATATCTACACATGTATTTACAACATTCAACATTCAATAGATTAATTTATAGTTTATACAAATTTATTTTAGCTCGAATGCGAAACAAGTTCTTACAACTTATATTAATCACTCTCGAGCCCTCATTCCTGATGGAATCCATCCCCACGAGAGAGAAACAACGTGGAATTTAAATGCCTTGCCTAAGGGTACACTCATAACGGCTCCAGCAGGGCTCGAACTCCGGGCATTTCGCACCTGAAGCGAAAGCACTACCACTTCGCTATCACGACGTAAACATACAATGTTTCTAGTTACATGAGTGGAGTGGTAAGACGAGAAGAAAGAGGAAACTATATTCCAAAATATTGACAATGTCCTCTCGAATGATAAATGATTCATATACATATTAACATAATTTAGTTTCAATGTTATGGTTTGTATTCTGCATGCATTCCACAAACATGAAAATACTCCGCTAATTTTGTAATACTGTTTTAAGGTAACGTTTGCTTACATGACTATATATGCATTACAAATAAAAAGTAGTAAAGAATCAAATATTGTTTACAAATGAATCAATTTTCTACAATACTTTACGTACAACTACATAATTGATCGGGTTGGAATTTTACTTCAAAAAGATTGTCCTTTATGACTCGAACATTTTCCGATGCAAATTGATAGTAAATCACATAAAATAAAGGAAACTCGTTCATAATTTCTTGCAACAAGTTTTAAAAGCTACATGATTGTTAATAAATTACACGGCGAGAGATGCTAGTGATTATGCGCCCTTGCCTTGGTTTCAAATAAAAGCTTGTAATTTGGTGTTTTTGTTCATTGCTTCTGTGTAGGCTAATTACGATAGTCAACCGAGCATGAAATCATTCAAAAACTTTAACCTCATTGAGTGGTAATTTCCATTCCGAAATTTAATATATATAATAAGTCAAACATGTGTTAGCGTGTGGCATGTGGATGCGCGTTCGCTTCAGGTGCGACATGTCCGGAGTTCTAGCCCCACTGGAGCCGTTACCATTGTGCCCCCATATGCAAGGCATTTAAGTTCCACGTTGCCTCTTCTTTCTCCCTCGTGGCGATGGATTCCATCTGGAATGAGGGCTCGAGAGTGATTAATATAAGTTGTAAGAACTTGTTTCGCAATCGAGCTAAAATATATTTGTTCATAAACTAAACATTTGTTATCGGTCAGGTGGAGAGTCCGCGGCGGTGTAATAGATAGTGTGCTCTCCTCGCAATCGATATGTTGCGAGTTCTAGACCCACAAGAACAACGTTATCGGTCACGTGGGGCGTCCACAGTGTAATGAATAGTGTGCCCTTCTCGCAACCGATATGTTGCGAGTCCTAGACCAAGAAGAACAACGTTATCGGTCACGTTGGGCGTCCGCCTAGCCTGGGTTCCATAATTTATTTCTGGCCAAAAGACAGCCTGTGGAAACTCGATTTCCGAGCGTATCGCCACACACATTACACCATTATTTTCTAGGGTGTTGATTGAAGAACGACAACTCTTATCTGCAAGATATGATGCCTAAAAATAGAAACGGAATCTTTCCGGAAATCACCGAACATGCACAATTATACACGACCATTTCCGAAAATACACGAATGCTCCAGTAGCTTTATTTACACTGCAAACATATAATTTCCCGTTTCTGTGACGAGATGGTGGATTTTAACTATTACGTTTAGGTGGTAAAGGGCCGATTCGGCGTAATTGAAGTAAGGACGACACAAATCTTGAGTAAATATGTCGAATCAGACACACATTGTGCTTTTAAAAACTATTTATCGTTCCGTTGACCCGTATTTTGCGTTTATTTATCGTCGCTACCGGTTGCCTATATGAGCGACTCCTCCTGAAGAGATTAGTCATTTTAGATTGTTGGAGCAATGATACAGACAGAGAACCATTCCAGAGTCTCATCTGGTTCTTTAGGTGTGCGATGCACAGCACCGACACGAGACCTCGGTTTAATGTCCCATTTGAAAGACTGATAATTTTATTAGTGCCAGACGGGTGATCGAACCTGCGATCCCTGGATTACTAGTCCAGCGTGTTACCACTGGACTACAGGTCCGTCTGTCCGTTGACCCTTAAACACTGGCGGCCAATTATAAAGTTGTATCAACATTGCAGTACATCGCTTTCGATTCAAGTACGTCATTAATTAAGTCACTTGCTAATAGGCCTATTAATAGGATTAATAGAACCAATAATTACACGGAATATCCCCAAGTTTCCCCAGGCTTTGATACCATCAAAAACTCTATGCGGCCCAATTAATGATCTCGGTATTAAATATATATTTATATGACTGCCAGGCAAAGTATATCAACGCCTGTTCCTAGGCTAGCGTCCGTGGTGTAATGCATATTGTGCCCTCCTCGCAATCGACATGTTGCGAGTTCTAGACCCACATGGTCAACGTTATCGGTCGCGTTAGGCGTCCGTTGTTTTGGATAGTGTGCCCTCCTCGCAACCAGACATGTTGCGAGTTCTAGCCCCACATGGTCAACGATATATGTCACGTGAGGCGTCCGTTGTTTTGGATAGTGTGCCCTCCTCTCCACCAGACATGTTGCGAGTTCTAGCCCCACATGAACAACGTTATCGGTCGCGTGAGGCGTCCGTTGTTTTGGATATTGTGCCCTCCTCTCCACCAGACATGTTGCGAGTTCTAGCCCCACATGAACAACGTTATCGGTCGCGTGAGGCGTCCGTTGTTTTGGATATTGTGCCCTCCTCTCCACCAGACATGTTGCGAGTTATATACCCACATGAACAACGTTATCGGTCGCGTGAGGCGTCCGTTGTTTTGGATATTGTGCCCTCTTCTCCACCAGACATGTTGCGAGTTATATACCCACATGAACAACGTTATCGGTTACGTGAGGCGTCCGTGGTTTTGGATATTGTGCCCTCCTCTCCACCATGCCTTGCCTAAGGGCACAACCATAACGTCTCCAACGGGGCTCGAACTTCATGACTTGCGCACCTGAAGCGAACGTGCTATCACAACTTTATTATTATTATACTTGTGCCTTCTATTAAGTAGCCACCTGTGCTAAGCAGCAACTTTCTGTGATTCCCTTGACTGGTTGCTTAAGACAGGATTGACTGTGTGTCGTTGCTGAGACTCATTTAGTTCAAGTTGTAGTGAAATGTGAAATAATATAATTGAAATGTGAAATAATATAGTTTAATGTGAAATTATATAATTGAAACAAAAGTGAAATAATATAATTGAAAATGTGAAATAATATAATTAAAAATTATGAAATAATATAATTGAATGTGAAATTATATAATTGAGAAAAAAAGAGTGAAATAATATAAATGAAAATGTGAAATAAATTAAATAATATAATTGAAAAAATGTGAAATAATATAATTGAAATGTGAAATAATATAATTGAATGTGAAATTATATAATTGAAAAAAAAGAGTGAAATAATATAATTGAAAAAAATGTGTAAAAATAATAATTTAATATAAAAAATGTGAAATAATATAATTGAAAATGTGTAATAATATAACTACCACCGGCGTTACTCTCAGTTCCCATGACAGACGTTCCATACTCATAGTTCGTGCTTTATTTTCATTAATGGTCTCATGTTAGAATTAATTTAATTGTTCAAATGAGTTTTCTCTCTATGTATGCTTTAATATTATTGCTATTTATTTTATTTTATTATAAAGCAGCCAAGGGCAACGATTACCTAAAATATTAAAATGTTTTGTTTCATCCTATGCATAATGTTAAATACAAGATTATGAAATTTACTGGTAAAAGGGAGACAACTATGTTTGTTATATTACGATATTTTCAATGGATTGTAGCGACTCTTCCTCATGCTAAACGGAGTAACTTCCCCTATATATTTACATTGTGGTAACCCATTTGGCTCACTACAATACATACACCATTTGCTACAAACAGTCGTCCGTGTGACACTCTACATCCTACATACACCATTTGCTACAAACAGTCGTCCGTGTGACATTCTACATCATACATACATCATTTGTTACAAACAGTCCTCCGTGTGACACTCCGCACCGTACATACACCATTTGCTACAAACAGTCGTCCTTGTGACACTCTACAACATACATACACCATTTGCTACAAACAGTCGTCCGTGTGACACTCCGCACCATACATACACATTTGCTACAAACAGTCGTCCGTGTGACACATCGCACCGTACATACATCATTTGCTACAAACAGTCATCCATGTGACACTCTACATCATACATACATCATTTGTTACAAACAGTCGTCTGTGTGACACTCCGCACCGTACATACACCATTTACTACAAACAGTCGTCCGTTTGACACTCTACATCCTACATACACCATTTGCTACAAACAGTCGTCCGTGTGACATTCTACATTATACATACATCATTTGTTACAAGCAGTCGTCCTTGTGACACTCTACAACATACATACACCATTTGCTACAAACATTCGTCCGTGTGACACTCTACATCATACATACACCATTTGTTACAAACAGTCGTCCGTGTGACACACCGCACCATACATACACCATTTGCTACAAACAATCGTCCGTGTGACACATCGCACCGTACATACATCATTTGCTACAACCAGTCGTCCGTGTGACACATCGCATCGTACATACATCATTTGCTACAAACAGTCGTCCATGTGAAACTCCGCACCGTACATACACCATTTACTACAAACAGTCGTCCGTGTGACACTCTACATCCTACATACACCATTTGCTACACACAGTCGTCCGTGTGACATTCTACATCATACATACATCATTTGTTACAAACAGTCGTCCGTGTGACACTCCGCACCATACATACACCATTTGCTACAAACAGTCGTCCGTGTGACACTCTACATCATACATACACCATTTGCTACAGACAGTCGTCCGTGTGACACTCCGCACCATACATACACCATTTGCTACAAACAGTCGTCCGTGTGACACTCTACAACATACATACACCATTTGCTACAAACAGTCGTCCGTGTGACACTCCGCACCATACATACACCATTTACTACAAACAGTCGTCCGTGAGACATTCCGCATCGTACATACACAATTTGCTACAAACAGTCGTCCGAGTGACATTCCGCATCGTACATACACAATTTGCTACAAACAGTCGTCCGAGTGACTCTCCGAACCGTACATACACCATATACTACAAACAGGCGTCCATGTGACACTCCGCACCATACATACACCATATGCTACAAACAGTCGTCAGTGTGACACTCCGCACCGTACATACACCATTTGCTACAAACAGTCGTCCGTGTGACATTCCGCACCATACATACACCATTTGCTACAAACAGTTGTCCGTGTGACACTCCGCACCATACATACACCATTTACTACAAACAGTCTTCCGTGTGAATCGCCGCATCGTACATACACCATTTGCTACAAACAGTCGTCCGAGTGACATTCCGCATCGTACATACACCATTTGCTACAAACTGTCGTCCGTGAGACACTCCGCATCATACATACACCATTTGCTACAAACAGTCGTCCGTGAGACACTCTACACCTTACATACACCATTTGCTATAAACAGTCGTCCCTGTGACATTCGACATCGTACATACACCATTTGCTACAAACAGTTGTCCGTGTGACATTCGACATCGTACATACACCATTTGCTATAAACAGTCGTCCGTGTGACATTCAACACAATACATACACCATTTGCTACAAACAGTTGTCCGTGTGACACTCCGCACCGTACATACACCATATGCTGCAAACAGTTGTCCGTGTGACACTCCGCACCGTACATACACCATTTGCTACAAACAGTCGTCCGTTTGACACTCCGCACCGTACATACACCATTTGCTACAAACCGTCGTCCATGAGACACTCCGCACCGTTCAAACACCATTTGCTACAAACCGTCGTCCGTGAGACACTCCGCACCGTACAAACACCATTTGCTACAAACAGTCTTCCGTGTGACACTCCGCATCGTACATACACAATTTGCTACAAACAGTCGTCCGAGTGACATTCCGCATCGTACATACACCATTTGCTACAATCTGTCGTCCGTGAGACACTCCGAATCGTACATACACCATTTGCTACAAACAATCGTCCGTGTGACACTCCGCACCATACATACACCATTTGCTACAAACAGTCGTCCGTGAGACACTCTACACCTTACATACACCATTTGCTACAAACAGTCGTCCGTGTGACATTCGACATCGTACATACACCATTTGCTACAAACAGTCGTCCGTGTGACAATCCGAACCATACATACACCATTTGCTACAAACAGTTGTCAGTGTGACACTCCGCACCATACATACACCATTTACTACAAACAGTTGTCAGTGTGACACTCCGCACCATACATACACCATTTGCTACAAACAGTTGTCAGTGTGACACTCCGCACCGTACATACACCATTTGCTGCAAACAGTCGTCCGTGTGACACTCCGCACCGTACATACACCATTTGCTACAAACATTCCTCCGTGTGACACTCCGCACAATACATACACCATTTGCTACAAACAGTTGTCAGTGTGACACTCCGCACCGTACATACACCATTTGCAGCAAACAGTCGTCCGTGTGACACTCCGCACCGTACATACACCATTTGCTACAAACAGTCTTCCGTGTGACACTCTGCACCGTACATACACCATTTGCTACAAACAGTCGTCCGTGTGACATTCCGCACCATACATACACCATTTGCTACAAACAGTTGTCCGTGTGACACTCCGCACCATACATACACCATTTACTACAAACAGTCTTCCGTGTGAATCTCCGCATCGTACATACACCATTTGCTACAAACAGTCGTCCGAGTGACATTCCGCATCGTACATACACCATTTGCTACAAACTGTCGTCCGTGAGACACTCCGCATCATACATACACCATTTGCTACAAACAGTCGTCCGTGAGACACTCTACACCTTACATACACCATTTGCTATAAACAGTCGTCCCTGTGACATTCGACATCGTACATACACCATTTGCTACAAACAGTTGTCCGTGTGACATTCGACATCGTACATACACCATTTGCTATAAACAGTCGTCCGTGTGACATTCAACACAATACATACACCATTTGCTACAAACAGTTGTCCGTGTGACACTCCGCACCGTACATACACCATATGCTGCAAACAGTTGTCCGTGTGACACTCCGCACCGTACATACACCATTTGCTACAAACAGTCGTCCGTTTGACACTCCGCACCGTACATACACCATTTGCTACAAACCGTCGTCCATGAGACACTCCGCACCGTTCATACACCATTTGCTACAAACCGTCGTCCGTGAGACACTCCGCACCGTACATACACCATTTGCTACAAACAGTCTTCCGTGTGACACTCCGCATCGTACATACACCATTTGCTACAAACAGTCGTCCGAGTGACATTCCGCATCGTACATACACCATTTGCTACAATCTGTCGTCCGTGAGACACTCCGAATCGTACATACACCATTTGCTACAAACAATCGTCCGTGTGACACTCCGCACCATACATACACCATTTGCTACAAACAGTCGTCCGTGAGACACTCTACACCTTACATACACCATTTGCTACAAACAGTCGTCCGTGTGACATTCGACATCGTACATACACCATTTGCTACAAACAGTCGTCCGTGTGACAATCCGAACCATACATACACCATTTGCTACAAACAGTTGTCAGTGTGACACTCCGCACCATACATACACCATTTACTACAAACAGTTGTCAGTGTGACACTCCGCACCATACATACACCATTTGCTACAAACAGTTGTCAGTGTGACACTCCGCACCGTACATACACCATTTGCTGCAAACAGTCGTCCGTGTGACACTCCGCACCGTACATACACCATTTGCTACAAACATTCCTCCGTGTGACACTCCGCACAATACATACACCATTTGCTACAAACAGTTGTCAGTGTGACACTCCGCACCGTACATACACCATTTGCAGCAAACAGTCGTACGTGTGACACTCCGCACCGTACATACACCATTTGCTACAAACAGTCTTCCGTGTGACACTCTGCACCGTATATACACCATTTGCTACAAAGTGTCGTCCGTGTGACACTCCGCATCGTACATACACAATTTGCTACAAACAGTCTTCCGTGTGACACTCCGCACTGTACATACACCATTTGCTACAAACAGTTGTCCGTGTGACCCTCCGCACCATACATACACCATTTCCTACAAACCGTCGTCCGTGAGATGCTCCGCACCGTACATACACCATTTGCTACAAACAGTCGTCCGTGAGACACTCCACAACTTACATACACCATTTGCTACAAACTGTCGTCCGTGAGACACTCCGCACCGTACATACACCATTTACTATAAACAGTCGTCTATGTGACATGTTACGCCGTACATACACCATTTGCTACAATCTGTCGTCCGTGAGACACTCCGCATCGTACATACACCATTTACTACAAACAGTCGTCCGTGTGACACTCCGCACCATACATACACCATTTGCTACAAACAGTCGTCCGTGAGACACTCTACACCTTACATACACCATTTGCTACAAACAGTCGTCCGTGTGACATTCGACATCGTACATACACCATTTGCTACAAACATTCCTCCGTGTGACACTCCGCACAATACATACACCATTTGCTACAAACAGTTGTCAGTGTGACACTCCGCACCGTACATACACCATTTGCAGCAAACAGTCTTCCGTGTGACACTCCGCACTGTACATACACCATTTGCTACAAACAGTTGTCCGTGTGACCCTCCGCACCATACATACACCATTTCCTACAAACCGTCGTCCGTGAGAAGCTCCGCACCGTACATACACCATTTGCTACAAACAGTCGTCCGTGAGACACTCCGCAACTTACATACACCATTTGCTACAAACTGTCGTCCGTGAGACACTCCGCACCGTACATACACCATTTACTATAAACAGTCGTCCATGTGACATGTTACACCGTACATACACCACTTGCTACAAACAGTCGTCCGTGAGACACTCTACACCATACATACACCATTTGCTACAAACAGTCGTCCGTGTGACACTCCGCATCGTACATACACCATTTGCTACAAACAGTCGTCCGTGTGACACTCCGCACTGTACATACACCATTTGCTACACACACTTGTCCGTGTGACCCTCCGCATCGTACATACACCATTTGCTACAAACTGTTGTCCGTGTGACACTCCGCATCGTACACACACCATTTGCTACAAACAGTCGTCCGTGTGACACATCGCATCGTACATACATCATTTGCTACAAACAGTCGTCCATGTGAAACTCCGCACCGTACATACACCATTTACTACAAACAGTCGTCCGTGTGACACTCTACATCCTACATACACCATTTGCTACACACAGTCGTCCGTGTGACATTCTACATCATACATACATCATTTGTTACAAACAGTCGTCCGTGTGACACTCCGCACCGTACATACACCATTTGCTACAAACATTCGTCCGTGTGACACTCTACATCATACATACACCATTTGCTACAGACAGTCGTCCGTGTGACACTCCGCACCATACATATACCATTTGCTACA
The DNA here is from genome assembly GCA_014843695.1 of Archivesica marissinica. NCBI lineage: Eukaryota > Metazoa > Mollusca > Bivalvia > Venerida > Vesicomyidae > Archivesica > Archivesica marissinica. The sequence goes on from CM026387.1 coordinate 35,276,200, forward strand.
AACAGTCGTCCGTGTGACACTCTACAACATACATACACCATTTGCTACAAACAGTCGTCCGTGTGACACTCCGCACCATACATACACCATTTGCTACAAACAATCGTCCGTGTGACACATCGCACCGTACATACATCATTTGCTACAACCAGTCGTCCGTGTGACACATCGCATCGTACATACATCATTTGCTACAAACAGTCGTCCATGTGAAACTCCGCACCGTACATACACCATTTACTACAAACAGTCGTCCGTGTGACACTCTACATCCTACATACACCATTTGCTACAACAGTCGTCCGTGTGACATTCTACATCATACATACACCATTTGCTACAAACAGTCGTCCGTGTGACACTCCGCACCGTACATACACCATTTGCTACAAACAGTCGTCCGTGTGACACTCCACACCATACATACACCATTTGCTACAAACAGTCGTCCGTGTGACACTCCGCACCATACATACACCATTTGCTACAAACAGTCGTCCGTGTGACACTCTACAACATACATACACCATTTGCTACAAACAGTCGTCCGTGTGACACTCCGCACCATACATACACCATTTGCTACAAACAGTCGTCCGTGAGACATTCCGCATCGTACATACACCATTTGCTACAAACAGTCGTCCGTGTGACATTCCGCATCGTACATACACCATTTGCTACAAACAGTCGTCCGTGTGACACTCGACACCGTACATACACCATTTGCTACAAACAGTCGTCCGTGTGACACTCCGCACCGTACATACACCATTTGCTACAAACAGTCGTCCGTGTGACACTCCGCACCGTACATACACCATTTGCTACAAACAGTCGTCCGTGTGACACTCCGCACCGTACATACACCATTTGCTACAAACAGTCGTCCGTGTGACACTCCGCACCGTACATACACCATTTGCTACAAACAGTCGTCCGTGTGACACTCCGCATCGTACATACACCATTTGCTACAAACAGTCGTCCGTGTGACATTCGACATCGTACATACACCATTTGCTACAAACAGTCGTCCGTGTGACATTCCACATCGTACATACACCATTTGCTACAAACAGTCGTCCGTGTGACACTCCGCACCGTACATACACCATTTGCTACAAACAGTCGTCCGTGAGACACTCCGCATCGTACATACACCATTTGCTACAAACAGTCGTCCGTGTGACATTCGACATCGTACATACACCATTTGCTACAAACAGTCGTCCGTGTGACATTCTACACCATACATACACCATTTGCTACAAACAGTCGTCCGTGTGACACTCCGCACCGTACATACACCATTTGCTACAAACAGTTGTCCGTGTGACACTCCGCACCGTACATACACCATTTGCTACAAACAGTCGTCCGTGTGACACTCCGCACCGTACATACACCATTTGCTACAAACAGTTGTCCGTGTGACACTCCGCACCATACATACACCATTTGCTACAAACAGTCGTCCGTGTGACACTCCGCACCGTACATACACCATTTGCTACAAACAGTCGTCCGTGTGACACTCCGCATCGTACATACACCATTTGCTACAAACAGTCGTCCGTGTGACACTCCGCACCATACATACACCATTTGCTACAAACAGTCGTCCGTGTGACACTCCGCACCGTACATACACCATTTGCTACAAACAGTTGTCCGTGTGACCTCGCACTACATACACCATTTCTACAAACGTCGTCCGTGAACTCCGCACCGTACATACACCATTTGCTACAAACAGTCGTCCGTGTGACACTCCGCAACTTACATACACCATTTGCTACAAACAGTCGTCCGTGAGACACTCCGCACCGTACATACACCATTTACTATAAACAGTCGTCCATGTGACATTACGCCGTACATACACCATTTGCTACAAACAGTCGTCCGTGAGACACTCTACACCATACATACACCATTTGCTACAAACAGTCGTCCGTGTGACACTCCGCATCGTACATACACCATTTGCTACAAACAGTCGTCCGTGTGACACTCCGCACTGTACATACACCATTTGCTACAAACAGTTGTCCGTGTGACCCTCCGCATCGTACATACACCATTTGCTACAAACAGTCGTCCGTGTGACACTCCGCACCATACATACACCATTTGCTACAAACAGTCGTCCGTGTGACATTCTACATCATACATACATCATTTGTTACAAACAGTCGTCCGTGTGACACTCTACATCCTACATACACCATTTGCTACACACAGTCGTCCGTGTGACATTCTACATCATACATACATCATTTGTTACAAACAGTCGTCCGTGTGACACTCCGCACCGTACATACACCATTTGCTACAAACAGTCGTCCGTGTGACACTCTACAACATACATACACCATTTGCTACAAACAGTCGTCCGTGTGACACTCCGCACCATACATACACCATTTACTACAAACAGTCGTCCGTGAGACATTCCGCATCGTACATACACAATTTGCTACAAACAGTCGTCCGAGTGACATTCCGCATCGTACATACACCATTTGCTGCAAACAGTCGTCCGAGTGACTCTCCGAACCGTACATACACCATATACTACAAACAGGCGTCCGTGTGACACTCCGCACCATACATACACCATTTGCTACAAACAGTCGTCCGTGTGACACTCCGCACCGTACATACACCATTTGCTACAAACAGTCGTCCGTGTGACATTCCGCACCATACATACACCATTTACTACAAACAGTCGTCCGTGTGAATCTCCGCATCATACATACACCATTTGCTACAAACAGTCGTCCGAGTGACATTCCGCATCGTACATACACCATTTGCTACAAACAGTCGTCCGTGTGACTCTCCGAACCGTACATACACCATTTGCTACAAACAGTCGTCCGTGTGACACTCCGCACCATACATACACCATTTGCTACAAACAGTCGTCCGTGTGACACTCCGCACCGTACATACACCATTTGCTACAAACAGTCGTCCGTGTGACACTCCGCACCATACATACACCATTTACTACAAACAG
>CM026387.1:35280230-35290230 GCA_014843695.1 Archivesica marissinica
CTGTTTTATGTACAATAGCTGGCGAGTTACCTCTAATCCGACAAGTAGGCTGTTTTATGTACAAGAGCTGGCGAGTTACTTCTAATCCGACAAGTAGTCTGTTTTATGTAAAAGAGCTGGAGAGTTACTTCTAATCCGACAAGTAGGCTGTTTTATGTACAAGAGCTGGCGAGTTACCTCTAATCCGACAAGTAGGCTGTTTTATCTACAATAGCTGGCGAGTTACCTCTAATCCGACAAGTAGGCTGTTTTATGTACAAGAGCTGGCGAGTTACTTCTTATCCGACAAGTAGTCTGTTTTATATACAAGAGCTGGCGAGTTACTTCTAATCCGACAAGTAGGCTGTTTAATGTACAAGAGCTGGCGAGTTACCTCTAATCCGACAAGTAGGCTGTTATATATACAAGAGCTGTGAGTTACCTCTAATCCGACAAGTACGCTGTTTTATATACAAGAGCTGGCGAGTTACCGCTAATCCAACAAGAAGCCTGTTTTATATACAAGAGCTGGCGAGATACCGCTAATCCGACAGGTAGGCTGTTTTATGTACAAGAGCTGGCGAGTTATTTCTAATCCGACAAGTAGGCTGTTATATATACAAGAGCTGGCGAGTTACCTCTAATCCGACAAGTAGGCTGTTTTATGTACTAGAGCTGGCGAGTTACCGCTCTCCAGACAAGTAGGCTGTTTTATGTACAAGAGCTGGTGAGTTACCCCTCTCCCGACAAGTAGGCTGTTTTATGTACAAGAGCTGGCGAGTTACCTCTAATCCGACAAGTACATGTAGTCTGTTTTATGTACAAGAGCTGGCGAGTTACCTCTAATGAGACAAGTAGGCTGTTTTATAACAAGAGCTGGCGAGTTACCTCTAATCAGACAAGTAGGTGTTTTATGCACAAGAGCTGGCGAGTTACCTCTAATCAGACAAGTAGGTTGTTTTATGCACAAGCGCTGGCGAGTTACCTCTAATCCGACAAGTAGGCTGTTTTATATACAAGAGCTGGCGAGTTACCTCTAATCCGACAAGTAGGCTGTTTTATGTACAATAGCTTGCGAGTTACCTCTAATCCGACAAATAGGCTATTATATGTACTAGAGCTGGCGAATTACCCCTCTTCAGACAAGTAGGCTGTTTATGTACAATAGCTGGCGAGTTACCTCTAATCCGACAAGTAGGCTGTTTTATGTACAAGAGCTGGCGAGTTACTTCTAATCCGACAAGTAGGCTGTTTTATGTACAAGAGCTGGAGAGTTACTTCTAATCCGACAAGTAGGCTGTTTTATGTACAAGGGCTGGCGAGTTACCTCTAATCCGACAAGTAGGCTGTTTTATCTACAATAGCTGGCGAGTTACCTCTAATCCGACAAGTAGGCTGTTTTATGTACAAGAGCTGGCGAGTTACTTCTTATCCGACAAGTAGTCTGTTTTATATACAAGAGCTGGCGAGTTACTTCTAATCCGACAAGTAGGCTGTTTAATGTACAAGAGCTGGCGAGTTACCTCTAATCCGACAAATAGGCTATTATATATACAAGAGCTGTGAGTTACCTCTAATCCGACAAGTATGCTGTTTTATATACAAGAGCTGGCGAGTTACCGCTAATCCAACAAGTAGCCTGTTTTATATACAAGAGCTGGCGAGTTACCACTTTCCAGACAAGTAAGCTGTTTTATGTACAAGAGCTGGCGAGTTACCCCTTTCCAGACAAGTAGACTGTTTTATGTACAAGAGCTGGCGAGCTACCTCTGATCCGACAAGTAGGCTGTTTGATGTACAAGAGGTGGCGAGTTACCTCTAATCCGACAAGTAGACTGTTTTATACACAAGAGCTGGCGAGTTACCTCTAATCCGACAAGTAGGCTGTTATATGTACAAGAGCTGGCGAATTACCCCTCTCCAGACAAGTAGGCTGTTTTATGCACAAGAGCTGGCGAGCTACCTCTGATCCGACACGTAGGCTGTTGTATGTACAACAGCTGGCGAGTTACCTCTAATCCGACAAGTAGGCTGTTTTATCTACAAGAGCTGGCGAGTTACCTCTAATCCGACAAGTAGGCTGTTTTATGTACAAGAGCTGTAGAGTTACTTCTAATCCGACAAGTAGGCTGTTTTATGTACAAGAGCTGGCGAGTTATCTCTAATCCGACACATTGGCTGTTTTATATACAATAGCTGGCGATTTACCTCTAATCCGACAATTAGGCTGTTTTATGCACAAGAGCTGGCGAGTTACCTCTAATCCGACAAGTAGGCTGTTTCATATTCAAGAGCTGGCGAGTTACCTCTAATCCGACAAGTAGGCTGTTTTATGTACAAGAGCTGGCGCGTTACTTCTAATCCGACAAGTAGGCTGTTTTATGTACAAGAGCTGGTGAGTTACCTCTAATACGACAAGTAAGCTGTTTAATGTACAACAGCTGGCGAGTTATATCTAATCCGACAAGTAGGCTGTTTTATGTACAAGAGCTGGCGAGTTACCTCTAATCCGACAATTAGGCTGTTTTATGCACAAGAGCTGGCGAGTTACCTCTAATCCGACAAGTATGCTGTTTTATGTACAAGAGCTGTCGAGATACCGCTAATCCGACAGGTAGGCTGTTTTATGTACAAGAGCTGGCGAGTTATTTCTAATCCGACAAGTATGCTGTTATATATACAAGAGCTGGCGAGTTACCTCTAATCCGACAAGTAGGCTGTTTTATATACAAGAGCTGGCGAGTTACCGCTAATCCGATAAGTAGCCTGTTGTATATACAAGGGTTGGCGAGTTACCCCTTTCCAGACAAGTAGGCTGTTTTATGTACAAGAGCTGGCGAGTTACCCCTTTCCAGACAAGTAGGCTGTTTTATGTACAAGAGCTAGCGAGCTACCTCTGATCCGACATGTAGGCTGTTGTATGTACAACAGCTGGCAAGTTACCTCTAATCCGACAAGTAGGCTGTTTTATGTACAAAAGCTGGCGAGTTACCCCTCTCCAGACAAGTAGGCTGTTTTATGTACAAGAGCTGGTGAGTTACCCCTCTCTCGACAAGTAGGCTGTTTTATGTACAAGAGCTGGCGAGTTATCTCTAATCCGACAAGTACATGTAGTCTGTTTTATGTACAAGAGCTGGCGAGTTACCTCTAATCCGACAAGTAGGCTGTTTTATGTTCAAGAGCTGGCGAGTTACCTCTAATCCGACAAGTAGGCTGTTTTATATACAAAAGCTGGCGAGTTACCTCTAATCAGACAAGTAGGTTGTTTTATGCACAAGAGCTGGCGAGTTACCTCTAATCCGACAAGTAGGCTGTTTTATATACAAGAGCTGGCGAGATACCTCTAATCCGATAAGTAGGCTGTTTTATGTAAAATAGCTGGCGAGTTACCTCTAATCCGACAAGTAGGCTGTTATATGTACAAGAGCTGGCGAATTACCCCTCTCCAGACAAGTAGGCTGTTTTATGTACAATAGCTGGCGAGTTACCTCTAATCCGACAAGTAAGCTGTTTTATGAACAAGAGCTGGAGAGTTACTTCTAATCCGACAAGTAGGCTGTTTTATGTACAAGAGCTGGTGAGTTACCTCTAATCCGACAAGTAGGCTGTTTTATATACAAGAGCTAGCGAGTTACCTCTAATCCGACAGGTAGGCTGTTTTATGTACAAGAGCTGGTGAGTTACCCCTCTCCCGACAAGTAGGCTGTTTTATGTACAAGAGCTGGCGAGTTACCTCTAATCCGACAAGTACATGTAGTCTGTTTTATGTACAAGAGCTGGCGAGTTACCTCTAATCAGACAAGTAGGCTGTTTTATATACAAGAGCTGGCGAGTTACCTCTAATCAGACAAGTAGGTTGTTTTATGCACAAGAGCTGGCGAGTTACCTCTAATCAGACAAGTAGGTTGTTTATGCACAAGCGCTGGCGAGTTACCTCTAATCCGACAAGTAGGCTGTTTTATGTACAATAGCTGGCGAGTTACCTCTAATCCGATAAGTAGGCTGTTTTATGTACAATAGCTGGCGAGTTACCTCTAATCCGACAAGTAGGCTATTATATGTACAAGAGCTGGCGAATTACCCCTCTCCAGACAAATAGGCTGTTTTATGTACAATAGCTGGCGAGTTACCTCTAATCCGATAAGTAGGCTGTTTTATGTACAATAGCTGGCGAGTTACCTCTAATCCGACAAGTAGGCTATTATATGTACAAGAGCTGGCGAATTACCCCTCTCCAGACAAATAGGCTGTTTTATGTACAATAGCTGGCGAGTTACCTCTAATCCGATAAGTAGGCTGTTTTATGTACAATAGCTGGCGAGTTACCTCTAATCCGACAAGTAGGCTATTATATGTACAAGAGCTGGCGAATTACCCCTCTCCAGACAAATAGGCTGTTTTATGTACAATAGCTGGCGAGTTACCTCTAATCCGACAAGTAGGCTGTTTTATGTACAATAGCTGGCGAGTTACCTCTAATCCGACAAGTAGGCTGTTTTATGTACAAGAGCTGGCGAGGGACTTATTATCCGACAAGTGTCTGTTTTATATAGAAGAGCTGGCGAGTTACTTCTAATCCGACAAGTAGGCTGTTTAATGTACAAGAGCTGGCGAGTTACCTCTAATCCGACAAGTAGGCTGTTATATATACAAGAGCTGTGAGTTACCTCTAATCCGACAAGTACGCTGTTTTATATACAAGAGCTGGCGAGTTACCGCTAATCCAACAAGAAGCCTGTTTTATATACAAGAGCTGGCGAGATACCGCTAATCCGACAGGTAGGCTGTTTTATGTACAAGAGCTGGCGAGTTATTTCTAATCCGACAAGTAGGCTGTTATATATACAAGAGCTGGCGAGTTACCTCTAATCCGAAAAGTAGGCTGTTTTATGTACTAGAGCTGGCGAGTTACCCCTCTCCAGACAAGTAGGCTGTTTTATGTACAAGAGCTGGTGAGTTACCCCTCTCCCGACAAGTAGGCTGTTTTATGTACAAGAGCTGGCGAGTTACCTCTAATCCGACAAGTACATGTAGTCTGTTTTATGTACAAGAGCTGGCGAGTTACCTCTAATCAGACATGTAGGCTGTTTTATATACAAGAGCTGGCGAGTTACCTCTAATCAGACAAGTAGGTTGTTTTATGCACAAGAGCTGGCGAGTTACCTCTAATCAGACAAGTAGGTTGTTTTATGCACAAGCGCTGGCGAGTTACCTCTAATCCGACAAGTAGGCTGTTTTATATACAAGAGCTGGCGAGTTACCTCTAATCCGACAAGTAGGCTGTTTTATGTACAATAGCTGGCGAGTTACCTCTAATCCGACAAGTAGGCTATTATATGTACAAGAGCTGGCGAATTACCCCTCTTCAGACAAGTAGGCTGTTTTATGTACAATAGCTGGCGAGTTACCTCTAATCCGACAAGTAGGCTATTATATGTACAAGAGCTGGCGAATTACCCCTCTCCAGACAAGTAGGCTGTTTTATGTACAATAGCTGGCGAGTTACCTCTAATCCGACAAGTAGGCTGTTTTATGTACAAGAGCTGGCGAGTTACTTCTAATCCGACAAGTAGTCTGTTTTATGTAAAAGAGCTGGAGAGTTACTTCTAATCCGACAAGTAGGCTGTTTTATGTACAAGAGCTGGCGAGTTACCTCTAATCCGACAAGTAGGCTGTTTTATCTACAATAGCTGGCGAGTTACCTCTAATCCGACAAGTAGGCTGTTTTATGTACAAGAGCTGGCGAGTTACTTCTTATCCGACAAGTAGTCTGTTTTATATACAAGAGCTGGCGAGTTACTTCTAATCCGACAAGTAGGCTGTTTAATGTACAAGAGCTGGCGAGTTACCTCTAATCCGACAAGTAGGCTGTTATATATACAAGAGCTGTGAGTTACCTCTAATCCGACAAGTACGCTGTTTTATATACAAGAGCTGGCGAGTTACCGCTAATCCAACAAGAAGCCTGTTTTATATACAAGAGCTGGCGAGATACCGCTAATCCGACAGGTAGGCTGTTTTATGTACAAGAGCTGGCGAGTTATTTCTAATCCGACAAGTAGGCTGTTATATATACAAGAGCTGGCGAGTTACCTCTAATCCGACAAGTAGGCTGTTTTATGTACTAGAGCTGGCGAGTTACCGCTCTCCAGACAAGTAGGCTGTTTTATGTACAAGAGCTGGTGAGTTACCCCTCTCCCGACAAGTAGGCTGTTTTATGTACAAGAGCTGGCGAGTTACCTCTAATCCGACAAGTACATGTAGTCTGTTTTATGTACAAGAGCTGGCGAGTTACCTCTAATGAGACAAGTAGGCTGTTTTATATACAAGAGCTGGCGAGTTACCTCTAATCAGACAAGTAGGTTGTTTTATGCACAAGAGCTGGCGAGTTACCTCTAATCAGACAAGTAGGTTGTTTTATGCACAAGCGCTGGCGAGTTACCTCTAATCCGACAAGTAGGCTGTTTTATATACAAGAGCTGGCGAGTTACCTCTAATCCGACAAGTAGGCTGTTTTATGTACAATAGCTTGCGAGTTACCTCTAATCCGACAAATAGGCTATTATATGTACTAGAGCTGGCGAATTACCCCTCTTCAGACAAGTAGGCTGTTTATGTACAATAGCTGGCGAGTTACCTCTAATCCGACAAGTAGGCTGTTTTATGTACAAGAGCTGGCGAGTTACTTCTAATCCGACAAGTAGGCTGTTTTATGTACAAGAGCTGGAGAGTTACTTCTAATCCGACAAGTAGGCTGTTTTATGTACAAGGGCTGGCGAGTTACCTCTAATCCGACAAGTAGGCTGTTTTATCTACAATAGCTGGCGAGTTACCTCTAATCCGACAAGTAGGCTGTTTTATGTACAAGAGCTGGCGAGTTACTTCTTATCCGACAAGTAGTCTGTTTTATATACAAGAGCTGGCGAGTTACTTCTAATCCGACAAGTAGGCTGTTTAATGTACAAGAGCTGGCGAGTTACCTCTAATCCGACAAATAGGCTATTATATATACAAGAGCTGTGAGTTACCTCTAATCCGACAAGTATGCTGTTTTATATACAAGAGCTGGCGAGTTACCGCTAATCCAACAAGTAGCCTGTTTTATATACAAGAGCTGGCGAGTTACCACTTTCCAGACAAGTAAGCTGTTTTATGTACAAGAGCTGGCGAGTTACCCCTTTCCAGACAAGTAGACTGTTTTATGTACAAGAGCTGGCGAGCTACCTCTGATCCGACAAGTAGGCTGTTTGATGTACAAGAGGTGGCGAGTTACCTCTAATCCGACAAGTAGACTGTTTTATACACAAGAGCTGGCGAGTTACCTCTAATCCGACAAGTAGGCTGTTATATGTACAAGAGCTGGCGAATTACCCCTCTCCAGACAAGTAGGCTGTTTTATGCACAAGAGCTGGAGAGTTATCTCTAATCCGACAAGTAGTCTGTTTTATGTACAAGAGCTGGCGAGTTACTTCTAATCCGACAAGTAGGCTGTTTTATGTACAAGAGCTGGAGAGTTACTTCTAATCCGACAAGTAGGCTGTTTGATGTACAAGAGCTGGCGTGTTACTTCTAATCCTAAAAGTAGGCTGTTTTATGCATAAGAGCTGGCGAGGTACCTCTAATCCGACAAGTAGGCTGTTTTATGTACAAGAGATGGCGAGTTACCTCTAATCCGATAAATTGAGGCTGTTTTATGTACATTAGCTGGCGAGTTACTTCTTATCCGACAAGTAGGCTGTTTTATATACAAGAGCTGGCGAGTTGCTTCTAATCCGACACGTAGGCTGTTTTATATATAAGAGCTGGCGAGTTACCTCTTATCCGACAAGTAGGCTGTTTTATATACAAGAGCTGGCGAGTTACTTTTTATCCGACAAGTAGGCTGTTTTATGTACAAGAGCTGGCGAGTTACCTCTAATCCGACAAGTAGGCTGTTTTATCTACAAGAGCTGGCGGGTTACCGCTAATCCGACAAGTAGGCTGTTTTATGTACAAGATCTGGCGAGTTACCTCTAATCTGACCATTGGCTGTTTTATGTACAATAGCTGGCGAGTTACCTCTAATCCTAAAAGTAGGCTGTTTTATGCAAAAGAGCTGGCGAGGTACCTCTAATCCGACAAGTAGGCTGTTTTATGCGCACGAGCTGGCGAGTTACCTCTAATCCGACAAGTAGGCTGTTTTATGCACAAGAGCTGGCGAGTTACCTCTATTCCGACTAGTAGGCTGTTTTATGCACACGAGCTGGCGAGTTACCCCTCTCCCGACAAGTAGTCTGTTTTATGCACAAGAGCTGGTGAGTTACCTCTAATCCGACAAGTAGGCTGTTTTATGCACATGAGCTGGCGAGTTACCCCTCTCCCGACAAGTAGGCTGTTTTATGCACAAGAGCTGGCGAGTTACCTCTAATCCGACAAGTAGGCTGTTTTATGTACAAGAGCTGGCGATTTACCTCTAATCCGACAAGTAGGCTGTTTTATATACAAGAGGTGGCGATTTACCTCTAATCCGACAAGTAAGCTGTTTAATGTACACCAGCTGGCGAGTTACCTCTAATCCGACAAGTAGGCTGTTTTATGTACAAGTATAATTATTGAACTGTTGACTTGTAGGGCGGGTATATACATGTGTAGAGTTATTGAACTGTTGACTTGTAGCGCGGGTCTATACATGTGTATAATTATTGAACTGTTGACTTGTAGCGCGGGTCTATACATGTGTATAGTTATTGAACTGTTGACTTGTAGCGCGGGTCTATACATGTGTATAGTTATTGAACTGTTGACTTGTAGCGTGGGTCTATACATGTGTATAGTTACTGAACTGTTGACTTGTAGCACGGGTCTATACATGTGTATAGTTATTGAACTGTTGACTTGTAGCGCGGGTCTATACATGTGTATAGTTATTGAACTGTTGACTTTTAGCGCGGGTCTATACATGTGTAGAGTTATTGAACTGTTGACTTGTAGCGCGGGTCTATACATGTGTATAGTTATTGAACTGTTGACTTGTAGCGCGGGTCTATACATGTGTAGAGTTATTGAACTGTTGACTTGTAGCGCGGCGCTATACATGTGTATAGTTATTGAACTGTTGACTTGTAGCGCGGGTCTATACATGTGTATAGTTATTGAACTGTTGACTTGTTACGCGGGTCTATACATGTGTATAGTTACTGAACTGTTGACTTGTAGCACGGGTCTATACATGTGTATAGTTATTGAACTGTTGACTTGTAGCGCGGGTCTATACATGTGTATAGTTATTGAACTGTTGACTTGTAGCGCGGGTCTATACATGTGTAGAGTTATTGAACTGTTGACTTGTAGCGCGGGTCTATACATGTGTATAGTTATTGAACTGTTGACTTGTAGCGCGGGTCTATACATGTGTAGAGTTATTGAACTGTTGACTTGTAGCGCGGCGCTATACATGTGTATAGTTTTTGAACTGTTGACTTGTAGCGCTGGTCTATACATGTGTATAGTTATTGAACTGTTGACTTGTAGCGCGGGTCTATACATGTGTATAGTTATTGAACTGTTGACTTGTAGCGCGAGTCTATACATGTGTATAGTTATTGAACTGTTGACTTGTAGCGCGTGTCTATACATGTGTATAGTTATTGAACTGTTGACTTGTAGCGCGGGTCTATACATGTGTAGAGTTATTGAACTGTTGACTTGTAGCGCGGGTCTATACATGTGTATAGTTATTGAACTGTTGACTTGTAGCGCGGGTCTATACATGTGTAGAGTTATTGAACTGTTGACTTGTAGCGCGGCGCTATACATGTGTATAGTTATTGAACTGTTGACTTGTAGCGCGGGTCTATACATGTGTATAGTTATTGAACTGTTGACTTGTAGCGCGGGTCTATACATGTGTATAGTTATTGAACTGTTGACTTGTAGCGCGAGTCTATACATGTGTATAGTTATTGAACTGTTGACTTGTAGCGCGGGTCTATACATGTGTAGAGTTATTGAACTGTTGACTTGTAGCGCGGCGCTATACATG
>CM026387.1:35295230-35317009 GCA_014843695.1 Archivesica marissinica
CCATTTCTGCACCGTATACTACACGTCCTTCCCCCATTGTATACTATACGTCCATTCCTCCATCGTATACTACACGTCCTTTCGTCCATCGTATACTACACGTCCTTTCCTCCATTGTATACTACACGTCCTTTCCTCCAGTGTATACTACACGTCCATTTCTGCACAGTAAACTACACGTCCTTCCCCCATTGAATACTATGTGTCCATTCCTCCATTGTATACTACACGTCCTTTCGTCCATCGTATACTACATGTCCTTTCCTCCACCGTGTACTACACGTCCTTTCGTCCATTGTATACTACACGTCCATTCCTCCATCGTATACTACACGTCCTTTCGTCCATCGTATACTACACGTCCTTTCCTCCACCGTGTACTACACGTCCTTCCTACATCGTATACTACACGTCCATTCCTCCACCGTATACTACACGTTCTTTCCTCCACCGTGTACTACACGTCCTTCCTCCATTGTATTCTACACGTCATTCCTCCATTGTATACTACACGTACATTTCTCCATCGGATATTATACGTCCATTCCGCTATCGTATACTACACATCCTTCCTCCATTGTATAATACACGTCCTTCCCCCATTGTATACTACACGTCCTTCCTCCATTGTATACTACACGTCCTTCCCCCATTGTATACTACACGTCCTTCCTCCATTGTATACTACACGTCCTTCCTCCATCGTATACTACACGTCCTTCCTCCATTGTATACTACACGTCCTTCCCCCATCGTATACTACACGTCCTTCCTCCATCGTATACTACACGTCCTTCCTCCATTGTATACTACACGTCCTTCCTCCATTGTATACTACACGTCCTTCCCCCATTGTATACTACACGTCCTTCCCCCATTGTATACTACACGTCCATTCCTCCACCGTATACTATACGTCCATTCCTCAATTGTATACTACACGTCCATTCCTCCACCGTATACTACACGTCCTTTCGTCCATCGTATACTACACGTCCTTTTCTCCACCGTATACTATACGTCCATTCCTCCACCGTATACTACACGTCCTTTCCTCCATCGTATACTACACGCCCTTTCCTCCACTGTATACAATACGTACATTCCTCCATTGTATACTACACGTCCATTCCTCCATCGTGTACTATACGTCCTTACCTCCATCGTATACTACACGTCCTTTCCTCCACCGTATACTATACGTCCATTCCTCCATTGTATAATACACGTCCATTCCTCCATTGTATACTGTACGTCCATTCCTCCATTGTATACTACACGTTCATTCCTCCATCGTATACTATACGTCCATTCCTCCATCGTATACTACACGTCCATTCCTCCATCGTATACTACACGTCCATTCCTCCATCGTATACTACACGTCCTTTCCTCCACCGTATACGACACGTCCTTTCCTCCAGCGTATACTACACGTCCATTCCTCCATTGTATACTACACGTCAATTCCTCCATCGTATACTATACGTCCATTCCTCCATCGTATACTACACGTCCTTTCCTCCACCGTATACTACATGTCCTTTCCTCCATCGTATACTACACGTCCTTTCCTCCACCGTATACTATACGTCCATTCCTCCATTGTATACTACACGTCCATTCCTCCATCGTATACTATACGACCATTCCTCCATCGTATACTACACGTCCTTCCCCCATTGTATAATACACGTCCATTCCTGCACCGTGCACAGTGCGACAGGCGGTCAGAGATTGTGGTCATTTTACTATAGAAGTCGATCGGAGTGGAAACGCTGACAGCACTGACTACATGTCTTTTCCTCCATTGTATACTACACGTCCTTTCCTCCATTTTATACTACACGTCCATTCCTCCATCGTATACTATACGTCCATTCCTCCATTGTATATTACACGTCCATTCCTCCATCGTATACTATACGTCCATTCCTCCATCTTATACTACATGTCCTTCCCCCATTGTATAATACACGTCCATTCCTCCATTGTATACTACACGTCCATTCCTGCACCGTATACTACACGTCCTTCCCTCCATCGTATACTACACGTCCTTTCCTCCATTGTATATTACATGTACTTTCCTCCATTGTATACTACAGGTCAATTCCTCCACCGTATACTACACGCCCTTTCCTCCATCGTATACTACACGTCCTTTCCTCCATTGTATACTACACGTCCTTTCCTCCATTGTATACTACACGTCCTCTCGTCCATCGCATAATACATGTCCGTTCCCACAATGCATACTACACGTCCTTTCCTCCATTGTATACTACACGTCCTTTCCCCCATTGCATACTACACGTCCTTTCCTCCATTGCATACTACACGTCCTTTCCGCCATTGCATACTACACGTCATTTCCCCCATTGTATACTACATGTCCGTTCCCCCATTGTATGCTACATGTCCGTTCCCCCATTGTATACTACATGTCCTTTCCCCCATTGTATGCTACATGTCCTTTCCCCCATGTATACTACATGTCTTTCCCCCATTGTATACTACATGTCCTTTCCCCCATTGTATACTACACGTCCTTTCCCCCATTGCATACTACACGTCCTTTCCCCCATTGCATACTACATGTCCTTCCCCCATTGCATACTACACGTCCTTTCCCCCATTGTATACTACACGTCCTTTCCCCCAGTGTATACTACACGTCCTTTCCCCCATTGCATACTACACGTCCTTTCCTCCGTTGTATACTACACGTCTATTCCCCCATTGCATACTACACGTCCTTTCCTCCATTGTATACTACACGTCCATTCCTCCATCGTATACTACACGTCCTTTCGTCCATCGTATACTACACGTCCTTTCCTCCACCGTGTACTACACGTCCTTCCTACATCGTATGCTACACGTCCATTCCTCCACCGTATACTACACGTCCTTTCCTCCACCGTGTACTACACGTCCTTCATCCATTGTATACTACACGTCCTTCCTCCATTGTATACTAAACGTCCATTCCTCCATCGTATATTATACGTCCATTCCTCCATCGTATACTACACATCCTTCCTCCATTGTATAATACACGTCCTTCCCCCATTGTATACTACACGTCCTTCCTCCATCGTATACTACACGTCCTTCCTCCATTGTATACTACACGTCCTTCCCCCATCGTACACTACACGTCCTTCCTCCATTGTATACTACACGTCCTTCCTCCATCGTATACTACACGTCCTTCCCCCATTGTATACTACACGTCCTTCCCCCAATGTATACTACACGTCCATTCCTCCACCGTATACTATACGTCCTTCCCCCATCGTATACTACACGTCCTTCCCCCATCGTATACTACACGTCCTTCCTCCATTGTATACTACACGTCCTTTCCCCCATTGTATACTACACGTCCTTTCCTCCATTGTATACTACACGTCCTTTCCTCCATTGTATATTACACATCCTTTCCCACATTGTATACTACACTTTTTTTCCACCATTGTATACTACACGTCCTTTCCCGCATTGTATACTACACGTCATTTCCCCCATTGTATACTACACATCTTTTCCACCATTGTATACTACACATCTTTTCCACCATTGTATACTACACGTCCTTTCCCGCATTGTATACTACACGTCATTTCCCCCATTGTATACTACACATCCATTCCTCCATTGTATACTACACATCCTTTTCCCATTTGTATACTACACGTCCTTTCCCGCATTGTATACTACACGTCATTTCCCCCATTGTATACTACACATCCATTCCTCCATTGTATATTACACATCCTTTCCCCCATTGTATATTACACATCCTTTCCCCCATTGTATACTACACATCTTTTCCACCATTGTATACTACACGTCCTTTCCCGCATTGTATACTACACGTCATTTCCCCCATTGTATACTACACATCTTTTCCACCATTGTATACTACACATCTTTTCTACCATTGTATAATACACGTCCTTTCCCGCATTGTATACTACACGTCATTTCCCCCATTGTATACTACACATCCCTTCCTCCATTGTATACTACACGTCATTTCCTCCATTGTATACTACACATTCTTTCCTCCATTGTATACTACACGTCCTTTCCTCCATTGAATACTACACGTCCTTTCCTCCATTGTATACTACATGTCATTTCCCCATTGTATAATACATGTCCTTTCCCCCATTGTATACTACACATCCTTCCTCCATCGTATACTACACGTCCTTCCATCCATTGTATACTACAAGTCCTTTCCTTCATTGTATACTAAAAGTCCTTTCCCCCATTGTATACTACACATCCTTTCTCCCATTGTATACTACACATCCTTTACTCCATTGTATACTACACATCCTTTACTCCATTGTATACTACACATCCTTTACTCCATTGTATACTACACGTCCTTTCCGTTCCTCCATTGTATACTACACATCCTTTACTCCATTGTATACTACACATCCTTTCCTCCAGTGTATACGACACGTCCTTGTCCTTTCCTCCATTGTATATTACACATCCTTTCCCCCATTGTATACTACACATCTTTTCCTCCATTGTATACTACACGTCCTTTCCTCCAGCGTATACTACACATCTTTCCTCCATTGTATACTACACGTCCTTTCCTCCATTGTATACTACACATCCATTCCTCCAATGTATACTACACGTCCTTTCCTCCATTGTATACTACACGTCCTTTCCTCCAGAGTATACTACACATCTTTCCTCCATTGTATACTACACGTCCTTTCCTCCATTGTATACTACACGTCCTTTCCCCCATTGTATACTACACATCCATCTTTCCTCCATTGTGTACTACACATCCATCTTTCCTCCATTGTATACTACACATCCATCTTTCCTCCATTATATACTACACATCCTTTCCTCCAGTGTATACTACACATCCTTTCACCCATTGTATACTACACGTCCTTTCCCCCATTGTATACTACACGTCCTTTCCCCCATTGTATACTACACATCCCTTCCTCCATTGTATACTACACGTCCTTTCCCCTATTGTATACTACACGTCCTTTCCTCCATTGTATACTACACATCCTTTCCCCCATTGTATACTACACTTTTTTTCCACCATTGTATACTGCACGTCCTTTCCCGCATTGTATACTATAGGTCATTTCCCCCATTGTATACTACACATCCATTCCTCCATTGTATACTACACATCCTTTTCCCATTTGTATACTACACGTCCTTTCCCACATTGTATACTACACGTCATTTCCCCAATTGTATACTACACATCCATTCCTCCATTGTATATTACACATCCTTTCACCCATTGTATACTACACATCTTTTCCACCATTGTATACTACACGTCCTTTCCCGCATTGTATACTACACGTCATTTCCCCCATTGTATACTACACATCTTTTCCACCATTGTATACTACACATCTTTTCCACCATTGTATACTACACGTCCTTTCCCGCATTGTATACTACACGTCATTTCCCCCATTGTATACTACACATCCCTTCCTCCATTGTATACTACACGTCATTTCCTCCATTGTATACTACACATTCTTTCCTCCATTGTATACTACACGTCTATTCCTCCAATGTATACTACACGTCCTTTCCCCCAGTGTATACTACACATCCTTTCCCCCATCGTATACTACACATCCTTTCCTCCATTGTATACTACACATCCCTTCCTCCATTGTATACTACACATCCGTTCCTCCATTGTATACTACACATCCTTTCCTCCAATGTATACTACACGTCCTTTCCTCCATTGAATACTACACGTCCTTTCCTCCATTGTATACTACACGTCATTTCCCCATTGTATAATACATGTCCTTTCCCCCATTGTATACTACACATCCTTCCTCCATCGTATACGACACGTCCTTCCATCCATTGTATACTACACGTCCTTTCCTTCATTGTATACTACACGTCCTTTCCCCCATTGTATACTGCACATCCTTTCTCCATTGTATACTACACATCCTTTACTCCATTGTATACTACACATCCTTTACTCCATTGTATACTACACATCCTTTACTCCATTGTATACTACACGTCCTTTCCGTTCCTCCATTGTATACTACACATCCTTTACTCCATTGTATACTACACATCCATTCCTCCAATGTATACTACACGTCCTTTCCCCCATTGTATACTACACATCCATTCCTCCAATGTA
This sequence comes from Archivesica marissinica, assembly GCA_014843695.1. Classification (NCBI taxonomy): domain Eukaryota; kingdom Metazoa; phylum Mollusca; class Bivalvia; order Venerida; family Vesicomyidae; genus Archivesica; species Archivesica marissinica. Next base: position 35,301,439 of record CM026387.1, read on the forward strand.
TACTACACGTCCTTTCCTCCATTGTATACTACACGTCCTTTCCTCCAGCGTATACTACACATCCTTTCCTCCATTGTATACTACACGTCCTTTCCTCCATTGTATACTACACGTCCTTTCCCCCATTGTATACTACACATCCATCTTTCCTCCATTGTGTACTACACATCCATCTTTCCTCCATTGTATACTACACATCCATCTTTCCTCCATTATATACTACACATCCTTTCCTCCAGTGTATACTACACATCCTTTCCCCCATTGTATACTACACGTCCTTTCCCCCATTGTATACTACACGTCCTTTCCCCCATTGTATACTACACATCCCTTCCTCCATTGTATACTACACGTCATTTCCCCCATTGTATACTACACGTCCTTTCCTCCATTGTATATTACACATCCTTTCCCCCATTGTATACTACACTTTTTTTCCACCATTGTATACTACACGTCCTTTCCCGCATTGTATACTACACATCTTTTCCACCATTGTATACTACACATCTTTTCCACCATTGTATACTACACGTACTTTCCCCATTGTATACTACACATCCATTCCTACATTGTATACTACACGTCCTTTCCTCCATTGTATACTACACGTCCTTTCCTCCATCGTATTCTACACATCCTTTTCTCCATTGTATACTACACGTCCTTTCCTCCATCGTATAATGCACGTCCTTTCCCCCATTGATTACTACACATCCATTCCTCCATTGTATACTACACGTCCTTTCCCCATTGTATAATACATGTCCTTTCCTCCATAGTATAGTACATGTCCTTTCCTCCATTGTATACTACACATCCTTTCCTCCATTGTATACTACACGTCATTTCCTCCATCGTATACTACACGTCCTTTCCCCATTGTATAATACATGTACTTTCCTCCATAGTATAGTACATGTCCTTTCCTCCATAGTATAGTACACATCCTTCCCCCATTGAATACCACACATCATTTCCTCCATAGTATAGTACACATCCTTTCGGCCATCGTATACTACACATCCTTTCCTCCATTGTATACTACACATCCTTTCCTCCATTGTATACTACACGTCCTTTCCTCCATTGTATACTACACATCCTTTCTCCCATTGTATACTATAGGTCCATTCCTCCATTATATACTACACGACCTTTCCTCCACCGTATACTACATGTCCTTTCGTCGATCGCATAATACACGTTCATTCATCCATCGTATACTATACGTCCATTCCTCCATCGTATACTACACGTCCTTTCCCCCATTGCATACTATACGTCCTTCCCCCATTGCATACTACACGTCCGTTCCCCCATTGTATACTACACGTCCTTTCCCCCATTGCATACTACACGTCCTTTCCTCCATTATATACTACACGACCTTTCCTCCACCGTATACTACATGACCGTTCCCCATTGTATACTACACGTCCATTCCTCCATCGTATACTACACGTCCTTTCCTCCATTGTATACTACACGTCCTTTCCCCCATTGTATACTACACGTCCTTTCCCCCATTGTATACTACACGTCCTTCCCCCATTGCATACTACACCTCCTTTCCTCCATTGTATACTACACGTCCTTTCCTCCACCGTATACTACACGTCCTTTCCTCTATTGTATACTACACATCCATTCCTCCATTGTATACCACACCTCCTTTCCTCCATTGTATACTACACGTCCTTCCATCCATTGTATAGTACATGTCCTTTCCCCCATTGCATACCACACGTCCATTCCTCCATTGTATACTATACGTCCATTCCTCCATCGTATGTTACACGTCCTTTCCTCTATCGTATACTACACGTCCATTCCTCCACCGTATACTACACGTCCTTTCGTCGATCGCATAATACACGTCCATTCATCCAACGTATACTATACGTCCATTCCTCCATCGTATACTACACGTCCATTCCTCCATCGTATACTACACGTCCATTCCTTCATTTTATACTACACGTCCATTCCTCCATCGTATTCTACACGTCCATTCCTCCACCGTATACTACACGCCCTTTCCTCCATCGTATACTACACGTCCATTCCTCCATTGTATACTACACTTCCTTCTATCCATTGTTTTCTACACGTCCATTCCTCCACCGTATACTACACGTCCTTTCCTCCAGTGTATAATACACGTCCTTCCATCCATTGTATACTACACGTCCTTTCCGTCAGCGTATACTACACGTCCTTTCCCACATTTTATACTACACGTCCTTTCCTCCATTGTATACTACATATCCTTTCCTCCATTGTATACTACACGTCCTGTCCTCCATTGTATACTACACGTCCTGTCCTCCATTGTATACCACACGTCCTATCCTCCATTGTATACTACACATCCTTTCCTCCATTATATACTACACATCCTTTCCTATATTGTATACTACACGTCCTTTCCTCCATTGTGTACTACACATCATTTCCTCCATTATATACTACACACCCTCCCCCCATTGTATACTACACACACTTTCCTCCATTGTATACTACACATCATTTCCTCCATTGTATACTACACATCCTTTCCTCCATTGTATACTACACATCCTATCCTCCATTGTATACTACACGTCTATTCCTCCAATGTATACTACACGTCCTTTCCTCCATTGTATACTACACGTCCTTTCCTCCATTGTATACTACACATCCTTTCTCCCATTGTATACTATAGGTCCATTCCTCCATTATATACTACACGACCTTTCCTCCACCGTATACTACATGTCCTTTCGTCGATCGCATAATACACGTTCATTCATCCATCGTATACTATACGTCCATTCCTCCATCGTATACTACACGTCCTTTCCCCCATTGCATACTATACGTCCTTCCCCCATTGCATACTACACGTCCGTTCCCCCATTGTATACTACACGTCCTTTCCCCCATTGCATACTACACGTCCTTTCCTCCATTATATACTACACGACCTTTCCTCCACCGTATACTACATGACCGTTCCCCATTGTATACTACACGTCCATTCCTCCATCGTATACTACACGTCCTTTCCTCCATTGTATACTACACGTCCTTTCCCCCATTGTATACTACACGTCCTTTCCCCCATTGTATACTACACGTCCTTCCCCCATTGCATACTACACCTCCTTTCCTCCATTGTATACTACACGTCCTTTCCTCCACCGTATACTACACGTCCTTTCCTCTATTGTATACTACACATCCATTCCTCCATTGTATACCACACCTCCTTTCCTCCATTGTATACTACACGTCCTTCCATCCATTGTATAGTACATGTCCTTTCCCCCATTGCATACCACACGTCCATTCCTCCATTGTATACTATACGTCCATTCCTCCATCGTATGTTACACGTCCTTTCCTCTATCGTATACTACACGTCCATTCCTCCACCGTATACTACACGTCCTTTCGTCGATCGCATAATACACGTCCATTCATCCAACGTATACTATACGTCCATTCCTCCATCGTATACTACACGTCCATTCCTCCATCGTATACTACACGTCCATTCCTTCATTTTATACTACACGTCCATTCCTCCATCGTATTCTACACGTCCTTTCCTCCATTGTATACTACACGTCCTTTCCTCCATCGTATTCTACACATCATTTTCTCCATTGTATACTACACGTCCTTTCCTCCATCGTATACTGCACGTCCTTTCCCCCATTGATTACTACACATCCATTCCTCCATTGTATACTACACGTCCTTTCCCCATTGTATAATACATGTCCTTTCCTCCATAGTATAGTACATGTCCTTTCCTCCATTGTATACTACACATCCTTTCCTCCATTGTATACTACACGTCATTTCCTCCATCGTATACTACACGTCCTTTCCCCATTGTATAATACATGTACTTTCCTCCATAGTATAGTACATGTCCTTTCCTCCATAGTATAGTACACATCCTTCCCCCATTGAATACCACACATCATTTCCTCCATAGTATAGTACACATCCTTTCGGCCATCGTATACTACACATCCTTTCCTCCATTGTATACTACACATCCTTTCCTCCATTGTATACTACACGTCCTTTCCTCCATTGTATACTACACATCCTTTCTCCCATTGTATACTATAGGTCCATTCCTCCATTATATACTACACGTTTTTTTGTTTGTTTTTTTGTTTTTTTTTTGTTTTGGTTTTTTTTTGTTTTGTTTTGTTTTGTGTGTTGTTTTTTGTTTTGTTTTTGTTTGTTTTTTGTTTGTTTTTGTTGTGTTTTGTTTGTTTTTTGTTGTTTTTTTTTTGTTTTGTTTTGGTTTTGTTTGTTTTTGTTTGTTTTTTTGTTTGTTTTTTGTTTGTTTTTTGTTTGTCCTTCCCCCATTGCATACTACACCTCCTTTCCTCCATTGTATACTACACGTCCTTCCCTCCACCGTATACTACACGTCCTTTCCTCTATTGTATACTACACATCCATTCCTCCATTGTATACCACACCTCCTTTCCTCCATTGTATACTACACGTCCTTCCATCCATTGTATAGTACATGTCCTTTCCCCCATTGCATACCACACGTCCATTCCTCCATTGTATACTATACGTCCATTCCTCCATCGTATGTTACACGTCCTTTCCTCTATCGTATACTACACGTCCATTCCTCCACCGTATACTACACGTCCTTTCGTCGATCGCATAATACACGTCCATTCATCCAACGTATACTATACGTCCATTCCTCCATCGTATACTACACGTCCATTCCTCCATCGTATACTACACGTCCATTCCTTCATTTTATACTACACGTCCATTCCTCCATCGTATTCTACACGTCCATTCCTCCACCGTATACTACACGCCCTTTCCTCCATCGTATACTACACGTCCATTCCTCCATTGTATACTACACTTCCTTCTATCCATTGTTTTCTACACGTCCATTCCTCCACCGTATACTACACGTCCTTTCCTCCAGTGTATAATACACGTCCTTCCATCCATTGTATACTACACGTCCTTTCCGTCAGCGTATACTACACGTCCTTTCCCACATTTTATACTACACGTCCTTTCCTCCATTGTATACTACATATCCTTTCCTCCATTGTATACTACACGTCCTGTCCTCCATTGTATACTACACGTCCTGTCCTCCATTGTATACCACACGTCCTATCCTCCATTGTATACTACACATCCTTTCCTCCATTATATACTACACATCCTTTCCTATATTGTATACTACACGTCCTTTCCTCCATTGTGTACTACACATCATTTCCTCCATTATATACTACACACCCTCCCCCCATTGTATACTACACACACTTTCCTCCATTGTATACTACACATCATTTCCTCCATTGTATACTACACATCCTTTCCTCCATTGTATACTACACATCCTATCCTCCATTGTATACTACACGTCTATTCCTCCAATGTATACTACACGTCCTTTCCCCCAGTGTATACTACACATCCTTTCCTCCATTGTCTACTACACGTCCTTTCCCCCATTGTATACTACACGTCCTTTCCTCCATTGTATATTACACATCATTTCCCCCATTGTATACTACACATCATTTCCCCCATTGTATACTACACATCCTTTCCACCATTGTATACTACACGTCCTTTCCTCCAATGTATACTACACGTCCTTTCCTCCAGCGTATACTACACATCCTTTCCTCCATTGTATACTACACATCATTTCCTCCATTGGATACTACACGTCCTTTCCCCCATTGTATACTACACATCCATTCCTCCATTGTATACTACACATCCATTCCTCCAATGTATACTACACGTCCTTTCCTCCATTGTATACTACACGTCCTTTCCTCCAGCGTATACTACACATCCTTTCCTCCATTGTATACTACACGTCCTTTCCCCCATTGTATACTACACGTCCATTCCTCCAATGTATACTACACGTCCTTTCCTCCATTGTATACTACACGTCCTTCCCCCATTGTATACTACATATCCATCTTTCCTCCATTGTATACTACACATTCATCTTTCCCCCATTGTATACTACACATCCATCTTTCCCCCATTGTACTACACATCCATCTTTCCTCCATTGTATACTACACATCCATCTTTCCTCCATTATATACTACACATCCTTTCCTCCAGTGTATACCTCACATCCTTTCCCCCATTGTATACTACACGTCCTTTCCCCAATTGTATACTACACGTCCTTTCCTCCATGGTATATTACACATCCTTTCACATATTGTATACTACACATCCTTTACACCATTGTATACTACACGTCCTTTCCCGCATTGTATACTACACATCCATTCCTCCATTGTATACTACACATCCATTCCTCCAATGTGTACTACACGTCCTTTCCTCCATTGTATACTAAACGTCCTTTCCTCCATTATATACTACACGTCATTTCCCCATTGTATAATACATGTTCTTTCCCCCATTGTATACTACAGGTCCATTCCTCCATTGTATACTACACATCCTTTCCCCCATTGTATACTACACATCCTTCCTCCATCGTATACTACACGTCCTTCCATCCATTGTATACTACACGTCCTTTCCTTCATTGTATACTACACGTCCTTTCCCCCATTGTATACTACACATCCTTTCCCCCATTGTGTACCACACGTCCTTTCCCCCCATTGTATACTACACATCCTTTTCGCCATCGTAAACTACACATCCTTTCCTCCATTGTATACTACACGTCCTTTCCTTTCCTCCATTGTATACTACACATCCTTTCCTCCATTGTATACTACACATCCTTTCCTCCAGTGCATACGACACGTCCTTCCCCTTTCCTCCATTGTATATTACACATCCTTTCCTCCATTGTACACTATACATTCTTTCCTCCATTGTATACTACCCGTCCTTTCCTCCATTGTATACTACACGTCCTTTCCTCCATTGTATACTACACATCCTTACCTCCATTGTATACTACACGTCCTTCCCCCTTTCCTCCATTGTATACTACACATCCTTTCCCCCATTGTATACTACACATCCTTTCCTCCATTGTATACTACACATCCTTCCTCCATTGTATACTACACGTCCTTTCCTCCATTGTATATTACACATCATTTCCCCCATTGTATACTACACATCATTTCCCCCATTGTATACTACACATCCTTTCCACCATTGTATACTACACGTCCTTTCCTCCAATGTATACTACACGTCCTTTCCTCCAGCGTATACTACATATCCTTTCCTCCATTGTATACTACACATCATTTCCTCCATTGGATACTACACGTCCTTTCCCCCATTGTATACTACACATCCATTCCTCCATTGTATACTACACATCCATTCCTCCAATGTATACTACACGTCCTTTCCTCCATTGTATACTACACGTCCTTTCCTCCAGCGTATACTACACATCCTTTCCTCCATTGTATACTACACGTCCTTTCCCCCATTGTATGCTACACGTCCCTTCCTCCAATGTATACTACACGTCCTTTCCTCCATTGTATACTATACGTCCTTCCCCCATTGTATACTACACATCCATCTTTCCTCCATTGTATACTACACATTCATCTTTCCCCCATTGTATACTACACATCCATCTTTCCCCCATTGTATACTACACATCCATCTTTCCTCCATTGTATACTACACATCCATCTTTCCTCCATTATATACTACAAATCCTTTCCTCCAGTGTATACTTCACATCCTTTCCCCCATTGTATACTACACGTCCTTTCCCCAATTGTTTACTACACATCCTTTCCTCCATTGTACACTACACATTCTTTCCTCCATTGTATACTACACGTCCTTTCCTCCATTGTATACTACACGTCCTTTCCTCCATTGTATACTACACATCCTTACCTCCATTGTATACTACACGTCCTTCCCCCTTTCCTCCATTGTATACTACACATCCTTTCCCCCATTGTATACTACACATCTTTTCCTCCATTGTATACTACACGTCCTTTCCTCCATTGTATACTAAACGTCATTTCCTCAATTGTATACTACACATACATTCCTCCATTGTATACTACACATCCTTTCCTCCATTGTATAATACACATCCATTCCTCCATTGTATATTACACATCCTTTCCCCATTGTATACTACACATCCATTCCTCCATTGTATACTACACATCCTTTCCTCCATTGTATACTACACGTCCTTTCCTCCATCGTATTCTACACATCCTTTCCTCCATTGTATACTACACGTCCTTTCCTCCATCGTATTCTACACATCCTTTCCCCCATTGTATACTACACGTCCTTTCCTCCATCGTATTCTACACATCCTTTCCTCCATCGTATACTACACGTCCTTTCCCCATTGTATACTACACATCCATTCTTCCATTGTATACTACACGTCCTTTCCCCATTGTATAATACATGTCCTTTCCTCCATAGTATAGTACATGTCCTTTCCTCCATTGTGTACTACACGTCCTTTCCTCCATCGTATACTACACGTTCTTTCCCCCTTGTATAATACATGTCCTTTCCTCCATAGTATAGTACGTGTCCTTTCCTCCATAGTATAGTACACATCCTTACCCCATTGAATACCACACATCCTTTCCTCCATAGTATAGTACACATCCTTTCGGCCATCGTATACTACACATCCTGTCCTCCATTGTATACTACACATCCTTCCTCCATTGTATACTACACATCCTTTCCTCCATTGTATACTACACATCCTTTCCACCATTGTATACTACACATCCTTTCCTCCATTGTATACTACACATCCTTCCTCCATTGTATACTACACATCCTTTCCTGCAGTGTATACTACACATCCTTTCCTCCATTGTATTCTACACATCCATCCTCCATTGTATACTACACATCCATTCCTCCATTGTATACTATACATCCTTTCCTCCATTGTATACTACACATCCTTTCCTCCATTGTATACTACACATCCTTCCTCCATTGTATACTACACATCCTTTCCCCCAGTGTATACTACACATCCTTTCCTCCAGTGTATACTACATATCCTTCCTCCAGTGTATACTACATGTCCTTTCGGCCATCGTATACTACACATCCTTTCCTCATTGTATAATGAATGACCTTTCCTCCATAGTATAGTACACACACCCTTTCCCCCATTGTATACCACACATCCTTTCCTCCATAGTATAGTACACATCCTTTCGGCCATCGTATACTACACATCCTTTCCTCCATTGTATACTACACATCCTTCCTCCATTGTATACTACACATCCTTTCCTCCAGTGTATACTACACATCCTTCCTCCATTGTATACTACACATCCTTTCCTCCAGTGTATACTACACATCCTTTCCTCCATTGTATACTACACATCCTTTCCTCCAGTGTATACTACACATCCTTTCCTCCATTGTATACTACACATCCTTTCCTCCATTGTATACTACACATCCTTTCCTCCGTTGTATACTACACGTCTATTCCTCCAATGTATACTACACATCCTTTCCCCCATTGTATACTACACATCCTTCCTCCATTGTATACTACACATCCTTTCCCCCTTTGTATACTACACATCCTTTCCCCCAGTGTATACTACACATCCTTCCTCCATTGTATACTACACATCCTTTCGGCCATCGTATACTACACATCCTTTCCCCATTGTATAATGAATGTCCTTTCCTCCATAGTATAGTACCTATCCTTTCCCCCATTGTATACCACACGTCCTTTCCTCCATTGTATACTACACATCCTTTCGGCCATCCTATACTACACATCCTTTCCTCCATTGTATACTACACATCCTTCCTCCATTGTATACTACACATCCTTTCGGCCATCGTATACTACACATCCTTTCCTCCAGTGTATACTACACATCCTTTCCTCCAGTGAATACTACACATCCTTTCCTCAATTGTATACTACACGTCATTTCCCCATTGTATAATACATGTCCTTTCCTCCATAGTATAGTACGTGTCCTTTCCTCCATAGTATAGTACACATCCTTACCCCATTGAATACTACACATCCTTTCCTCCATAGTATAGTACACATCCTTTCGGCCATCGTATACTACACATCCTTTCCTCCATTGTATACTACACATCCTTCCTCCATTGTATACTACACATCCTTTCCTCCATTGTATACTACACATCCTTTCCACCATTGTATACTACACATCCTTTCCTCCATTGTATACTACACATCCTTCCTCCATTGTATACTACACATCCTTTCCTGCAGTGTATACTACACATCCTTTCCTCCATTGTATTCTACACATCCATCCTCCATTGTATACTACACATCCATTCCTCCATTGTATACTATACATCCTTTCCTCCGTTGTATACTACACGTCTATTCCTCCAATGTATACTACACATCCTTTCCTCCATTGTATACTACACATCCTTTCCTCCATTGTATACTACACATCCTTTCCTCCGTTGTATACTACACGTCTATTCCTCCAATGTATACTACACATCCTTTCCCCCATTGTATACTACACATCCTTCCTCCATTGTATAGTACACATCCTTTCGGCCATCGTATACTACACATCCTTTCCTCCATTGTATACTACACATCCTTCCTCCATTGTATACTACACATCCTTTCCTCCAGTGTATACTACACATCCTTCCTCCATTGTATACTACACATCCTTTCCTCCATTGTATACTACACATCCTTTCCTCCATTGTATACGACACATCCTTTCCTCCAGTGTATACTACACATCCTTTCCTCCATTGTATACTACACATCCTTTCCTCCATTGTATACTACACATCCTTCCTCCATTGTATACTACACATCCTTTCCTGCAGTGTATACTACACATCCTTTCCTCCATTGTATTCTACACATCCATCCTCCATTGTATACTACACATCCATTCCTCCATTGTATACTATACATCCTTTCCTCCGTTGTATACTACACGTCTATTCCTCCAATGTATACTACACATCCTTTCCTCCATTGTATACTACACATCCTTTCCTCCATTGTATACTACACATCCTTTCCTCCGTTGTATACTACACGTCTATTCCTCCAATGTATACTACACATCCTTTCCCCCATTGTATACTACACATCCTTCCTCCATTGTATACTACACATCCTTTGCCCCTTTGTATACTACACATCCTTCCTCCATTGTATACTACACATCCTTTCGGCCATCGTATACTACACATCCTTTCCCCATTGTATAATGAATGTCCTTTCCTCCATAGTATAGTACCTATCCTTTCCCCCATTGTATACCACACGTCCTTTCCTCCATTGTATACTACACATCCTTTCGGCCATCGTATACTACACATCCTTTCCTCCATTGTATACTACACATCCTTCCTCCATTGTATACTACACATCCTTTCGGCCATCGTATACTACACATCCTTTCCTCCAGTGTATACTACACATCCTTTCCTCCAGTGAATACTACACATCCTTTCCTCAATTGTATACTACACGTCATTTCCCCATTGTATAATACATGTCCTTTCCTCCATAGTATAGTACATGTTCTTTCCCCCATCGTACTACACATCCTTCCTCCATTGTATAATACATGTCCTTTCCTCCATAGTATAGTAAATGTCCTTTCCTCCATCGTATACTACACATCCTTCCTCCATCGTATACTACACATCCATCCTCCATTGTATAATACATGTCCTTTCATCCATAGTATAGTACATGTCCTTTCCTCCATCGTATACTACACATCCTTCCTCCATCGTATACTACACATCCTTCCTCCATTGTATAATACATGTCCTTTCCTCCATAGTATAGTACATGTCCTTTCCTCCATCGTATACTACACATCCTTCCTCCATCGTATACTACACATCCTTCCTCCATTGTATACCACACGTCCTTCCATCCATTGACATCCTTACCCCCATTGTATACTACACGTCCTTCCATCCATCGTATACTACACATCCTTCCATCCATTGTATACCACACGTCCTTTCCCCCATTGTATACTACACGTCCTTCCATCCATCGTATACTCCACGTCCTTCCATCCATTGTATACCACACGTCCTTTCCCCCATTGTATACTACACGTCCTTCCATGCATCGTATACTACACATCCTTTTCCCATTTGTATACGACACGTCCTTTCCCCCATTGTATTGTACACATCCTTTCCGCCATCGTATACTACACATCCTTTCCTCCATTGTATACTACACATCCTTCCTCCATTGTATACTACACGTCCTTCCCCATTGAATAGTACATGTCCTTTCCTCCATCGTATACTACACATCCTTCCTCCATTGTATACTACACGTCCTTTCCTCCATTGTATACTACACATCCTTCCTCCATTGTATACTACACGTCCTTTCCTCCATTGTACACTACACATCCTTTCCTCCATCGTATGCTACACGTCCTTTCCTCCATTGTGTTCTAAAAGTTCATTCTTCCATCGTTAAGTCTCCTGTTTGTTTCCAATATCATGTTGTCATGTCATTACAAAACGTTGCAGATGATGGCATTATGTTAGCTCTGTATATCACTGACCTCATCATTAGATTCCTGACATTGTGGTCCTGCACACAATCAATGTCGTACACGCCGCCACTGTTGCGGTTATGATGATTTAATTGCTACATCAGACCTACAGTTTTCTGCCATTTATAATTAACGATCACCAGTATGAACATTAGAAACAAATACTACAGGGACAATGATCTGCTACAACAATTTCCTACATACATGTTTCAGTATTCAAGCTTATCACATCACTTTGCTTATATTCACAGGGGAAGAATTGGTTACATGTACGTACAATGTTGGTAAGAAGTTCAGATGGGAGACATTTCTTCAACGTAAAGAGGCCTGCCGACTGGATCTGAATAAGCATGAGAAAAACAGGTCTAAGTATGGGGAATTCTTGAAAAATGTATCACGGGAACATCAAGGTCAGCAATTCTACGCAGCCATGCTCCAAATGTTGAAACATAAGGGTGCTGAAGATATGTTCAAACAAATCACTCCGCAATCTAGTGAAGCCAAGGAACTCTCGTTCTGTGCAAATCTATGCCGACTGTTTGAACGCAAGATTGAGTCGTGGTGGGATACGTTTGAAGCTGTTGGCGTAAAGCTCACAGGTCATGTTAAAGTCTCAAACTTTGTTCGGGTGCTTACCGGCCAGGTTGATGTTCTGTGTTGCAAAGATGCTAGAACATGCGCAATCAATATCAAAGTCACTGGACTAGACACTCCTAGACCACTAGACATTGCTGAATTGTCAATGTGCAAAATTCTGATGATACAAAATGGCCTCGCTGATCCGGCAAATATGAGCATGTGTTTGTTGGTGTTGCATCTAACTGAAGAGAGACCAATACTGAGACTGTGGGAGTATGTGCCGACCGAGGAGATGGAGAGGTCCATTAGAGAGGCTGATATTGATAAACTCATCGATGCAGGAAAGCTGAGTCAGTATCATGAATTCTGGAAGGAGAATGTCCATCAGATCGGTAGCCTGGCGGGAGACCATGTACTGTAAATAAAACTGCTGCTATATATCTAGATATGTAACATAGCAGGGATGGACCAGATATTATTCAGAAACCGAATGATGTACAGTTAGTTGGTCATCCTGATATACAGATGATAATGGACACACAGCTTAAATATAAACGTTAAGAAACTCTACTGGTTGATATCAAAGTTGCTGCGCACAGTACTGAATCTGGTGAGAAAAGTTGTAAAACGCCAGAAAACTGGGCATAAATCAATTTCTCTTCGAACATCTATACATGATGGATAAGATTCTAAGATTTTATGGAACTGTAATTGTATTATGCATTCGCTGCATCATGTAGTAATGGCTGCATCGTGTAGTAATGGCTGCATCATGTAGTAATGGCTGCATCATGTAGTAATGGCTGCCTCGTGTAGTAATGGCTGATGGAATGTAGTAATGGCTGATGGAATGTAGTAATGGCTGCATCATGTAGTAATGGCTGCATCATGTAGTAATGGCTGCCTCGTGTAGTAATGGCTGATGGAATGTAGTAATGGCTGATGGAATGTAGTAATGGCTGATGGAATGTAGTAATGGCTGATGGAATGTAGTAATGGCTGATGGAATGTAGTAATGGCTGCATCATGTAGTAATGGCTGATGGAATGTAGTAATGGCTGATGGAATGTAGTAATGGCTGCATCATGTAGTAATGGCTGCATCATGTAGTAATGGCTGCATCGTGTAGTAATGGCTGATGGAATGTAGTAATGGCTGATGGAATGTAGTAATGGCTGCATCGTGTAGTAATGGCTGCCTCGTGTAGTAATGGCTGATGGAATGTAGTAATGGCTGATGGAATGTAGTAATGGCTGATGGAATGTAGTAATGGCTGATGGAATGTAGTAATGGCTGCATCATGTAGTAATGGCTGATGGAATGTAGTAATGGCTGCACCATGTAGTAATGGCTGATGGAATGTAGTAATGGCTGATGGAATGTAGTAATGGCTGCATCATGTAGTAATGGCTGCATCATGTAGTAATGGCTGATGGAATGTAGTAATGGCTGCATCATGTAGTAATGGCTGATGGAATGTAGTAATGGCTGCATCATGTAGTAATGGCTGATGGAATGTAGTAATGGCTGCATCATGTAGTAATGGCTGATGGAATGTAGTAATGGCTGATGGAATGTAGTAATGGCTGATGGAATGTAGTAATGGCTGCATCATGTAGTAATGGCTGATGGAATGTAGTAATGGCTGATGGAATGTGTAATGGCTGATGGAATGTAGTAATGGCTGATGGAATGTGTAATGGCTGATGGAATGTAGTAATGGCTAATGGAATGTAGAATTTTATCGTATTCACACTCTCTAGTGTTTACACTGGTGCAAGCCACAACTAACATCTTTACTGTGTTTCTATTATTACAGCCGACAGAGCTGTTGATAAGATTGATTCTCTGCTTGTATTCACTTGATAAAACCTAATATCATGACTGGATATTTCGTATTGGTTTTCGTCATCATAAATGATGCATGATGACATTTTTCTAAACTGAATGTATAGTAAAGGATAAAGACCAGTATAAGAAATTCTAAAGAGGTCTCTAACCACAAATAATCTGTAGATTATTGATTACAGATATAAACATGTACATAGGTTTTATACAACTGATTATATATATTATATATATGTATTGAAATGTGCCTGGCTATGGCATGTATGTATGATATGCATGTATTGAATGGCTGGCTATGGCATGTATGTATGATATGCATGTATTGAAATGTGCCTGGCTATGGCATGTATGTATGATATGCATGTATTGAAATGTGCCTGGCTATGGCATGTATGTATGATATGCATGTATTGAATGGCTGGCTATGGCATGTATGTATGATATGCATGTATTGAAATGTGCCTGGCTATGGCATGTATGTATGATATGCATGTATTGAAATGTGCCTGGCTATGGCATGTATGTATGATATGCATGTATTG
>CM026387.1:35318009-35400234 GCA_014843695.1 Archivesica marissinica
CTTACTTAATACATGTACATACTTACTTAATACATGTACGTACTTACTTAATACATGTACGTACTTACTTAATACATGTACGTACTTACTTAATACATGTACATACTTACTTAATACATGTACATACTTACTTAATACATGTACGTACTTACTTAATACATGTACGTACTTACTTAATACATGTACGTACTTACTTAATACATGTACGTACTTACTTAATACATGTACGTACTTACTTAATACATGTACGTACTTACTTAATACATGTACGTACTTACTTAATACATGTACGTACTTACTTAATACATGTACATACTTACTTAATACATGTACGTACTTACTTAATACATGTACGTACTTACTTAATACATGTACATACTTACTTAATACATGTACGTACTTACTTAATACATGTACGTACTTACTTAATACATGTACGTACTTTTACATGTACGTACTTACTTAATACATGTACGTACTTACTTAATACATGTACGTACTTACTTAATACATGTACGTACTTACTTAATACATGTACGTACTTACTTAATACATGTACGTACTTACTTAATACATGTACGTACTTACTTAATACATGTACGTACTTATTTAATACATGTACGTACTTACTTAATACATGTACATACTTACTTAATACATGTACATACTTACTTAATACATGTACTTACTTACTTAATACATGTACGTACTTACTTAATACATGTACATACTTACTTAATACATGTACGTACTTACTTAATACATGTACGTACTTACTTAATACACATGTACGTACTTACTTAATACATGTACGTACTTACTTAATACATGTACGTACTTACTTAATACATGTACGTACTTACTTAATACATGTACATACTTACTTAATACACATGTACATATTTACTTAATACATGTACGTACTTACTTAATACATGTACATACTTACTTAATACATGTACGTACTTACTTAATACATGTACGTACTTACTTAATACATGTACGTACTTACTTAATACATGTACGTACTTATTTAATACATGTACGTACTTACTTAATACATGTACATACTTACTTAATACATGTACATACTTACTTAATACATGTACTTACTTACTTAATACATGTACGTACTTACTTAATACATGTACATACTTACTTAATACATGTACGTACTTACTTAATACATGTACGTACTTACTTAATACACATGTACGTACTTACTTAATACATGTACGTACTTACTTAATACATGTACGTACTTACTTAATACATGTACGTACTTACTTAATACATGTACATACTTACTTAATACACATGTACATATTTACTTAATACATGTACGTACTTACTTAATACATGTACGTACTTACTTAATACATGTACGTACTTACTTAATACATGTACGTACTTACTTAATACATGTACGTACTTATTTAATACATGTACGTACTTACTTAATACATGCTTATTGTTTTTTTTTTTGTTTTTTTGTTTTTTTTGTTTTTTCATGTACATACTTACTTAATACATGTACGTACTTACTTAATACATGTACATACTTACTTAATACATGTACATACTTACTTAATACATGTACGTACTTACTTAATACATGTACATACTTACTTAATACATGTACGTACTTACTTAATACATGTACATACTTACTTAATACATGTACGTACTTACTTAATACATGTACATACTTACTTAATACATGTACATACTTACTTAATACATGTACATACTTACTTAATACATGTACATACTTACTTAATACATGTACGTACTTACTTAATACATGTACGTACTTACTTAATACATGTACGTACTTACTTAATACATGTACGTACTTACTTAATACATGTACGTACTTACTTAATACATGTACATACTTACTTAATACATTTGTATTACTTAATACATGTACTACTTACTTATACATGTACTACTTACTTAATACATGTACGTACTTACTTAATACATGTACATACTTACTTAATACATGTACATACTTACTTAATACATGTACGTACTTACTTAATACATGTACATACTTACTTAATACATGTACGTACTTACTTAATACATGTACGTACTTACTTAATACATGTACGTACTTACTTAATACATGTACGTACTTACTTAATACATGTACGTACTTACTTAATACATGTACATACTTACTTAATACATGTACATACTTACTTAATACATGTACTTACTTACTTAATACATGTACGTACTTACTTAATACATGTACATACTTACTTAATACATGTACGTACTTACTTAATACATGTACGTACTTACTTAATACACATGTACGTACTTACTTAATACATGTACGTACTTACTTAATACAT
This sequence comes from Archivesica marissinica, assembly GCA_014843695.1. NCBI lineage: Eukaryota > Metazoa > Mollusca > Bivalvia > Venerida > Vesicomyidae > Archivesica > Archivesica marissinica. Next base: position 35,320,379 of record CM026387.1, read on the forward strand.
GTACATACTTACTTAATACATGTACGTACTTACTTAATACATGTACGTACTTACTTAATACAGGTACGTACTTACTTAATACACAAATACATGTACGTACTTACTTAATACATGTACGCACTTACTTAATACATGTACGTACTTACTTAATACATGTACGTACTTACTTAATACATGTACATACTTACTTAATACATGTACGTACTTACTTAATACATGTACGTACTTACTTAATACATGTACGTACTTACTTAATACATGTACGTACTTACTTAATACATGTACATACTTACTTAATACATTCTGTACATACTTACTTAATACATGTACATACTTACTTAATACACATGTACATACTTGCTTAATACATGTACGTACTTACTTAATACATGTACGTACTTACTTATTACATGTACGTACTTACTTAATACATGTACATACTTACTTAATACATGTACGTACTTACTTAATACAATGTACGTACTTACTTAATACATGTACATACTTACTTAATACATGTACATACTTACTTAATACACATGTACATACTTGCTTAATACATGTACGTACTTACTTAATACATGTACGTACTTACTTAATACATGTATGTACTTACTTAATACATGTATGTACTTACTTAATACATGTACATACTTACTTAATACATGTACGTACTTACTTAATACATGTCCGTACTTACTTAATACATGTACGTACTTACTTAATACATGTACATAGTTACTTAATACATGTACGTACTTACTTAATACATGTACGTACTTACTTAATACATGTACGTACTTACTTAATGCATGTACATACTTACTTAATACACATGTACATACTTGCTTAATACATGTACGTACTTACGTAATACATGTACGTACTTACTTAATACACATGTACATACTTGCTTAATACATGTACGTACTTACTTAATGCATGTACGTACTTACTTAATGCATGTACGTACTTACTTAATGCATGTACGTACTTACTTAATGCATGTACGTACTTACTTAATACACATGTACGTACTTACTTAATACATGTACATACTTACTTAATACATGTACATACTTACTTAATACACATGTACATACTTGCTTAATACATGTACGTACTTACTTAATACATGTACGTACTTACTTATTACATGTACGTACTTACTTAATACATGTACATACTTACTTAATACATGTACGTACTTACTTAATACATGTACGTACTTACTTAATACATGTACATACTTACTTAATACATGTACATACTTACTTAATACACATGTACATACTTGCTTAATACATGTACGTACTTACTTAATACATGTACGTACTTACTTAATACATGTATGTACTTACTTAATACATGTACGTACTTACTTAATACATGTACATACTTACTTAATACATGTACGTACTTACTTAATACATGTCCGTACTTACTTAATACATGTACGTACTTACTTAATACATGTACATAGTTACTTAATACATGTACGTACTTACTTAATACATGTACGTACTTACTTAATACATGTACGTACTTACTTAATGCATGTACATACTTACTTAATACACATGTACATACTTGCTTAATACATGTACGTACTTACGTAATACATGTACGTACTTACTTAATACACATGTACATACTTGCTTAATACATGTACGTACTTACTTAATGCATGTACGTACTTACTTAATGCATGTACGTACTTACTTAATGCATGTACGTACTTACTTAATGCATGTACGTACTTACTTAATACACATGTACGTACTTACTTAATGCATGTACGTACTTACTTAATGCATGTACGTACTTACTTAATACACATGTACGTACTTACTTAATACATGTACGTACTTACTTAATGCATGCACGTATATACTTAATACATGTACGTACTTACTTAATACATGTACGTACTTACTTAATACATGTACATACTTACTTAATGATGCTCAACAGTTACATTTGTTCAGCAATAAACTATGCACTATGAATACTATGCACTTAATGATGCTCAACAGTTACATTTGTTCAGCAATAAACTATGCACTATGAATACTATGCACTTAATAATGCTCAACAGTTACATTTGTTCAGCAATAAACTATGCACTATGAATACTATGCACTTAATGATGCTCAACAGTTACATTTGTTCAGCAATAAACTATGCACTATGAATACTATGCACTTAATGATGCTCAACAGTTACATTTGTTCAGCAATAAACTATGCACTATGAATACTATGCACTTAATGATGCTCAACAGTTACATTTGTTCAGCAATAAACTATGCACTATGAATACTATGTATAATGATGCTCAACAGTTAATGTACAGACTGTGTGGAAGGCACTTAATGATGCTCAACAGTTACATTTGTTCAGCAATAAACTATGCACTATGAATACTATGCACTTAATGATGCTCAACAGTTACATTTGTTCAGCAATAAACTATGCACTATGAATACTATGCACTTAATGATGCTCAACAGTTACATTTGTTCAGCAATAAACTATGCACTATGAATACTATGCACTTAATGATGCTCAACAGTTACATGTGTTCAGCAATAAACTATGCACTATGAATACTATGCCTTAATGATGCTCAACAGTTACATTTGTTCAGCAATAAACTATGCACTATGAATACTATGCACTTAATGATGCTCAACAGTTACATTTGTTCAGCAATAAACTATGCACTATGAATACTATGCACTTAATGATGCTCAACAGTTACATTTGTTCAGCAATAAACTATGCACTATGAATACTCCCATGAATCCCAAGAAGGACAGGTCAATATGCACTAACTATACCTATCTTGACTTAAAATGGTAGCTTGACATCATACATTTAGTGTCAACTGAGCTTAATTGTTAAATAATATCGTTACATTTATTATTTTTTAATATTGTTATCATTAGTATTATATAAATTAATAGTATTATATATATTATAGTATTATTGTATATATTATTAGTATATGAAATAGGCATTGACGCCAGCCACATTGCTGGTACCACAAAGCGTCACACGACGTCGAAGACGTTTGTCACTTCAGAGTGCCACATGATGTGCCGAATCTACGTTGGTTAGATGAATGGTAGCTCTACTGCACGAGTTATGGTACATCTGAGTACATACTGCACGAGTTATGGTACCTCTGAGTACATACTGCACAAGTTATGGTACCTCTGAGTACATACTGCACGAGTTATGGTACCTCTGAGTACATACTGCATGAGTTGTGGTACCTCTGAGTACATACTGCATGGGTTATGGTACATCTGAGTACATACTGCACGAGTTATGGTACCTCTGAGTACATACTGCACAAGTTATGGTAACTCTGAGTACATACTGCACGAGATATGGTACCCCTGGAGTACATACTGCATGGGTTATGGTACCTCTGAGTACATACTGCACGAGTTATGGTACCACTGAGTACATACTGCATGGGTTATGGTACCTCTGAGTACATACTGCACGAGTTATGGTACCTCTGAGTACATACTGCACAAGTTATGGTAACTCTGAGTACATACTGCACGAGTTATGGTACCCCTGGAGTACATACTGCACGAGTTATGGTACCCCTGGAGTACATACTGCATGGGTTATGGTACCTCTGAGTACTTATTGCACGAGTTATGGCACCTCTGAGTACTTATTGCACGAGGTATTGTACCGCTGAGAGCTTACTGTACGAGTTATGGCACATCTGAGTACATATTGCACGAGTTATGGTACCTCTGAGTACATAATGCACGAGTTATGGTACCTCTGAGTACATAATGCACGAGTTATGGTACCTCTGAGTACATAATGCACAAGTTATGGTAACTCTGAGTACATACTGCACGAGTTATGGTACCCCTGGAGTACATACTGCATGGGTTATGGTACCTCTGAGTACTTATTGCACGAGTTATGGCACCTCTGAGTACTTATTGCACGAGGTATTGTACCGCTGAGAGCTTACTGTACGAGTTATGGCACATCTGAGTACATATTGCACGAGTTATGGTACCTCTGAGTACATAATGCACGAGTTATGGTACCTCTGAGTACATAATGCACGAGTTATGGTACCTCTGAGTACATAATGCACGAGTTATGGTACCGCTGGGTACATACTGCACGATTTATGGTACCTCTGAGTACATACTGTACGAGTTATGGTACCGCTGGGTACATACTGCACGATTTATGGTACCTCTGAGTACATACTGCACGAGCTATGGTACCTCTGAGTACTTACTGCACGAGTTATGGTACCTCTGAGTACTTACTGCACGAGTTATCGTACTTGTGAGTACTTACTGCACGAGTTATGGTACCTCTGAGTACTTACTGCACGAGTTATGGTACCTCTGAGTACATACTGCACGAGTTATGGTACCTCTGAGTACATACTGCACGAGTTATGGTACCTCTGAGTACATACTGCACGAGTTATGGTACCTCTGAGTACATACTGCACGAGTTATGGTACCTCTGAGTACATACTGCATGGGTTATGGTACCTCTGAGTACATACTGCACGAGTTATTGTACCTCTGAGTACATACTGTACGAGTTATGGTACCTCTGAGTACATAATGCACGAGTTATGGTACCGCTGGGTATATACTGCACGATTTATGGTACCTATGAGTACATACTGTACGAGTTATGGTACCGCTGGGTACATACTGCACGATTTATGGTACCTCTGAGTACATACTGCACGAGCTATGGTACTACTGAGTATATACCGCACGAGTTATGGTACTACTGAGTATATACTGCACGAGGTATCGTACCTCTGAGTACTTACTTTACGAGTTATGGTACTACTGAGTATATACTGCACGAGGTATCGTACCTCTGAGTACATACTGCACGAATTATGGTATCTCTGAGTACTTACTGCACGAATTATGGTACCTCTGAGTACTTACTGCACGAGTTTTAGTACATCTGAGTACTTACTGCACGAGTTATGGTACTTGTGAGTACTTACTGCACGAGTTATGGTACCTCTGAGTACTTACTGCACGAGTTATGGTAACTCTGAGTACTTACTGCACGAGTTATGGTACCTCTGAGTACTTACTGCACGAGTTATGGTACCTCTGAGTACTTACTGCACGAGTTATGGTACATCTGAGTACTTACTGCACGAGTTATGGTACATCTGAGTACTTACTGCACGAGTTATCGTACTTGTGAGCACTTACTACACGAGTTATGGTAACTCTGAGTACTTACTGCACGAGTTATGGTACCTCTGAGTACTTACTGCACGAGTTATGGTACCTCTGAGTACTTACTGCACGAGTTATGGTACCTCTGAGTACTTACTGCACGAGTTATGGTACATCTGAGTACTTACTGCACGAGTTATCGTACTTGTGAGTACTTACTACACGAGTTATGGTACCTCTGAGTACTTACTGCACTAGTTATGGTACCTCTGCGTACTTACTGCACGAGTTATGGTACCTCTGAGTACTTACTGCACGAGTTATGGTACTTGTGAGTACTTACTGCACGAGTTATGGTACCTCTGAGTACTTACTGCACGAGTTATGGTACCTCTGAGTACTTACTGCACGAGTTATGGTACTTCTGAGTACTTACTGCACGAGTGATGGTACCTCTGAGTACTTACTGCACGAGTTATGGTACCTCTGAGTACTTACTGCACGAGTTATGGTACCTCTGAGTACTTACTGCATATGAATTCATAATATTTAATGAAAATCATATCGAAATAAATGCAATTTATAAAAATCTATGTAAAAACAGTTAGTTTTCACAAGAAGATCCCGACACAGACTAATTTTAATAGTATGCAAACCGCTTAAGCAAGACAATTTATATTTTCGATAAACACATTCTAAGTAAATTTACAAAATTGCACTCATTTTTCTTTCATTTTTTATTTACAACAGAAATACATATAATTTAACTTTTATTATAAACAGAATGTAAATTTTAACCTACAAGTTTTAGAGCTGCACATTGGCGATTACAACATGCATAGTACAATATTATTATTAGCATTAGTATTATTATTATTATTTATATTATTATTATTATTTATATTATTATTATTATTATTACACAGTCCACCGTGTCAAGCCTTCCCAGCGTGTCAACCAGTGCCAAAACAAATAACCGTATCGGTGCCGATACCCGTGCCAAACAAGACAAACAAGCCAAATACGGAGCACCGAGCGTGACTGGCACTTTGACGACTAAGGCTGGATACAAGAATAGTAAGTGTATTTGTGCACCGTTGTTGGTTGATATTAAGTTTCCACATACTTGTCATTATTATTTCTGGTTGTGTTGTTGCTGTGTAAAGTCGCACCAACAGCTTAGGTCATATGGCGACTCTCCAGTTTTTATTGGTAGATGAAGACCCCTCCAAACAATATTTCTAGCACATATTTTCACGCGGGTTGAACCACCGACCTTCCCAAACAATATTTATAGCACGTATTGTCACGCTGGTAGAACCACCGACCTTCCCAAACAATATTTCTAGCACGTATTGTCACGCTGGTAGAACCACCGACCTTCCCAAACAATATTTATAGCACATATTGTCACGCGGGTAGAACCACCGACCTTCCCAAACAATATTTCTAGCACGTATTGTCACGCGGGTAGAACCACCGACCTTCCCAAACAATATTTCTAGCACGTATTGTCACGCGGGTAGAACCACCGACCTTCCCAAACAATATTTATAGCACGTATTGTCACGCGGGTAGAACCACCGACCTTCCCAAACAATGTTTATAGCACGTATTGTCACGTGGGTAGAACCACCGACCTTCCCCAAACCAGTTTGGTAGCTTCCTCCTATGAAAGAACGTGACACTACCTTAGAGTATTTATTTACATGTAGATGCAGCACAATCACTAACAAGATGGACCAATGAGGGCTATTAAAACATGCGTTGCTATATAGAAGTTGTACTGTACATTGCAACTAACGCTTTGAATTGTGTTTTATTTGTGAAAACAAGATTTTTAAAGAGTTATACTATATAAGTCTATATAAACCATACCGTGGGGTCAACTTTCACCCCCGGATCACCATTAGTGGCGTCCGTGGTCCAGTTGTAGAGCGTCGGATCCCCGGATCACCATTTGAGAACACGTAGTAGTGGTTCACTAGATGATGCTACAGACAAACTATCAAAGCTCTAGCATTCCTGCTTTCTGAGAAGTTTTACTATATAAAGTACAAACTTTACTTTACAAAGATTGCGAAGCAAGGTTTAACAACTTATATTAATCACTTTCGTTGGCGTGGATGAAAGCGTATATGTAGTCATTTGTGTGGGATGAAACCGGTGTACCCGGAGAAAACCCACATGTCCGATATGGCGACCACCGTACCATCTCATATACGTCCCAGTTCGAGGATCGAACCCGGGTTGCAAGTTTCTTCGTCTAAGCATCGTGTTTTGTCAATGATTAATTTGGAGAGAGAGAAAACGCAGACTTTAGTGAACGGTCCATTAACCTTTCTATCTGTTTTTTTTTTAATACTTACATTTTGTAAAATGTTCGACTGACACGACCATATCTACGTATATCACTTTACATTAAACAATCTATACTATCCAGGCCGTATTAATTACCCAGATATTAGGATTATTTGTTGAATGTTTGAATATAAAGTTATGTACTTTGATTGTCTGACAGTAAATGACATTTTTGATTTATTGTCTGTCGGATAAGTTGCAATTGTAAGCATTCCAGAATGCTGGCAAAGATTCTAATAAATGACGTATTTATAGAATATTCTTGAATTTGAAGTTTATTATAGTCTTAAATTGTATACAAACCCTTAATCCGGTTAAATTTAATCTCCGTCTGACTTTAACTTAGAATATACATCAACCATAGTGGAAGTCGTGTAGCACAGTTGTAGCGCATTCTCAGTCTGACCTTAACTTAGAATATACATCAACCGTAGTGGAAGTCGTGATAGCACAGTTAGAGTGCATTCTCAGTCTGACTTTAACTTAGAATATACATCAACCGTAGTGGAAGTCGTGATAGCACAGTTAGAGTGCATTCTCAGTCTGACCTTAACTTAGAATATACACCAACCGTAGTGGAAGTCGTGATAGCACAGTTAGAGTGCATTCTCAGTCTGACCTTAACTTATAATATACACCAACCGTAGTGGAAGTCGTGATAGCACAGTTGTAGTGCATTCTCAGTCTGACTTTAACTTAGAATATACATCAACCGTAGTGGAAGTCGTGATTGCACAGCTGTAGTGCATTCGCTTCATGTGCGAAAGGTTCGACGTTTGAGCCCCGCTACGACTGTACACTTAGGCAAGGCATTCCATTTTGCCACTTCTCCCTCCCTCGTGGTGATCGATGCCATCAGGAATGAGGTCTTGAGAGTGATTAATGTAAGTTGTAAGAACTTGTTTCGCAATTCAGATAAAGTAAATTTGTATAGACTAAACTATATACATCAAGAATAACGATGTCTGGTATATTTCAGATGCTGAGAAGCCGTCACCGGGCATATCTGGCAAAACGAAGACACAAGCTTCAAACCATGCAAAGGTAAATATTTGTTCTCTGTCAACTTGGCCGTAAGTGTATGGAATGTGTAGATGTGTTACTAGCAAGATGGCTATGGATTTATGTATAACTGCGTCTATATTAGTTTGTAACCACATAATATGCAGTTCGACGGCTATGTTGGAAGATTGTTTGTCCTGTAAGAAATATGTCATGGGTCATTGTCACCGACTGACAGCCTCGTAAGTTATGTTCATTACTGTGATATGGTCGGTTCGCTTGCACATTTGCTAAGACTAAGAGCGTGTCTGATCCCCTACCCCATCGTCATACAACTGATGGCTAATCTGGTAATGTCTATGTTCCCCTTGCCTTGGACATCTATATATAGTTTGTGATGTGCATACAACTGATGGCTAGTCTGTTAAGGTCCATGTTCACCTTGCCTTGCATATATAGTATTGTGATGTGCATACAACTGATGGCTAGTCTGTTAAGGTCCATGTTCACCTTGCCTTGTACATATAGTATTGTGATGTGCATACAACTGATGGCTAGTCTGTTAAGGTCCATGTTCACCTTGCCTTGTATATATAGTATTGTGATGTGCATACAACTGATGGCTAGTCTGTTAAGGTCCATGTTCACCTTGCCTTGTACATATAGTATTGTGATGTGCATACAACTGATGGCTAGTATGTTAAGGTCCATGTTCACCTTGCCTTGTATATATAGTAGTGTGATGTGCATACAACTGATGGCTAGTCTGTTAAGGTCCATGTTCACCTTGCCTTGTATATATAGTAGTGTGATGTGCATACAACTGATGGCTAGTCTGTTAAGGTCCATATTCCACTTGCCTTGTATATATAGTAGTGTGATGTGCATACAACTGATGGCTAGTCTGTTAAGGTCCATGTTCACCTTGCCTTGTATATATAGTATTGTGATGTGATATATAGTATTGTGATGTACATACAACTGATGGCTAGTCTGTTAAGGTCCATGTTCACCTTGCCTTGCACATGTTGTATTTTGATGTTGCTAGGAAAAGCCCAGGTAGATACATGCATGCAATGTTACTAGGTAACACCCAGGCAGATACAGGCATGCAATTTTGCTAGGTAACACCCATGCAGATACAGTCATCTATATATTGCTAGGTAACACCCAGGCAGATACAGTCATACAATATTGCTAGGTAACACGCATGCAGATACAGTCATATATATGTTGCTAGGTAACACCCAGGCAGATACAGTCCTGCAATGTTGCTAGGTAACACCCATGCAGATACATTCATGTTATTTTGCTAGGTAACACCCATACAGATACATTCATGTTATGTTGCTAGGTAACACCCAGACATATACATTCATGTTATTTTGCTAGGTAACACCCAGACAGATACATTCATGTTATGTTGCTAGGTAACACCCAGACAGATACATTCATGTTATTTTGCTAGGTAACACCCAGACAGATACATTCATGTTATGTTGCTAGGTAACACCCTGACATATACATTCATGTTATGTTGCTAGGTAACACCCAGGCTGATACATTCATATTACACAATTTTAGCAAACGTTTCTAGTAACTAACGTACATTTTGTGGCTTTATTGGTTAATCCGTGTTTCGTTTTACGAACCCGCTCCACCGTTGATTTATAGATATATTGGAGATATACCTGCTTATAGACATATTGGAGATACACCTGCTTATAGACATATTGGAGTTACACCTACTTATAGACATATTGGAGATACTACTGCTTATAGACATATTGGAGATACTACTGCTTATAGACATATTGGAGTTACTACTGCTTATAGACATATTGGAGTACACCTGCTTATAGACATATTGGAGATACTACTGCTTATAGACATATTGGAGATACTACTGCTTATAGACATATTGGAGTTACACCTGCTTATAGACATATTGGAGATACTACTGCTTATAGACATATTGGAGATACACCTGCTTATAGACATATTGGAGATACACCTGCTTATAGACATATTGGAGATACACCTGCTTATAGACATATTGGAGATACACCTGCTTATAGACATATTGGAGGTACTACTGCTTATAGACATATTGGAGGTACTACTGCTTATAGACATATTGGAGATACACCTGCTTATAGACATATTGGAGGTACTACTGCTTATATACATATTGGAGATACAACTGCTTATAGACATATTGGAGATACACCTGCTTATAGACATATTGGAGATACACCTGCTTATAGACATATTGGAGGTACACCTGCTTATAGACATATTGGAGATACTACTGCTTATAGACATATTGGAGCTATACCTGCTTATAGACATATTGGAGATACACCTGCTTATAGACATATTGGAGGTACTACTGCTTATAGACATATTGGAGATACACCTGCTTATAGACATATTGGAGATACACCTGCTTATAGACATATTGGAGATACACCTGCTTATAGACATATTGGAGATACACCTGCTTATAGACATATTGGAGATATACCTGCTTATAGACATATTGGAGGTACACCTGCTTATAGACATATTGGAGGTACTACTGCTTATAGACATATTGGAGATATACCTGCTTATAGACATATTGGAGATACACCTGCTTATAGATATATTGGAGATACTACTGCTTATAGACATATTGGAGATACTACTGCTTATAGACATATTGGAGATACTACTGCTTATAGACATATTGGAGATACACCTGCGTATAGACATATTGGAGATACTACTGCTTATAGACATATTGGAGAAACTACTGCTTATAGACATATTGGAGATACACCTGCTTATAGACATATTGGAGGTACTACTGCTTATAGACATATTGGAGGTACACCTGCTTATAGACATATTGGAGATACTACTGCTTATAGATATATTGGAGGTACTACTGCTTATAGACATATTGGAGATACTACTGCTTATAGATATATTGGAGGTACTACTGCTTATAGACATATTGGAGATACACCTGCTTATAGACATATTGGAGATACTACTGCTTATAGACATATTGGAGATACACCTGCTTATAGACATATTGGAGATACACCTGCTTATAGACATATTGGAGATACTACTGCTTATAGACATATTGGAGATACACCTGCTTATAGACATAGTGGAGATACACCTGCTTATAGACATATTGGAGATACACCTGCTTATAGACATATTGGAGATACACCTGCTTATAGACATATTGGAGATACACCTGCTTACAGACATATTGGAGATACACCTGCTTATAGACATATTGGAGATACTACTGCTTATAGACATATTGGAGATACACCTGCTTATAGACATATTGGAGATACACCTGCTTACAGACATATTGGAGATACACCTGCTTACAGACATATTGGAGATACACCTGCTTATAGACATATTGGAGATACTACTGCTTATAGACATATTGCAGATACACCTGCTTATAGACATATTGGAGATACACCTGCTTATAGACATATTGGAGATACTACTGCTTATAGACATATTGGAGATACTACTGCTTATAGACATATTGGAGATACTACTGCTTATAGACATATTGGAGGTACTACTGCTTATAGACATATTGGAGATACTACTGCTTATAGACATATTGGAGATACTACTGCTTATAGACATATTGGAGATACCAATGCTTATAGACATATTGGAGATACTACTGCTTATAGACATATTGGAGATACACCTGCTTATAGACATATTGGAGATACTACTGCTTATAGACATATTGGAGATACACCTGCTTATAGACATATTGGAGATACACCTGCTTATAGACATATTGGAGATACTACTGCTTATAGACATATTGGAGGTACACCTGCTTATAGACATATTGGAGATACACCTGCTTATAGACATATTGGAGATACTACTGCTTATAGACATATTGGAGATACTACTGCTTATAGACATATTGGAGATACACCTGCTTATAGACATATTGGAGATACACCTGCTTATATACATATTGGAGATACTACTGCTTATAGACATATTGGAGATACTACTGCTTATAGACATATTGGAGATACACCTGCTTATAGACATATTGGAGATACACCTGCTTATATACATATTGGAGATACACCTGCTTATAGACATATTGGAGATACTACTGCTTATAGACATATTGGAGATACTACTGCTTATAGACATATTGGAGATACTACTGCTTATAGACATATTGGAGATACACCTGCTTATAGACATATTGGAGATACACCTGCTTATAGACATATTGGAGATACACCTGCTTATAGACATATTGGAGATACACCTGCTTATAGACATATTGGAGATACACCTGCTTATAGACATATTGGAGATACTACTGCTTATAGACATATTGGAGATATACCTGCTTATAGACATATTGGAGATACACCTGCTTATAGACATATTGGAGATACTACTGCTTATAGACATATTGGAGATACTACTGCTTATAGACATATTGGAGATACTACTGCTTATAGACATATTGGAGATACACCTGCTTATAGACATATTGGAGATACTACTGCTTATAGACATATTGGAGATACTACTGCTTATAGACATATTGGAGATACACCTGCTTATAGACATATTGGAGATACTACTGCTTATAGACATATTGGAGATACACCTGCTTATAGACATATTGGAGATACACCTGCTTATAGACATATTGGAGATACACCTGCTTATAGACATATTGGAGATACACCTGCTTATAGACATATTGGAGATACTACTGCTTATAGACATATTGGAGATACACCTGCTTATAGACATATTGGAGATACACCTGCTTATAGACATATTGGAGATACTACTGCTTATAGACATATTGGAGATACTACTGCTTATAGACATATTGGAGATACTACTGCTTATAGACATATTGGAGGTACTACTGCTTATAGACATATTGGAGATACTACTGCTTATAGACATATTGGAGGTACTACTGCTTATGTTCTGCTTATAGACATATTGGAGATACACCTGCTTATAGACATATTGGAGATACACCTGCTTATAGACATATTGGAGATACACCTGCTTATAGACATATTGGAGATACACCTGCTTATAGACATATTGGAGATACTACTGCTTATAGACATATTGGAGATACACCTGCTTATAGACATATTGGAGATACACCTGCTTATAGACATATTGGAGATACTACTGCTTATAGACATATTGGAGATACTACTGCTTATAGACATATTGGAGATACACCTGCTTATAGACATATTGGAGATACACCTGCTTATAGACATATTGGAGATACTACTGCTTATAGACATATTGGAGATACTACTGCTTATAGACATATTGGAGGTACACCTGCTTATAGACATATTGGAGATACACCTGCTTATAGACATATTGGAGATACACCTGCTTATAGACATATTGGAGATACTACTGCTTATAGACATATTGGAGATACTACTGCTTATAGACATATTGGAGATACTACTGCTTATAGACATATTGGAGATACACCTGCTTATAGACATATTGGAGATACACCTGCTTATAGACATATTGGAGGTACTACTGCTTATAGACATATTGGAGATACACCTGCTTATAGACATATTGGAGGTACACCTGCTTATAGACATATTGGAGGTACTACTGCTTATAGACATATTGGAGATATACCTGCTTATAGACATATTGGAGATACACCTGCTTATAGACATATTGGAGATACTACTGCTTATAGACATATTGGAGATACTACCGCTTATAGACATATTGGAGATACAACTGCTTATAGACATATTGGAGATACACCTGCTTATAGACATATTGGAGATACTACTGCTTATAGACATATTGGAGATACTACTGCTTATAGACATATTGGAGATACACCTGCTTATAGACATATTGGAGGTACTACTGCTTATAGACATATTGGAGGTACACCTGCTTATAGACATATTGGAGGTACTACTGCTTATAGACATATTGGAGGTACTACTGCTTATAGACATATTGGAGATACTACTGCTTATAGACATATTGGAGGTACAACTGCTTATAGACATATTGGAGATACACCTGCTTATAGACATATTGGAGATACTACTGCTTATAGACATATTGGAGATACACCTGCTTATAGACATATTGGAGATACACCTGCTTATAGACATATTGGAGATACTACTGCTTATAGACATATTGGAGATACTACTGCTTATAGACATATTGGAGGTACACCTGCTTATAGACATATTGGAGATACACCTGCTTATAGACATATTGGAGATACACCTGCTTATAGACATATTGGAGATACACCTGCTTATAGACATATTGGAGATACACCTGCTTATAGACATATTGGAGATACACCTGCTTATAGACATATTGGAGATACACCTGCTTATAGACATATTGGAGATACTACTGCTTATAGACATATTGGAGATACACCTGCTTATAGACATATTGGAGATACACCTGCTTATAGACATATTGGAGATACACCTGCTTATAGACATATTGGAGATACACCTGCTTATAGACATATTGGAGATACTACTGCTTATAGACATATTGGAGATACACCTGCTTATAGACATATTGGAGATACACCTGCTTATAGACATATTGGAGGTACTACTGCTTATAGACATATTGGAGATACTACTGCTTATAGACATATTGGAGATACTACTGCTTATAGACATATTGGAGGTACTACTGCTTATAGACATATTGGAGATACTACTGCTTATAGACATATTGGAGGTACTACTGCTTATAGACATATTGGAGGTACTACTGCTTATAGACATATTGGAGATACACCTGCTTATAGACATATTGGAGGTACTACTGCTTATAGACATATTGGAGATACTACTGCTTATAGACATATTGGAGATACACCTGCTTATAGACATATTGGAGATACTACTACTTATAGACATATTGGAGATACTACTGCTTATAGACATATTGGAGATACACCTGCTTATAGACATATTGGAGATACTACTACTTATAGACATATTGGAGATACTACTGCTTATAGACATATTGGAGATACTACTGCTTATAGACATATTGGAGATACTACTGCTTATAGACATATTGGAGATACTACTGCTTATAGACATATTGGAGATACACCTGCTTACAGACATTTGATCGTGGTTACATGATTATGCAATGCCGCCTATAAACACGGATTCGAAACAAGCCACGAGAGTAGGATATACGTGTATTACTTAAACCAGCATACAACAGTAAGCTACTACATGTATGTAGTTCTAAATATCATGGGTCACTCCAGATTGACTCTCCTTGACCCGAACCGCCCATGACTCGAACCATTATTCACTGACCCGACGAGTTTGGGGCAACGAATGTCGACTCTAGTATTATTATTATTATTGTTGTTGTTGTTGTTGTTGTTTTACCGTGTTGAAGTCTGGGGTGTCTACAATTGTAATCAATTGAATTGGAATGAAATAGATGCATTTCACATTAAATTCTGTAAGCGGATTCTTGTACTCCTTAAACAGACACCAACCAGGGCAATCATTCGTAAGTTAGCCGGGTAGATTTCCCTTTCCCGTATTGCAAAGGAACTATCATAATATGTTTGAATAAACTTATAAAAACATCGCTATTCTCTTATTAACAACGTGTATGATAGAGTGTAATTATATTCCAGAGTACATACCAACACAGCCCACCGCCGCGCAGACAAAGACAGCCGAGCCAAGCTAGACAAACCCGTACCAAACAACAATACCAATCGGTGACAAACCAGCGCCCCTTGCTACACCTGACCAATGTGTCAAAAGAGGCAACCATGCCCACCATTAGAAACTTGGCCTACCATGACAAATTAGATTACGGTGACAATACTACCATTCCGGGCCACGGTGTAAGCCACAGTACCATTCCGGACCACGGTGGAAAACACAAACAAAACCACGGTGACAATACACAACCTGATCATAGTGGCAAACAGTATTTACCGAGACCACCGTGTCAACCTAAGCCACAATGCCCACCACGAATACGACGCCAAACTAAACCAATGTGCCAATCTAGACAACCAGACACACAAATACCACTGCGTGAAACAAAACCACCAAGTCAACCAGCGGTTGAGAATACTATGCCAGCCCATACTACAATGACAACGCAGGCATCCATGGCACCCCAAAGCGCCGTGTCAAAACGTCCATTCGGAGATCACCATGCAGATCACTATGCAAACCCGGAACAAAGAGCCGGATTGCTTCCATACTGACTGATAGCCATGCGATGAGCGAGAGAGTGACGCTGAAGCACAGGACCGGACACAATAATAGTAAGTGTTTGGACACCCTTATTATTTGATATTAAGTTAAAATTGTTTGTTGGTTTTTTTTACTGTGTAAAGTCGCAACAATAACTCAGGTCATATGGCGACTCTCCAGATTTAATTGTTGGAGGAAGACCCTGTGTGCCCCTCTGAACAGTATTTCTGGCACAATTGTCACGCAGGTCATATGGCGACTCTCCAGATTTAAGTGTTGGAGGAAGACCCTGTGTGCCCCTCTGAACAGTATTTCTGGCACAATTGTCACGCAGGTCATATGGCGACTCTCCAGATTTAATTGTTGGAGGAAGACCCTGTGTGCCCCTCTGAACAGTATTTCTGGCACAATTGTCACGCAGGTCATATGGCGACTCTCCAGATTTAATTGTTGGAGGAAGACCCTGTGTGCCCCTCTGAACAGTATTTCTGGCACAATTGTCACGCAGGTCATATGGCGACTCTCCAGATTTAATTGTTGGAGGAAGACCCTGTGTGCCCCTCTGAACAGTATTTCTGGCACAATTGTCACGCAGGTCATATGGCGACTCTCCAGATTTAATTGTTGGAGGAAGACCCTGTGTGCCCCTCTGAACAGTATTTCTGGCACAATTGTCACGCAGGTCATATGGCGACTCTCCAGATTTAATTGTTGGAGGAAGACCCTGTGTGCCCCTCTGAACAGTATTTCTGGCACAATTGTCACGCAGGTCATATGGCGACTCTCCAGATTTAATTGTTGGAGGAAGACCCTGTGTGCCCCTCTGAACAGTATTTCTGGCACAATTGTCACGCAGGTCATATGGCGACTCTCCAGATTTAATTGTTGGAGGAAGACCCTGTGTGCCCCTCTGAACAGTATTTCTGGTACAATTGTCACGCAGGTCATATGGCGACTCTCCAGATTTAATTGTTGGAGGAAGACCCTGTGTGCCCCTCTGAACAGTATTTCTGGCACAATTGTCACGCAGGTCATATGGCGACTCTCCAGATTTAATTGTTGGAGGAAGACCCTGTGTGCCCCTCTGAACAGTATTTCTGGCACAATTGTCACGCAGGTCATATGGCGACTCTCCAGATTTAATTGTTGGAGGAAGACCCTGTGTGCCCCTCTGAACAGTATTTCTGGCACAATTGTCACGCAGGTCATATGGCGACTCTCCAGATTTAATTGTTGGAGGAAGACCCTGTGTGCCCCTCTGAACAGTATTTCTGGCACAATTGTCACGCAGGTCATATGGCGACTCTCCAGATTTAATTGTTGGAGGAAGACCCTGTGTGCCCCTCTGAACAGTATTTCTGGCACAATTGTCACGCAGGTCATATGGCGACTCTCCAGATTTAATTGTTGGAGGAAGACCCTGTGTGCCCCTCTGAACAGTATTTCTGGCACAATTGTCACGCAGGTCATATGGCGACTCTCCAGATTTAATTGTTGGAGGAAGACCCTGTGTGCCCCTCTGAACAGTATTTCTGGCACAATTGTCACGCAGGTCATATGGCGACTCTCCAGATTTAATTGTTGGAGGAAGACCCTGTGTGCCCCTCTGACAGTATTTCTGGTACAATTGTCACGCAGGTCATATGGCGACTCTCCAGATTTAATTGTTGGAGGAAGACCCTGTGTGCCCCTCTGAACAGTATTTCTGGTACAATTGTCACGCAGGTCATATGGCGACTCTCCAGATTTTGTTGTTGGAGGAAGACCCTGTGTGCCCCTCTGAACAGTATTTCTGGCACAATTGTCACACTGGTAGAACCACCGACCACCTAACTCTTCTTCACTCGAAACAATTCGGCACCCCCATTAGAAGTATTTATTTACATAAACTATGCGGATTCAGTACACTCACTAACAAAAGGGGCCATGAGAGCCCTGTATCGCTCACGTGAGGTGAAACGCTGAAAGGACTATAAAATATACGTTGCTAAGTAGAGGTAACTGTTAACACATCTTTTACTGTCATTGCAAAATATCGAAGCTCTGAGCATTGTGGTTTCTGAAAATATCGAAGCTCTGAGCATTGTGGTGTCTGAAACGAATATTTCTAAAAGAGTTATGCCATATAAGTTTATCAAAGTAAAAGTAAAGTGTTTGTTTATTATAGTGTTGCCCCTATTTAGAGGACCAACCATTTCTGACTTATGAGACACATCGTCTTATGAACATCAGAACTTCCCGAATCCTATGCTTGTATGCCAGGCGCCAGGCTGGTAGGCAATCGGTAACCATTATTGAACTAGTTGGCGGATCACCAACCGGCCATATCAGAACGGGGTTCGAACCTACGACCACGATCTTGGGTCATTGGAGTTTATTGACTAAAAGCATAAATGCTTTAAATGTAGAAATATATTGTTCGCTAAATATTGTAAAGTTGGTTGTTTGAAAAATGATTTGTTCTATGGCTTCATTAATTAATCATAAATGTATAACTCAAGTTTCATATTCTACGAATCGTGTGTTGGTCAATGATTAATTTGGGGGGGGGGGGAAATGTCCATTAGCATCGTTGCCATTTATTTGTTTGGAACCAAGCACCAAGTGTGCGTAGAAACATAGACTAGCATAACAGTGATATACGGTAGTTGTTTATTTCCAAAGTATGTATTTATGTCAATATCGAGAAGAATCGAGAGTGATTCCCCTTTGAATACCACTTTCCTTTTATTCTGTTACTTGTTTGTGAACTATTTATTGTTAATCAACAAGGTTCTAATAAATGACATATTTGTAGAATAATCTTGAATTATAAGTTTTATTAGATTATTTAAATTGTAAACACACCTTTAATCTTAGTCTGACAGCGATACTCTTAGTCTGACAGCGATACAGCAATAACCATGCCTTGTTTATTTCAGTTGCTGAGAATGTGGCGACGGTCAGTCTTAGTCTGACAGCGATACAGCAATAACCATGCCTTGTTTATTTCAGTTGCTGAGAATGTGGCGACGGTCAGTCTTAGTCTGACAGCGATACAGCAATAACCATGCCTTGTTTATTTCAGTTGCTGAGAATGTGGCGACGGTCAGTCTTAGTCTGACAGCGATACAGCAATAACCATGCCTTGTTTATTTCAGTTGCTGAGAATGTGGCGACGGTCAGTCTTAGTCTGACAGCGATACAGCAATAACCATGCCTTGTTTATTTCAGTTGCTGAGAATGTGGCGACGGTCAGTCTTAGTCTGACAGCGATACAGCAATAACCATGCCTTGTTTATTTCAGTTGCTGAGAATGTGGCGACGGTCAGGCCTGGCAAAACGAACCAAAGAACTACTAACCGTGCAAAGGTAAATACTTCTTTGCCAACTTGGACGAGTGTGTATGGAATATGTAGATTTGTTACTAGCAAGATGGCTATGGATTTATGTATAACTATGTCTATATTAGTTTATAACCACATAATATGCAGTTCCACTGCTATGTCGGAAGATTGTTTGTCCTGAAGAAATATTGCATGGGTCATTGTCACCGATTGACAGCCTCGTAAGTTATGTTCATTACTGTGATATGGTCGGTTCGGACTAAGAGCGTATCCGATCCCCCACCCCTCGTCATACAACTGATGGTTAATCTGGTAATGTCCATGTTCACATTGCCTTGTATATATAGTATTGTGATGTACATACAACTGATGGCTAGTCTGTTATGGTCCATGTTCACCTTACCATGTATATATAGTATTGTGATGTGCATACAACTGATGGCTAGTCTGTTATGGTCCATGTTCCCCTTGCCTTGAATATATAGTATTGTGATGTGCATACAACTGATGGCTAGTCTGTTATGGTCCATGTTTACCTTACTTTGCATATATAGTATTGTGATGTTGCTAGGTAGCACCCAGGCAGATATATGCATGCATGAAATGTTGCTAGATAACACCCGGACAAATACATACATGCAATGTTGATAGGTAACACCCAGGCACAAACATTCATGCAATGTTGCTAGGTAACACCCAGGCACACACATTCATGCAATGTTGCTAGGTAACACCCAGGCACATACATTCATGCAATGTTGCTAGGTAACACCCAGGCAGATACATTCATGCAATGTTGCTAGTTAACACCCAGGCACACACATTCATGCAATGTTGCTAGGTAACACCCAGGCACATACAAGCATGCAATGTTGCTAGGTAACACCAAGGCACATACATTCATGCAATGTTGCTAGGTAACACCCAGGCACATACATCATGCAATGTTGCTAGGTAACACCCAGGCAGATACATTCATGCAATGTTGCTAGATAACACCCAGGCACATACATTCATGCAATGTTGCTAGGTAACACCCAGATAGATACAGTCATGCAATGTTGCTAGGTAACACCCATGCATATATATAGTTATGTTATGCTGTTTCTCTTTGCCAATATCTTCGGAATATGTATGTTACAGACAGACGAGTAGAGACGAGACACAATTTAGAAAAAGGCATACTACACATATACATTGCCACAATGCATAATACACATATACATTGTCACAAGGAATAATACACATATACATTGTCACAAGGCATAATACACATATACATTGCCACAAGGCATAATACACATATACATTGTCACAAGGCATAATACACATATACATTGTCACAAGGCATAATACACATATACATTGCCACAATGCATAATACACATATACATTGTCACAAGGCATACTACACATATACATTGTCACAAGGCATAGTACACATATACATTGTCACAAGGCATAGTACACATATACATTGTCACAAGGCATAGTACACATATACATTGTCACAAGGCATAATACACATATACATTGTCACAAGGCATAATACACATATACATTGTCACAAGGCATAGTACACATATACATTGTCACAGTGCATAGTACACATATACATTGTCACAAGGCATAATACACATATACATTGTCACAAGGCATACTACACATATACATTGTCACAAGGCATAACACACATATACATTGTCACAAGGCATAGTACACATATACATTGCCACAAGGAATAATACACATATACATTGTCACAAGGCATAGTACACATATACATTGCCACAAGGAATAATACACATATACATTGTCACAAGGCATAATGCACATATACATTGCCACAAGGCATAATACACATACACATTGTCACAATACATAATACTCATATACATTGTCACAAGGCATACTACACATATACATTGTCACAAGGCATATTACACATATACATTGTCACAAGGCATAGTACACATAGACATTGTCACAATACATAACACACATATACACTGTCACAAGGCAAAATACACATATACATTGCCACAAGGCATAGTACACATAGACATTGTCACAATACATAACACACATATACATTGTCACAAGGCATAATGCACATATACATTGTCACAAGGCATAGTACACATATACCTTGTCACAAGGCATAGTACACATATACATTGTCACAAGGCATGCTACACATATACATTGTCACACGGCATAGTACATATATACATTGTCACATGGCATAATACACATATACATTGTCACAAGGCATATTACACATATACATTGTCACAAGGCATAATACACATATACATTGTCACAAGGCATAATACATATATACATTGTCACAATGCAAAATACACATATACATTGTCACAAGGCATGCTACACATATACATTGTCACAAGGCATAGTACACATATACATTGTCACATGACATAATACACATATACATTGTCACATGGCATAATACACATATACATTGTCATAAGACATAATACACATATACATTGTCACAAGACATAATACACATAGACATTGTCACAAGGCATAATACACATATACATTGTCACAAGGCATAATACACATATACATTGTCATAAGGCATAATACACATATACATTGTCACAAGACATAATACACATAGACATTGTCACAAGGCATAATATACATATACATTGTCACAAGGCATAATACACATAGACATTGTCACAAGGCATAATATACATATACATTGTCACAAGGCATAATGCAGATATACATTGTCACAATACATAGTACATCTATATATACATTGTCACAAGGCATAATGCACATATACATTGTCACCAGGCATAGTACATATATACATTGTCACATGACATAATACACATATACATTGTCACAAGGCATAATACACATATACATTGTCACAAGGCATAATACACATATACATTGTCACAAGGAATAATACACATATACATTGTCACAAGGCATAATACACATATACATTGTCACAAGGCATAATACACATATACATTGTCACAAGGCATAATACACATATACATTGTCACAAGGCATAATACACATATACATTGTCACAAGGCATAATACACATATACATTGTCACATGGCATAATACACATATACATTGTCACAAGGCATAATACACATATACATTGTCACAAGGCATAATACACATATACATTGTCACAAGGCATAATACACATATACATTGTCACAAGGCATAATACACATATACATTGTCACAAGGCATAATACACATATACATTGTCACAAGGCATAATACACATATACATTGTCACAATGCATAGTACACATATACATTGTCACAAGGCATAATACACATATACATTGTCACAAGGCATAACACACATATACATTGTCACAAGGCATAGTACATATATACATTGTCACAAGGCATAATACACATATACATTGTCACAAGGCACAACACACATATACATTGTCACAAGGCATAGTACACATATACATTGTCACAAGGCATAGCAGACATTGTGTTCTAACTTATGAAAATACACGTACATATTTAACGAGGCAAATAATTTAATAAAATACATGTACTAGACTACGTTAAAGTGGTAATGAGATACTAACACGAAACAATGCATTTATTAGTGCATTATGTATGCCCACATGATAAACTATGAACAGTTAACTTTGATAGTTAAACAAATATTGTTTTCTTTTATGTAAACTATCATGAAAGGCTTCATGCTTGAGAACATGCATATTTTATTTATATAGACAACATCCACAAAGCGCAAGGACACTGAACACTCCAGGAAGAGGGTCAAGGTTGACCATTTGGCAAGCCGGTATGATGGTCCAGTTGAAATGAGAGAGATAGTCCGAAAACAGCTGGAAATACTCTACATGTAGAGTGTTGAAAATTAACACAACTGGTGATTTTTTAAATATAATTAATGTATGCAATTGATATAACAACACTCGAATTTCGACACATATATTACATTTAAAGATCAAGTTTAATTGCATACAAAGGCCATGCATACACACAAAGTTTTTAAATTTCTTCGGGGCAGAAAAATGTAGTCAAAATGTTTGGATTTACACAAGCTAACCATCCTTATAAGTAAGTAAGTAAATAAGTTAATATTTTATTATTGTGACATGTGCATTTAGAGATATAAACATTTTTTACATAACATTACTAATTATAAACAAGCACCACTGGGCCTACATGTCACCATAAATAAGTTATATTAACAAGAGCAATGTTTACAATTATACACAATGCATACATAGGATAAACAAGCACCATTGGGCCTACATGTCACCATAAATAAGTTATATTAACAAGAGCAATGTTTACAATTATACACAATGCATACATAGGATAAACAAGCACCATTGGGCATACATGTCACCATAAATATGTTATATTAACAAGAGCAATGTTTACAATTATACACAATGCATGCATAGGATAAATAAGCACGAGGCAATTATATAAACATAAATAAATAACAAATAAATGTTCTCAATATATTCTAAACACATTATTTGAAGTAACATGTGCAGACACAGCTAGCTGAAGTAACATGTGCAGACACAGCTAGCTGAAGTAACATGTCCAGACACAGCTAGCTGAAGTAACATGTCCAGACACAGCTAGCTGAAGTAACATGTCGGGACACAGCTAGCTGAAGCAACAAATCCTCAATATGTTAAAGTTTGAGATATGTAGTCTGGGATCTTAACACATATGTTATCACAAAATCAGTTCACAGGTGTCTACCAAATTAAATGTATATGTCATTATTTACACGGGAACACAGTCATGTATTACTAGTATGGGATATATCCGAACAGGCCTGCAATTAATACAGTACAAAGTAGCCTATGACAACTATATAAATGGATACTGATCGAAGGACTTACAGAGTAATAATATAAATAAATATATAATAAAATAAATAACTGGCAAGGTATATTCGATAAATTGAAGCGCATAAGGCCACTAATTATATTAGTTTCCTTTTCCCTATACAGTTGGGTCAAAGCAAAAATGTGGTCATTCGTGTGGGAGGAAAGCGGAGTACATGGAGAAAGGCCACCTGCCCGATCTAGCAACTACCATACCATCTCACATACTTCCCGGTCCGAGGATCGAACGCGGATTGCATTGGTGAGAAGCGAGCGCAATTCAATAAACCATTCATGTATTTTAATTTAGGTAACCTCTGGCGTGATGTAAAAGTCCGCAAGTTAATACCATTCAATAGGCCAATCATGAATTTTAATTTAGGTAATCTCTGGCGTGATGTAAAAGTCCGCAAGTTAATACCATTAGGTAACCTCTGGCGTGATGTAAAAGTCCGCAAGTTAATACCTTGCCTTACTTAATGCACTGTTTAAATTTTCATTATTAGTTTAATCATATTTTATTGAATTCATCATTATATAATATACATATACAACACATAGCATTATATAATATACATATACAACACATAGCATTATATAATATACATATACAACACATAGCATTATATAATATACATATACAACACAGCATTATATAATATACATATACAACACATAGCATTATATAATATACATATACAACACATAGCATTATATAATATACATATACAACACATTGTTGCAACAATATAGCATGATAATACAAATGGTATGGGCCACACGTTTTAAGATCATTAGAAAACGTTACCACCCGCTGTTCCATCCCACCACGCTATGACCAGAACCCAAGACCCAGATATCACCAACAAAGTGATCTACTATATAGGGTGACAATGCTACACAAACCGACCAGTACTATTTATATATGTTTGTACTCGTAAGAATAAAGCGGTGTTCTCCTCGTCAGATAATGCCTCAATGCCATGAAGTAATTTATGTGAACTAAGTGGATGGAATATACGAGTATTGGTAAATAGAGAATGTCGTTCGTTCCTATAAAGGATACATCTGAAAAGGAAATGTTCTGCATCTTCAATGCCATGAAGTAATTTATGCAAACTAAGTAGATGGAATATACGGGTATTGGTACATAGAGAATCGCGTCACTCAGGAGAATTACGCATGGTTCCTAGTTAATTGCCTCCAATTCACAACTGTCACTTATACTAGTTCTAAATTAAAAACATAAAACAAGTAAAATCTAAACATTGATCAAATAACTATACAAATATTTCTATTGTTTAAAGTCGGTGTCCCACTTTCCCATCACACTTTCCCAGTTTCAGCCACAACATTCGTGCTCAATATCCACAACATTCGTGCTCAATATCCACAACATTCGTGCTCAATATCCCCAACATTCGTGCACAATATCCACAACATTCGTGCTCAATATCCACAACATTCGTGCTCAATATCCACAACATTCGTGCTCAATATCCCCAACATTCGTGCTCAATATCCCCAACATTAGTGCTCAATATCCCCAACATTCGTGCACAATATCCACAACATTCGTGCTCAATATCCCCAACATTCGTGCTCAATATCCACAACATTCGTGCTCAATATCTACAACATTCGTGCTCAATATCCACAACATTCGTGCTCAATATCCACAAACATTCGTGCTCAATATCCACAACAATCGTGCTCAATATCCACAACATTCGTGCTCAATATCCCCAACATTCGTGCTCAATATCCCCAACATTCGTGCTCAATATCCCCAACATTCGTGCTCAATATCCACAACAGTCGTGCTCAATATCCCCAACATTCGTGCTCAATATCCCCAACATTCGTGCTCAATATCCCCAACATTCGTGCTCAATATCCCCAACATTCGTGCTCAATATCCACAACAGTCGTGCTCAATATCCCCAACATTCGTGCTCAATATCCCCAACATTCGTGCTCAATATCCCCAACATTCGTGCTCAATATCCCAACAGTCGTGCTCAAAATCCACAACATTCGTGCTCAATATCCCCAACATTCGTGCTCAATATCCCCAACATTCGTGCTCAATATCCACAACATTCGTGCTCAATATCCACAACATTCGTGCTCAATATCCACTACATTCGTGCTCAATATCCCCAACAATCGTGCTCAATATCCACAACATCGTGCTCAATATCCACAACATTCGTGCTCAATATCCACAACATTCGTGCTCAATATCCACAACGGTTAGCTTCGAAATATATATTAGAATATAAAATATAAATGAACAAAAATTACCTGTGTATATAATCTGTGCGAGAAAACTGTAGTTATAACTGCCATTTTCCATTTTCAGACAAATCAATTTACCTAGTGTGTATGGCTGTATGCATGGCTATGATCATACAAACATTTTAATGCTTTTTAAACGTGGTTAGTACATAATATATTAAAATGATTTTAGGCTATAACAACTCTTCTTGTTTTTACATGTGTTATCTGATATTGACAGATGTCTGTGATAGCCCAGACAATTTTAGTTGTGGGTAACAAGTCATTTATTTGACATAATTTGTACTTCATTCTTGTAACTCTTTTATGAAGAGGTGTTGATCAACCTTAGGTGTGGCAACTCCGTTGGTTGATGACTATAGATCTGGTAATCCTTCGCTAGATGATCCTATGTCTGGCAACTCCTTTGGTTGATGACAATAGGTCTAGTAATCCTTCGCTAGATGGTCCTATGTCTGGCAACTCCTTTGGTTGATGACTTTAGGTCTGGTAATCACTTCGCTAGTTGATCCTATGTCTGGCAACTCCTTTGGTTGATGACAATATATCTGGTAATCCTTCGCTAGATGGTCCTATGTCTGGCAACTCCTTTGGTTGATGACTATAGGTCTAGTAATCCCTTCGCTAGATGGCCCTATGTCTGGCAACTCCTTTGGTTGATGACTATATGTCTGGTAATCCCTTCGCTAGATGGTCCTATGTCTGACAACTCCTTTGGTTGATGACTATAGGTCTGGTAATCCCTACGCTAGATGGTCTTATGTCTGGCAACTCCTTTGGTTGATGACTATATGTCTGGTAATCCCTACGCTAGATGATCCTATGTCTGGCAACTCCTTTGGTTGATGACTATAGGTCTGGTAATCCCTTCGCTAGATGGCCCTATGTCTGGCAACTCCTTTGGTTGATGACTATATGTCTGGCAATCCCTACGCTAGATGGCCCTATGTGTGGCAACTAGGTCTGTTATGTGACATAAGGTATGGCACTCCGTTGGTAGATGATCTTAGTTCTGTTAGATGTCCTTAGGTCTGGTAACTCCCCTGAGTTGATGATCTTAGGTCTGGCAACTCCCTTGGTATATGACTATAGATCTGGTAGATGAACTTTGTTCTGGTAGCACTTTTTCAGAGTTCGTGGTTATAAAAATATCGCAAACTTGAGCTCAAATGATATGTTTGAAATGTCGATTGGTTCAACCAATCAGAAGCTTGAGACTGAGTTTGAGATTTGGGAAATATGTTACAACCACGGGCACTGGAAACGTCTTTGGTAGGTGACCTTCATTCTGACAACTCCTTTGGTAGATTACCTTAGGCTTGGCAACTCCTTTTGTAGATTACCTTAGGCTTGGCAACTCATTTGGTAGATTACCTTAGACTTGGCAACTCCTTTGGTAGAATACCTTAGGCTTGACAACTCATTTGGTAGAATACCTTAGGCTTGGCAACTCCTTTGGTAGATTACCTTAGGCTTGGCAACTCCTTTGGTAGATTACCTTAGGCTTGGCAACTCCTTTGGTAGATTACCTTATGTTTGGCAACTCCTTTGGTAGATGTCCTTATATCTGGCAACTCCTCTTGTAGATGAACTTAGATCTGGCAACACCTTTGGTAGATGAACTTCGATCTGGCAACTCCTTTGGTAGATGACCTTAGATCTGGCAACTCCTTTGGTAGATGACCTTAGATCTGGCAACTCCTTTGGTAGATGAACTTAGATCTGGCAACTCCTTTGGTAGATGAACTTAGATCTGGCAACTCCTTTGGTAGATGAACTTAGATCTGGCAACTCCTTTGGTAGATGAACTTAGGTTTGTCAACTCATTTTGTAGGTGGCCTAGGTCGGATAGATTACCTTAGGTCTGGTATCTCCTTTCAATAGATGACCTTAGGTCTGTCTACTCTAGAACATTCTAGAATCATTCCTTAACAGCAAACTGGA
Source organism: Archivesica marissinica (assembly GCA_014843695.1). Classification (NCBI taxonomy): domain Eukaryota; kingdom Metazoa; phylum Mollusca; class Bivalvia; order Venerida; family Vesicomyidae; genus Archivesica; species Archivesica marissinica. The sequence goes on from CM026387.1 coordinate 35,349,778, forward strand.
TGGTAACATTGGCACCAGATTCGTATAGCAATTTGATCTATCCCCTTTTAACAGAAAGACACTATTCTGTAAATATTTGTTTTAATAATAAATCGAGGATAACGTGCATCAAGTGTACCATGGGCGTACCGGTATCCGGCCCTCTAAGGATATACAGCAATGGTACGACATCGGGGCGATTGACGATACATGAACAACATGTATATTTATGGAGAAACTCTAAATAAGCTATAGTTATGTAGAAACTCTAAATAAGCTATATTTATGGAGAAACACTAAATAAGCTATATTTATGGAGCAACTCTAAATAAGCTATATTTATGGAGAAACTCTAAATAAGCTATATTTATGGAGAAACATTAAATAAGCTATATTTATGGAGAAACTCTAAATAAGCTATATTTATGGAGAAACACTAAATAAGCTATATTTATGGAGCAACTCTAAATAAGCTACATTTATGGAGAAACTCTAAATAAGCTATATTTATGGATAAACATTAAATAAGCTATATTTAGGGAGAAACTCTAAATAAGCTATATTTATGGAGAAACACTAAATAAGCTATATTTATGCAGAAACTCTAAATAAGCTATATTTATGGAGAAACACTAAATAAGCTATATTTATGGAGAAACTCTAAATAAGCTATATATAATCCATAATTAGGTTCGTATATTGATGAATAAAATATATTTAAGCTCTCAACATAAATGTGTAGCGCCATTGAATTGGGATTTACCAGCATGATACATTCCGGCTATGGTACATTCCGGCTATGGTACATTCCGGCTATGGTACATTCCGGCTATGGTACATTCCGGCTATGGTACATTCTGTCTATGGTACATTCCGTCTATGGTACATTCCGGCTATGGTACATTCTGTCTATGGTACATTCCGTCTATGGTACAATCTGTCTATGGTACATTCCGGCTATGGTACATTATGTCTATGGTACATTCTGTCTATGGTACATTCCGGCTATGGTACATTCCGGCTATGGTACATTCTGTCTATGGTACATTCCGGCTATGGTACATTCTGTCTATGGTACATCCTGTCTGTGGTACATTCCGGCTATGGTACATTCTGGCTATGGTACATTCCGGCTATGGTACATTCCGGCTATGGTACATTCTGGCTATGGTACATTCCGGCTATAGTACATTCCGGCTATGGTACATTCTGGCTAGGATATATTCTGTCTATAGTACATTCCGTCTATGGTACATTCCGGCTATGGTACATTCTGTCAATGGTACATTCCGGCTATGGTACATTCTGTCTATGGTACATTCCGGCTATGGTACATTCTGTCAATGGTACATTCTGTCTATGGTACATTCCGGCTATGGTACATTCTGTCTATGGTACATTCCGGCTATGGTACATTCCGTCTATGGTACATTCTGTCTATGGTACATTCCGGCTATGGTACATTCTGTCTATGGTACATTCTGTCTATGGTACATTCCGGCTATGGTACATTCTGTCTATGGTACATTCTGTGGCTATGGTACATTCTGTCTATGGTACATTCTGTCTATGGTACATTCCGGCTATGGTACATTCTGTCTATGGTACATTCTGTCTATGGTACATTCCGTCTATGGTACATTCTGTCTATGGTACATTCTGTCTATGGTACATTCCGGCTATGGTACATTCTGTCTATGGTACATTATGTGGCTATGGTACATTCTGTCTATGGTACATTCTGTCAATGGTACATTCCGGCTATGGTACATTCTGTCTATGGTACATTCTGTCTATGGTACATTCCGTCTATGGTACATTCTGTCTATGGTACATTCCGGCTATGGTACATTCTGTCTATGGTACATTCTGTCTATGGTACATTCCGGCTATGGCACATTCTGTCTATGGTACATTCTGTCTATGGTACATTCTGTCTATGGTACATTCTGTCTATGGTACATTCCGGCTATGGTACATTCCGGCTATGGTACATTCTGTCTATGGTACATTCCGTCTATGGTACATTCCGGCTATGGTACATTCTGGCTATGTACATTGTCTATGGTACATTCCGGCTATGGTACATTCCGGCTATGGTACATTCTGTCTATGGTACATTCCGTCTATGGTACATTCCGGCTATGGTACATTCTGTCTATGGTACATTCCGGCTATGGTACATTCTGTCTATGGTATATTCCGGCTATGGTACATTCTGTCTATGGTACATTCCGTCTATGGTACATTCCGTCTATGGTACATTCTTATGTCTATGGTACATTCTGTCTATGGTACATTCTGTCTATGGTACATTCCGGCTATGGCACATTCTGTCTATGGTACATTCTGTCTATGGTACATTCCGGTTATGATACATTCTGTCTATGGTACATTCTGTCTATGGTACATTCTGTCTATGGTACATTCCGGCTATGGTACATTCTGTATATGGTACATTCTGTCTATGGTACATTCCGTCTATGGTACATTCCGTCTATGGTACATTCCGGCTATGGTACATTCCGGCTATGGTACATTCTGTCTATAGTACATTCCGTCTATGGTACATTCCGGCTATGGTACATTCTGTCTATGGTACATTCCGGCTATGGTACATTCTGTCTATGGTACATTCTGTCTATGGTACATTCTGTCTATGGTACATTCCGGCTATGGTACATTCCGTCTATGGTACATTCTGTCTATGGTACATTCCGGCTATGGTACATTCTGTCTATGGTACATCCTGTCTATGGTACATTCCGGCTATGGTACATTCTGGCTATGGTACATTCCGGCTATGGTACATTCCGGCTATGGTACATTCTGGCTATGGTTAATTCCGGCTATGGTACATTCTGTCTATGGTACATTCCGGCTATGGTACATTCTGTCTATGGTACATTCTGTCTATGGTACATTCCGGTTATGGTACATTCTGTCTATGGTACATTCTGTCTATGGTACATTCCGGCTATGATACATTCTGTCTATGGTACATTCTGTCTATGGTACATTCTGTCTATGGTACATTCCGGCTATGGTACATTCTGTATATGGTACATTCTGTCTATGGTACATTCCGTCTATGGTACATTCCGTCTATGGTACATTCCGGCTATGGTACATTATGTCTATGGTACATTCCGGCTATGGTAAATTCCGGCTATGGTACATTATGTCTATGGTACATTCCGTCTATGGTACATTCCGGCTATGGTACATTCTGTCTATAGTACATTCCGGCTATGGTACATTCTGTCTATGGTACATTCCGGCTATGGTACATTCTGTCTATGGTACATTCTGTCTATGGTACATTCTGTCTATGGTACATTCCGGCTATGGTACATTCCGTCTATGGTACATTCTGTCTATGGTACATTCCGGCTATGGTACATTCTGTCTATGGTACATCCTGTCTATGGTACATTCCGGCTATGGTACATTCTGGCTATGGTACATTCCGGCTATGGTACATTCCGGCTATGGTACATTCTGGCTATGGTACATTCCGGCTATGGTACATTCCGGCTATGGTACATTATGGCTAGGATATATTCAGGCTATGGTACATTCCGGCTATGGTACATTCCGGCTATGGTACATTCTGTCTATGGTACATTCCGTCTATGGTACATTCCGGCTATGGTACATTCTGTCTATGGTACATTCCGGCTATGGTACATTCTGTCTATGGTACATTCCGGCTATGGTACATTCTGTCAATGGTACATTCTGTCTATAGTACATTCTGGCTATGGTACATTCTGTCTATGGTACATTCTGTCTATGGTACATTCCGGCTATGGTACATTCTGTCTATGGTACATTCTGTGGCTATGGTACATTCTGTCTATGGTACATTCTGTCTATGGTACATTCCGGCTATGGTACATTCTGTCTATGGTACATTCTGTCTATGGTACATTCCGTCTATGGTACATTCTGTCTATGGTACATTTTGTCTATGGTACATTCCGGCTATGGTACATTCTGTCTATGGTACATTATGTGGCTATGGTACATTCTGTCTATGGTACATTCTGTCTATGGTACATTCCGGCTATCGTACATTCTGTCTATGGTACATTCTGTCTATGGTACATTCCGTCTATGGTACATTCTGTCTATGGTACATTCCGGCTATGGTACATTCTGTCTATGGTACATTCTGTCTATGGTACATTCCCTCTATGGCATATTCTGTCTATGGTACATTCTGTCTATGGTACATTCTGTCTATGGTACATTCCGTCTATGGTACATTCCGGCTATGGTACATTCCGGCTATGGTACATTCTGGCTATGGTACATTCCGGCTATGGTACATTCCGGCTATGGTACATTCTGGCTAGGATATATTCAGGCTATGGTACATTCCGGCTATGGTACATTCCGGCTATGGTACATTCTGTCTATGGTACATTCCGGCTATGGTACATTCCGTCTATGGTACATTCTGTCTATGGTACATTCTGTATATGGTACATTCCGGCTATGGTACATTCCGGCTATGGTACACTCCGGCTATGGTACATTCCGGCTATGGTACACTCCGGCTATAGTACAGCCCGGCTATCGTACATTCCGTCTATGGTACATTCCGTCTATGGTACACTCCGGCTATGGTACATTTCGGCTATGGTACACTCCGGCTATGGTACATTCCGGCTATGGTACATTCCGTCTATGGTACATTCCGGCTATGGTATATTCCGGCTATGGTACATTCCGGCTATGGTACACTCCGGCTATGGTACATTCCGGCTATGATACACTCCGGCTATGGTACATTCCGTCTATGGTACACTCCGGCTATGGTACATTCCGGTTATGGTACATTCCGGCTATGGTACATTCCGTCTATGGTACATTCCGTCTATGGTACATTCCGGCTATGGTACATTCCGGTTATGGTACATTCCGGCTATGGTACATTCCGTCTATGGTACATTCCGTCTATGGTACATTCCGGCTATGGTACATTCCGGTTATGGTACATTCCGGCTATGGTACATTCCGTCTATGGTACATTCCGTCTATGGTACATTCCGTCTATGGTACATTCCGGCTATGGTACATTCCGGTTATGGTACATTCCGGCTATGGTACATTCCGTCTATGGTACATTCCGGCTATGGTACATTCCGGCTATGGTACATTCTGGCTATGGTACATTCCGGCTATGGTACATTCCGGCTATGGTACATTCCGTCTATGGTACATTCCGGCTATGGTACATTCCTGCTATGGTACATTCCGTCTATGGTACACTCCGGCTATCGTACATTCCGTCTATGGTACATTCCGTCTATGGTACATTCCGGATATGGTACATTCCGTCTATGGTACATTCCGGCTATTGTACATTCCGGCTATGGTACATTCCGTCTATGGTACATTCCGGCTATGGTACATTCCGGCTATTGTACATTCCGACTATGGTACATTCCGACTATCGTACATTCCGACTATGGTACATTCCGGCTATGGTACATTCTGTCAATGGTACATTCTGTCTATAGTACATTCTGGCTATGGTACATTCTGTCTATGGTACATTCTGTCTATGGTACATTCCGGCTATGGTACATTCTGTCTATGGTACATTCTGTGGCTATGGTACATTCTGTCTATGGTACATTCTGTCTATGGTACATTCCGGCTATGGTACATTCTGTCTATGGTACATTCTGTCTATGGTACATTCCGTCTATGGTACATTCTGTCTATGGTACATTTTGTCTATGGTACATTCCGGCTATGGTACATTCTGTCTATGGTACATTATGTGGCTATGGTACATTCTGTCTATGGTACATTCTGTCTATGGTACATTCCGGCTATAGTACATTCTGTCTATGGTACATTCTGTCTATGGTACATTCCGTCTATGGTACATTCTGTCTATGGTACATTCCGGCTATGGTACATTCTGTCTATGGTACATTCTGTCTATGGTACATTCCCTCTATGGCATATTCTGTCTATGGTACATTCTGTCTATGGTACATTCTGTCTATGGTACATTCCGTCTATGGTACATTCCGGCTATGGTACATTCCGGCTATGGTACATTCTGGCTATGGTACATTCCGGCTATGGTACATTCCGGCTATGGTACATTCTGGCTAGGATATATTCAGGCTATGGTACATTCCGGCTATGGTACATTCCGGCTATGGTACATTCTGTCTATGGTACATTCCGGCTATGGTACATTCCGTCTATGGTACATTCTGTCTATGGTACATTCTGTATATGGTACATTCCGGCTATGGTACATTCCGGCTATGGTACACTCCGGCTATGGTACATTCCGGCTATGGTACACTCCGGCTATAGTACAGCCCGGCTATCGTACATTCCGTCTATGGTACATTCCGTCTATGGTACACTCCGGCTATGGTACATTTCGGCTATGGTACACTCCGGCTATGGTACATTCCGGCTATGGTACATTCCGTCTATGGTACATTCCGGCTATGGTATATTCCGGCTATGGTACATTCCGGCTATGGTACACTCCGGCTATGGTACATTCCGGCTATGATACACTCCGGCTATGGTACATTCCGTCTATGGTACACTCCGGCTATGGTACATTCCGGTTATGGTACATTCCGGCTATGGTACATTCCGTCTATGGTACATTCCGTCTATGGTACATTCCGGCTATGGTACATTCCGGTTATGGTACATTCCGGCTATGGTACATTCCGTCTATGGTACATTCCGTCTATGGTACATTCCGGCTATGGTACATTCCGGTTATGGTACATTCCGGCTATGGTACATTCCGTCTATGGTACATTCCGTCTATGGTACATTCCGGCTATGGTACATTCCGGTTATGGTACATTCCGGCTATGGTACATTCCGTCTATGGTACATTCCGTCTATGGTACATTCCGGCTATGGTACATTCCGGCTATGGTACATTCCGGCTATGGTACATTCCGTCTATGGTACATTCCGGCTATGGTACATTCCTGCTATAGTACATTCCGTCTATGGTACACTCCGGCTATCGTACATTCCGTCTATGGTACATTCCGTCTATGGTACATTCCGGATATGGTACATTCCGTCTATGGTACATTCCGGCTATTGTACATTCCGGCTATGGTACATTCCGTCTATGGTACATTCCGGCTATGGTACATTCCGGCTATTGTACATTCCGACTATGGTACATTCCGACTATCGTACATTCCGACTATGGTACATTCCGGCTATAGTACAGCCCGGCTATCGCACATTCCGGTTATGGTACATTCCGTCTATGGTACATTCCGGCTATGGTACAACCCGGCTATGGTACATTCGGGCTATGGTACATTCTGGCTATGGTATATTCAGGCTATGGTATATTCCGGATATAGTACATTCCGGCTATTGTACAGCCCGGCTATCGTACATTCCGTCTATGGTACATTCCGTCTATGGTACATTCCGGCTATGGTACATTCCGGCAATGGTACATTCCGGCTATAGTAAAGTCCGGCTATCGCACACTCCGGTTATGGTACATTCCGTCTATAGTACATTCCGGTTATGGTACATTCCGGCAATGGTACACTCCGGCTATAGTAAAGCCCGGCTATCGCACACTCCGGTTATGGTACATTCCGTCTATGGTACATTCCGGTTATGGTACATTCCGTCTATGGTACATTCCGTCTATGGTACATTCCGGCTATGGTACAACCCGGCTATGGTACATTCTGGCTATGGTACATTCAGGCTATGGTATATTCAGGCTATGGTATATTCCGGATATAGTACATTCCGGCTATGGTACATTCCGGATATAGTAGATTCTGGCTATGGTACATTCCGGCTATGGTACATTCCGGTTGTGGTACATTCTTGCTATGGTACATTCCGACTATGGTACATCCCAACTATGGTACATTCCGGCTATCGTACATTCAGGCTATGGTACATTCCGGCTATGGTACATTCCGGATATCGTACATTCCGGCTATGGTACATTCCTGCTATGGTACATTCCGGCTATCGTACATTCCGGCTATCGTACATTCCAGCTATGGTACATTCCGGCTATGGTACATTCCGGCTGTTGTACATTCCGGCTATGGTACATTCCGACTATAGTACATTCCGGCAATGGTACATTCCGGCTATCGTACATTCCGGCTATCGTACATTCCGGCTATCGTACATTCCGACTATCGTACATTCCGCCAATTGTTCATTCCAGCTATGGTACATTCCGGCTATCGTCCATTCCCGCTATGGTACGGCTATCGGACATTCCGGCTATCGTACATTCCTGATATAGTACATTCCAGCTATGGTACATTCCGGCTATGGTACATTCCGGCAATGATACATTCCGGCTATCGTACATTCCGGCTATCGTACATTCCAGCTATGGCACATTCAGACTATGGTACATTCCGGCTGTGGTATATTCCGGCTATGGTACATTCCGGCTATGGTACATTCCGGCTATGGTACATTCCGCTGTGGTACATTCCGGCTGTGGTACATTCCGGTTATGGTACATTCCGGCTATGGTACAGTCCGGCTATGGTACATACATGGTTATGATACATTTCGGCTATGGTACATTCCGGCTATGGTACATTCCGGCTATGGTACATTCCGGCTATGATACTTTCAGGCTATGGTACATTTCGGCTATGGTACATTCCGACAAAGGTACATTCCGTACAAGGGTACATTTCGGCTATGGTACATTCCGGCTTTGGTACATTCTGGCTGTCGTCCATTCCGGCTATGGTACATTCCGGCAATGGTACATTCCGGCGATCGTACTTTGCGGCTATGGTACATTCCGGCTATCGTACATTCCGGCTTTGGTACATTAAGGCTATGGAACATTCCGGCTTTCGTACATTAAGGCTATGGAACATTCCGGCTTTGGTACATTAAGGCTATGGAACATTCCGGCTTTGGTACATTACGGCTATGGAACATTCCGGTTATCGTACATTTCGGCTATGGTACATTCCGGCTATAGTACATTCCGGTTGTGGTACATTCCGGCTATGGTACATTCCGGCTATAGTACATTCCGGTTGTGGTACATTCCGGCTATCGTACATTCCGGCTATAGTACATTCCGGTTGTGGTACATTCCGTCTATGGTACATTCCGGCTATGGTACATTCCAGCTGTGGTACATTAAGGCTATGGAACATTCCGGCTATGGTACATTCCGGCTATCCTACATTCCGGTTGTGGTACATTCCGGCTATGGTATATTCCGGCTATCGTACATTCCGGCAATGATACATTCAGGCAATGGTACATTCAGGCAATGGTATATTCAGGCAATGGTACATTCAGGCAATGCTACATGCAGGCTATGGGGATATGGTACATTCCGGCTATGGTACATTCAGGCAATGGTACATTCAGGCAATGGTACATTCAAGCAATGGTACATTCCGGCTATGGGGATATGGTACATTCCGGCTATGGTACATTCCGGCAATGGTACATTCAGGCAATAGTACATTCTGGCTATGGTACATTCAGACAATGGTACATTCAGGCTATGTTGCTATGGTACATTCCGGCTATGGTACATTCAGGTAATGGTACATTCAGGCAATGGTACATTCAGGTTGTGGTACATGCAGGCTATGGGGCTATGGTACATTCCGTCTATGGTACATTCAGGCAATGGTACATTCAGGCAATGGTACATTCTGGCTATGGTACATGCATGCTATGGGGATATGGTACATTCAGACAATGGTACATTCCGGTTGTGGTACAGTCCGGCAATGGTACATTCAGGCTATGGTACATTCCGGCAATGGTACATTCAGGCAATGGTACATTCCGGCAATGGTACATTCAGGCAATGGTACATTCTGTCTATGGTACATTCAGCCAATGGTACATTCAGGCAATGGTACATTCCGGTTGTGGTACATTCCGGCAATGGTACATTCCGGATATAGTAGATTCTGGCTATGGTACATTCCGGCTATGGTACATTCAGGTTGTGGTACATTCTTGCTATGGTACATTCCGACTATGGTACATCCCAACTATGGTACATTCCGGCTATCGTACATTCAGGCTATGGTACATTCCGGCTATGGTACATTCCGGATATCGTACATTCCGGCTATGGTACATTCCGGCTATGGTACATTCCGGCTATCGTACATTCCGGCTATCGTACATTCCAGCTATGGTACATTCCGGCTATGGTACATTCCGGCTGTTGTACATTCCGGCTATGGTACATTCCGACTATAGTACATTCCGGCAATGGTACATTCCGGCTATCGTACATTCCGGCTATCGTACATTCCGGCTATCGTACATTCCGACTATCGTACATTCCGCCAATGGCATTCCAGCTATGGTACATTCGGCTATCGTCATTCCCGCTATGGTACGGCTATCAGGCTATGTACATCCGATATGTACATTCCAGCTATGGTACATTCCGGCTATGGTACATTCCGGCAATGATACATTCCGGCTATCGTACATTCCGGCTATCGTACATTCCAGCTATGGCACATTCAGACTATGGTACATTCCGGCTGTGGTATATTCCGGCTATGGTACATTCCGGCTATGGTACATTCGGCTATGGTACATTCGCTGTGGTACATTCCGGCTGTGGTACATTCCGGTTATGGTACATTCCGGCTATGGTACAGTCCGGCTATGGTACATACAGGTTATGAGGCTATGGTACATTCCGGCTATGGTACATTCCGGCTATGGTACATTCCGGCTATGTACTTTCAGGCTATGGTACATTTCGGCTATGGTACATTCCGACAAAGGTACATTCCGTCAAGGGTACATTTCGGCTATGGTACATTCCGGCTTTGGTACATTCTGGCTGTCGTCCATTCCGGCTATGGTACATTCCGGCAATGGTACATTCCGGCGATCGTACTTTGCGGCTATGGTACATTCCGGCTATCGTACATTCCGGCTTTGGTACATTAGGCTATGACATTCCGGCTTTGTACATTAGGCTATGGACATTCCGGCTTTGGTACATTAGGCTATGGACATTCCGGCTTTGGTACATTAGGCTATGGAACATTCCGGTTATCGTACATTTCGGCTATGGTACATTCCGGCTATGTACATGGGCTATGGTACATTCCGGCTATAGTACATTCCGGTTGTGGTACATTCCGGCTATCGTACATTCCGGCTATAGTACATTCCGGTTGTGGTACATTCCGTCTATGGTACATTCCGGCTATGGTACATTCGCTGTGGTACATTAAGGCTATGGAACATTCCGGCTATGGTACATTCCGGCTATCCTACATTCCGGTTGTGGTACATTCCGGCTATGGTATATTCCGGCTATCGTACATTCCGGCAATGATACATTCAGGCAATGGTACATTCAGGCAATGGTATATTCAGGCAATGGTACATTCAGGCAATGCTACATGCAGGCTATGGGGATATGGTACATTCCGGCTATGGTACATTCAGGCAATGGTACATTCAGGCAATGGTACATTCAAGCAATGGTACATTCCGGCTATGGGGATATGGTACATTCCGGCTATGGTACATTCCGGCAATGGTACATTCAGGCAATAGTACATTCTGGCTATGGTACATTCAGACAATGGTACATTCAGGCTATGTTGCTATGGTACATTCCGGCTATGGTACATTCAGGTAATGGTACATTCAGGCAATGGTACATTCAGGTTGTGGTACATGCAGGCTATGGGGCTATGGTACATTCCGTCTATGGTACATTCAGGCAATGGTACATTCAGGCAATGGTACATTCTGGCTATGGTACATGCATGCTATGGGATATGGTACATTCAGACAATGGTACATTCCGGTTGTGGTACAGTCCGGCAATGGTACATTCAGGCTATTGTACATTCCGGCAATGGTACATTCAGGCAATGGTACATTCCGGCAATGATACATTCAGGCAATGGTACATTCTGTCTATGGTACATTCAGCCAATGGTACATTCAGGTAATGGTACATTCCGGTTGTTGTACATTCCGGCAATGGTACATTCAGGCAATTGTACATTCTGGCTATGGTACATGCAGTCTATGGGGATATGGTACATTCAGTCTATGGTACATTCAGGCAATGGTATATGAAGGCATGGTACATTCAGGCAATGGTACATTCAGGCTATGGTACATCCAGGCAATGGTATATTCAGGCAATGGTACATTCAGGCAATGGTACATTCTGGCTATGGTACATTCAGGCTATGGGGATATGGTACATTCAGGCTATGCTACATTCAGGCAATGGTATATGCAGGAAATGGTACATTGAGGCAATGGTACATTGAGGCAATGGTACATTCAGGCAATGGTACATTCAGGCAATGGTACATTCTGGCTATGGTACATTCAGGCAATGGTACATTCCAGCAATGGTACATTCCGGTTGTGGTACCTTCCGGCAATGGTACATTCAGGCAATGGTACATTCTGGCTATGGTACATGCAGGCTATGGGGATATGGTACATTCAGGCTATGGTATATTCAGGCAATGGTATATGCAGGCAATGGTACATTCAGATAATGGTACATTCAGGCAATGGTACATTCAGGCAATGGTACATTCAGGCATTTGTACATTATGGCTATGTTACATGCAGGCTATGGGGATATGGTACATTCAGGCTATGGTACATTCAGGCAATGGTACATTCAGGCAATTGTACATCCAGGCTATGGTACAATCAGGCAATGGTACATTCAGACTATGGTACATTCAGGCAATGGTACATTCAGGCTGTGGTACATTCAGGCAATTGTACATTCTGGCTATGGTACATGCAGGCTATGGGGATATGGTACATTCAGGCTATGGTACATTCAGGCAATGGTACATTCAGGCAATTGTACATTCAGGCTATGGTACATTCAGGCAATGGTACATTCAGGCAATGGTACATTCTGGCTATGGTACATTCAGGCTATGGTACATTCCGGTTGTGGTACATTCCGGCAATGGTACATTCAGGCAATGGTACATTCCGGCTATGGTACATTCTGGCTATGGTACATGCAGGCTATGGGGATATGGTACATTCAGGCTATGGTACATTCAGGCAACGGTACATTCAGGCAATGGTACATTCCGGTTGTGGTACATTCCGGCAATGGTACATTCCGGCCATGGTACATTCTGGTACATGCAGGCTATGGGGATATGGTACATTCAGGCAATGGTATATTCAGGCTATGGTACATTCAGGCAATGGTACATTCAGGCTATGGTACATTCAGGCAATGGTACATTCAGGCTATGGTACATTCAGGCAATGGTACATTCCGGCTATGGTACATTCAGGCTATGGTACATTCCGGCTATGGTACATTCCGACAAAGGTATATTCCGACAAAGGTACATGTCGGCTATGGTACATTCCGGCTATGGTACATTCCGGCTTTGGTACATTCTGGCTGGCGTCCATTCCGGCTATCGTACATTCCGGTTGTGGTACATTCAGGCTATGGTACATTCCGGCTATGGTACATTCAGGCTATGGTACATTCAGGCAATGGTACATTCAGGCTATGGTACATTCAGGCTATGGTACATTCAGGCAATGGTACATTCCGGCTATGGTACATTCAGGCTATAGTACATTCAGGCAATGGTACATTCAGGCAATGGTACATTCATGCAATGGTACATTCAGGCTATGGTACATTCAGGCAATGGTACATTCAGGCAATGGTACATTCATGCTATGGGGATATGGTACATTCCGGCTATGGTACATTCCGGCAATGATACATTCAGGCAATGGTACATTCTGGCTATGGTACATTCAGACAATGGTACATGCAGGCTATGTTGCTATGGTACATTCCGGCTATGGTACATTCAGGTAATGGTACATTCAGGCAATGGTACATTCAGGCAGTGGTACATGCAGGCTATGGGGCTATGGTACATTCCGGCTATGGTACATTCAGGCAATGGTACATTCAGGCAATGGTACATTCTGGCTATGGTACATGCATGCTATGGTACATTCAGGCAATGGTACATTCCGGCTATGGTACATTCAGGCTATAGTACATTCAGGCAATGGTACATTCAGGCAATGGTACATTCATGCAATGGTACATTCAGGCTATGGTACATTCAGGCAATGGTACATTCAGGCAATGGTACATTCATGCTATGGGGATATGGTACATTCCGGCTATGGTACATTCCGGCAATGATACATTCAGGCAATGGTACATTCTGGCTATGGTACATTCAGACAATGGTACATGCAGGCTATGTTGCTATGGTACATTCCGGCTATGGTACATTCAGGTAATGGTACATTCAGGCAATGGTACATTCAGGCAGTGGTACATGCAGGCTATGGGGCTATGGTACATTCCGGCTATGGTACATTCAGGCAATGGTACATTCAGGCAATGGTACATTCTGGCTATGGTACATGCATGCTATGGGGATATGGTACATTCAGACAATGGTACATTCCGGTTGTGGTACAGTCCGGCAATGGTACATTCAGGCTATGGTACATTCCGGCAATGGTACATTCAGGCAATGGTACATTCCGGCAATGGTACATTCAGGCAATGGTACATTCTGTCTATGGTACATTCAGCCAATGGTACATTCAGGCAATGGTACATTCCGGTTGTGGTACATTCCGGCAATGGTACATTCAGGCAATTGTACATTCTGGCTATGGTACATGCATGCTATGGGGATATGGTACAATCAGGCTATGGTACATTCAGGCAATGGTATATGCAGGCAATTGTACATTCAGGCAATGGTACATTCAGGCTATGGTACATTCAGGCAATGGTACATTCAGGCAATTGTACATTCAGGCTATAGTACATTCAGGCAATGGTACATTCAGGCAATGGTACATTCTGGCTATGGTACATTCAGGCTATGGTACATTCCGGTTGTGGTACATTCCGGCAATGGTACATTCAGGCAATGGTACATTCCGGCTATGGTACATTCTGGCTATGGTACATGCAGGCTATGGGGATATGGTACATTCAGGCTATGGTACATTCAGGCAATGGTACATTCAGGCAATGGTACATTCCGGTTGTGGTACATTCCGGCAATGGTACATTCCGGCCATGGTACATTCTGGTACATGCAGGCTATGGGAATATGGTACATTCAGGCAATGGTATATTCAGGCAATGGTACATTCAGGCAATGCTACATGCAGGCTATGGGGATATGGTACATTCCGGCTATGGTACATTCAGGCAATGGTACATTCAGGCAATGGTACATTCAAGCAATGGTACATTCCGGCTATGGGGATATGGTACATTCCGGCTATGGTACATTCCGGCAATGGTACACTCAGGCAATGGTACATTCTGGCTATGGTACATTCAGACAATGGTACATTCAGGCTATGTTGCTATGGTACATTCCGGCTATGGTACATTCAGGTAATGGTACATTCAGGCAATGGTACATTCAGGTTGTGGTACATGCAGGCTATGGGGCTATGGTACATTCCGTCTATGGTACATTCAGGCAATGGTACATTCAGGTAATGGTACATTCTGGCTATGGTACATGCATGCTATGGGGATATGGTACATTCAGACAATGGTACATTCCGGTTGTGGTACAGTCCGGCAATGGTACATTCAGGCTAGTGTACATTCCGGCAATGGTACATTCAGGCAATGGTACATTCCGGCAATGATACATTCAGGCAATGGTACATTCTGTCTATGGTACATTCAGGCAATGGTATATGAAGGCATGGTACATTCAGGCAATGGTACATTCAGGCTATGGTACATCCAGGCAATGGTATATTCAGGCAATGGTACATTCAGGCAATGGTACATTCTGGCTATGGTACATTCAGGCTATGGGGATATGGTACATTCAGGCTATGCTACATTCAGGCAATGGTATATGCAGGAAATGGTACATTGAGGCAATGGTACATTGAGGCAATGGTACATTCAGGCAATGGTACATTCAGGCAATGGTACATTCTGGCTATGGTACATTCAGGCAATGGTACATTCCAGCAATGGTACATTCCGGTTGTGGTACCTTCCGGTAATGGTACATTCAGGCAATGGTACATTCTGGCTATGGTACATGCAGGCTATGGGGATATGGTACATTCAGGCTATGGTATATTCAGGCAATGGTATATGCAGGCAATGGTACATTCAGATAATGGTACATTCAGGCAATGGTACATTCAGGCAATGGTACATTCAGGCATTTGTACATTATGGCTATGTTACATGCAGGCTATGGGGATATGGTACATTCAGGCTATGGTACATTCAGGCAATGGTACATTCAGGCAATTGTACATCCAGGCTATGGTACAATCAGGCAATGGTACATTCAGACTATGGTACATTCAGGCAATGGTACATTCAGGCTGTGGTACATTCAGGCAATTGTACATTCTGGCTATGGTACATGCAGGCTATGGGGATATGGTACATTCAGGCTATGGTACATTCAGGCAATGGTACATTCAGGCAATTGTACATTCAGGCTATGGTACATTCAGGCAATGGTACATTCAGGCAATGGTACATTCTGGCTATGGTACATTCAGGCTATGGTACATTCCGGTTGTGGTACATTCCGGCAATGGTACATTCAGGCAATGGTACATTCCGGCTATGGTACATTCTGGCTATGGTACATGCAGGCTATGGGGATATGGTACATTCAGGCTATGGTACATTCAGGCAACGGTACATTCAGGCAATGGTACATTCCGGTTGTGGTACATTCCGGCAATGGTACATTCCGGCCATGGTACATTCTGGTACATGCAGGCTATGGGGATATGGTACATTCAGGCAATGGTATATTCAGGCTATGGTACATTCAGGCAATGGTACATTCAGGCTATGGTACATTCAGGCAATGGTACATTCAGGCTATGGTACATTCAGGCAATGGTACATTCCGGCTATGGTACATTCAGGCTATGGTACATTCCGGCTATGGTACATTCCGACAAAGGTATATTCCGACAAAGGTACATGTCGGCTATGGTACATTCCGGTTGTGGTACATTCAGGCTATGGTACATTCCGGCTATGGTACATTCAGGCTATGGTACATTCAGGCAATGGTACATTCAGGCTATGGTACATTCAGGCTATGGTACATTCAGGCAATGGTACATTCCGGCTATGGTACATTCAGGCTATAGTACATTCAGGCAATGGTACATTCAGGCAATGGTACATTCATGCAATGGTACATTCAGGCTATGGTACATTCAGGCAATGGTACATTCAGGCAATGGTACATTCATGCTATGGGGATATGGTACATTCCGGCTATGGTACATTCCGGCAATGATACATTCAGGCAATGGTACATTCTGGCTATGGTACATTCAGACAATGGTACATGCAGGCTATGTTGCTATGGTACATTCCGGCTATGGTACATTCAGGCAATGGTACATTCAGGCAGTGGTACATGCAGGCTATGGGGCTATGGTACATTCCGGCTATGGTACATTCAGGCAATGGTACATTCAGGCAATGGTACATTCTGGCTATGGTACATGCATGCTATGGGGATATGGTACATTCAGACAATGGTACATTCCGGTTGTGGTACAGTCCGGCAATGGTACATTCAGGCTATGGTACATTCCGGCAATGGTACATTCAGGCAATGGTACATTCCGGCAATGGTACATTCAGGCAATGGTACATTCTGTCTATGGTACATTCAGCCAATGGTACATTCAGGCAATGGTACATTCCGGTTGTGGTACATTCCGGCAATGGTACATTCAGGCAATTGTACATTCTGGCTATGGTACATGCATGCTATGGGGATATGGTACAATCAGGCTATGGTACATTCAGGCAATGGTATATGCGGGCAATTGTACATTCAGGCAATGGTACATTCAGGCTATGGTACATTCAGGCAATGGTACATTCAGGCAATTGTACATTCAGGCTATGGTACATTCAGGCAATGGTACATTCAGGCAATGGTACATTCTGGCTATGGTACATTCAGGCTATGGTACATTCCGGTTGTGTTACATTCCGGCAATGGTACATTCAGGCAATGGTACATTCCGGCTATGGTACATTCTGGCTATGGTACATGCAGGCTATGGGGATATGGTACATTCAGGCTATGGTACATTCAGGCAATGGTACATTCAGGCAATGGTACATTCCGGTTGTGGTACATTCCGGCAATGGTACATTCCGGCCATGGTACATTCTGGTACATGCAGGCTATGGGAATATGGTACATTCAGGCAATGGTACATTCAGGCTATGGTACATTCAGGCAATGGTACATTCAGGCTATGGTACATTCAGGCAATGGTACATTCAGGCTATGGTACATTCAGGCAATGGTACATTCCGGCTATGGTACATTCAGGCTATGGTACATTCCGGCTATGGTACATTCCGACAAAGGTATATTCCGACAAAGGTACATTTCGGCTATGGTACATTCCGGCTATGGTACATTCCGGCTTTGGTACATTCTGGCTGGCGTCCATTCCGGCTATCGTACATTCCGGTTGTGGTACATTCAGGCTATGGTACATTCCGGCTATGGTACATTCAGGCTATGGTACATTCAGGCAATGGTACATTCAGGCTATGGTACATTCAGGCTATGGTACATTCAGGCAATGGTACATTCCGGCTATGGTACATTCAGGCTATAGTACATTCAGGCAATGGTACATTCAGGCAGTGGTACATTCATGCAATGGTACATTCAGGCTATGGTACATTCAGGCAATGGTACATTCAGGCAATGGTACATTCAGGCTATGGTACATTCATGCAATGGTACATTCAGGCAATGGTACATTCAGGCAATGGTACATTCAGGCAATGGTACATTCCGGCTATGGTACATTCAGGCAATGGTACATCCAGGCTGTGGTACATTCAGGCAATGGTACATCCAGGCTGTGGTACATTCAGGTTATGGTACATTCCGGTTGTTGTACATTCTGGCTATGGTACATGCAGGCTATGGTACATTCCGGCAATGGTACATTCCGGCAATGGTACATTCAGGCAATGGTACAATCAAGCATTCGCTCAAATGAGCAACCGGTAGCGACGTCAAATAAACTAAAATAAATAAAAACATTTGTATCATGAAGGGAAATGAAATCAGCTGAATTGTTTGTATAGTTTCTTTGCTGGGTATTAATGAATCATTAATTTATATAGATTGGGAGCTTGCTAACCACGTTCAATACCAGCGGATACGACAAGCATTGTTCAAACAGTAACCGCATTCAGGGGAACGTATCGTATCACCTCTAGGAGAGATAAAGGTAGTGGATTTGTGGGACGATTTATTGAGGATATGCTGGGGTTGTAAGATCCGTGTTCTGTTTTGGTCTAGATTATTTTATGTTAGTTTATAAGCTTTATAGAAATTTCTTTTAACTGGATTGAATAAGAGAGAATAGTTCCTACCGACACGAGACTACCTCATTGCCATGGGCATAGATAATGATGCGACTGGTGCTACATTGTCGACCCAATCATTCAAAATATGTAACAATGTCACACCACTAATGGTGGTTTGGCCACCGTGACTCGGTATGTGTGTGTTTTACGTTTATTTATCGTCGCTACCGGTTGCCCATATGATCGACGCCTCCTGAAGAGATTAGTTATTTTAGATTTTGGAGGATAGTGCATGATACAGACAGAGACCAATTCCAGAATCTCCTCTGGATCTTTTACGTGCACGGTGTAAAGCACCGACACGAGACCTGGGTTTAACGTCCCATCTGAAAGACTGTTAATTTTATTAGGGTCAGACGGGGGATCTAATCTGCGATCCCTGGATTACCAGTCCAGCGTGTTACCACTGGACTACAGATCCGTGACTCGGTAGGTCTACCAGTTGTTATTTATACATCCACCAGTTAGTGTCATAATTATCATTATGATTATTAGTAACGGAGACATATCGACAATGGCACCATAAACTCGGCATATGTGTATCATGTAGTAGGTTTATGTGCCGAGTTCATTGTGTCGTTGTCGACAGACCAGATCTTGACTCGCCAGCTATGTCGCACCAATATGAAATTGGTAGCTACGCCCTTGCAATTTTATGAGAAAATACATCGCCCTGAGGGAGATAGTATAGGCAAACTGGAATTAAATGTTTTGCCTAAGAAGTCTGCCGTCGAAGTTGAACAAACACTAAATACAAATACATCATTTTAAGGAATGAATCTCTGGTTAGTAGTTTCCATCTAGATATGAACTACATTGGGTGTGGTTAAAGTGTGTCGTGGTCGAAGGCATCCACGCTAACCATAAGCACGCCTAATGTAGTTCATACCCCGATGGAAACTATTAACACTCGATTCATTAATTATACTTACATTAATTATTCGTTTCAATGACACAAAGGAAAATTTAGAACAATTTGCATTTAAAATGTTTTAGTCCATATTTGCAACTTACCGTGTGACGGAACGGGTAAATAGATCATCCTTGGAACAGCGTAAGCAGTAAGACACGCATTTTCTCGTTTTCTTCTTGGCTAACACTGCGAATGCGCATGCCCGTAACTTTGAGTGCGCATGTCAACTGCATACCATTAATTGGGAACCCTCATACGAAAATGTATGCACCAGGGCACATACGTTCATCGAAGGAAATGCAATTGCGATGTCAATATAATACCATGCAAGCTTCTTCTATTAAACATAATTATAGATAGCCAACCAGCAAGCTTCTTCTATAAAACAGAATTATAGATAGCCAACCAGCAAGCTTCTTCTATAAAACAGAATTATAGATAGCCAATCAGCAAGCTTCTTCTATAAAACAGAATTATAGATAGCCAATCAGCATGCTTCTTCTATAAAACAGAATTATAGATAGCCAATCAGCAAGCTTCTTCTATAAAACAGAATTATAGATAGCCAACCAGCAAGCTTCTTCTATAAAACAGAATTATAGATAGCCAACCAGCAAGCTTCTTCTATAAAACAGAATTATAGATAGCCAACCTGCAATCTTCTTCTATAAAACAGAATTATAGATAGCCAACCTGCAAGCTTCTTCTATAAAACAGAATTATAGATAGCCAACCTGCAAGCTTCTTCTATAAAACAGAATTATAGATAGCCAATCAGCATGCTTCTTCTATAAAACAGAATTATAGATAGCCAATCAGCATGCTTCTTCTATAAAACAGAATTATAGATAGCCAATCAGCAAGCTTTTTCTATAAAACAGAATTATAGATAGCCAACCAGCAAGCTTCTTCTATAAAACAGAATTATAGATAGCCAACCAGCAAGCTTCTTCTATAAGACAGAATTATAGATAGCCAACCTGCAAGCTTCTTCTATAAGACAGAATTATAGATAGCCAACCTGCAAGCTTCTTCTATAAAACAGAATTATAGATAGCCAACCAGCAAGCTTCTTCTATAAAACAGAATTATAGATAGCCAACCTGCATGCTTCTTCTATAAAACAGAATTATAGATAGCCAATCAGCAAGCTTCTTCTATAAAACAGAATTATAGGTAGCCAATCAGCAAGCTTCTTCTATAAAACAGAATTATAGATAGCCAATCAGCAAGCTTCTTCTATTAAACAGAATTATAGCCAATCATACAAGTCCTGTCCAGTTTGATAATAATTGTATTCTAAATATTCAATACACAATGCAAAACAATTGAATAAACTTGCATAGTTACGTATATCATCAGTGATCCAGTGGTAGAGCATCGAATTTGGAAATAGCGCCGGGTTCGATACTCAGTCATGTCACGTAAGTGGTGTCATTGAGTAATCATCTCACGTACATTGCTTAGTACTGGTTAACCGCTTAGGTCGCCTAAGCCTGCACAGGAAAGCATGTCTAGATCCACGTAAGGGGTTTGACATTAATGGAACATACATTGATGTGACTGTCACAGTCAAATTCTCGGTTCCAAATAACACATGCAGTTCTGTAAACTCCAGGGCTTCTTGCTTGACGTTAGACACCAGTAAGTCATGGCGTTACCATGAACGTTTTTCACCATTTCCAAATGTATACAACACCGGTTCAAAATGGAACGTGTATGGATCCTAGCTGTCATATAGGGCTGTTTACTCATGAATGCGCCGGAGCAGGTAGCACTGAAATAAATTAACAAAAAGTCTTAATAAATAAACGCCACAATCACAATAAGAAATGCAAACAGTCTCTTGTTCTACACTAAAACATCATCAAAGTATGGTCTTCTTGTTTGCATAAACTACTTTCTGCTACAACGACCAATTCATTCAGTGGGGTCAACACGAATAGATCAACTGACCTTCCGCATGTATCTGCTAGTATACATTTCCGAAGGAAGCCGATGACGAAGTCCGAGGGCGCATTCCGTCAATTTCAGTCATATACTTATGTTTGTTATTGGTCCTTGAAAACCTCGGACATGTTTTATGCCTGGCCTCATGTTTTAATTAATCAATGTATCATTATACAAACATACACGGCATCGCAGACGATACCCGCAGCGTGTTCGCACTATTGAGCGGACCTATCCTATTTAGATTGTTCGCACTACTAATAAACACTTCGTTGTCTTATATGAATTTCAAGAATGGGGATTAGAACACAGCGAACACATTACGTCACTTAAGCTGAAAATATGTACACACATTTTGGAAATAGCCGTAAAAAATATATGGAAAGCAAACTTTTCATATTTATGGTAATAATTTGATTATTCTATTTTGAAAGATAGAATATATTACGTTTATGCAACTTCCGTGTTTTTGTAAAACCGGTAGTGGATCTTCGTATACAGCTACATCGGTGTATTGTGTTCAATACTACAGCAGCATACAGGACCACCTGTAATGCCGTATACTGGATCACATACAGCGCCACCACGGCATGCCTGGAATATAGCAGAGCAGACGACATTCGCTGATGTTTACATTGGTAAGATACCATTAAAACGTAACTGTATTATAGTTTTAACATTTAAATTTGAATATTGTTAAGCTCGATACATGGATAGTACATGTACATACCTTTCGTTCGAGCATATAGTACATGTACAGTTGATGATAGCGCAGTGGTAGCGCGTTCGCTTCAGGTGCGAACGACATCGAGTTCACGTCCAGCTCTAGCCGTTAGGAGTGTGCCATTAGGCAAGGCATTTAAATTCCACGTTGCCTCTTCTCTCTCCCTCGTGGCGATGGGTTCCATCAGGAATGAGGTCTCGAGAGCGTGATTAATATAAGTTATAGGAACTTGTTTCGCAATCGGAGCTAAAATAAATTTGTATAAAATAAAGAAAATGTTTAATTTGAGACAATAGTACATACCTGGTGTGTTTTACGTTTATTTATCGTCGCTACCGGTTACCCATATGAGAGACGACTCCTGGAGAGATTAGTCATTTTAAATTGTGCAGGATAGTGCAATGATTCAGACAGACCCATTCCAGAGTCCCCCCTCGTTCTTTTACGTACACGGTGTAAAGCACCGACATGAGACCGCGGTTTAATGTCCCACCTGAAAGACTGTTCATTTTATTAGTGTCAGACGGGGGATCGAACCTGCGATCTCTGGATTACAATTCCAACGTGTTAACCACTGGACTACAGCTCCGTCGTTCGAGAATATAGTACATGTACATACCTTTCGTTCGAGAATATAGTACATGTACATACCTTTCGTTGGAGAATATAGTATCTGTACATACCTTTCGTTGGAGAATATAGTATCTGTACATACCTTTCGTTCGAGAATATAGTACATGTACATACCTTTCGTTGGAGAATATAGTATCTGTACATACCTTTCGTTCGAGAATATAGTACATGTACATACATTTCGTTCGAGAATATAGTATCTGTACATACCTTTCGTTCGAGAATATAGTACATGTACATACATTTCGTTCGAGAATATAGTACATGTACATACCTTTCGTTCGAGAATATAGGATGTAGTTATTTTCCTGATCATTTTATTCTGCCTGGGTACCATTTAAATATGCTTGGATATGACCTAACTTATTTGTATGTAAAGTGTCAAACCTATGGTTTATTAAAATGTGCTTAAAAACAAAAAGTTGGTTTTGAAATCGAAACCACTTGCCCAAACCCCAAGTGTGTGTGGATAATATGGGCACACAGTATAATTTATTACATGTTTGTCTTGTATTCCTGCGTAGGTAGCATAATATATAACCAAGAACATCTAAATCAGTTATAGAACATACATTATTCTACGCTTAGAAGTAATAAACTTTGTTTTTACAGACTGAAATCGGCCATAATTTGACAGCGATAAAGTGACAGGTCGTTGCGTGGTTTTCTATCAGAGAGACACAGACGCCATTATGCAGAGGTTACACAAACGTGGACCTAAACATTTAGAGAGAACGTTGTTTATCAATCACAAGGAGGACCTGATGCTCGATGATAAACTACACGATCTAACACTCCAGTCGAGACTTAGAATTATGGAAATGGACAGGGAACGTATCAAGGTTAGAGATGAGTGGAGAAACAGCCGGAAACGACAATTGACTATAAACGAGGCTATGATCGATGTACATGGACCGGATGGCGATGTTTTTCCGTTAGGAGGCGGGCCTCAAAATTCAGTCAGAAAAATGTCATTGTGTCAAAATATGAAAACCTATTCCAAAAGGCTGAATGAAACTCTGGATATGGAGACAAATATGAGATTGTCGACGCCAGCACCCCAACAAATTAACGCCGGTGATGCGCACGCGCAGCAGCCAACTATCTCAAGGAGCATGTCATTTATCCAGCCGCATGGACATACACGGGCTTCCCTGACGAAACAGTTCACTAAGCAACCCATCATTCCCAAAACGTGTGAATATAACATACACAAACATGAAAGAAACCTGACGGTGCGACGGGATTCAAATGGCGCTATTGGAAAGTACGTTCTTGATGAATTTCAGAAAATGTCAGAAGTTGTACCCGGAATTCTTCGCGCGCTTGCTAAGAAGAAAGAACAGCAACAAGAGGCGGACGAACGCTTGAGATTGCGGGACATGAAAAATGAGATAAATGTTGATTTAGCCATTGACAATTTAATTGATTATGAACCAGATATGAACAAAGTGAGAAAGACCGTCAGTTCTGTGAAGAAATTAAGGCACAGAATGGCAGCAAGTAAAAAACTTGAAGCCTCCAAACCGCAGAAATCTCTAGAAGAAATGATACGCGACAAAACACAGAATCTTGGGGAATACAACGAATACACCGACGGTACCTGCGCCCTGATGAAAAGACGTTTAGAAAAGAAGCGACGAGAATCCACGCCATTTGTAATGAACACTTCGTTTATGCAGCGTCGGCAATCTGCGATGATCGGAACCGGCGGCCCGCCGTCAAGACGTGGTTCATTGGCACCAGATCAGCTAATACGCATTGGATCAGCTACCACGATGCAGTTTCCAGCACCGCTAACACGTAGCTCTACGACGCTTAGCTTAGCATCTACAAATCGACTGAACTCATTTAGAATGGATTCAGAGGACGAGTCGCCATTTATTGACGAAGATTTATTAGTGAACAGACAACGTGTTCTCGCAGAGCTGGACAAATACAGCTCCATCAAGGAACGGGTTAATCAGTTTGTGGGCTGACAAAGTATGAGAACTACATGCATACATGTACATACTTATATTTACACTCAGCTCAGCTATGACGGAACAGGTGGATAAGTAGTCCATTGGTTAACACGTTGGGCTGTGAATCAAGGGGTGGCAGGTTCGATCCCCCGTCTGTTGCTAATCTTTCAGATGGGACTTTAAACAGAGGTCTCGTGTCGGTGCTTTACACCGTACACATAAAAGAACCAGAGGAGATTCTGGAATGGGTCTCTGTCTGTATCATTGCACTATCCTCGAAACTCTAAAATGACTAATTTCTTCAGGAGGCGTCGCTCATATGGGCAACCGGTAGCGACGATAAATAAACGTAAAACACACACGTATGACTGATTTTAAGCGGCTAGTTGCCCCACTACGCAATGCCATGTTTCATCAAACATATATAGATGTTGGAAGATACGACTAAGATAGATCTTAAACACAGGGGCGTAGCTCCAATATGGCACTGAAGCCCCAGGCCTGCAAATTGTCACACAAATGAAAAATCGAAATACACTAAAAATTGCAATAAAAGGTGGAGGGGTGTTAACATTTCACCATTGTATAGAATCTAGACCAGCGGTCACATTTCTCACCACGCGATCTATGCATTGCAATGTTAGACTTTGTGGTTTCAATATGAACGTACATTAAAACGTGCCAGAGTACACAATCAAGCTTCTAGGATTCTAAGCTTTCCGGAGTGAGTATGCCCTCAGACCCATCCAGCACCACCGTACCGTCGGTGCCCAATTTATTAGTCGGGCTTACAAATTCAAATAGGTTAGCTACTACACACACATTTTCTAAATGCTATCTGCTCTTTGTTCTGATACTCCACACGAGTTTCATCAACATTAAACAAAGGTGGTTCAGGAAGAGTAGAAACCAGAATAGACAGATGGTGTAACATCCCATCTTTGTTCCGAACACAGTAGCTATAGTTATCTCCCCTGACATTCAAAAACACTGGCTCTAGTTATCTCCCCTGACGTTCCAAACACAGTGGCTCTAGTTATCTCCCCTGACGGTACACACACAGTGGCTCTAGTTATTTCCACTGACGTTCCAAACACAGTGGCTCTAGTTATCTCCCCTGACGTTCCAAACACAGTGGCTCTAGTTATCTCCACTGACGGGTCAAACACAGTGGCTCTAGTTATCTCCCCTGACGTTCCAAACACAGTGGCTCTACTTATCTCCACTGACGGTTCAAACACAGTGGCTCTAGTTATTTCCCATGACGTTCCAAACACAGTGGCTCTAGTTATCTCCACTGACGGTACAAACACAGTGGCTCTAGTTATCTCCACTGATGGTCCAAACACAGTGGCTCTAGTTATCTCCACTGACGTTCCGAACACAGTGGCTCTAGATATCTCCACTGACGTTCCGAACACAGTGGCTCTAGTTATCTCCACTGACGGTCCAAACACAGTGGCTCTAGTTATCTCCACTGACGGTCCAAACACAGTAGCTCTAGTTAACTCCCCTGACATTCCGAACACAGTGGCTCTAGTTATCTCCACTAACGGTCCAAACACAGTGGCTCTAGTTATGTCCACTGACGGTCCAAACACAGTGGCTCTAGTTATCTCCACTGACGGTCCAAACACAGTGGCTCTAGTTATCTCCACTGACGGTCCAAACACAGTGGCTCTAGTTAACTCCCCTGACATTCCGAACACAGTGGCTCTAGTTATCTCCACTAACGGTCCAAACACAGTGGCTCTAGTTATCTCCACTGACGTTCCAAACACAGTGGCTCTAGTTATCTCCCATGACGTTCCAAACACAGTGGCTCTAGTTATCTCCCCGACGTTCCGAACACAGTGGCTCTAGTTATCTCCACTGACGGTACACACACAGTGGCTCTAGTTATCTCCCCTGACGGTACACACACAGTGGCTCTAGTTATCTCCCCTGACGTTCCAAACACAGTGGCTCTAGTTATCTCCACTGACGGTTCAAACAAAGTGGCTCTAGTTATCTCCACTGACGTTCCGAACACACTGGCTCTAGTTATCTCCACTGACGTTCCGAACACAGTGGCTCTAATTATCTCACCTGACGTTCCGAACACAGTGGCTCTAGTTATCTCTACTGACGTTCCGAACACAGTGGCTCTAGTTATCTCCCCTGACGGTACACACACAGGGGCTCTAGTTATCTCCACTGACGGTCCAAACACAGTGGCTCTAGTTATCTCCCCTGACGGTACGGTACACACACAGTGGCTCTAGTTATCTCCACTGACGTTCCAAACACAGGGGCTCTAGTTATCTCCCCTGACAGTACACACACAGTGGCTCTAGTTATCTCCCCTGACGGTACACACACAGTGGGTCTAGTTATCTCCACTGACGGTCCAAACACAGTGGCTCTAGTTATCTCCCCTGACGGTACACACACAGGGGCTCTAGTTACCTCCAATGACGGTCCAAACACAGTGGCTCTAGTTACCTCCACTGACGGTCCAAACACAGTTGCTCTAGTTATCTCCACTGACGGTCCAAACACAGTGGCTCTAGTTATCTCCACTGACGGTCCAAACACAGTGGCTCTAGTTATCTCCACTGACGGTACACACGCAGTGGCTCTAGTTATCTCCCCTGACCGTACACACACAGTGGCTCTAGTTATCTACCCTGACGGTACACACACAGTGGCTCTAGTTATCTCCACTGACGGTCCAAACACAGTGGCTCTAGTTATCTCCCCTGACGTTCCGAACACAGTGGCTCTAGTTATCTCCCCTGACGGTACACACGCAGTGGCTCTAGTTATCTTCCCTGACGGTACACACACAGTGGCTCTAGTTATCTCCCCTGACGGTACACACACAGTGGCTCTAGTTATCTCCACTGACGGTCCAAACACAGTGGTTCTAGTTATATCCACTAACGTTCCAAACACAGTGGCTCTAGTTATCTCCACTGACGATCCAAACACAGAGGCTCTAGTTATCTCCACTGACGGTCCAAACACAGTGGCTCTAGTTATCTCCACTGACGGTCCAAACACAGTAGCTCTAGTTATCTCCACTGACGGTCCAAACACAGTGGCTCTAGTTATCTCCCCTGACGGTACACACACAGTGGCTCTAGTTATCTCCACTGACGTTCCGAACACAGTGGCTCTAGTTATCTCCCCTGACGGTCCAACCACAGTGGCTCTAGTTATCTCCACTGACGTTCCGAACACACAGTGGCTCTAGTTATCTCCACTGACGTTCCGAACACAGTGGCTCTAGTTATCTCCACTGACGTTCCGAACACAGTGGCTCTAGTTATCTCCACTGACGTTCCGAACACAGTTGCTCTAGTTATCTCCACTGACGTTCCGAACAAAGTGGCTCTAGTTATCTCCCCTGACGTTCCGAACACAGTTGCTCTAGTTATCTCCACTGACGTTCCGAACACAGTAGCTCTAGATATCTCCACTGACGTTCCGAACACAGTGGATCTAGTTATCTCCCCTGACGGTACACACACAGTGGCTCTAGTTATCTCCCCTGACGGTACACACACAGTGGCTCTAGTTATCTCCCCTGACGGTCCAAACACAGTGGCTCTAGTTATCTCCCCTGACAGTACACACACAGTGGCTCTAGTTATCTCCCCTGACGCTACACACACAGTGGGTCTAGTTATCTCCACTGACGGCCCAAACACAGTGGCTCTAGTTATCTCCCCTGACGGTACACACACATGGGGCTCTAGTTACCTCCACTGACGGTCCAAACACAGTGGCTCTAGTTACCTCCACTGACGGTCCAAACACAGTTGCTCTAGTTATCTCCACTGACGGTCCAAACACAGTGGCTCTAGTTATCTCCACTGACGGTCCAAACACAGTGGCTCTAGTTATCTCCACTGACGGTACACACGCAGTGGCTCTAGTTATCTCCCCTGACCGTACACACACAGTGGCTCTAGTTATCTACCCTGACGGTACACACACAGTGGCTCTAGTTATCTCCCCTGACGTTCCGAACACAGAGGCTCTAGTTATCTCCCCTGACGGTACACACGCAGTGGCTCTAGTTATCTTCCCTGACGGTACACACACAGTGGCTCTAGTTATCTCCCCTGACGGTACACACACAGTGGCTCTAGTTATCTCCACTGACGGTCCAAACACAGTGGTTCTAGTTATCTCCATTGACGTTCCGAACACAGTGGCTCTAGTTATCTCCACTGACGATCCAAACACAGTGGCTCTAGTTATCTCCACTGACGGTCCAAACACAGTGGCTCTAGTTATCTCCACTGACGGTCCAAACACAGTAGCTCTAGTTATCTCCACTGACGGTCCAAAAACAGTGGCTCTAGTTATCTCCCCTGACGGTACACACACAGTGGCTCTAGTTATCTCCACTGACGTTCCGAACACAGTGGCTCTAGTTATCACCCCTGACAGTACACACACAGTGGCTCTAGTTATCTCCACTGACGGTCCAACCACAGTGGCTCTAGTTATCTCCATTGACGTTCCGAACACACAATGGCTCTAGTTATCTCCACTGACGTTCCGAACACAGTGGCTCTAGTTATCTCCACTGACGTTCCGAACACAGTGGCTCTATTTATCTCCACTGACGTTCCGAACACAGTTGCTCTAGTTATCTCCACTGACGTTCCGAACAAAGTGGCTCTAGTTATCTCCCCTGACGTTCCGAACACAGTTGCTCTAGTTATCTCCACTGACGTTCCGAACACAGTAGCTCTAGATATCTCCACTGACGTTCCGAACACAGTGGATCTAGTTATCTCCCCTGACGGTACACACACAGTGGCTCTAGTTAATTCCACTGACGTTCCAAACACAGGGGCTCTAGTTATCTCCCCTGACAGTACACACACAGTGGCTCTAGTTATCTCCCCTGACAGTACACACACAGTGGCTCTAGTTATCTCCCCTGACGGTACACACACAGTGGCTCTAGTTATCTCCACTGACGGTCCAAACACAGTGGTTTTAGTTATCTCCCCTGACGGTACACACACAGGGGCTCTAGTTATCTCCACTGACGGTCCAAACACAGTGGCTCTAGTTACCTCCACTGACGGTCCAAACACAGTGGCTCTAGTTATCTCCACTGACGGTCAAAACACACTGGCTCTAGTTATCTCCACTGACGGTCCAAACACAGTGGCACTAGTTATCTCCACTGACGGTACACACGCAGTGGCTCTAGTTATCTCCCCTGACAGTACACACACAGTGGCTCTAGTTATCTCCACTGACGGTACACACGCAGTGGCTCTAGTTATCTCCCCTGACAGTACACACACAGTGGCTCTAGTTATCTCCACTGACGTTCCAAACACAGTGGCTATAGTTATCTCCCCTGACGTTCCGAACACAGTGGCTCTAGTTATCTCCACTGACGTTCCGAACACAGTTGCTATAGTTATCTCCACTGACGTTCCGAACAAAGTGGCTCTAGTTATCTCCCCTGACGTTCCGAACACAGTGGCTCTAGTTATCTCCACTGACGTTCCGAACACAGTTGCTCTAGTTATCTCCACTGACGTTCCGAACAAAGTGGCTCTAGTTATCTCCCCTGACGTTCCGAACACAGTTGCTCTAGTTATCTCCACTGACGTTCCGAACACAGTAGCTCTAGATATCTCCACTGACGTTCCGAACACAGTGGATCTAGTTATCTCCCCTGACGGTACACACACAGTGGCTCTAGTTATCTCCCCTGACGGTACACACACAGTGGCTCTAGTTATCTCCCCTGACGGTCCAAACACAGTGGCTCTAGTTATCTCCCCTGACAGTACACACACAGTGGCTCTAGTTATCTCCCCTGACGCTACACACACAGTGGGTCTAGTTATCTCCACTGACGGCCCAAACACAGTGGCTCTAGTTATCTCCCCTGACGGTACACACACATGGGGCTCTAGTTACCTCCACTGACGGTCCAAACACAGTGGCTCTAGTTACCTCCACTGACGGTCCAAACACAGTTGCTCTAGTTATATCCACTGACGGTCCAAACACAGTGGCTCTAGTTATCTCCACTGACGGTCCAAACACAGTGGCTCTAGTTATCTCCACTGACGGTACACACGCAGTGGCTCTAGTTATCTCCCCTGACCGTACACACACAGTGGCTCTAGTTATCTACCCTGACGGTACACACACAGTGGCTCTAGTTATCTCCACTGACGGTCCAAACACAGTGGCTCTAGTTATCTCCCCTGACGTTCCGAACACAGTGGCTCTAGTTATCTCCCCTGACGGTACACACGCAGTGGCTCTAGTTATCTTCCCTGACGGTACACACACAGTGGCTCTAGTTATCTCCCCTGACGGTACACACACAGTGGCTCTAGTTATCTCCACTGACGGTCCAAACACAGTGGTTCTAGTTATCTCCACTGACGTTCCGAACACAGTGGCTCTAGTTATCTCCACTGACGATCCAAACACAGTGGCTCTAGTTATCTCCACTGACGGTCCAAACACAGTGGCTCTAGTTATCTCCACTGACGGTCCAAAAACAGTGGCTCTAGTTATCTCCCCTGACGGTACACACACAGTGGCTCTAGTTATCCCCCTGACGTACACACACAGTGGCTCTAGTTATCTCCTGACGTTCACACACAGTGGCTCTAGTTATCTCCACTGACGTTCCAAACACAGTGGCTCTAGTTATCTCCACTGACGTTCCGAACACAGTGGCTCTAGTTATCTCCACTGACGTTCCGAACACAGTGGCTCTAGTTATCTCCACTGACGTTCCGAACAGTGGCTCTAGTTATCTCCCCTGACGTTCCGAACACAGTGGCTCTAGTTATCTCCACTGACGGTCCAAACACAGTGGCTCTAGTTATCTCCCCTGACGGTCCAAACACAGTGGCTCTAGTTATCTCCACTGACGGTCCAAACACAGTGGCTCTAGTTATCTCCACTGACGTCCAAACACAGGGCTCTAGTTATCTCCCTGACGTTCCACACAGTGGCTCTAGTTATCTCCACTGACGTTCCAACACAGTGGCTCTAGTTATCTCCCCTGACGGTACACACACAGTGGCTCTAGTTATCTCCACTGACGTCCAAACACAGTGGATCTAGTTATCTCCCCTGACGGTACACACACAGGGGCTCTAGTTATCTCCACTGACGGTCCAAACACAGTGGCTCTAGTTACCTCCACTGACGGTCCAAACACAGTGGCTCTAGTTATCTCCACTGACGGTCAAAACACACTGGCTCTAGTTATCTCCACTGACGGTCCAAACACAGTGGCACTAGTTATCTCCACTGACGGTACACACGCAGTGGCTCTAGTTATCTCCCCTGACAGTACACACACAGTGGCTCTAGTTATCTCCACTGACGGTACACACGCAGTGGCTCTAGTTATCTCCCCTGACAGTACACACACCGTGGCTCTAGTTATCTCCACTGACGTTCCAATCACAGTGGCTATAGTTATCTCCCCTGACGTTCCGAACACAGTGGCTCTAGTTATCTCCCCTGACGGTACACACGCAGTGGCTCTAGTTATCTCCCCTGACGGTACACGCACAGTGGCTCTAGTTATCTCCCCTGACGGTACACACACAGTGGCTCTAGTTATCTCCACTGACGTTCCGAACACAGTGGCTCTAGTTATCTCCACTGACGGTCCAAACACAGTGGCTCCAGTTATCTCCACTGACGGTCCAAACACAGTGGCTCTAGTTATCTCCACTGACGTTCCAAACACAGTACCTCTAGTTATCTCCACTGACGGTCCAAACACAGTGGCTCTAGTTATCTCCCCTGACGTTCGGAACACAGTGGCTCTAGTTATCTCCCCGGACGGTACACACGCAGTGGCTCTAGTTATCACCCCTGATGTTCCAAACACAATGGCTCTAGTTACCTCCACTGACGGTCCAAACACAGTGGCTCTAGTTATCTCCCCTGACGTTCGAAACACAGTGGCTCTAGTTACCTCCCCTGACGTTCCAAACACAGTGGCTCTAGTTACCTCCCCTGACGTTCCAAAACACAGTGGCTCTAGTTACCTCCACTGATGTTCCAAAACAGTGGCTCTAGTTACCTCCCCTGACGTTCCAAACAAAGTGGCTCTAGTTACCACCACTGACGTTCGAAACACAGGGGCTCTACTTATCTCCCCTGACGGTTCAAACAGCTTCTAGGAATCTAAGCATTCCGGAGTGAGTATGCCCTCAGACCCATCCAGCACCACCGTACCATCGGTGCCCAATTTATTAGTCGGGCTTACAAATTCAAATAGGTTAGCTACTACACACACATTTTCTAAATGCTATCTGCTCTTTGTTCTGATACTCCACACGAGTTTCATCAACATTAAACAAAAGTGGTTCAGGAAGAGAAGAAACCAGAATAGACAGATGGTGTAACATCCCATCTTTGTTCCGAACACAGTAGCTATAGTTATCTCCCCTGACATTCAAAAACACTGGCTCTAGTTATCTCCCCTGACGTTCCAAAACACAGGGGCTCTAGTTATCTCCACTGACGGTCCAAAACACAGGGGCTCTAGTTACCTCCACTGACGTTCCAAAACACAGTGGCTCTAGTTATCTCCCTTGATGGTTCAAACAGTGGCTCTAGATATCTCCCCTCACGTTCCAAACACAGGGGCTCTAGTTACCTCCAATGACGTTCCGAACACAGTGGCTCTAGTTATCTCCCACAATGTTCCAGACCACAGTGGCTCTAGTTATCTCCCCTGACGTTCCGAACACAGTGGCTCTAGTTATCTCCCCTGACGGTACACACGCAGTGGCTCTAGTTATATCCCCTGACGGTACACACACAGTGGCTTTAGTTATCTCCACTGACGTTCCGAACAAAGTGGCTCTAGTTATCTCCCCTGACGTTCCGAACACAGTTGCTCTAGTTATCTCCACTGACGTTCCGAACACAGTGGATCTAGTTATCTCCCCTGACGGTACACACACAGTGGCTCTAGTTAATTCCACTGACGTTCCAAACACAGGGGCTCTAGTTATCTCCCCTGACGGTACACACACAGTGGCTCTAGTTATCTCCACTGACGGTCCAAACACAGTGGTTCTAGTTATCTCCCCTGACGGTACACACACAGGGGCTCTAGTTATCTCCACTGACGGTCCAAACACAGTGGCTGTAGTTACCTCCACTGACGGTCCAAACACACTGGCTCTAGTTATCTCCACTGACGGTCCAAACACAGTGGCACTAGTTATCTCCACTGAGGGTACACACGCAGTGGCGCTAGTTATCTCCCCTGACAGTACACACACAGTGGCTCTAGTTATCTCCACTGACGGTACACACGCAGTGGCTCTAGTTATCTCCCCTGACAGTACACGCACAGTGGCTCTAGTTATCTCCACTGACGTTCCAAACACAGTGGCTATAGTTATCTCCCCTGACGTTCCGAACACAGTGGCTCTAGTTATCTACCCTGACGGTACACACGCAGTGGCTCTAGTTATCTCCCCTGACGGTACACGCACAGTGGCTCTAGTTATCTCCCCTGACGGTACACACACAGTGGCTCTAGTTATCTCCACTGACGTTCCGAACACAGTGGCTCTAGTTATCTCCACTGACTGTCCAAACACAGTGGCTCTAGTTACCTCCACTGACGGTCCAAACACAGTGGCTCTAGTTATCTCCACTGACGTTCCGAACACAGTGGCTCTAGTTATCTCCCCTGACGGTACTCACGCAGTGGCTCTAGTTATCTCCCCTGACGGTACACACACAGTGGCTCTAGTTATCACCCCTGATGTTCCAAACACAATGGCTCTAGTTACCTCCACTGACGGTCCAAACACAGTGGCTCTAGTTATCTCCACTGACGGTCCAAACACAGTGGCTCTAGTTATCTCCACTGACGGTCCAAACACAGTGGCTCTAGTTACCTCCACTGACCGTCCACACCACAGTGGCTCTAGTTATCTCCCCTGACATTCCAAAACATAGTGGCTCTAGTTACCTCCCCTGACGTTCGAAACACAGTGGCTCTAGTTACCTCCCCTGACGTTCCAAACACAGTGGCTCTAGTTACCTCCCCTGACGTTCCAAAACACAGTGGCTCTAGTTAACTCCACTGATGTTCCAAAACAGTGGCTCTAGTTACCTCCCCTGACGTTCCAAACAAAGTGGCTCTAGTTACCACCACTGACGTTCGAAACACAGGGGCTCTACTTATCTCCCCTGACGGTTCAAACAGCTTCTAGGAATCTAAGCTTTCCGGAGTGAGTATGCCCTCAGACCCATCCAGCACCACCGTACTGTCGGTGCCCAATTTATTAGTCGGGCTTACAAATTCAAATAGGTTAGCTACTACACACACATTTTCTAAATGCTATCTGCTCTTTGTTCTGATACTCCACACGAGTTTCATCAACATTAAACAAAAGTGGTTCAGGAAGAGAAGAAACCAGAATAGACAGATGGTGTAACATCCCATCTTTGTTCCGAACACAGTAGCTATAGTTATCTCCCCAGACATTCAAAAACACTGGCTCTAGTTATCTCCCCTGACGTTCCAAAACACAGGGGCTCTAGTTATCTCCACTGACGGTCCAAAACACAGGGGCTCTAGTTACCTCCACTGACGTTCCAAAACACAGTGGCTCTAGTTATCTCCCTTGATGGTTCAAACAGTGGCTCTAGATATCTCCCCTCACGTTCCAAACACAGTGGCTCTAGTTACCTCCACTGACGTTCCGAACACAGTGGCTCTAGTTATCTCCCACAATGTTCCAAACCACAGTGGCTCTAGTTATCTCCCCTGACGTTCCGAACACAGTGGCTCTAGTTATCTCCCCAGACGGTACACACGCAGTGGCTCTAGTTATCTCCCCTGACGGTACACACACAGTGGCTCTAGTTATCTCCACTGATGGTCCGAACACAGTAGCTCTAGTTATCTCCACTAACGGTCCAAACACAGTGGCTCTAGTTATCTCCCCTGACGTTCCGAACACAGTGGCTCTAGTTATCTCCCGTGACGATACACACGCATTGGCTCTAGTTATCTCCCCTGACGTTACACACACAGTGGCTCTAGTTATCACCCGTGATGTTCCAAACACAGTGGCTCTAGTTACCTCCACTGACGGTCCAAACACAGTGGCACTAGTTATCTCCACTGACGGTCCAAACACAGTGGCTCTAGTTATCTCCACTGACGGTCCAAACACAGTGGCTCTAGTTACCTCCACTGACCGTCCAAACCACAGTGGCTCTAGTTACCTCCCCTGACATTCCAAAACACAGTGGCTCTAGTTACCTCCCCTGACGTTCCAAACACAGTGGCTCTAGTTACCTCCCCTGACGTTCCAAACACAGTGGCTCTAGTTACCTCCCCTGACGTTCCAAACACAGTGGCTCTAGTTACCTCCACTGACCGTCCAAACCACAGTGGCTCTAGTTATCTCCCCTGACATTCCAAAACACAGTGGCTCTAGTTACCTCCCCTGACGTTCCAAACACAGTGGCTGTAGTTATCTCCCCTGACATTGCGAACACAGTGGCTCTAGTTATCTCCTCTGACATTGCGAACACAGTGGCTCTAGTTATCTCCTCTGACATTGCGAACACAGTGGCTGTAGTTATCTCCCCTGACATTGCGAACACAGTGGCTCTAGTTATCTCCTCTGACATTGCGAACACAGTGGCTCTAGTTATCTCCTCTGACATTGCGAACACAGTGGCTCTAGTTATCTCCTCTGACATTGCGAACACAGTGGCTCTAGTTATCTCCTCTGACATTGCGAACACAGTGGCTGTAGTTATCTCCCCTGACATTGCGAACACAGTGGCTCTAGTTATCTCCTCTGACATAGCAAACATAGTGGCTCTAGTTATCTCCTCTGACATTGCGAACACAGTGGCTCTAGTTATCTCCTCTGACATTGCGAACACAGTGGCTGTAGTTATCTCCTCTGACATTGCGAACACAGTGGCTGTAGTAATCTCCTCTGACACTGCGAACACAGTGGCTGTAGTTATCTCCTCTGACATTGCGAACACAGTGGCTGTAGTTATCTCCTCTGACATTGAGAACACAGTTGCTGTAGTTATCTCCTCTGACACTACGAACACAGTGGCTGTAGTTATCTCCCTCTGACACTGCGAACACAGTGGCTGTAGTTATCTCCTCTGACATTGCGAACACAGTGGCTGTAGTTATCTCCTCTGACATGCGAACACAGTGGCTGTAGTTATCTCCTCTGACATTGCGAACACAGTGGCTGTAGTTATCTCCTCTGACATTGCGAACACAGTGGCTGTAGTTATCTCCTCTGACATTGCGAACACAGTGGCTGTAGTTATCTCCTCTGACATTGCGAACACAGTGGCTGTAGTTATCTCCTCTGACATTGCGAACACAGTGGCTGTAGTTATCTCCCCTGACATTGCGAACACAGTGGCTGTAGTTATCTCCCCTGACATTGCGAACACAGTGGCTGTAGTTATCTCCCCTGACATTGCGAACACAGTGGCTGTAGTTATCTCCACTGACATTGCGAACACAGTGGCTGTAGTTATCTCCCCTGACATTGCGAACACAGTGGCTGTAGTTATCTCCTGACATTGCGAACACAGTGGCTGTAGTTATCTCCCCTGACATTGCGAACACAGTGGCTGTAGTTATCTCCCCTGACATTGCGAACACAGTGGCTGTAGTTATCTCCCCTGACATTGCGAACAAAGTGGCTGTATTTATCTCCCCTGACATTGCGAACACAGTGGCTGTAGTTATCTCCCCTGACATTGCGAACACAGTGGCTGTAGTTATCTCCCCTGACATTGCGAACACAGTGGCTGTAGTTATCTCCTCTGACATTGTGAACACAGTGGCTCTAGTTATCTCCCCTGACATTGCGAACACAGTGGCTGTAGTTATCTCCCCTGACATTGCGAACACAGTGGCTGTAGTTATCTCCCCTGACATTGCGAACACAGTGGCTGTAGTTATCTCCTCTGACATTGCGAACACAGTGGCTGTAGTTATCTCCACTGACATTGCGAACACAGTGGCTGTAGTTATCTCCCCTGACATTGCGAACACAGTGGCTGTAGTTATCTCCTCTGACATTGCGAACACAGTGGCTGTAGTTATCTCCCCTGACATTGCGAACACAGTGGCTGTAGTTATCTCCCTGACATTGCGAACACAGTGGTTAGTTATCTCCCCTGACATTGCGAACACAGTGGCTGTAGTTATCTCCCCTGACATTGCGAACACAGTGGCTGTAGTTATCTCCCCTGACATTGCGAACACAGTGGCTGTAGTTATCTCCCCTGACATTGCGAACACAGTGGCTGTAGTTATCTCCCCTGACATTGCGAACACAGTGGCTGTAGTTATCTCCCCTGACATTGCGAACACAGTGGCTGTAGTTATCTCCCCTGACATTGCGAACACAGTGGCTGTAGTTATCTCCCCTGACATTGCGAACACAGTGGCTGTAGTTATCTTCCTCCCCTGACATTGCGAACACAGTGGCTGTAGTTATCTCCCCTGACATTGCGAACACAGTGGCTGTAGTTATCTCCCCTGACATTGCGAACACAGTGGCTGTAGTTATCTCCCCTGACATTGCGACACAGTGGCTGTAGTTATCTCCCCTGACATTGCGAACACAGTGTCTGTAGTTATCTCCTCTGACATTGCGAACACAGTGGCTGTAGTTATCTCCTCTGACATTGCGAACACAGTGGCTGTAGTTATCTCCCCTGACATTGCGAACACAGTGGCTGTAGTTATCTCCCCTGACATTGCGAACACA
Organism: Archivesica marissinica; assembly: GCA_014843695.1. Taxonomy (NCBI): domain Eukaryota; kingdom Metazoa; phylum Mollusca; class Bivalvia; order Venerida; family Vesicomyidae; genus Archivesica; species Archivesica marissinica. The sequence continues at coordinate 35,389,250 of CM026387.1, forward strand.
GTGGCTGTAGTTATCTCCTCTGACATTGCGAACACAGTGGCTGTAGTTATCTCCCCTGACATTGCGAACACAGTGGCTGTAGTTATCTCCCCTGACATTGCGAACACAGTGGCTGTAGTTATCTCCCCTGACATTGCGAACACAGTGGCTGTAGTTATCTCCCCTGACATTGCGAACACAGTGGCTGTAGTTATCTCCCCTGACATTGCGAACACAGTGGCTGTAGTTATCTCCCCTGACATTGCGAACACAGTGGCTGTAGTTATCTCCCCTGACATTGCGAACACAGTGGCTGTAGTTATCTCCCCTGACATTGCGAACACAGTGGCTGTAGTTATCTCCCCTGACATTGCGAACACAGTGGCTGTAGTTATCTCCCCTGACATTGCGAACACAGTGGCTGTAGTTATCTCCCCTGACATTGCGAACACAGTGGCTGTAGTTATCTCCCCTGACATTGCGAACACAGTGGCTGTAGTTATCTCCCTGACATTGCGAACACAGTGGCTGTAGTTATCTCCCTGACATTGCGAACACAGTGGCTGTAGTTATCTCCCCTGACATTGCGAACACAGTGGCTGTAGTTATCTCCCTGACATTGCGAACACAGTGGCTGTAGTTATCTCCCTGACATTGCGAACACAGTGGCTGTAGTTATCTCCGCTGACATTCGAACACAGTGGCTGTAGTTATCTCCCTGACATTGCGAACACAGTGGCTGTAGTTATCTCCTCTGACATTGCGAACACAGTGGCTGTAGTTATCTCCCCTGACATTGCGAACACAGTGGCTGTAGTTATCTCCCCTGACATTGCGAAAACACAGTGGCTGTAGTTATCTCCCCTGACATTGCGAACACAGTGGCTGTAGTTATCTCCTCTGACATTGCGAACACAGTGGCTGTAGTTATCTCCTCTGACATTGCGAACACAGTGGCTGTAGTTATCTCCCCTGACATTGCGAACACAGTGGCTGTAGTTATCTCCCCTGACATTGCGAACAGAGTGGCTGTAGTTATCTCCCCTGACATTGCGAACACAGTGGCTGTAGTTATCTCCCCTGACATTGCGAACACAGTGGCTGTAGTTATCTCCCCTGACATTGCGAACACAGTGGCTGTAGTTATCTCCCCTGACATTTCGAACACAGTGGCTGTAGTTATCTCCCCTGACATTGCGAACACAGTGGCTGTAGTTATCTCCCCTGACATTGCGAACACAGTGGCTGTAGTTATCTCCCCTGACATTGCGAACACAGTGGCTGTAGTTATCTCCCCTGACATTGCGAACCCAGTGGCTGTAGTTATCTCCCCTGACATTGCGAACACAGTGGCTGTAGTTATCTCCCCTGACATTGCGAACACAGTGGCTGTAGTTATCTCCTCTGACATTGCGAACACAGTGGCTGTAGTTATCTCCACTGACATTGCGAACACAGTGGCTGTAGTTATCTCCCCTGACATTGCGAACACAGTGGCTGTAGTTATCTCCCCTGACATTGCGAACACAGTGGCTGTAGTTATCTCCCCTGACATTGCGAACACAGTGGCTGTAGTTATCTCCTCTGACATTGCGAACACAGTGGCTGTAGTTATCTCCCCTGACATTGCAAACACAGTGGCTGTAGTTATCTCCCCTGACATTGCGAACACAGTGGCTGTAGTTATCTCCCCTGACATTGCGAACACAGTGGCTGTAGTTATCTCCCCTGACATTGCAACACAGTGGCTGTAGTTATCTCCCTGACATTGCGAACACAGTGGCTGTAGTTATCTCCCCTGACATTGCGAAACACAGTGGCTGTAGTATATCCCCTGACATTGCAACACAGTGGCTGTAGTTATCTCCCCTGACATTGCGAACACAGTGGCTGTAGTTATCTCCTGACATTGCGAACACAGTGGCTGTAGTTATCTCCTCTGACATTGCGAACACAGTGGCTGTAGTTATCTCCTCTGACATTGCAACACAGTGGCTGTAGTTATCTCCCCTGACATTGCGAACATAGTGGCTGTAGTATCTCCCCTGACATTGCGAACACAGTGGCTGTAGTTATCTCCTCTGACATTGCGAACACAGTGGCTGTAGTTATCTCCTCTGACATTGCGAACACAGTGGCTGTAGTTATCTCCCCTGACATTGCAAACACAGTGGCTGTAGTTATCTCCTCTGACATTGCGAACAAAGTGGCTGTAGTTATCTCCCCTGACATTGCGAACACAGTGGCTGTAGTTATCTCCTCTGACATTGCAAACACAGTGGCTCTAGTTATCTCCTCTGACATTGCGAACACAGTGGCTGTAGTTATCTCCCCTGACATTGCGAACACAGTGGCTCTAGTTATCTCCCCTGACATTGCGAACACAGATATATAAGGAATGACGTAATAATACTGGTCATGTGTTAGAGAAAATCCACATTCTGATCTGGCAGCCACTGTATCATCTCACATACGTCTTGGTACGAGGATCGAACACTGGTCGCATTGATAAGAAGCAAGCGTGGTGTAAGGTAGACGTAACATGGTTACATTTATGTTTACTCATTCCTTGTAAGTTAGACAGGTCCCTAAGCAGGTTCAATCCCCTCTGACCCTAATAAAATTAACAGTGTTTCAGATGGGACTCTAAACCGAGGTCTCGTGTCGGTGCTTTACACTAAGACCTGCAAATGAAAAAACACAAAAATACTGTTTGGTCCAAATTGCATTTTATTTTTTGTAAGTTTGTACAAAACTATCTAAAGAATTGCTCTAGCTAACACAGAATACTTGCATTCTTTCAGTCTTTTAACCCTTTCAACACCACAGGCCTCTAAATAGGCTTACAAAAAGTGTAGATCAAGATGAGCCGTCTCATCAGGATCTGCACTTTTTGCCAGTAATATTACTATTTTTAGACAAAATTACCCATTTTGATAAATGAACTTGTCCAAATGTAATTTTCTTATTAATTTATTGGTCTAAAAATATAGCGCACCAGTCCATGTCAGTTACTTGGTGTTGAATGGGTTAATATACACATACAATGTCACGTGGACAATAGGATAAGACTAAAGTAATCACTTCTTATTGTTGTATTAATATAAATATACAATTAAGACACACCAGATGCCCCAAGGTTTGTGATGGTAAATAAGCGTGCACACACACTGATAGAACAGCCCACAAGTTATAGAACATAAACTCAAACTTCCCGCCTTAAATGCCTCCTGATTGGCTGTATGCGAGGAAATTTCTCTCAATCAACCAATCAAATCTCTCGATTATGAATCACATCAGCAATACTTCTTATAGTAACACATGCAGTCATGTACATGTTTCTAGCTATTCTAATAAGGCAGTTTGGGGGGGGGGGACATATATTGCATGCAGTTTGGGGGGGGGACATATATTGCATGCAGTTCGGGGGGGGGGACATATATTGCATGCAGTTCTCGGAAGGACATATATTGCATGCAGATTGACCCATCAGTAGTAGTGGTCGTACAAATATTCATAAGGCATGGTCTATTGTCGTAAATTCTTCCTTTCACCATATGGTACATTTGTTCTTAATACTACAATACCAGTGTGGAATAAAGTGTAATCACTATCAAGTAGATATGTAAGTTTAAACAAATTTTTATTTCAGCTCAATTGCGATAAACAAGTTCTTACAACTTATATAAATCACTCTCGAGACCTCGCCCTGGCCATGAGGGAGAGAAGAGGCAACGTGGAATTTAAATGCCTTGCCTACTGACACAATTGTAATGGCTGCAGCACATTACCTGGGCGTTATCACGACTTCCACATTATATATGTTGACAACGGGTAACAATGTAGACTCGTAAAGGGCTCTTTCGCAATCTCAATCTGGAGTTTGTTTAAGGGGCTTCTAAATCTGCAAATCTAGAGTTTGCTTAACCCTTTCAACACCACAGACCTCTAAATAGGCTTACAAAAAGTGTAGATCCAGATGCGTCTCATCAGGATCTGCACTTTTTGCAGGTAATATTACTGTTTTTTAGACAAAATTACCCATTTTAATAAAATGAATTGGTCCAAATTTAATTTTCTTATTAATTTATTGGTCTAAGAATGTCATGGACCAGTCCATGTCAGTTACTTGGTGTTGAATGGGTTAACTGGCAGATATATACAATCTCATGTCTTTACAAGGCAATTTCATACAAGAAAATATGGTCATTTGTAATGTAGCATGCTATTCAATAATGCTGTCATGGACATTCTGCCCGATGATGAATGTGGGCGTGACACAGGCTCCAAAAACACAATTCATTATGTACACACAACAACCTACAATAGGGGCCTCTTCCATTAACCCATTCAACACCAAGTAACTCACATGGACTGGTCCATGATATTCATAAACCAATAAATGAATCAGAAAATCACATTTGGACAAGTTCATTTATCAAAATGGGTAATTATGTCTAAAAATAGTCATATCACTGGCAAAAAGTGCAGATCCTGATGAGACGGCTCGTCTGAGCCGGCTCATCTGGATCTACACTTTTTGTAAGGGTTAACAACCACATCTAACAATCATCACTAGCCAGTTGTATCAAGCAATTTGATTGGTTCTTAAAAATAGACATACCGTTATTTCTGACCTATGACCATGTTACCATTATTTTATGTTATACAGTCGGTTCAAAAGCTCACTGAGAGCTTGTGTTGTACTGTTGATATCTTGCCGACTCAAAATAAAATTGATCTTATCTTATGATATGTCTTAACCCTTCCCCCATAGAGATGTAGTTTTATTTCATACATTTGGCTGTAATTTACCAATCGTACACAATGGATAAGCTGTGAACTTGCCTACTCCACCTTCATGGAGGTTACTAGGAATAAGTGTTGTATACACTACTTGTTCTGATCTTTATTATAGCTTGCTTGACTACTAATGTGTCGATCTATGTCAATAGGCATTGGCGTCGAGAGGCGCTTCTAAGGAGGAAAGGGTTAAGCTACGACAGTTTTGTACAACTGGCACAAGATGCATAATCAATATTGTTTACGCTCTTTACTCCACGTAAATGCCACACATTCATTTCTTCCTATATATAGCAGTTGTTCCACACGATCATCTATTCCCAAAGATATTGATTATTGAGCATGTAGTAGTACTGTGTACTTTTCAGCAGCATGGAAGTAAAATGAGTAATTGGCCTTTTCTCTAATGGTTAAAATGACTGAGATTTTGTACATGATGTTTCTGATGCAAGGCTAAATAAAACTACTTGTGCTGTATCATGCCAAAAAAAAAAGGGTCAGGTCTGTCGGAAAGGAATTTTTTTACAATAATCTAGGGCACAGAAAAATGTGAAAAACTAATATTTGTTTCTATATTTTTTCTTCAAAATTTCACTGCAGATATTGAGAATGATGGTTATTTAAATAGGTGCAGGGAAATACCAGATTCACACGTGGAAGCATTCTCCGGCCTTCATCCAGTAACCGACTAACCTTACATCAAACTGCAGTACAACTTGTCTTATAGGATTTAGCTTATTTCGTAACTTCCGCTGAACATGGATTACTAACTAGTATAAAATAGTAGAGGATATGAGGACAAGTGAAAGATAATCAGGCTTAGTTGGGGGGGGGGGGAATTCATGAAGAAAATTACATGAATTTTGTAGTTAGATTGTACGGTATAGGTGATTCACGAAAACACATTTTGTAGAGTTGGATTGTACGTACGGTACACCGGCACACTTCAGATTCAAAACTAAAAGTACAATTTTGTTTTCATTTCTCATTCACATATTCTGGAATTACAGAGATGTAGTCAAACTGTGCTAAAGCGACATTACATCGCAAAAAGCAAATAAACTGCATTTGTTCACGTATATATGCATTGCTACTATAAATATTTCCTAATACATTTGAACACTAACATTGAATCAATAAACAGTGTTTGTGTGGTCTACAAACTTTCAAAATTGAAAGTAGGATTTCATATAACTGTCATGCATACGACTGAATTGATGTCTGTTTGTCATCGGAGTCAATACTAAGCATGTGATAATGTCGCTTAGAGATAATTTAACTAAGATTAGTCTACAAATAAATATGTATAAACACAAATGTGAGATATAGCGGGACATCTGTACCATAAATCGGGTTATTCAGGATACATGAGTTGTATTACACATGAATGTCGACCCTATTTACATTGTTTTATTACGTCAACAAACTGAGTATACGACATTTGTTTATTAGTTGAACTAATGAGATTTTGAGGCAAATATTTGAAAATCATACCAAATAATAGGTAAATAAATTCTGTAGAAATTTGAGTTTTCACTGATGTAGTGTCGCTTTAATGTGTTAACACACAAAACTGCAGGGTATTTATTAACACACAAAACTGCAGGGTATTTATTAACATACAAGACTGCAGAGTATTTGTTAACATACAAGACTGCAGGGTATTTGTTAACACACAAAACTGCAGGGTATTTATTAACATACAAGACTGCAGAGTATTTGTTAACATACAAGACTGCAGGGTATTTGTTAACACACAAGACTGCAGAGTATTTGTTAACATACAAGACTGCAGAGTATTTATTAACACACAATACTGCAGGGTACATACAGGTGTATATTCAAGTATCTAATGCATGCAATACAAGTTGTGTTTTACATATTTAATTGTTGATGCTGCACGGGTTGGACACGCCTACAGATATATATACATACATGTAATCATCATCCACTCACTGTATACGGTATACATCATATATACCAATATCACTTTTTACTTGTACATGTATGTCCGAAATATAGACAATTAGTAAAGATTTTATGAAACCGTATTATTGCAGATGGCCAAATATATACAAATACGAAGATCTAATGTCAAGTAAATCCGTAAACAATGTTAACAATCTCGCGAACAATATCTTTTTTGCTTTTCGATTTAGAAATAGATCCAGGTAATACTTAAATACATGAAAAGCGCAACAATTATATTTCATATGTCACTTACCCGGTATTGTACTTTTTCATCACCTAATTGTTAACTGATATATTCAAACTTCTAAGAAAATTGATATATTCAAACTTCTAAGAAAATTGATATATTCAAACTTCTAAGAAAATTGATATATTCAAACTTCTAAGAAAATTGATATATTCAAACTTCTAAGAAAATTGATATATTCAAACTTCTTAGAAAACTGTATCATGTATTTCACTATTTGTCAAATTCATCATTTGTGACCATAAATGTACTCATGCTATTTAATGCCAATAAACATTATGTTCTGGTATATATACACACACACACACACACATACACACATACACACACAAAATACACAGAAAAAACAATGGATTAAATTATCACGCCTAATTTACAATGTATATGTTTAAAATATTTATAACATTTACAATAATATTTATAACTGTATTACAACGGTTCCCCGTCATAAACGCATGACGAAAATACAAAATACTGGTCATATTATACAAAATCATAACAAAATTCAACACATATAATAAAGAGATATCAATTAACAAGCATCACTAGTATAGTATATTTATAAACATCGCTAAAAACGTAATACATAATATTATATCATCTAAATCATTATTAGAGTAACGGCTCGCACTATCGACCCGAGCTCGCACTATCGACCCGAGCTCGCACTATCGGCCACCGCACTATCGGCCCGCGCTCGCACTATCGGCTAGCGTTCGCGACCCACACTCGCACTATCGTCCACAATTACAGCCATTTGTTAAATATTTAGAGACACAATCTCAGTTTTTCTTTGTGGTTACTGAAATTATTTAACCCTTTCAACACCACAGACCTCTAAATATGCTTACACAAAGTGTAGATCCAGATGAGCCAGGGCCATCTCATCAGGATCTGCATATATCTGATAATATTACTAATTTTAGACATTACCCATTTTGATAAATGAACTTCCTTATTAATTTATTGGTCTAAAAATATCATGCACTAGTCCATTTCAGCTACTTGGTGTTGAATGGGTTAAAGTCAAAGTTGTTACTATAACTATCTTTTAGTGGTGTTGGTCCTTTCAAACCAGGGTTTAAGCTAAAGGGCGACTGGGGGCTTCAGTTAGATTTGGGGGCTTAGTTTGGGCTTAAGTTAGAGGATGATTGGGGGATTAAGTTAGAGGATGATTGGGGGATTAAGTTAGAGGATGATTGGGGGATTAAGTTAGAGGATGATTGGGAGTTTAAGTTAGAGGATGATTGGGGGATTAAGTTAGAGGATGGTTGGGATTAAGTGAGAGGATGGTGGGGGATTAAGTTAGAGGATGGTTGTGGGATTTAAGTTAGAGGTGTGATGGGGGATTAAGTTAGAGGATGGTGGGGGATTAAGTTAGAGGATGGTTGGGGGATTAAGTTAGAGGATGGTTGGGGGATTAAGTTAGAGGATGATTGGGGGATAAGTTAGAGGATGATTGGGGATTAAGTTAGAGGATGATTGGGGGATTAGTTAGAGGATGATTGGGAGCTTAAGTTAGAGGATGATTGGGAGCTTAAGTTAGAGGATGTTGGGGGATAAGTTAGAGGATGGTTGGGGGATTAAGTTAGAGGATGATTGGGGGATTAGTTAGAGGATGATTGGGGGGTTAAGTTAGAGGATGTTGGGGGTTTAAGTTAGAGGATGGTTGGGGGATTAAGTTAGAGGGATGGTTGGGGGATTAAGTTAGAGGATGATTGGGAGCTAAGTTAGAGGATGATGGGGGGGATTAAGTTAGAGGATGATTGGGGATTAAGTTAGAGGATGATTGGGGGTTTAAGTTAGAGGATGAGGGGGATTAAGTTAGAGGATGATTGGGAGCTTAAGTTAGAGGATGATTGGGGGATTAAGTTAGAGGATGGTTGGGGGATAAGTAGAGGGGGTTGGGGGAAAGTTAGAGGATGGTTGGGGGATTAAGTTAGAGGATGGTTGGGGATTAAGCTAGAGGATGGTGGGGGATTAAGTTAGAGGATGATGGGGGGGATTTAAGTTAGAGGATGATTGGGGATTAAGTTAGAGAGGATGATTGGGGGATTAAGTTAGAGGATGATGGGGCTTAAGTTAGAGGATGATTGGGAGCTGTTAGAGCAGACTGGGGAGGGCGCTAAGAAAGAGGGTGATGGTGGGTGGGGGGGGGGGGGTTAAGAAAATGAGACTGGGGGCTTAAGATAAATCAGATGGCCGGAGGTTAAGCTAGATGGATGGATGGTTTAATGTAGATGGTGATTGGAGGCTTAAGCTAGACAAGACTGGATGGTTAATGTAGATGGTGATTGGAGGCTTAAGCTAGACAAGACTGGATGGTTAATGTAGATGGTGATTGGAGGCTTAAGCTAGACAAGACTGGATGGTTAATGTAGATGGTGATTGGAGGCTTAAGCTAGACAAGACTGGATGGTTAATGTAGATGGTGATTGGAGGCTTAAGCTAGACGAGACTGGATGGTTAATGTAGATGGTGATTGGAGGCTTAAGCTAGACGAGACTGGATGGTTAATGTAGATGGTGATTGGAGGCTTAAGCTAGACAAGACTGGATGGTTAATGTAGATGGTGATTGGAGGCTTAAGCTAGACAAGACTGGATGGTTAATGTAGATGGTGATTGGAGGCTTAAGCTAGACAAGACTGGATGGTTAATGTAGATGGTGATTGGAGGCTTAAGCTAGACGAGACTGGATGGTTAATGTAGATGGTGATTGGAAGCTTAAGCTAGACAAGACTGGATGGTTAATGTAGATGGTGATTGGGGGATGGGGGTAACAGTGAGTGAGGGGATTGGGGGTTTAATTTAGAGAAATCTGAGGATGGAAGGGGAACCTAACATGTGATTATAGGGGGTGGGGGAGGACTTAAGTTAGATGATCATTGGGATGGTGATTGGGGGTAATTGGGGTGTAAACAAACAAGATACCGAATTCAAGAAAGAAGTACTAGTAGTCGTACATAGCTTCATGATTTTGAGGTCAAGGCGAGGGTTTTCAAATATAATATATAGACGACAGATGGCCACATTAAGAAACTTCTCCCTATGCCGGGTATAAGTTCTGAAGACCTCTAAGAATTAATTGCAAGCCAGTTGTATGTGTCGGTGCTTTACACTGTGCACGTAAAAGAACCAGAGGAGACTCTGGAATGTGTCGCTGTCTGTATCATTGCACTAGCCTCCAAAAATATAAAATGACTAATCTCTTCAGAAGGCGTCGCTCATATGGGCAACCGGTAGCGACGATAAATAAACGAGAAAAAAAAATGTCTCATGTTGTTTCTACATCCTTCTGAATGTTTCTAATGTAGTACATTGACATTGTGGGTACGGACAGGGGGTGTGGGGCAGCATTTCATGTTAGTGGGGTTCAATTTAAGCATGCCTGTATTTTTCTGTTTCTATAATGTACAGCCTGAATAAGTAGACAACTGTCTCAGGGTTCATCCTAGATCAGAATGTTTGGGAGAAGTGAGAAAGCATGCGATCGCATCCTTAAATGGTGTTATTTAATAAGTTTCAACAAAATATGGTTAAAATGCACAGTATTTTTTTTTAGGGAGAAGTGGGGCCCCCAGAGGGCGAAGTCGGGGTCCTTAGGACGACTATTTCGCCCAAATCACCCTCTAGAATGAGCCCTGCTGTCTACAACAATTCCAGCACATAATTATGTCAACACATACAGTCAAACCTGTCTTAAGCAGCCAGCCAAGGGAATCACAGAAATGTATAATAAAACAACATATTGGGAATCTGGAAACTGACTGCTTTAATACAGGTTGACTGCTTAATGGAGGTGACCACTAACACAGGTTTAACTGTATACACAGGTTGGCTGCTTAATGGAGGTGACCACTAACACAGGTTTAACTGTATATACAGGTTGGCTGCTTAATGGAGGTGACCACTAACACAGGTTTAACTGTATATACAGGTTGGCTGCTTAATGGAGGTGACCACTAACACAGGTTTAACTGTATA
>CM026387.1:35401234-35452059 GCA_014843695.1 Archivesica marissinica
CCCCACCACAAAACCATCCACACCCGATCCCCCCTCTATACCCCACCACAAAACCATCCACACCCGATCCCCCCTCTAGTACCTTAAAATGTTGTCTGTTAATTATCTCCCTTTATAGATATTTATTTACAAAATAACATAAGGTAGGAAGAGGCTTTAGATACCAGGATTTACACACCCAATCCCACCCCCTAGTAATTAGTGGAATGTGGCTAACATCTATTAAAAATCGTCCAACCATTAATTTTGTATTAATAGTATCATCATGTCTTCATTTTTTTTAATTAAAAAATTCTATTTGGCTTTCTCAAAATATTGCCTTGTAGTATCTATGATAAAATAGGAAAGATATTCAAATGAAATAATGCTATACTATGACAATTTTTATTCTATTAAAGGGGATTTCTGTAATAATAAAAATATAAAAGTCCACCTCCGTGGTCGAGTGGTTAAAGTCGCTGACGTGTGTATACCACTGTAACCTATCATCACTGAGTGTGCGTTTGACGTTTATTTATCGTCGCTACCAGTTGCCCATATGTACAACGTCTGCTGAAGAGATAACTCATTTTAGATTTTTAGAGGATAGTGTAATGATACAGCAGACAATAGGCACATTCCAGAATCTCGTCTGGTTCTTTTACGTGAACGGTGTAAAGCACCAACACGAGACCTCGGTTTAAAGTCCCAGATGAAATTGTTTTATTAGGGTCAGATGGGGGATGCGACCCCTGGATTCCCAGTCACTGATCACCGTGTCAGGATCTATGTTGTTTGCTCTTCAGCCATGTGTTTTATCTCCACTATCCGAATAGCAAACAGCATAGAGCCTGATCAGATGGCACAGATGTGCCATCTGATCTGGCTCTATGCTGTTTGCAAAAGTGTTGTGTTTTTTTCTGCTGCTAGCGTGCAAAGGGTTTTTCATTGTTTCATGTGGGTACAAAGGGTTTTTCATTGTGTCATGTGGGTACAAAGGGTTTTTCATTGTGTCATGTGGGTACAAAGGGTTTTTCATTGTGTCATGTGGGTACAAAGGGATTTTCATTGTGTCATGTGGGTGCAAAGGGTTTTTCATTGTGTCATGTGGGTACAAAGGGTTTTTCATTGTGTCATGTGGATACAAAGGGTTTTTCATTGTGTCATGTAGGTGCAAAGGGTTTTTCATTGTGTCATGTGGGTACAAAGGGTTTTTCATTGTGTCATGTGGGTTAGCAAAGGGTTTTTCATTGTGTCATGTAGGTGCAAAGGGTTTTTCATTGTGTCATGTGGGTGCAAAGGGTTTTTCATTGTGTCATGTGGGTACAAAGGGTGTTTCATTGTGTCATGTGGGTGCAAAGGGTTTTTCATTGTGTCATGTGGGTACAAAGGGTTTTTCATTGTGTCATGTGGGTACAAAGGGTTTTTCATTGTGTCATGTGGGTACAAAGGGTTATTCATTGTGTCATGTAGGTGCAAAGGGTTTTTCATTGTGTCATGTGGGTACAAGGGTTTTCATTGTGTCATGTAGGTGCAAAGGGTTTTTCATTGTGTCATGTGGGTACAAAGGGTTTTTCATTGTGTCATGTGGGTGCAAAGGGTTTTTCATTGTGTCATGTGGGTACAAAGGGTTTTTCATTGTGTCATGTAGGTGCAAAGGGTTTTTCATTGTGTCATGTGGGTACAAAGGGTTTTCATTGTGTCATGTAGGTGCAAAGGGTTTTTCATTGTGTCATGTGGGTGCAAAGGGATTTTCATTGTGTCATGTGGGTGCAAAGGGTTTTCATTGTTTCATGTGGGTGCAAAGGGTTTTTCATTGTTTCATGTGGGTGCAAAGGGTTTTTCATTGTGTCATGAGGGTGCAAAGGGTTTTTCATTGTTTCATGTGGGTGCAAAGGGTTTTTCATTGTTTCATGTGGGTGCAAAGGGTTTTTCATTGTTTCATGTGGGTGCAAAGGGTTTTTCATTGTGTCATGAGGGTGCAAAGGGTTTTTCATTGTTTCATGTGGGTGCAAAGGGTTTTTCATTGTTTCATGTGGGTGCAAAGGGTTTTTCATTGTTTCATGTGGGTGCAAAGGGTTTTTCATTGTTTCATGTGGGTGCAAAGGGTTTTTCATTGTTTCATGTGGGTGCAAAGGGTTTTTCATTGTTTCATGTGGGTGCAAAGGGTTTTTCATTGTTTCATGTGGGTGCAAAGGGTTTTTCATTGTTTCATGTGGGTGCAAAGGGTTTTTCATTGTTTCATGTGGGTGCAAAGGGTTTTTCATTGTTTCATGTGGGTGCAAAGGGTTTTTCATTGTTTCATGTGGGTGCAAAGGGTTTTTCATTGTTTCATGTGGGTGCAAAGGGTTTTTCATTGTTTCATGTGGGTGCAAAGGGTTTTTCATTGTTTCATGTGGGTGCAAAGGGTTTTTCATTGTTTCATGTGGGTGCAAAGGGTTTTTCATTGTTTCATGTGGGTGCAAAGGGTTTTTCATTGTTTCATGTGGGTGCAAAGGGTTTTTCATTGTTTCATGTGGGTGCAAAGGGTTTTTCATTGTTTCATGTGGGTGCAAAGGGTTTTTCATTTTTTCATGTGGGTGCAAAGGGTTTTTCATTGTTTCATGTGGGTACAAAGGGTTTTTCATTGTTTCATGTAGGTGCAAAGGGTTTTTCATTGTTTCATGTAGGTGCAAAGGGTTTTTCATTGTTTCATGTGGGCATTTTGACTGGGGAAGTATTTCATTGTGTGTGTGCATTATTTTCTCCATTGAATGATACTACCGGACAAGTATTAATGTAGAGGTATATAAAAGGGATGTTTATGTAGTAGGTCTAGACAAAGCAGGATTATATTGACATTATTTCACTATACATTTATATCTGTTACAGCTTTATGCTGACTTCAAGAAGTTTATGTACATTTTCAAATTATATTATTGTCATACAAATCGACTACAGGCGACTAATGCATCTGAGCCACTAATGCATTCGCTTGCCAAGTTGAGTTCATTTTAAGCAGAAATAAAGCCGGGAGCCATTTTGTGCTAAGCTGGTCATGCAGCACAGTTGCATGGAACCGTTCATGCAAAGTTGGGAGCCGTTCATGCAAAGTTGGGAGCCGTTCACGCAAAGCTGGGAGCCATTCATGCAAAGTTGGGAGCTGTTCATGCAAAGTTGAGAGTCGTTCATGCAAAGTTGGGAGCTGTTCATGCAAAGTTGGGAGTCGTTCATGCAAAGCTGGGAGTCGTTCATGCAAAGTTGGGAGCTGTTCATGCAAAGTTGGGAGCCGTTCACTCAAAGTTGGGAGCCGTTCATGCAAAGTTGGGAGTCGTTCATGCAAAGTTGGGAGCCATTCATGCAAAGTTGGGAGCCGTTCATGCAAAGTTGGGAGCCGCGTTCACTCAAAGTTGGGAGCCGTTCACTCAAAGTTGGGAGCTGCGTTCACTCAAAGTTGGGAGCCGTTCATGCAAAGTTGGGAGTCGTTCATGCAAAGTTGGGAGCAATTCATGCAAGGCTGAGAGCCATTCATTCATAGCTGGGTGCCATTCATACTAAGCTGAGAGCCATTCATACTAAGCTGGGAGCCATTCATGTACATGTAAGGCTGGGGGGCATTCATGCAAAGCTGGGAGCCATTGCTGCAAAGCTGGGAGCCATTCATGCTAAGCTGGGAGCCATTCATGCAAAGCTGAGTGCCATCCATGTACGGCTGGGAGGCATTCATGCTAAGCTTTGTACCATTCATGCAAAGCTGGGAGGCATTCATGCTAAGCTGGGAGGCATTCATGTAAGGCTGGGAGCCATTCATGCTAAGCTGGGTGCCATTAATGTAAGGCTGGGAGGCATTCATGCTAAGCTAGGTGCCATTCATGTATGGCTGGGAGGCATTCATGCTAAGCTGGGAGGCATTCATGCTAAGCTGGGAGCCATTCATGCTAAGCTAGGTGCCATTCATATAAGGCTGGGAGGCATTCATGCTAAGCTGGGAGCCATTCATGCTAAGCTAGGTGCCATTCATGTAAGGCTGGGAGGCATTCATGTAAGGCTGGGAGGCATTCATGCAAGGCTGGGAGGCATTCATGCTAAGCTGGGAACCATTCATGTAAGGCTGGGAGGCATTTATGTAAGGCTGGGAGGCATTCATGTAAGGCTGAGAGGAATTCATGTAAGGCTGGTTGGAATTCATGCTAAGCTGGGAACCATTAATGTAAGGCTGGGAGGAATTCATGCTAAACTGGGAGCCATTCATGTAAGGCTGGGGGCATTCATGCTATGCTGGGAGCCATTAATGTAAGGCTGGGGGCATTCATGTAAGGCTGGGGGCATTCATGCTATGCTGGGAACCATTCATGTAAGGCTGGGGGCATTCATGCTATGCTGGGAACCATTCATGTAAAGCTGGGGGCATTCATGCTATGCTGGGAACCATTCATGTAAGGCTGGGGGCATTCATGCTATGCTGGGAGCCATTCATGTAAGGCTGGGGGCATTCATGCTATGCTGGGAACCATTCATGATAGGCTGGGGGCATTCGTGCTATGCTGGGAACCATTCCTGCATAGCTGTTAGCCATTCATGCTAAACTGGGAACCATTAATGTAAGGCTGGGGGCATTCATGCTATGCTGGGAGCCATTCATGTAAGGCTGGGGGCATTCATGCTATGCTGGGAGCCATTCCTGCAAAGCTGTTAGCCATTCATGCTAAACTGGGAACCATTCATGTAAGGCTGGGAGGCATTCATGCTAAGCTGGGAACCATTAATGTAAGGCTGGGGGGCATTCATGCTAAGCTGGGAACCATTCATGTAAGGCTGGGATGCATTATATTCCCTTCTTCCGTTACAGGAATGCACAAATTTGTTTTGTATTCTAATTTTTTAATTTGTCCATTAAGTTGCAAGATTTGAAATATGTGTAGTTGTGTGAATGAATGAATGAATAGTGTTGGAAGGATCAGCCCCCTGGACTCGTGGGTTACTGAAGTTATTGAAAGGGGTTTAAGCTATGATGATGCTATTGAAGTGGGTTAAGCTATGATGAAGTTATTGAAGTGGGTTAAGCTATGATGATGCTATTGAAGTGGGTTAAGCTATGATGAAGTTATTGAAGTGGGTTAAGCTATGGTGAAGTTATTGAAGGGGTTTAAGCTATGGTGAAGTTATTGAAGGGGTTTAAGCTATGATGAAGTTATTGAAGTGGGTTAAGCTATGATGAAGTTATTGAAGGGGTTTAAGCTATGGTGAAGTTATTGAAGGGGTTTAAGCTATGATGAAGTTATTGAAGGGGTTTAAGCTATGATGAAGTTATTGAAGTGGGTTAAGCTATGATGAAGTTATTGAAGGGGTTTAAGCTATGATGAAGTTATTGAAGGGGTTTAAGCTATGATGAAGTTATTGAAGTGGGTTAAGCTATGATGAAGTTATTGAAGTGGGTTAAGCTATGATGAAGTTATTGAAGTGGGTTAAGCTATGATGAAGTTATTGAAGTGGGTTAAGCTATGATGAAGTTATTGAAGGGGTTTAAGCTATGGTGAAGTTATTGAAGGGGTTTAAGCTATGGTGAAGTTATTGAAGGGGTTTAAGCTATGGTGAAGTTATTGAAGGGGTTTAAGCTATGGTGAAGTTATTGAAGTGGGTTTAAGCTATGGTGAAGTTATTGAAGTGGGTTTAAGCTATGGTGAAGTTATTGAAGTGGGTTTAAGCTATGGTGAAGTTATTGAAGTGGGTTTAAGCTATGGTGAAGTTATTGAAGGGGGTTTAAGCGTATATGATTATTGGGGTGGGGCGTCTTTGCAGTGTAATGGAAACGGTGTCCGAGTAGGGTTTGTTTCTAGAGCAGAATGACAAAGTGTACCGCCACGCCCTTTTTAGCCACGCCCGTTTGTCCTTTAGTCGCGCCGTTTGCTCTTTATTCCCGCTTTTGGCCTTTTAAAATGTTTTTTTAAAATATGTATATTGACTTTTACAACTTAAATTCATCCGCCCTTTTCACCAATATGTTTGCCTACTGCCTCTTTGATCAATCATCGTAATTTAGCAAACCTTTTCTAGGATCTAACCCCAAAATATACGCTCCCGCACCTCATCGTGGTTCAAAATGCACCCTGCCCATTTCGGACCTACCCTGCCTGTTTTTGGACTCTAGAATAAACCCTAGTGAGTTCCTCCGCCCCGTCAGGCCATGTTGGTTGGCACTTGGTGGTGGATAAACAATGTCTCTCTCTCCCTTATGCTGATGGGAGTCTGAATGAGGTCTCGAGAGCGATTATTCTCTCCATTGTTTTGCAATCGACCTAAAATAAAGTTATATAAATCTCACATACTTCGAGGATCAAACACACAATGCAGTGATGAGGAATTATTGAGAATGATAATTAATAGGTATGCACTCCTATTATGACGAAGGCCAAACAATTACAACCTGTGTTTACTGTTAGTTTAAACACTTTAATTAAGTGAACAATGAAAATACGTGAAATCTATTTTAGGTATATGCTAATGAATTTCAGAACTTATTGTATTAGTGAGTCAATAGTTTTGGATGTAAAAAAGAAAATGGTTAATATTTAAAGGAATATTTGAAGAAAGTTCAAGAACATGAACTCTCAAATCGGAGCACGAGAAGAAAAAGAGATTAGTATAGAGAAAAGTGGTTGAATAGGATCGGTTGTTGAACTGACAGCATTCAGATTGGAATCCACCATGTGAATCTTTTAGAAGTCATCCATCTCTGAACCTTTCATTGCCAATAATGTATTCGTGTACAGCAAGGAAAATGACAGTGTTGGTTGCAATATCCTTTATTAAGTGCCACCGAGAAGTAGTGTGTTTATGCAGCAAAATAAATAACAGGGTCTGTCGGGAATGGGGGGAGGGGGGGGTCTGGGGTTTTACCATAATCTTGAGCACAGAAAAATGTGAACAACTAATTGTCCCCCAAAATTTCATTACAAAAAATCAGGGTTGGGAGGTAAAAAAATCAGTCTGTCTGGAAACCGTAAACACCGGTGCATTTTTTTTGGCCTAAGCAAGTTTCTTTCGAACATGTGGTGAACTTGCATTTTTTTTGGCCTAAGCAAGTTACTTTCGAACTTGTGGTGAACGTGCATTTTTTTTGGCCTAAGCAAGTTAATTTCGAACCTGTGGTGAACGTGCATTTGTTTGGCCTAAGCAAGTTACTTTCGAACTTGTGAACGTGCATTTGTTTGGCCTAAGCAAGTTACTTTCAATCTTGTTGTGAACGTGCATTTTTTTTTGGCCTAAGCAAGTTAATTTCGAACTCGTGATGAACGTGCATTATTTTTGCCTAAGCAAGTTAATTTCGATCGTGTGGTGAACGTGCATTTTTTTGCCTAAGCAAGTTACTTTCGATCTTGTTGTGAACGTGCATTTTTTTTTGGCCTAAGCAAGTTACTTTCGAACTTGTGGTGAACGTGCATTTTTATTTTGCCTAAGCAAGTTACTTTCAAACTTGTGGTGAACGTGCATTTTTTTGGCCTAAGCAAGTTACTTTCGATCGTGTGGTGAACGTGCATTTTTTTGGCCTAAGCAAGTTACTTTCGATCGTGTGGTGAACGTGCATTTTTTTGGTCTAAGCAAGTTAATTTCGAACTTGTGGTGAATGTTGCAGATGTCAGGAGTAGATTGAAGAATGCAGTTTGCTCAGTTCACCTTTGATTACAACAGCTTGAACATGTTTGCTTTAAGTGGTTATAGAATATGACATTTGGTCTAGGATCTTGGGGATGGGCATGATATGTCAGGTGTCAAGGCTTATAAATCACAACTGGGATTGTCCCTGGGGATTAATCCTACATTGAAAACTTATTTTTTAATACTGTATATCAGTGAGATTTCCAAATTCAGTATAATGTAGGTTAGTGGTATAGGATAATATAGATATACAATGTAGGGAGCGTTACTTTATTTGTAATATCTTATAATTATGTTGACCAGTAACTGACTTCTAGATCATAATTATATACATTGATACATTATGGATTTTGTGCATTTCATAAAAATTACAATAATATTAATACGGACCAGTCAATATAGTTATTAGGGTCAAATCAATTGCAAAAGTTGATATTTTCATACTGAACGAAAGCTCATATGCACATTAGTCATACAAAAAAAGTTGCACTCCACAGATGCAGGGATCAGTTTAGAAGGTGATGTGGGCGAAATTGTCGCCCTAGGGACCCTGACTTCGCCCTCTGGGGGGCCCCCCCCCCCCCCACTTCTCCCTAAAAAAATATGTTTTGGTTTTTACGATTTTCAAACAAAATTTGTCTAGTAAGATGACTGTCCCATTATAAAGCACTCCTATTCAAATGTTGTATTTAATGGTTGTACTGTGCATTTTAACCCTATTTTGCAGAAGTATATTAAAGAACACCATTTAAGAAAGCGATCACGCGCTTTCTCACTTCTCCCAAAAATTCTGACCTAGAATGAACCATGCAGATAGAGCCAAAAATGAAAAAATGTTGGGGTGAATTATAAGTAATAAGTTAATTTGTTATAAAAATTGAAAATCCATTGATGAACTACTTTGGTAAGACTTAGAAGAGTGCATATTGTGTAGCTATGCACACAAAACTGATACCCCCTCCCCACTCCCCAATCTTAATAAAAGTCGTAGTGCTTTCGCTTCAGGTGCGCATGGCCTGGAGTTTGAGCCCCACAAATTTATTTTAGCTCCATTGCGAAACAAGTTCTTACAACTTATATTAATCACCCTTGATACCTCATTCCTGATGTAATCCATCGCCAGGAGGGTGAGAGAAGAGGCAACATGGAATTTAAGTGCCTTGCCTAAGGGCACAATCGTAACAGCTTAGGCAGGGTGCGAACTCTGGGTCTTTCGCACCTGAAGCTAACACGCTATCACACCTTTCTTTAGACCGTAATGGATGAGGCAATCTGTATTATATGGCCTGGTACCAGCCAGTCTAGTTACAAAAACCCTGCTGAAATATGTAAATGGATGAGGCGATCTGTATTATATGGCCTGGTACCAGCCAGTCTAGTTACAAACCCTGCTGAAATATGTAAATGGATGAGGCGATCTGTATTATATGGCCTGGTACCAGCCAGTCTAGTTACAAAAACTCTGCTGAAATATGTAAATGGATGAGGCGATCTGTATTATATGGCCTGGTACCAGCCAGTCTAGTTACAAAACCCTGCTGAAATATGTAAATGGATGAGGCGATCTATATTATATGGCCTGGTACCAGCCAGTCTAGTTACAAAACCCTGCTGAAATATGTAAATGGATGAGGCGATCTGTATTATATGGCCTGGTACCAGCCAGTCTAGTTACAAAACCCTGCTGAAATATGTAAATGGATTGAGGCGATCTGTATTATATGGCCTGGTACCAGCCAGTCTAGTTACAAAACCCTGCAATTAAATTTCACGGTGTATATTATATACATCCACAAATACTTTAACCCTTTCCTTCATATAGATTTAGGTTAATGTTCTATTATATCTCCATACAAATGACAGCCATTTAACCCTTTTCTTCATATAGATTTAGGTTAATATACTATTATATCTCCATACAAACGACTGCCATTTAACCCTTTCCTTCATATAGATTTAGGTTAATATACTATTATATCTCCATACAAATGACCGCCATTTAACCCTTTCCTTCATAGAGATTTAGGTTAATATACTATTATATCTCCATACAAACGACAGCCATTTAGCTATCATGCAGTGGATAAGTAGTCGCCATATATATCCCACCTCCATAGATATTACTGCATAGATAGTACTGGGACTACATGAGATTCTGGACTTATTATGAACATTTGTTTGGCTACTACAATGTCAATGTATGTCGTATTTGTAATGGCGCAAGAATTGCTTCTATGAGGGAAATGGTTAGTTAGTTATGGTTAGTTATGGTTAAGTTAGTTACTTAAAATTAATACCATTTTACAGTAATTCAGTAACCACACAAGACGTATGACTAATGCATTTGAAAAGATTGATTTTTCTACTCATGAATGAGTTTTACATGAATGTGCAAATTGTGTGAAAAATGCTCTATATAAACACGTGAATTAAACCAACGCAGATATGTTGAATTTTGTGATTCAATGATTGGTCAAAGGCATTTCAAGTTTGAATATCTGTATACTTGTGTACCGGTATATTATGTACATTGTTGTTGATAAATGTGACTTTAACCATGTGTTATGTTATATTTCCGGTTTTACACCTGCATCAGCACCATTTCGGGCTCTATCGCCGGAGGGCAGTTTACCTAACAACACACCTTTCCTGGGCAGGCTCCAGCGGTTAACCAGTACTTGGGTGCACCAACCTCCGTAAGAAACTGCCAACGTTTTCATATAAATGAGACACGACCTGAGCGTGGCTCGAACCTGTGACCATCAGTGATGATAGGTTACAGTTGTATACAAGTCAGCGACCGTAACCACTCTACCACAGAGGTGGACCGTAGCCATGTGTAAAATGTTTTGTAATTATGTTGTCTTTATATGAAAAAGTTGGCAGTTTCTTACGGAAGTTGGTGCACCCAAGTACTGATAACTGCTGGAGCCTCCCAGGAAAGGTGTTGTTAGGTAAACTGCCCGCCGGCGAAATAGCCCAAAATGGTGCTGATGCAGGCGCAGATCCAGACACATAGCATAACATAATGTTGTCTCATGGACCAAACTTGTCTATTGACTTTTGTGAAATCAAACTTACCATATGCAAATTGTGTTGATTATTGCTTGTGTATGAAAAAACCGTTTAACCCTTTCAACCCCAAGTAACTGACATGGACTGGTGCATGCTATTTTTAGACCAATAAATTAATAAGAAAATTACATTTGGACCAGTTCATTTATCAAAATGGGTAATTTTATCTAAAAATAGTAATAATTATTACTGGCAAAAAAGTGCAGATCCTGATGAGACGGCTCGTTACGATCTGGATCTACACTTTTCATAAACCTATTTAGAGGCCTGTGGGGTTGAAAGGGTTAAAGAGTATTTTTTTTGTACCTGATGCATTACATTAGATTTAGTCAATTTTCATGTATGTGTCCACAGGATATCAATTTCATTACACACCATTTATAATGCAACCGGATACAAGAACTATTTTTTACTATGAAAATACAAAATAGAAAAATGCAGCTGTAGTCATTACGTTTGTGCAAGGCATTTAAATTCAGGAACAGGGTCTCCAAAGTGTTTAATATATAATAAGTTGTAGGAACTTGTTTCGCTATCAAGCTAAAATTAATTTGTATAGCCGAACAACTGTAACTAGCCGTGAGTTATTTCAACGGATGTTTAGTTTATGCAAATTTATTTTAGCTCGATTGCGAAACGGGTTATTACAACCTATATTAATCACTCTCGAGATCACATTCCTGATGGAATCCATCGGCACGAGGGAGAAAGAAGAGGCACCGTGGAATTGAAATGCCTTCCTAAGGGCACAATCGTAACAGGTCCAGCGGGTCTCAGACTCAGGGCCTTAAGCTATCAACATGCAATGATGTAAGGGGCCCCACTAAGATGAGTTTGCATTCACCAGACTGTCGAGACATTTGACTGTTATAGCTAGCTTAGCACTTTCAACACCACAGGCCTCTAAATAGGCTTACAAAAAGTGTAGATCCAGATGAGACGGCTCGTCACGAGCCGTCTCATCAGGATCTGCACTTTTTGCCAGTAATATTACTATTTTGAGAGAAAAATTACCCATTTTGATAAATGAACTGGTCCAAATGTAATTTTCTTATTACTTTGTTGGTCTAAAAATATGACGCACCAGTCCATGTCAGTTACTTGGGGTTGAATGGGTTAAAATCACTTGCCATAAATTAGGCCATACAAATGAATGGTTATGAACATTATGGCTCTGTCTAATTAATACATGTTTAGCTCTAACTCATCTGTAAATTCTAGCAAAGAGATTCCTATTGTCTGCTTCCTGCCAATATAATTAGCAATTGATTTTGAAAAGTCATTGCTCCTGATGGAAGGAATCCCTGCCACATCTCTATAGCCATTAGCCTTGTCTGGCAAGTAAATATTCAAATATCAGATTGTCTCAAAAGGTCTTGTTCCTTCTTAAATAACAGTAGGTTACACATGGGAGCGTGGGATTGCGATTCTTTGTTCAATAAAGGCTACAGGCCCTTCTAATGTGGATCACTTTAAGCAAATTTATTCAACTCTGAATACATGTTGTTTCTTACCTGTAAGTTGTGTGTGTTTTTTTATGTTTATTTATCGTCGCTACCCATATAAGAGATTAGTCATTTTAGATTTTTGGAGGATAGTGCAAGGATACAGACGGAGACTTCTTTTACGTGCACGGTGTAAAGCACTGACGCGAGACCTCGGCTTAACGTCTAAACTGAAAGACTGTTAATTCTATTAGGTCTGGGGGGATCGAACCTGCGATCCCTGGATTATCCGTCTAGCGTGTTAACCACTGGACTACAGATCTGTATATTCCTGTAAGTTGATAAAACAGGACAAAAGTCTATTGAAACTGCTAACGGTCAGTTGCAGTTGCTTCGATTGAGATTGATGTTCTTGTCTCATTGTAGAGTATTAACCCATTCAACACCAAGTAACTCACATGGACTAGTCCATGATCAGTTTTTAGACCAATTAATTAATACGAAAATTACATTTGGACCAGTTCATTTATCAAAATTGGTAATTTTGTCTAAAATAGCAATATTACTGGCAAAAAGTGCAGATCCTGATGAGACGGCTCGTCACGAGCCGGCTCATCTGGATCTACACTTTTCATAAGCCTATTTAGAAGCCTGTGGGGTTGAAAGGGTTAAGCCGTGGCCAAATACAAACTGGAATCACGCCGGTTGATGTTTTTGTCTTCTATTTTTGTGATTATTTATTGTTGCTACCGGTTGCCCATATGAGCGACGCCCCCTGTGATGAGCCGTCTCATCAGGATCTACACTTTTTGTAAGCCTATTTAGAGGTCTGTGGTGTTGAAAGGGTTAAAGTCTCTCTATGCCTTTATTATCTTCAGTTGGAAAAATAATACTATTATTCATATGCAAATTTATGCTAGTGTTAACTTTAATAAGCCACCATTTACAGAGTTATTGGTGATTTTGTTAAAACATGCATAAAGGGAGGTAATTTACAAATGGTAATCTCACAAAAGCAGGTTAGTTTGTGGCCATATTTTCCTTTTGATCGTAATAATTTAGTATTGAAAACAGAAAATATAAGACAATAATCACAATATCTAATCATCCGCTCCTTACAATATCTTGGTGTGCAGCACAGAAGTAAACACAATACAGGGCTTTAATAATGATTTGTCGTGTTGGGTTACATTGGGTGCAAGATTAGCATCAAGTCACAGTATCGCCACATCCACGGTAGTCTCTATGTCTGAAATTAGCTAATCATTTGTCGTTTACAGAATGTAACACAGAATAAATAAATTTGCTAGTTAAACATGGCTGTGTATATAAGGTAAAACATGGCTGTGTATATACGGTAAAACATGGCTGTGTATATACGGTAAAACATGGCTGTGTATATAAGGTAAAACATGGCTGTGTATATAAGGTAAAACATGGCTGTGTATATAAGGTAAAACATGGCTGTGTATATAAGGTAAAACATGGCTGTGTATATACGGTAAAACATGGCTGTGTATATAAGGTAAAACATGGCTGTGTATATAAGGTAAAACATGGCTGTGTATATAAGGTAAAACATGGCTGTGTATATAAGGTAAAACATGGCTGTGTATATACGGTAAAACATGGCTGTGTATATAAGGTAAAACATGGCTGTGTATATAAGGTAAAACATGGCTGTGTATATAAGGTAAAACATGGCTGTGTATATAAGGTAAAACATGGCTGTGTATATACGGTAAAACATGGCTGTGTATATAAGGTAAAACATGGCTGTGTATATAAGGTAAAACATGGCTGTGTATATAAGGTAAAACATGGCTGTGTATATAAGGTAAAACATGGCTGTGTATATACGGTAAAACATGGCTGTGTATATAAGGTAAAACATGGCTGTGTATATAAGGTAAAACATGGCTGTGTATATAAGGTAAAACATGGCTGTGTATATAAGGTAAAACATGGCTGTGCATATAAGGTAAAACATGCATGTGCCAATATAGAAGACTACAGTCAAACATGTGTTAGTGATCACCTCCATTAAGCAGCCAACCTGTATTAAGCAGCCAGTATCCAGATTCCAAATATGTTGTTTTATTAGACAGTTTATCTCTAGTAAGCAGCAGCCACCTATGCTGAGCAGCCACTTTCTGAGATTCTGTTAGCTGGCTGCTTAAGACAGGTTTGACTGTATAACTATGTAATGTAGTACTTATAAATAAGTACATATGTCTGGGGCAACAGTATGTATTACATACATAGGTCAATATCAAAATTATGGAATTAGTTCAATTTTTTCCAGGGCTCGACACTAGATGTAACTGTGGTCCGTTAGCCCTGTGGCCCTAATTTCCCTAAGGACCACACACGTTTCCAAACTGGGCATCCCACCCATTACACTAACCTGAAATTGTCTGACTGAATTTTACATACTCACTTAAATTAAGGAAACAGAATTCTTGTGGAAAGAATTACCTTAAAGCTTTTAGCTTTCAGTTCAATCCACATGTCACGCGATATAAGTGTATGTTTCTGTGTATTGCTCAATGTATATTACAGGTATCCTGATAAATAAATATGTTTAAACCAATCCATATAGCAGGATATAAATGTATGTTTCTGTGTATTTCTCAATGTATATTACATGTATCCTGATAAATAAATA
The DNA here is from genome assembly GCA_014843695.1 of Archivesica marissinica. NCBI lineage: Eukaryota > Metazoa > Mollusca > Bivalvia > Venerida > Vesicomyidae > Archivesica > Archivesica marissinica. Next base: position 35,416,037 of record CM026387.1, read on the forward strand.
TGTCTAAACCAATATATAAATGTATGTTTCTGTGTATTTCTCAATGTATATTACATGTATCCTGATAAATAAATATGTTTAAACCAATATATAAATGTATGTTTCTGTGTATTTCTCAATGTATATTACATGTATCCTGATAAATAAATATGTTTAAACCAAATTAAAGAAATAAAAATGACTATTAAATTTTACAATAATAATACATGGCTGTATGCAACATGAAAGCAGATATCACCATATTTTTAACATGTTAAATGACAGGTTTCAGATTTAGACCTTTGATGTGTTGTGACCATATTTTTAACCTGTTAACCGACAGGTTTCAGATTTAGCTGTTTGATGTGTTGTGTGTCCATTGTGATGATGATTAAGCCAAAAAATTGTAAGCCATCTTATCAAATTTTGACAAAAGGTGCGCATTTTTTGAGACCTGTATGAAAATTGAGGACTACCTAGATTTTACAAGGGCCACATTATTTTCGAAGATGGTAGTCCTGCTGGCTACCTCGTAAAAGTGTTGAACCCTGATTTCTTTAACCTTTTCAACACCACAGACCTAAATGGGCTTGCAAAAAGTGTAGATCCAGATGAATCGGCTCATAACGAGCTGTCTCATCAGGATCTGCACTTTTTGCCAGTAATATCACACTTTTTTAAGACAAAATTACCCATTTTGATAAATGAACTGGTCCAAATGTAATTTTCTTATTAATTTATTGGTCTAAAAATATAGTGCACCAGTCCATGTCAGTCACTTGGTGTTGAATGGGTTAATATACACATACAATGTCACGTGGACAATTGCATAAGACTAAAGTAATCACTTCTTATTGTTGTATTAATATACACATACAATGTCACGTGGACAATTGCATAAGACTAAAGTAATCACTTCTTATTGTTGTATTAATATACATATACAATCACGGTAAAACACCAGATTAATTTATTGGTCTACACATATCATGGACCAGTCCATGTCTATTACATTTACTTGGTGCTGAATGGTTAAACAAGTTTTAGAATCCTGAAAGGTCCATATAATCTGCTGTCAAAATATTGTTGCGTCACAGAAAACGCATTCAATGATTCTCATTGCGTCTCTGGCCATCTCATTGCATCAAAACTGCAAGAAACACACAGTGAGAAAACACTGCATTATCAAATTCTGGTATACAGAAATATCTGTGCTAATCAGTTGTTGGATTAAAGACAGCCATTTAATCCAATTATCCGTAATTAAAATGTCACCAACTTCTCAACACCCCATGCAATCAAGTGCCAAACAGCTGATTTCCAATAAACAAACGCTTGTCATCATCGCACGCATGACCGCACACGCGACCTTCACTTTCATGGATTTTCGGGCGATTATGTTTCTTGAACAAATTTATTTTGCCGATATTTATTGCATACGCCAAGGATTTTCGCCAACTGAAGATTTTTGGAGCCAGATTTAATTTTTATGCGCATTTGACAACAAATGCGACCGACAGCGGGAACCCTGCAAAATTACCCATTTTGATAAAATGAACTGGTCCAAATGTAATTTTCCTATTAATTTATTGGTCTACAAATATCATGGACCAGTCCAGTCCATGTCTGTTACATTTACTTGGTGCTTGAATGGTTAAAAGAGTTTTAGAACCCTGATCCTGATTTATTTAAAGACTCACTTGTACCTGTTCATTTCGCTGAGACACTTTAACCCTCTGTAATGTAATACAACAAGTCGTCTACTGTGAAATTAAAGTAGATACATTCCGCCTCCGTGGTCGAGTGGTTACTGTAGCTGACTTGTAACCTATCATCACTTATGGTCACTGGTTTGAGTCGTGTCTCTTTATATGCAGTTTCTTACGGAGGTTGGTGCACAAAGTACTGGTTAACCGCTGGAGCCTGCCCAGGACATGTGTTGTTATGTAAACAGCCTGACAGCGATGTAGCCTAAAAATGGTACTGATGAAGGCGTAGCCCAAAAATGGTGCTGATGAAGGTGTAGCCCAAAAATGGTGCTAATGAAGGCGTAGCCCAAAAATGGTGCTAATGAAGGCGTAGCCCAAAAATGGTGCTAATGAAGGCGTAGCCCAAAAATGGTGCTGATGAAGGCGTAGCCCAAAAATGGTGCTGATGAAGGCGTAGCCCAAAAATGGTGCTGATGAAGGCGTAGCCCAAAAATGATGCTGATGAAAGCGTAGCCCAAAAATGTGCTAATGAAGGCGTAGCCCAAAAATTGGTGCTGATGAAGGCGTAGCCCAAAAATGATGCTGATGAAGGTGTAGCCCAAAAATGGTGCTGATGAAGGCGTAGCCCAAAAATGATGCTGATGAAAGCGTAGCCCAAAAATGTGCTAATGAAGGTGTAGCCCAAAAATGGTGCTGATGAAGGCGTAGCCCAAAAATGATGCTGATGAAGGTGTAGCCCAAAAATGTGCTAATGAAGGCGTAGCCCAAAAATGGTGCTGATGAAGGCGTAGCCCAAAAATGATGCTGATGAAGGTGTAGCCCAAAAATGTGCTGATGAAGGTGTAGCCCAAAAATGTGCTAATGAAGGCGTAAAACCCGAACAAACAATAAGGTTGATACAGCGGAACATAAAACATTGATCGAAACAACTTCCGTTATTTCAATAGATTATCGTGTAGTGTTGTATCCACTTAGCAGTATAGAATGTTGGTTGTATCAGGTTGCATACGTCGGTACGACCAGTGAACAAAAACCTAGTGAGACGTTTCTCAGTGCACAGAAATTGATGGAAGAATCAATAACACTTTCCAGGAATTATGTAACAAAGACAAATTGAATATTTCAGCAGTATAGGTTTACATTTGACGGTATTGCACCCAGTTTTAAGACAAGGGTTAGTGTACGAGTATGATACAAAGGCTGTGTTGTAAGTCTTAATGTGTTTCTCCTGCAGTCCAGTTGTATTCAAATGTATATACAAGTCAGGTTCATTCTCCCAGTTGTATTCAAATGTATATACAAGTCAGGTTCATTCTCCCAGTTGTATTCAAATGTATATACAAGTCAGGGTTCATTCTCCCAGTTGTATTCAAATGTATATACTAGTCAGGGTTCATTCTCCCAGTTGCATTCAAATGTATATACAAGTCAGGGTTTATTCTTCCAGTTGTATTCAAATGTATATACAAGTCAGGGTTCATTCTCCCAGTTTTATTCAAATGTATATACAAGTTACTGTTCATTCTAGGTGAAGTGATGAATATTCCCTTTCTGACATGTGTGCAACCAAATACAACCCTGTCAGTTTGTCCAATCTTAGTGACCTGGGATTCCTAAAACTGATGTTGGGCTAAAATAATAATCGTGTTATAACTTGCTTCCTGTACTATTCAATGAATTCAGTGAGATATCAATTCCCAGAATTCAGTGAGATATCAATTCCCAGAATTCAGCGAGATATCAATTCCCGGAATTCTTTCAGCTAGGAGTGACTGCTAACACAGATTTTGCTGTACATTTATTTGCATGTAAACTCCTTGCATGCTAGCAGGCGCGTAGCTAGGTCTAAATATGGAATACGCACCATTCTAAGGGGTACGGGGGCATGTCCCACCCAGAGATTTTTTCCCCGCTATATGGTCTCGGCCCTCGGGTGACTTTTGCCTACAATGAACATCAGCTTCAATCAATATCTGTTGGCATTTCGTTCATGTCTGCTTTCTTGTGAATGACCAATGTCAGTGTCGCCCCTTACGATCCAGTTTTTATTGCATTTATTTAATTTCATTTTCAGGAACTGTCAAAATATATCTTACGCACGTGCGTACATGCGTAAGCCTAGCTACGCGCCTGGCTAGCGATGAATATAACAGCCACATATGTCATGGCATTTCATTAGAATTGTGTAGTAACAACAAAATTCTAATGAAATTCCATGACATATTTCCTGAGTTTTCATTAAATTTTACAATTAAGAAAAGCACATTATTGAAATGCTGTCTTTTTATAATTATTTGAACTATTTATTGCCTTTATTTTACCCAGCATGCAAAGAGTTAATCAATGAGTTCCTACTTTGAACTTTATAATACTCGGTGTTCGGTGTTTCTGTTATATTTTGTTCTATTTATAGCCTTTATTTTACCCAGCATGCAAAGAGTTAATCAATAAGTTCCTACTTTGACCCTTATAATACATAATACTCGATGTTGGGTGTTGCTGTCAATATTATTGCTAGTGGGTGCAGGTTGGTGGGTCAGAGCAACAGACCGTTTCTAGGGGTGTGTGGAGGCATGCTCTCCCTAAATAGTTTATTCACAAGCCCACACATTCCACATGAATGGGCTAATAATTTATTATTGAAGTTTATTCAACTTCGCTACTGGTTGCCCATTTGAGCGATGTGTAGTTTACCTACCTTTCCTGGGCAGGCTCCAGCGGTTACCCAGTACTTGGTTGAATGGGCTAATTAGTTTTGTGTTTATATTTTAACTGTTCCTAAAACACTATCGTGATGTCATAAAATTATACTTTTGTACTAACAGTCAATTATTATTAATATTGGACTGGTGTCAAAAGATACTTTTGTAGGGTTAGGGTTGACTGGTGTCAAAAGAGTATTATATCAAATCCTATGCGTAAATGCACGAAATTAACAATTTTAATTAGTAGGATCTTGTTATATAAGTGTGTGTTTTAAGTAAGATATAAGTCTCAAACGAATCCAATATGACCGTGTCTCATTTATACGAACGAAACAGTTGGCAGTTTCTTACGGAGGTTGGTGCACAAAGTACTGGTTAACCGCTGGAGCCTGCCCAGGAAAGGTGTTGTTAGGTAGATGCCTATCGCTCAAATGGAAAACCGGTAGCGACATTAAATAAATTTAAATAAAAAAAATTAAAATATGAAAAATATTGGTACAGTCTTTGGAGTCACACAGTCCAATATTTTACCATCTTTTTTCTGCTTATATCTGGGGTTTATTAAGTTGTCATTGGTATTCATCAGTCATCACAAGCCCATTCATGAAATCACTTCTCTATTTGGGACTTTTTGAAACCATTACCACACATTATGGTAAGTGTAGAGTTTTTGTCTCAGTGATTAATTAATGTTCAACACCTCATTTAAAACACTCCTAGGAATGTGTACTATATCTCCTAATCCCAGATTGTCCTGCTTTTACACCAGCTCAGTCATGCATACTGCTCGAATCATAATGTTGAGATGCCCCCTACAACAAAACTATGCTCTATAGATATTCATGAATGCTGTAAGATTGTAAGATTATGAAAAATCAGGACATTGTATTTGATACACACAATAGTAATTACCTTCCTTTTGTAGTTTGTTGTAATGATAAAGACATTATAGTTTGAAGTATAGTATCTATTTAGTTTGTTTGGATGTTTTGGGCAACTATATAATTATTACACATGGATATCCTATAGTCCTGTACACATACAGACTATACTTGCCTCAAACAAACCCATTAGAAAATATATGTAAAAGAAATTTGATAATTCTTATGATGTCCAAACATTTAAGAGAGCATGCATGATATTCAGGATTGTAGGAGGCATTTTGTGCATGCAACTGTCGGCAGATACAATAAGGCTGCACATTTCTGTTCAGTGTAATTCAGCATATTGAGCTGGTATGCATTGTGCGTGCAGTCATGTAATATGCAACATCTGGGCTCGAGGTTATAAAACTTGCCTCCAATCTCAAACTCAATCTCAAGCTTCTGATTGGTTTAGCTAAGAGTAGATCTCGGAATCAACCAATGAAATCTCTTTTGTGAAAAGTTTTATAACCTCATGTTTATACGTGTACGGTTACGGGTCAATGAAATGACATTGTAGGTAGGAATGTGTGTGGGTGGTTGGTTGGGTGGATGGTTGGGTAGATGGTTCATGATATATAACTATAGCAACACAGTTGTATAAAACATTTTTAAAAAGTTGACAGTGTCTGACGGCGGTTTGTGCACCAAGTACTGGTAGCCGCTGGAGCCTGCCCAGGAAAGGTGTTGCTAGATAAACTGCCTGTTGCTCATACTGGGCTCAATCTAGAGGGCGAATTTGGCAAAATAATCTCTTTTGGGACCCTGACTACTATACTGCCCATTTGGTGTGAATAAACATGTATACTAGCACTTCTACCTAAAAAAAATTTAGAGGGTGACATGGGCAGGTGCCCATGGGACCCTGACTTCGCCCCCACTTCTCCATAAAAAGCTACTTTTTCAAACAATATATTCAAGTAAAATACTCTGGCCCAATATAACTCACTCCTTTTTAACTTTTAGCCCCATTTTTTTTTATTTATTAAATAACACAATTTAACGATGAAATCACTTCTCACTTCTCCCAAATATTATGAACTAGATTGAGCCCTGCAGATGCGCTATTATTCATGCCAATGATACCGGTAGATGAAATTTGCATTAACGTATAATTGTATTTAAACCCAATAAACCTATACATTTGTATATATATTGGCATTTAAAAGATTATATATAACAGCCAAGTGATTGTTCCAATAGGTAAGCACTAACTACTGAATGAAGCTTCCTATGTTCAGTACACGTGTAGTGCAAAATTGTGCAAAATTGTATTTGTATTATCAGGGTTCATTCTAGGTCAGAATTTTTGGGAGAAGTGAAAAAGCGCGTGATCGAAGCGTGATTAAATGGTGTTCTTTAATATACTTCTGCAAAATTGGGTTAAAATGCACATACAACCATTAAATACAACATTTGAATAGAAGGAGTGCTTTATAATGGGCCAGTGTATCTTACTTACTAAACAAAATTTTGTTTGAAAATCGTAAAAACCAAAAAATATTTTTTATTATTATTTTTTTATTAGGGAGAAGTGGGGCCCCCAGAGGGCGAAGTCAGGGTCCCTAGGGCGACAATTTCGCCCACATCGCCCTCTAGAATGATGCCTGATTATATAGGTCAGGGTCACACTTATCGGTCAAGGTCACACTTACAGGTCAAGGTCACACTTATAGGTCACCTGTTTCAGCAGTAATGTAGAGCAGCACCCCACATCTGTGTATGCTTCGTGTGCATAGCGCATGGCATTTATATCTTATATTTATATCAGTTAAACATGAAAAATGCATTTTGGTTCTCTATCAATGATTGAGGAGTTACAGACGATTAGCACTTACAATCATGCATAGCTCTGGCATCATTATCTGTTCTATAATAGATGTTTTGGAATCGGTATATAATTTTTCTTTTTTATTATTATTTTGTAGTCCTGATATTAATGGCAGAGTTCCCGCCAATCGCAACAAAAAAACAATTACTGGCGCTTTCTCACTTCTCACAAACATTTGGCTCTAGCTTGAGTTCTTGAGTTGCAGTTGTTTCAAATAGGTTGATCATGTTTCATTGTGTCAACCCTACAGTAACGATGGTTTCTTGTCTTGCGTTTGATCATGTTTCATTACAGTAACGATGATTTCTTGTCTTGCGTTTGATCATGTTTCATTACAGTAACGATGATTTCTTGTCTTGTGTTTGATCATGTTTCATTGTATCAACCCAACAGTAACGATGATTTCTTGTCTTGTGTTTGATCATGTTTCACTACAGTAACGATGATTTCTTGTCTTGCGTTTGATCATGTTTCACTACAGTAATGATGATTTCTTTCTTGTCTTGCGTTTGATCATGTTTCATTACAGTAATGATGATTTCTTGTCTTGCGTTTGATCATGTTTCACTACAGTAATGATGATTTCTTGTCTTGCGTTTGATCATGTTTCATTACAGTAACGATGATTTCTTGTCTTGTGTTTGATCATGTTTCATTGTATCAACCCTACAGTAACGATGATTTCTTGTCTTGTGTTTGATCATGTTTCATTACAGTAATGATGATTTCTTGTCTTGTGTTTGATCATGTTTCATTACAGTAATGATGATTTCTTGTCTTGCGTTTGATCATGTTTCATTACAGTAATGATGATTTCTTGTCTTGCGTTTGATCATGTTTCACTACAGTAATGATGATTTCTTGTCTTGCGTTTGATCATGTTTCATTACAGTAACGATGATTTCTTGTCTTGTGTTTGATCATGTTTCATTGTATCAACCCTACAGTAACGATGATTTCTTGTCTTGTGTTTGATCATGTTTCATTACAGTAACGATGATTTCTTGTCTTGTGTTTGATCATGTTTCATTACAGTAACGATGATTTCTTGTCTTGTGTTTGATCATGTTTCATTGTATCAACCCTACAGTAACGATGATTTCTTGTCTTGTGTTTGATCATGTTTCATTACAGTAATGATGATTTCTTGTCTTGCGTTTGATCATGTTTCATTACAGTAACGATGATTTCTTGTCTTGCGTTTGATCATGTTTTATTACAGTAACGATGATTTCTTGTCTTGCGTTTGATCATGTTTCATTACAGTAACGATGATTTCTTGTCTTGCGTTTGATCATGTTTCATTACAGTAATGATGATTTCTTGTCTTGCGTTTGATCATGTTTCACTACAGTAATGATGATTTCTTGTCTTGCGTTTGATCATGTTTCATTACAGTAACGATGATTTCTTGTGTTTGATCATGTTTCATTACAGTAACGATGATTTCTTGTCTTGTGTTTGATCATGTTTCATTACAGTAACGATGATTTCTTGTCTTGTGTTTGATCATGTTTCACTACAGTAACGATGATTTCTTGTCTTATGTTTGATCATGTTTCATTACAGTAACGATGATTTCTTGTCTTGTGTTTGATCATGTTTCATTGTATCAACCCTACAGTAACGATGATTTCTTGTCTTGTGTTTGATCATGTTTCATTACAGTAACGATGATTTCTTGTCTTGTGTTTGATCATGTTTCATTACAGTAACGATGATTTCTTGTCTTGTGTTTGATCATGTTTCACTACAGTAACGATGATTTCTTGTCTTATGTTTGATCATGTTTCATTACAGTAACGATGATTTCTTGTCTTGTGTTTGATCATGTTTCATTGTATCAACCCTACAGTAACGATGATTTCTTGTCTTGTGTTTGATCATGTTTCATTACAGTAACGATGATTTCTTGTCTTGTGTTTGATCATGTTTCATTACAGTAACGATGATTTCTTGTCTTGTGTTTGATCATGTTTCATTACAGTAATGATGATTTCTTGTCTTGTGTTTGATCATGTTTCATTACAGTAACGATGATTTCTTGTCTTGCGTTTGATCATGTTTCATTACAGTAACGATGATTTCTTGTCTTGTGTTTGATCATGTTTCATTGTATCAACCTACAGTAACGATGATTTCTTGTCTTGTGTTTGATCATGTTTCATTACAGTAATGATGATTTCTTGTCTTGTGTTTGATCATGTTTCATTGTATCAACCCTACAGTAACGATGATTTCTTGTCTTGCGTTTGATCATGTTTCATTACAGTAACGATGATTTCTTGTCTTGTGTTTGATCATGTTTCATTGTATCAACCCTACAGTAACGATGATTTCTTGTCTTGTGTTTGATCATGTTTCATTACAGTAATGATGATTTCTTGTCTTGTGTTTGATCATGTTTCATTACAGTAATGATGATTTCTTGTCTTGCGTTTGATCATGTTTCATTACAGTAATGATGATTTCTTGTCTTGTGTTTGATCATGTTTCATTACAGTAACGATGATTTCTTGTCTTGTGTTTGATCATGTTTCATTACAGTAATGATGATTTCTTGTCTTGCGTTTGATCATGTTTCATTACAGTAATGATGATTTCTTGTCTTGCGTTTGATCATGTTTCACTACAGTAATGATGATTTCTTGTCTTGCGTTTGATCATGTTTCATTACAGTAACGATGATTTCTTGTCTTGTGTTTGATCATGTTTCATTACAGTAACGATGATTTCTTGTCTTGTGTTTGATCATGTTTCATTGTATCAACCCTACAGTAACGATGATTTCTTGTCTTGTGTTTGATCATGTTTCATTACAGTAATGATGATTTCTTGTCTTGCGTTTGATCATGTTTCATTACAGTAACGATGATTTCTTGTCTTGCGTTTGATCATGTTTTATTACAGTAACGATGATTTCTTGTCTTGCGTTTGATCATGTTTCATTACAGTAACGATGATTTCTTGTCTTGCGTTTGATCATGTTTCATTACAGTAATGATGATTTCTTGTCTTGCGTTTGATCATGTTTCACTACAGTAATGATGATTTCTTGTCTTGCGTTTGATCATGTTTCATTACAGTAACGATGATTTCTTGTCTTGTGTTTGATCATGTTTCATTACAGTAACGATGATTTCTTGTCTTGTGTTTGATCATGTTTCACTACAGTAACGATGATTTCTTGTCTTATGTTTGATCATGTTTCATTACAGTAACGATGATTTCTTGTCTTGTGTTTGATCATGTTTCATTGTATCAACCCTACAGTAACGATGATTTCTTGTCTTGTGTTTGATCATGTTTCATTACAGTAACGATGATTTCTTGTCTTGTGTTTGATCATGTTTCATTACAGTAACGATGATTTCTTGTCTTGTGTTTGATCATGTTTCACTACAGTAACGATGATTTCTTGTCTTATGTTTGATCATGTTTCATTACAGTAACGATGATTTCTTGTCTTGTGTTTGATCATGTTTCATTGTATCAACCCTACAGTAACGATGATTTCTTGTCTTGTGTTTGATCATGTTTCACTACAGTAACGATGATTTCTTGTCTTATGTTTGATCATGTTTCATTACAGTAATGATGATTTCTTGTCTTGTGTTTGATCATGTTTCATTACAGTAACGATGATTTCTTGTCTTGTGTTTGATCATGTTTCATTACAGTAACGATGATTTCTTGTCTTGTGTTTGATCATGTTTCATTACAGTAACGATGATTTCTTGTCTTGTGTTTGATCATGTTTCATTGTATCACCCTCAGTACGATGATTTCTTGTCTTGTGTTTGATCATGTTTCATTACAGTAATGATGATTTCTTGTCTTGTGTTTGATCATGTTTCATTGTATCAACCCTACAGTAACGATGATTTCTTGTCTTGCGTTTGATCATGTTTCATTACAGTAACGATGATTTCTTGTCTTGTGTTTGATCATGTTTCATTGTATCAACCCTACAGTAACGATGATTTCTTGTCTTGTGTTTGATCATGTTTCATTACAGTAATGATGATTTCTTGTCTTGTGTTTGATCATGTTTCATTACAGTAATGATGATTTCTTGTCTTGCGTTTGATCATGTTTCATTACAGTAATGATGATTTCTTGTCTTGTGTTTGATCATGTTTCATTACAGTAACGATGATTCTTGTCTTGTGTTGATCATGTTTCATTACAGTAATGATGATTTTTGTCTTGCGTTTGATCATGTTTCATTACAGTAATGATGATTTCTTGTCTTGCGTTTGATCATGTTTTATTACAGTAATGATGATTCTTGTCTTGCGTTTGATCATGTTTCATTACAGTAACGATGATTTCTTGTCTTGTGTTTGATCATGTTTCATTACAGTAATGATGATTTCTTGTCTTGTGTTTGATCATGTTTCATTGTATCACCCTACAGTAACGATGATTTCTTGTCTTGTGTTTGATCATGTTTCATTACAGTAATGATGATTTCTTGTCTTGCGTTTGATCATGTTTCATTACAGTAACGATGATTTCTTGTCTTGCGTTTGATCATGTTTATTACAGTAACGATGATTCTTGTCTTGCGTTTGATCATGTTTCATTACAGTAACGATGATTTCTTGTCTTGCGTTTGATCATGTTTCATTACAGTAATGATGATTTCTTGTCTTGCGTTTGATCATGTTTCACTACAGTAATGATGATTTCTTGTCTTGTGTTTGATCATGTTTCATTACAGTAACGATGATTTCTTGTGTTTGATCATGTTTCATTACAGTAACGATGATTTCTTGTCTTGTGTTTGATCATGTTTCATTACAGTAACGATGATTTCTTGTCTTGTGTTTGATCATGTTTCATTACAGTAACGATGATTTCTTGTCTTGTGTTTGATCATGTTTCACTACAGTAACGATGATTTCTTGTCTTATGTTTGATCATGTTTCATTACAGTAACGATGATTTCTTGTCTTGTGTTTGATCATGTTTCATTGTATCAACCCTACAGTAACGATGATTTCTTGTCTTGTGTTTGATCATGTTTCACTACAGTAACGATGATTTCTTGTCTTATGTTTGATCATGTTTCATTACAGTAATGATGATTTCTTGTCTTGTGTTTGATCATGTTTCATTACAGTAACGATGATTTCTTGTCTTGTGTTTGATCATGTTTCATTACAGTAACGATGATTTCTTGTCTTGTGTTTGATCATGTTTCATTACAGTAACGATGATTTCTTGTCTTGTGTTTGATCATGTTTCACTACAGTAACGATGATTTCTTGTCTTGTGTTTGATCATGTTTCACTACAGTAACGATGATTTCTTATCTTGCGTTTGATCATGTTTCATTACATTAACGATGATTTCTTGTCTTGCGTTTGATCATGTTTCATTACAGTTTGATCAGATAGAGAGACAAATAAACACTGAAACTAATATAGTACATGTACAGTGGGGGTAGAGTTTATAAATAATTCTTTTTATTACTCCTCACTGCAGTTTCCAGTATTTTGATTTGCTAATTGTGCCATAAATAAATTGTGATAGTTCCGATCTAGACAGGGTATATAACTCTTAAAATACTACTTACCTTTCGCATGCCTCGTGATTCTTAGATTAAAACCGGAAGCTGAGTGTTCGGTACGATAATGCGCAGTTGATCTGTAGAAGACTCGGAAATAAGTATGGAGATAATTTTGCGACAATTTACACCATTTAACTATGTTGAATTTCTTAACACACAGTAAGAGACTAACAGCGAATACGATATGAAAATCTATTGAACATATGTGTGATTCCAAATCTGGACGTCCGGTGTCAAGGTAATAATCACCCATCGTGAAATTACTCGATTTAGGCGGTCGACGGGGTAAAAATAATTTAAAAAATCGTGACCTCAAATCAAAAACAGTGAATGAAAACATTGTTTTCAAGGTGAATTACCAAGGTTTTCAGCATAATAAAATTTATATTAATTTGTTTGACAGAGTATATTGAGTATAATATAGTGCTGGCCACGAGTGGTATTCCCTGTGCCGCAGGCCCTATATATCATACCCAGTCAACAAACCAAATAACATAATTTACAATATCTCGGATACATAATAATTTATTATGTCCTCAAGTACGAGAGATTTAACATTTCTATTCAAATGTTAAATTTCGGATTTTCACCTGGCCATGATTTTCAGATTTGGGTTTTTACCAATAGAAAGTTGGCTTCGGGCTCTGTTCCCTAACATGACAATAGTGCGGGTATAACATGTCAGTACAAAACCTGTTATTACCGAGTGTTATATTATTTTTCCCTGGAGATCACAATATTACATGGATTTATTCATGGAAATGCTGAATCTTATAATAAATAATGAATTTACTGAACAGCCTGAAACCGTGAAGTCGTGATAGCGCAGTGGTAGCGCGTTCGCTTCATGTGCAGAAGGCTCGGAGCCGAGCCCTGCTGCTCCCCGTTACGATTGTGCCCATAAGTAAGGCATTTAAATTCCACGTTGCCTCTTCCTCCCTCGTGGCGATGGATTCCATCAGGAATGAGGTCTCGAGAGTGATTAATATAAATTGTAATAACTTCTTTCCTAATCGAGCTAAAATAAATTTGTATAAATTAAAACCTGAAACCCAAACTCACATTCAAGCGATATATACATTCAACCAATCAGATCGCTCGAGACTGAGATAGGAGTAAAGTTTTACAACAGGCTTGTTTTTGTTGGATACAGTCTGTTATAGCTTAACACTTATACAGCAATAAAGCTGTCTGCACTAGTAGTATGTGATGGATTGAATGGATCTATGCTTGGTTGCTTGTGTGGATTGATTGATTGGGTGGTTTGTTTGTTGATTTTTTGATAACTGAATTATTGATTGATTACACTCCTCCTTGCAACTTATCCCGCCTCCCTTCTACTCCCAACTTTCATCCCATGCTTCCACTCCTCCCTTCTGCCTTCAATCCTCTCTTCCACAGCTCACTTCCATTAGCCCCCTTCCACTCCTCCCTTCCACCCTATCCTTCCACTTCTGCCTTCCACCCTATCCTTCCACTTCTGCCTTCAATCCTCTCTTCCACAGCTCTCTTCCACTAGCCCCCTTCCACTCCTCCCTTCCATCCCTATCCTTCCACTTATGCCTTCAATCCTCTCTTCCACAGCTCACTTCCACTAGCCCCCTTACACTCCTCCCTTCTGCCCTATCCTTCCACTTCTACCTTCCACCCTATCCTTACATCTCCTCCTTCCACCTATCCTTCCACTTCTGCCTTCCACCCTATCCTTCCACTTATGCCTTCAATCCTCTCTTCCACTAGCCCCTTCCACTCCTCCCTTCCCCCCTATCCTTCCACTAGCCCCTTCCACCTATCCTTCCACTAGCCCCCTTCCACCCTATCCTTCCACTTATGCCTTCAATCCTCTCTTCCACAGCTCTCTTCCACTAGCCCCCTTCCACTCCTCCCTTCCACCCCTATCCTTCCACTTCTACCTTCAATCCTCTCTTCCACAGCTCTCTGCCACTAGCTCCCTTCCACTTCTCCCATCCACTTGCTTCTTCCACTCATCCCTTTCATTCTCCCTTACATACATCACTACCACAACACCCATGGCTGGAATATAGGGAAGTCACTCAAATTGCTGGGCGTTTACCTATAACTTAACTACCTCCACAGACACTGTGTTGAAGAGCCAAGAGCCAAATATTTTGGGGAAATGATTTCTTGCCTGAATATAAAAAAATTTAATTTAAGTTTAACGTCGCTACCGGTTGCTTTTTCATATAAAGAGAGACTATCTGAGTGGGGCTCAAACCAGTGATGATAGGTTACAATGGTATACCAGTCGGCGACCGTAACCACTTGACCACGGAGGCGGGCTAAACAAAATATTTAGGGATACCTTGGGAAAATGATTGCGAAGGCAAGGGGCATTTACCAGGGCATATGAACCCAGGGGTGTGGAAATCTTCAAATTGTTCACTGAAGCCTATACTTGTCACCAAAATGAAGAGGAAACTTCCAAAGTTGACTTGCCCTTTGATTCAGGTTCTGACATACACAGAACATGCTTGGCAGATATTTGATGTGCTAATTGAATGTGTCTCACATTTCAACTTTCTTGTCCACGTATACATATACTGCTAATTAATTGCGGTGAGCATAACATTATGCGATATGTAACTTGATCAGGATCGTCCTAATAATTGTTTCCGTCCTAATAATTGTTTCCGCGGAAACTGCCTAATCCAGGAATGAGCAAGTGGACTTTTACGTTTTGTTGTATTTTTTGGGGTTATAGTGAGTCTTTGATGTTTGCTATTGACATTTTTTTTCTTGGAAGTTGCAGGGCGTGGCCCGGCCTTGATTAAAAATAATCAGTCGCTGCACTGAATCCGAATAATTTGTAAACATCCGTAAAATAAAACTGTCGCGGATATAACACTGTCCACTGACATAGCTGGTTTGGTAAATGTTTTATACATAACCATCATGGTGGAATGTTTACATTTCCAACTTCCGCTAACTAATTTGTTAGTTTTAACAGAATTTATTTGTATAGTATTTAAGACATTCATACAATGAAATTATGTTTTCGCAATATAATTCTTTGATTTATACCAACAATTTACAAGTCCACTTTGTTGTGCGGCGACAAGTTAGATACACAATTCCACTTGTCTGTTTGACTAATTGAACAAGTCGGACAGTGGATTTCCACACACATGTTACAAGTTACAATTTTGTTTGGCCTGCGTTTCCACACAGATCTGTAATATGCATAAGTACTGTTAGAATATTAGATTGCTACAGGGAACCATAGAGGGCTGTATAGATAATCTCAAGTGATTTTGCTCCCAGCATAACTCATATTATCTGCACTCACAATCTTCCTGTCTTGGAGTTTCAGGAACATTTCCACCACAAATTGCACATGTACATGTAGATAGAGTTTCATTTGTTACTCAAAACAAAAATCATGCACATACTTTTATGCTACGTGATTATGTGTACTAAAGATTTTGAAAATATCGAATTCCTACGGAAATTTGCTTACTTCAGATTCATTTTTCTAGTACTAGTAATCCCCCCCCCCCCCCCCATGGCTGTGATTTGGAATTTTGTTACACATAAGTGCCCTACCCCCCACCCTGGTCATAATTACACATACCCTACCACCTCAACCCCCTGGCCATAATGTACACATACCCCTACCACCTCAACCCCCTGGCCATAATTTACACATACCCCTACCACCTCAATCCCCCTGGCCATAATGTACACATACCCCTACCACCTCAACCCCCCTGGCCATAATTTACACATACCCCTACCACCTCAACCCCCCTGGCCATATTTTACACATACCCCTACCACTTCAGCCCTCCTTGTCTGAATAGCAAACCACATAGATCCTGATCAGACACGGCATTATGCCACGGCTGAGCTTGATCTATGTTGTTTGCACATTCCTTCCAATTTATTTGACATGTTAAGGGTTAAATCAAAGACAGACTATTATTCATAGCACACCTGAATGTTTATATTTTCAGTAAAGACCGAGGACTATTTTGACACTGGGATAATGGACAGATTACAGCAACAGCTCAATGTTGTAACAGAGAGGACCCAGCTCGATCTCAATGGCAGTAACAGTGCTGTCACATTCCATAGTTCTGTAAGTATTACTGCGTCACATTCCATAGTTCTGTAAGTACTACTGCGTCACATTCCATGGTTCTGTAAGTACTACTGCGTCACATTCCATAGTTCTGTAAGTACTACTGCATCACATTCCATGGTTCTGTAAGTACTACTGCATCACATTCCATAGTTCTGTAAATACTACTGCGTCACATTCCATGGTTCTGTAAATACTACTGCGTCACATTCCATAGTTCTGTAAGTACTACTGCATCACATTCCATGGTTCTGTAAATACTACTGCATCACATTCCATAGTTCTGTAAGTACTACTGCGTCACATTCCATAGTTCTGTAAGTACTACTGCGTCACATTCCATGGTTCTGTAAGTACTACTGCGTCACATTCCATAGTTCTGTAAGTACTACTGCATCACATTCCATAGTTATGTAAGTACTACTGCGTCACATTCCATGATTCTGTAAGTACTACTGCGTCACATTCCATAGTTCTGTAAGTACTACTGCATCACATTCCATGGTTCTGTAAATACTACTGCATCACATTCCATAGTTCTGTAAGTACTACTGCGTCACATTCCATAGTTCTGTAAGTACTACTGCGTCACATTCCATGGTTCTGTAAGTACTACTGCGTCACATTCCATAGTTCTGTAAGTACTACTGCATCACATTCCATAGTTCTGTAAGTACTACTGCGTCACATTCCATGGTTCTGAAAGTACTACTGTGTCACATTCCATGGTTCTGTAAGTACTACTGCATCACATTACATGGTTCTGTAAGTACTACTGCGTCACATTCCATAGTTCTGTAAGTACTACTGCGTCGCATTCCATGGTTCTGTAAGTACTACTACGTCACATTCCATGCATCACATTCCATGGTTCTGTAAGTACTACTGCATCACATTCCATAGTTCTGTACTACTGCATCACATTCCATGGTTCTGTACTACTGCATCACATTCCATGGTTCTGTAAGTACTACTGCATCACATTCCATAGTTCTGTAAGTACTACTGTATCACATTCCATAGTTTTGTAAGTACTACTGCATCACATTCCATAGTTCTGTAAATACTACTGTATCACATTCCATGGTTCTGTAAATACTACTGTGTCACATTCCATAGTTCTGTAAGTACTACTGCATCACATTCCATGGTTCTGTAAATACTACTGCATCACATTCCATAGTTCTGTAAGTACTACTGCGTCACATTCCATAGTTCTGTAAGTACTACTGCATCACATTCCATGGTTCTGTAAGTACTATTGCGTCACATTCCATAGTTCTGTAAGTACTACTGCATCACATTCCATAGTTCTGTAAGTACTACTGCATCACATTCCATGGTTCTGTAAGTACTACTGCGTCACATTCCATGGTTCTGTAAGTACTACTGCGTCACATTCCATAGTTCTGTACTACTGCATCACATTCCATGGTTATGTAAGTACTACTGCGTCACATTCCATAGTTCTGTAAGTACTACTGCGTCACATTCCATGGTTCTGTAAGTACTACTGCGTCACATTCCATAGTTCTGTACTACTGCATCACATTCCATGGTTCTGTAAGTACTACTGCGTCACATTCCATAGTTCTGTACTACTGCATCACATTCCATGGTTCTGTACTACTGCATCACATTCCATGGTTCTGTAAGTACTACTGCATCACATTCCATAGTTCTGTAAGTACTACTGTATCACATTCCATAGTTCTGTAAGTACTACTGCATCACATTCCATGGTTCTGTAAGTACTACTGCGTCACATTCCATAGTTCTGTACTACTGCATCACATTCCATATTTCTGTACTACTGCATCACATTCCATAGTTCTGTAAGTACTACTGCGTCACATTCCATAGTTCTGTACTACTGCATCACATTCCATAGTTCTGTAAGTACTACTGCATCACATTCCATAGTTCTGTACTACTGCATCACATTCCATAGTTCTGTAAGTACTACTGCGTCACATTCTATAGTTCTGTACTACTGCATCACATTCCATAGTTCTGTACTACTGCATCACATTCCATAGTTCTGTAAGTACTACTGCATCACATTCCATAGTTCTGTACTACTGCATCACATTCCATAGTTCTGTACTACTGCATCACATTCCATAGTTCTGTACTACTGCATCACATTCCATAGTTCTGTAAGTACTACTGCGTCACATTCCATAGTTCTGTAAGTACTACTGCATCACATTCCATAGTTCTGTACTACTGCATCACATTCCATAGTTCTGTAAGTACTACTGCATCACATTCCATGGTTCTGTACTACTGCATCACATTCCATAGTTCTGTAAGTACTACTGCATCACATTCCATGGTTCTGTACTACTGCGTCACATTCCATGGTTCTGTATGTACTACTGCGTCACATTCCATGGTTCTGTAAGTACTACTGCATCACATTCCATGGTTCTGTACTACTGCATCACATTCCATGGTTCTGTAAATACTACTGCGTCACATTCCATAGTTCTGTAAGTACTACTGCATCACATTTCATGGTTCTGTAAGTACTACTGCGTCACATTCCATAGTTCTGTATGTACTACTGCGTCACATTCCATAGTTCTGTATGTACTACTGCGTCACATTCCATAGTTCTGTATGTACTACTGCGTCACATTCCATGGTTCTGTACTACTGCGTCACATTCCATAGTTCTGTATGTACTACTGCGTCACATTCCATAATTCTGTATGTACTACTGCGTCACATTCCATAGTTCTGTATGTACTACTGCGTCACATTCCATGGTTCTGTACTACTGCGTCACATTCCATAGTTCTGTAAGTACATCACTTGCCTTACCAGACACATGTAGAAAATAATATAATTGTAATTTTTGACTACAGCTTTGAATGAGATAAATCGGGGGGAAATAATGGGCTCCTAGCGGGTATCATTTTATAGACATTTACTTACAAATAGAATGCAAATGTTGTCCACAAGTTGGCAGGACACATTTTAATAAAATGTGATGAACTTTCTGATGGTATGAAGGCTTTTATTTCTGACTTGATGTAAATACATGCAAGATTATTGAGTTGACAAGGGACACAAGCATGTTATTGGTTTTTGTGTCCCTGCCTGCAAGAGTAATCACTCTTTATAACCGCAGCCCCCCCCCCCCACACACACACAAACAGTAATTGCTAAATGATAACCAATATGCAGGTCACTAGGATGGGTTTAGGGGTTAGGGTTTTGTATCAGGTTCAGGGGTTAGACTTAGGTACCGGATTTACTGTTTCTAAAAACTAATATCACGCCTACATAAACAATTAATATTCATATGGTAGCACATTCCTACAGATACACCTGTCCTCACATACATACTATACCTTCCTACAGATACACCTGTCCTCACATACATACTATACCTTCCTACAGATACACCTGTCCTCACATACATACTATACCTTCCTACAGATACACCTGTCCTCACATACATACTATACCTTCCTACAGATACACCTGTCCTCACATACATACTATACCTTCCTACAGATACACCTGTCCTCACATACATACTATACCTTCCTACAGATACACCTGTCCTCACATACATACTCTACCTTCCTACAGATACACCTGTCCTCACATACATACTATACCTTCCTACAGATACACCTGTCCTCACATACATACTATACCTTCCTACAGATACACCTGTCCTCACATACATACTATTCCTTCCTACAGATACACCTGTCCTCACATACATACTATACCTTCCTACAGATACACCTGTCCTCACATACATACTATACCTTCCTACAGATACACCTGTCCTCACATACATACTATACCTTCCTACAGATACACCAACCTGTCCTCACATACAAACTATACCTTCCTACAGATACACCTGTCCTCACATACATACTATACCTTCCTACAGATACACCTGTCCTCACATACATACTATACCTTCCTACAGATATACCTTCCTACAGATGCACATGTCCTACACATACACTGACCTGTCCTCACATACATACTATACCTTCCTACAGATACACCTGTCCTCACATACATACTATACCTTCCTACAGATACACCTGTCCTCACATACATACTATACCTTCCTACAGATACACCTGTCCTCACATACATACTATTCCTTCCTACAGATACACCTGTCCTCACATACATACTATACCTTCCTACAGATACACCTGTCCTCACATACATACTATACCTTCCTACAGATACACCTGTCCTACACATACATACTATACCTTCCTACAGATACACCTGTCCTCACATACATACTATACCTTCCTACAGATACACCTGTCCTCACATACATACTATACCTTCCTACAGATACACCTGTCCTCACATACATACTATACCTTCCTACAGATACACCTGTCCTCACATACATACTATACCTTCCTACAGATACACCTGTCCTACACATACACTGACCTGTCCTCACATACATACTATACCTTCCTACAGATACACCTGTCCTACACATACATACTATACCTTCCTACAGATACACCTGTCCTACACATACATACTATACCTTCCTACAGATACACCTGTCCTACACATACATACTATACCTTCCTACAGATACACCTGTCCTACACATACATACTATACCTTCCTACAGATACACATGTCCTACACATACACTGACCTGTCCTCACATACATACTATACCTTCCTACAGATACACCTGTCCTCACATACATACTATACCTTCCTACAGATACACCGACCTGTCCTCACATACATACTATACCTTCCTACAGATACACCTGTCCTACACATACACTGACCTGTCCTCACATACATACTATACCTTCCTACAGATACACCTGTCCTCACATACATACTATACCTTCCTACAGATACACCTGTCCTCACATACATACTATACCTTCCTACAGATACACCTGTCCTCACATACATACTATACCTTCCTACAGATACACCTGTCCTCACATACATACTATTCCTTCCTACAGATACACCTGTCCTCACATACATACTATACCTTCCTACAGATACACCTGTCCTCACATACATACTATACCTTCCTACAGATACACCTGTCCTCACATACATACTATACCTTCCTACAGATACACCAACCTGTCCTCACATACATACTATACCTTCCTACAGATACACCTGTCCTCACATACATACTATACCTTCCTACAGATACACCGACCTGTCCTCACATACATACTATACCTTCCTACAGATACACCGACCTGTCCTCACATACATACTATACCTTCCTACAGATATACCTTCCTACAGATACACATGTCCTACACATACACTGACCTGTCCTCACATACATACTATACCTTCCTACAGATACACCTGTCCTCACATACATACTATACCTTCCTACAGATACACCTGTCCTCACATACATACTATACCTTCCTACAGATACACCTGTCCTCACATACAAACTATACCTTCCTACAGATACACCGACCTGTCCTCACATACATACTATACCTTCCTACAGATACACCTGTCCTCACATACAAACTATACCTTCCTACAGATACACCTGTCCCCACATACATACTATACCTTCCTACTATTTCAGGTGATTGCTAGAAGGAAGGATGATTCAGGGAAAGCTCAATTTCTCCTTCAGTGGACACCCCAATATATGTGTTTAATATCCCCATATATGTGTGTAATGTCCCAATATATGTGAGTAATGTCCCAATATATGTGTATAATGTCCCAAGATATGTGTGTAATGTCCCAATATATGTGTTTAATGTCCCACTATATGTGTGTTTAATGTCCCAATATATGTGTGTATTGTCCCAATATATGTGTTTAATGTCCCAATATATGTGTGTATTGTCCCAATATATGTGTGTATTGTCCCAATATATGTGAGTAATGTCCCAATATATGTGTGTATTGTCCCAATATATTTGTGTCATGTCCCAATATATGTGAGTAATGTCCCAATATATGTGTATAATGTCCCAATATATGTGAGTAATGTCCCAATATATGTGTGTAATGTCCCAATATATGTGTGTTTAATGTCCCAATATATGTGTGTAATGTGAATATGTTCTCAATATTTACTTATTGTCACATCATAATTTTGTGTATTGTCAAAACATGTGAATTGTCACATTAGTTGAACAATACCACTTTGTTTTTCAGTATACCCGATGAGTGGGTGTCCGAATCTCAGGTCCAATTCTTACAAACCCGCAGCATTCCCATGAACTGCCTACCTCGGGACTGTCTTGTGAACCTTCACCCATCATTATACCACCAACATCGTTACAGAAAGCATCGAAGGAAATGATTGGCAGCTGATGAATGATTCAAATGTTGGATAATGGATAATTAACGACAGTCAAATGCAACTGGAAAAAATCACATGACCTGATCTATTTATAGAATTGTGATGCAATCATGTGACAGGATCAAAATACATCTCAACATAGCATCTATCTCAACTACTGCCATACACATGTATGTCCAATCAAAAACTGCCAAGCCTATCACATGACCATACTTATTTATAACCATTACGCAACATGTGGCAGGTATATCATTCATACAGCTGAAATAGTCATGTATGACCAATTCTATTTTTAGAACCCATGTGACTTGTGATAGAATGAGAGGATAACTTATTATTAATAAGTGTATGTTGTTTAAATTTAGTATTATTTGTGTTTACTGTAAAACAGGGTGAATTTGTGTCGCACATTTTTTTATTGTGATGTTCACGGGATATTTGTGATCATGAAACGAAAAGAATGAGAACATTACATGATGAAATTGTTTGCAATGATGAATGTTCGTGATACGTACTGGAATATATCATTGTCCTGCAAGTTTATCATTGTCATAGTCTCCCCTAGTATACAGTATATTAACATTAATTATTCATTAACAACACCAAGTAACTTACATGGACTTGTGCATGATATTTTTAGACCAATAAATTAATAAGAAAATTATAATTGGACCAGTTCATTTATCAAAATGGGTACTTTTGTCTACAAATGGTAATATTACTGGCAAAAAGTGCAGATCCTGATGAGACGGCTCGTCACGTGCCGCCTCATCTGGATCTACACTTTTTGTAAGCCTATTTAGAGATATGTAAGTGTTGAAAGGGTTTATAGGACCTATCTACTTTTAGGGAGTATTCAGGGGCAGTAACTGACCAATGTCTCTCTTTCCATTGTTACGGAGAAGCGGAGAAGCAAAACCTTGTAGAATATTAGAGCAGAGTGTTGGACTTAGTAACTTGTACCTGCCATGCACGTATCATTTCTTACACTCGAGACATTGCATAAGACCATACTCAAACTGCTGAAGAAAAGCATGCGCACACCCTCTCCAAATATCTGACGCCCACTAAAATCTGAACAGTGCTTATAATCCTGTGTGTGTTTTACGCTTATTTATCGTCGCTACCGGTTGCCCATATGAGCGGCCGCCTGAAGAGATTGATCATTTTAGATTTTTGGAGGATAGTGCAATGATACAGACAGAGACCCATTCCAGAGTCTCCTCTGGTTCTTTTACGTGCACGATGTAAAGCACGACAAGACCTCGGTTTAAAATCCCATCTGAAAGACTGTTAATTTTATTAGAGTCAGAAGGTGGATCTAACCTGTGATCCATGGATTACCAGTCCAGCGTGTTACCACTGGACTGCAGATCCGTCTGCCAGAGGAAGCACAATTATATATACGAGTAAGGTCTATCTGAGAGATCCCGTAACTTCACACTCCCAGAAGATTACATTTTATTATGGTATGACGGAGGATCGAACCTGTGATCCCTGGATTACCAGTCCAGCATGTTACCACTGGACTACAGTGTGCTTCTAATTCTACTGGACTCGTGTAGAGCAGAAGACGCTCGAGTTGTGTGAGCTGTCCTGGACTCGCGTAGAGCAGAAGACGCTGAAGGTGTGTGTGCTGTCCTGGACTCGCGTAGAGCAGAAGACGCTGAAGGTGTGTGTGCTGTCCTGGACTCGCGTAGAGTAGAAGACGCTGAAGGTGTGTGTGCTGTCATGGACTCGCGTAGAGCAGAAGACGCTCGAGGTGTGTTTGCTGTCCTGGACTCGCATAGAGCAGAAGACGCTCGAGGTGTGTATGTGTGCTGTCCTTGACTCGCGTAGAGCAGAAAACGCTCGAGGTCTGCTGGACTCGCTTAGAGCAGAAGACGCTCGAGGTGTGTGAGCTGTCCTTGACTCGCGTAGAGCAGAAGACGCTCGAGGTGTGTGTGCTGTCCTGGACTCGCGTAGAGCAGAAGACGCTCGAGGTGTGTGTGCTGTCCTGGACTCGCGTAGAGCAGAAGACGCTCGAGGTGTGTGTGCTGTCCTGGACTCGCGTAGAGCAGAAGATACTCGAGGTCTGCTGTCCTGGACTCCCGTAGAACAGAAGACGCTCGAGGTGTGTGCTGTCCTGGACTCGCGTAGAGCAGAAGGCACTCGAGGTGTGTTTGCTGTACTGGGCTCGCGTAGAGCAGAAGACGCTGAAGGTGTGTGTGCTGTCCTGGACTCGCGTAGAGCAGAAGACGCTGAAGGTGTGTGTGCTGTCCTGGACTCGCGTAGAGCAGAAGACGCTCGAGGTGTGTGTGCTGTCCTGGACTCGCGTAGAGCAGAAGACGCTCGAGGTGTGTGTGTGCTCTCATGATCTCCTATTGTCTGATCTCATCGCGTCAACATGATATCCGTGTGGCCACTTAAGCATGTTTGACTGTACAATCATACAGTCACGCCTGTCTTAAGCAGCCTTTCAAGGTAGCGATGAAAATTGGCTGTTTAGCACAGATGGCTTAGCACAGGTAGCTTCTTAATAGAGGTTAAATACTGAACAAAATAACACACTTGGAGTATGGTTACTGGCTGCTTAATACAGGTTGGCGGCTTTAATAGAGGTGACCGCTAAGACAGGTTTGACTGTATATAGTAAAATCGAGGAATGCTGTGCTCGACTCGCGTAGAGCAGACGCTCGAGGTGTGTGTGCTGTCCTGGACTCGCTTAGAGCAGAAGACGCTCGAGGTCTGTGTGCTGTCCTGGACTCGCATAGAGCAGAAGACGCTCGAGGTCTGTGTGCTGTCCTGGACTCGCATAGAGCAGAAGACGCTCGAGGTCTGCTGGACTCGCGTAGAGCAGAAGACGCTCAAGGTGTGTGCTGTCCTGGACTCGCGTAGAGCAGAAGACGCTCGAGGTCTGTGTGCTGTCCTGGACTCGCGTAGAGCAGAAGGCGCTCGAGGTGTGTGCTGTCCTGGACTCGCGTAGAGCAGAAGACGCTGAAGGTGTGTGTGCTGTCCTGGACTCGCATAGAGCAGAAGACGCTCGAGGTGTGTGTGCTGTCCTGGACTCGCGTAGAGCAGAAGACGCTCGAGGTCTGCTGTCATGATCTCCTATTGTCTGATCTCATCGCGTCAACAATTTGCTCAAACGAGATCTCATAATCCATGGCAACCAATGTGACAAACTATTTTTTTTAGCTCTGCACGATAGCGATGAAAAGAACAGTCAATTACGTCATCGAATTTCATTCGAATTTTGCCATGACGACACAATTCTGATGAAATTCCGTAACATAGTTCCAGACTTTTCAGTTACAAATAAGAAAAACACTTTGAATTATCGTCTGCTACAATGATTTTGAACTATTTATAGCCTTTATAGTTGAAACATCTTCAGCCACCCTCAAGCAACGGTGACATCAATTACAGTAGATATACCGTTTAGAATCTTTGCATTTCTGGTTAGTCATTGTATGAAAGGTTGCATGGCTAGTTTTTAAAACTCATAATCCAAAATGACAGTGAGCTGACATCAGATTCAATGAGCTGACAGCAGATTCAATGAGCTGACAGCAGATACAGCACTGTATGTTCTGCATGACAGTGAGCTGACATCAGATTCAATGAGCTGACACCAGATTCAATACTTTCAAATTGTACAGTATGATTACACTTGGATTGTACAGTATGATTACAAGGGGTGTGCACACTTGGATTGTACAGTATGATTACAAGGGGTGTGCACACTTGGATTGTACAGTATGATTACAAGGGGTGTGCACACTTGGATTGTACAGTATGATTACAAGGGGTGTGCACACTTGGATTGTACAGTATGATTACAAGGGATGTGCACACTTGGATTGTACAGTATGATTACAAGGGGTGTGCACACTTGGATTGTACATGATTACAAGGGGTGTGCACACTTGGATTGTACAGTATGATTACAAGGGGTGTGCACACTTGGATTGTACATGATTACAAGGGATGTGCACACTTGGATTGTACATGATTACAAGGGATGTGCACACTTGGATTGTACAGTATGATTACAAGGGATGTGCACACTTGGATTGTACATGATTACAAGGGATGTGCACACTTGGATTGTACAGTATGATTACAAGGGATGTGCACACTTGGATTGTACAGTATGATTACAAGGGATGTGCACACTTGGATTGTACAGTATGATTACACTTGGATTGTACAGTATGATTACAAGGGGTGTGCACACTTGGATTGTACAGTATGATTACAAGGGGTGGATTGTATGCCTAGTGTTTGTTTTATTTTGATGGAAATGAGATGTGAACTGTGTTTCAGCCCTGTTTTGGTTGTGAATATCCTACTAGTGTGCATTATATAGCAACTCGGATTTTAATAGCCTCAAGATTAAGCAAATCTTCGTTGGTTTTAAACACAGACAGACGTAACAGTGCTTTGCTAGTATAAATGGATGCTGAAAAACTACTAAAAGAAATAAAAATAATTTTATAGAAGACATAATATTATGTACTTTGATAGAAGATTTGGGCTAAAAAAAAGTTAAAATAAGCATAGCATAAACTTGTTTTTTAATCAATTGTTTAACCGTTTAGCTCAATTCTTCAAAGCACATAAAATGATGTCTTCTATAAAATAAAAAAAATTCATTATTATTATTTCAACACCCGTTCCCTTTGTCTGAATGTTTGTCTGCGCCACTTCTGTCAACAATTGAAAAACACTGGAGCCAATTTAAAAAACTTGGAGCCAACTAAGTTCATATAGTTCCCAAATAAATAGTTGAATGTATTTGACAAAACATGTGCATAAAAAAATGTTGTTGTTTTTATTATTAAGTTGCGCCAAATATTTCGCCAATTCGCAAAATTTAGTAGCGCCAATATTTATTTGTTGGCGACTGACAGCGGGAACCCTGAACACCCGGTATACTTTGTATAGCACTGTTACATCTGCCTATGTTTTTAAAAGCCGCAAGAACAAATTGTCATTTCCTTTATTTACCTATATTTACATTGTTATTGCTCTCACCATGTTCATCACCTTCCAGTCTACTGCGTTTACATTCCGGTAAACGCCCGTTACCCCAGTCACATTTCTGATTGGTTAAGACTGTCGCACGTTTGTAGATCATTGTCAATAACACCGCTTGGTGCATTAGTAATGCCGTCTTTCCATTAATAGAAATGAAACAACGTAAATACAAGCGTAACACAACTTTTGTACCATTTGTGGTGGTATAATGTAAATGTTCAAGAAATGCAGTGTAAATATATGGAATAAATTAGGGGCTTATTTCCACCCAGTTTTGCCCCGAGAAGTTTTCATTGTGACGAAGGTGGACCGTATGTTGACTATTGATGATTCGTGAACTGTTGTTTTAGAAGTTCAACTGTAGATCTGGATGCCGTTGTGAGGTTATATGATTATGAACCAACCAAGGAGCAGCTCCTTGTGAGGTCATTGGTGCATGAACGAGTGAGCGGCCATTTTTCATTTTCCGGCAGAAAGTTTGTAAAAGTTTAAAATGGTGATCATATCATTACAGACCTTATAGATATCAATTCTGTTTGTTAAGTTGTGTACTGCCATGTTACGTATGTTTTCATTTCCAACATATTGTTTTTCTTGCGAAAGTTGAGAAATTTGTGATCATGTATAGAAACTAGAGGACCGAATAGTTTAATGTCATTCGAAAGTGGTATTCGAATATTCAATGAATATTTCACATCAAATCCTGACTTTCCAACCTGACCTCTATTCACCGGTACGCGTGTATATTACACCTCGTGAAATTGGCTTTTATTGACCTGGATTTAGTTAATACTTCAGGTGACCAAGTTTGGGCACTTCAACAAACACTCGAGGAAGTGCGAATAAGTGGACTTTATGGATTGAAATAACTAGAAATAAACCAATATTAAAACAAAAACAGAAAATAAAATTATTTTTTTGTATTCGAATAACTAGGAATCGAATAGTACCGAGAATGATCGTGTATTACATTGACAGAAGCCATTACGGTAGAATACAAACCAAGAATGATCGTGTATTGCATTGACAGAAGCCATTACGGTAGAATACAAACCAAGAATGATCGTGTATTGCATTGACAGAAGCCATTACGGTAGAATACAAACCAAGAATGATCGTGTATTGCATTGACAGAAGCCATTACGGTAGAATACAAACCAAGAATGATCGTGTATTGCATTGACAGAAGCCATTACGGTAGAATACAAACCAAGAATGATCGTGTATTGCATTGACAGAAGCCATTACGGTAGAATACAAACCAAGAATGATCGTGTATTGCATTGACAGAAGCCATTACGGTAGAATACAAACCAAGAATGATCGTGTATTGCATTGACAGAAGCCATTACGGTAGAATACAAACCAAGAATGATCGTGTATTGCATTGACAGAAGCCATTACGGTAGAATACAAACCAAGAATGATCGTGTATTGCATTGACAGAAGCCATTACGGTAGAATACAAACCAAGAATGATCGTGTATTGCATTGACAGAAGCCATTACGGTAGAATACAAACCAAGAATGATCGTGTATTGCATTGACAGAAGCCATTACGGTAGAATACAAACCAAGAATGATCGTGTATTGCATTGACAGAAGCCATTACGGTAGAATACAAACCAAGAATGATCGTGTATTGCATTGACAGAAGCCATTACGGTAGAATACAAACCAAGAATGATCGTGTATTGCATTGACAGAAACCATTACAGTAGAATACAAACCAAGAATGATCGTGTATTGCATTGACAGAAGCCATTACGGTAGAATACAAACCAAGAATGATCGTGTATTGCATTGACAGAAGCCATTACGGTAGAATACAAACCAAGAATGATCGTGTATTGCATAGACAGAAGCCATTACGGTAGAATACAAACCAAGAATGATCGTGTATTGCATTGACAGAAGCCATTACGGTAGAATACAAACCAAGAATGATCGTGTATTGCATTGACAGAAGCCATTACGGTAGAATACAAACCAAGAATGATCGTGTATTGCATTGACAGAAGCCATTACGGTAGAATACAAACCAAGAATGATCGTGTATTGCATTGACAGAAGCCATTACGGTAGAATACAAACCAAGAATGATCGTGTATTGCATGACAGAAGCCATTACGGTAGAATACAAACCAAGAATGATCGTGTATTGCATTGACAGAAGCCATTACGGTAGAATACAAACCAAGAATGATCGTGTATTGCATTGACAGAAGCCATTACGGTAGAATACAAACCAAGAATGATCGTGTATTGCATTGACAGAAGCCATTACGGTAGAATACAAACCAAGAATGATCGTGTATTACATAGAATACATGCTGCGTACGATTGTGTATTACACAGATACAAGTTTCTGGGATATAATTTAAGCTTTCATGCTTCCATATTGCTGATTTTCCAGAGAATTTATTTATTTACACAATCAGGAATGGTCATCTTCATTAATAAAGTGCCATCTCTAACTCAGGGTATAGCATCGTTATTTATTCACTCGGTACAGCATCGTTATTTATTCACTCGGTACAGCATCGTTATTTATTCACTCGGTACAGCATCGTTATTTATTCACTCGGTACAGCATCGTTATTTATTCACCGTACTTACTCGCCTATAAGACAGGATTTTTATCACCATATTATTGTCGCAATGTGGCTTCCCGTCTTATGCGAAATCTTTCTTTTTTTAAATCAGTTTGTTCCCCCAACTCTATAATTGATGGCCTTTTAAAGAACTGAGAGAGTGTAGCAAAAGCATAGACTTTCACAGCCCTATCTGGAAACTGAACTTGTCAATAGCATTTTACCAAATCAAATATATTATGGTGCATTAGTGCATTACTTTATGATTTCACATAATTTACAGTGCTTTTACAGTACAATTTCTTTGATATTTACTTCTGAGTGGTTTCCATTTTCTCAACCCGTCTTATATGCGGGTCTATGCAAAATACCACTGATTTAAGGCCAAAGTTGGGGGTCGTCTTATAGTCGAGATCGTCTTATAGGCGAGTAGATACGGTATTTACTACTACATGCATATTACTATTTATTTAACCATATTTTATTGCAAATCAATAGTAAATATGTCATACACATAAAGATACACTACATAGCATGAACATACAAATGGTTTGGGCCACAAGTTTTACCAACATTAGAAAACGGCCCGCACCAGAAATTACATTGCATATTACTATGGTAGAATACTCGAATTTATACCCCATCATCAACCACACCCCGTGGGACCACACCCCAGTATTAGTGTGTACAACATATACTGAGATAGGTGTGTGATATATAATGTGTGCTAGGGTGTAGGATGTGCCTGGAGTCAAGCAGGATGTATCTCCAACAGATTTTGTGTGTTGTGATGATGGTGGTGGTGGGTGGGGTGATAATATGAGGGCTGAATGAAGACTTAGTCGTATCATAAACTGTTCATCATATTCTTTCCCAGGGCAGGGACCCTCCCCGTCGCCAAGTGGTTACGGTTGTTGACTTCAAATCACTTGTCCCTCACTGCTGTAAGTTCGAATCTAACTGGGGGTATTGAATTCGTGTGAAGAAGCTGTCCAGCTGCTTGCGGAGGTCCGTGGTTCTAACTGGGTCCCATCCATCCCTGAAATGTGTCTCTGAGGAGCACCCGGGGTCGTCCTCCACCAATAACAGCTGGAGAGTCTCTATCTCCTATTGATGGCAATAATAACCGGTGTACGGACTTGAGATGTAAAAACCATGACAATATAATAGTCATAAATCTCCATATCTTTACACGCAGTATGTTGTATACAGTTAAACCTGTGTTAGTGGTCACCTCCATTAAGCAGTCAACCTGTATTATATATACAGTTAAACCTGTGTTAGTGGTCACCTCCATTAAGCAGTCAACCTGTATTATATATACAGTTAAACCTGTGTTAGTGGTCACCTCCATTAAGCAGTCAACCTGTATTATATATACAGTTAAACCTGTGTTAGTGGTCACCTCCATTATACAGTTAAACCTGTGTTAGTGGTCACCTCCATTATACAGTTAAACCTGTGTTAGTGGTCACCTCCATTATACAGTCAAACCTGTGTTAGTGGTCACCTCCATTATACAGTCAAACCTGTGTTAGTGGTCACCTCCATTATACAGTTAAACCTGTGTTAGTGGTCACCTCCATTATACAGTTAAACCTGTGTTAGTGGTCACCTCCATTATACAGTTAAACCTGTGTTAGTGGTCACCTCTATTATACAGTTAAACCTGTGTTAGTGGTCACCTCTATTATACAGTTAAACCTGTGTTAGTGGTCACCTCTATTATACAGTTAAACCTGTGTTAGTGGTCACCTCTATTATACAGTTAAACCTGTGTTAGTGGTCACCTCTATTATACAGTTAAACCTGTGTTAGTGGTCACCTCTATTATACAGTTAAACCTGTGTTAGTGGTCACCTCTATTATACAGTTAAACCTGTGTTAGTGGTCACCTCCATTAAGCAGCCAACCTGTATATACAGTTAAACCTGTGTTAGTGGTCACCTCCATTAAGCAGCCAACCTGTATATACAGTTAAACCTGTGTTAGTGGTCACCTCCATTAAGCAGCCAACCTGTATATACAGTTAAACCTGTGTTAGTGGTCACCTCCATTAAGCAGTCAACCTGTGTATACAGTTAAACCTGTGTTAGTGGTCACCTCCATTAAGCAGCCAACCTGTATATACAGTTAAACCTGTGTTAGTGGTCACCTCCATTAAGCAGTCAACCTGTATATACAGTTAAACCTGTGTTAGTGGTCACCTCCATTAAGCAGTCAACCTGTATATACAGTTAAACCTGTGTTAGTGGTCACCTCCATTAAGCAGTCAACCTGTATATACAGTTAAACCTGTGTTAGTGGTCACCTCCATTAAGCAGTCAACCTGTGTATACAGTTAAACCTGTGTTAGTGGTCACCTCCATTAAGCAGCCAACCTGTATATACAGTTAAACCTGTGTTAGTGGTCACCTCCATTAAGCAGTCAACCTGTATTATATATACAGTTAAACCTGTGTTAGTGGTCACCTCCATTAAGCAGTCAACCTGTATTATATATACAGTTAAACCTGTGTTAGTGGTCACCTCCATTAAGCAGCCAACCTGTATATACAGTTAAACCTGTGTTAGTGGTCACCTCCATTAAGCAGCCAACCTGTATATACAGTTAAACCTGTGTTAGTGGTCACCTCCATTAAGCAGCCAACCTGTGTATACAGTTAAACCTGTGTTAGTGGTCACCTCCATTAAGCAGTCAACCTGTATTAAAGCAGTCAGTTTCCAGATTCCCAATATGTTGTTTTATTATACATTTCTGTGATTCCCTTGGCTGGCTGCTTAAGACAGGTTTGACTGTATGTGTTGACATAATTATGTGCTGGAATTGTTGTAGACAGCAGGGCTCATTCTAGAGGGTGATTTGGGCGAAATAGTCGTCCTAAGGACCCCGACTTCGCCCTCTGGGGGCCCCACTTCTCCCTAAAAAAAAATACTGTGCATTTTAACCATATTTTGTTGAAACTTATTAAATAACACCATTTAAGGATGCGATCGCATGCTTTCTCACTTCTCCCAAACATTCTGATCTAGGATGAACCCTGAGACAGTTGTCTACTTATTCAGGCTGTACATTATAGAAACAGAAAAATACAGGCATGCTTAAATTGAACCCCACTAACATGAAATGCTGCCCCACACCCCCTGTCCGTACCCACAATGTCAATGTACTACATTAGAAACATTCAGAAGGATGTAGAAACAACATGAGACATTTTTTTTTCTCGTTTATTTATCGTCGCTACCGGTTGCCCATATGAGCGGCGCCTTCTGAAGAGATTAGTCATTTTATATTTTTGGAGGCTAGTGCAATGATACAGACAGCGACACATTCCAGAGTCTCCTCTGGTTCTTTTACGTGCACAGTGTAAAGCACCGACACATACAACTGGCTTGCAATTAATTCTTAGAGGTCTTCAGAACTTATACCCGGCATAGGGAGAAGTTTCTTAATGTGGCCATCTGTCGTCTATATATTATATTTGAAAACCCTCGCCTTGACCTCAAAATCATGAAGCTATGTACGACTACTAGTACTTCTTTCTTGAATTCGGTATCTTGTTTGTTTACACCCCAATTACCCCCAATCACCATCCCAATGATCATCTAACTTAAGTCCTCCCCCACCCCCTATAATCACATGTTAGGTTCCCCTTCCATCCTCAGATTTCTCTAAATTAAACCCCCAATCCCCTCACTCACTGTTACCCCCATCCCCCAATCACCATCTACATTAACCATCCAGTCTTGTCTAGCTTAAGCTTCCAATCACCATCTACATTAACCATCCAGTCTCGTCTAGCTTAAGCCTCCAATCACCATCTACATTAACCATCCAGTCTTGTCTAGCTTAAGCCCCAATCACCATCTACATAACCATCCAGTCTTGTCTAGCTTAAGCCTCCAATCACCATCTACATTAACCATCCAGTCTTGTCTAGCTAAGCCTCCATCACCATCTACATTAACCATCCAGTCTTGTCTAGCTTAAGCCTCCAATCCCATCTACATTAACCATCCAGTATCGTCTAGCTTAAGCCTCCAATCACCATCTACATTAACCATCCAGTCTCGTCTAGCTTAAGCCTCCAATCACCATCTACATTAACCATCCAGTCTTGTCTAGCTTAAGCTTCCAATCACCATCTACATTAACCATCCAGTCTTGTCTAGCTTAAGCTTCCAATCACCAT
Source organism: Archivesica marissinica (assembly GCA_014843695.1). NCBI lineage: Eukaryota > Metazoa > Mollusca > Bivalvia > Venerida > Vesicomyidae > Archivesica > Archivesica marissinica. The sequence continues at coordinate 35,451,016 of CM026387.1, forward strand.
CTACATTAACCATCCAGTCTCGTCTAGCTTAAGCCTCCAATCACCATCTACATTAACCATCCAGTCTTGTCTAGCTTAAGCCTCCAATCACCATCTACATTAACCATCCAGTCTTGTCTAGCTTAAGCCTCCAATCACCATCTACATTAACCATCCAGTCTTGTCTAGCTTAAGCCTCCAATCACCATCTACATTAACCATCCAGTCTTGTCTAGCTTAAGCCTCCAATCACCATCTACATTAACCATCCAGTCGTGTCTAGCTTAAGCCTCCAATCACCATCTACATTAACCATCCAGTATCGTCTAGCTTAAGCCTCCAATCACCATCTACATTAACCATCCAGTCTTGTCTAGCTTAAGCCTCCAATCACCATCTACATTAACCATCCAGTATCGTCTAGCTTAAGCCTCCAATCACCATCTACATTAACCATCCAGTCTTGTCTAGCTTAAGCCTCCAATCACCATCTACATTAACCATCCAGTCTTGTCTAGCTTAAGCCTCCAATCACCATCTACATTAACCATCCAGTCTTGTCTAGCTTAAGCCTCCAATCACCATCTACATTAACCATCCAGTCTCGTCTAGCTTAAGCCTCCAATCACCATCTACATTAACCATCCAGTCTCTAGCTTAAGCCTCCAATCACCATCTACATTAACCATCCAGTCTTGTCTAGCTTAAGCCTCCAATCACCATCTACATTAACCATCCAGTCTTGTCTAGCTTAAGCCTCCAATCACCATCTACATTAACCATCCAGTCTTGTCTAGCTTAAGCCTCCAATCACCATCTACATTAACCATCCAGTCTTGTCTAGCTTAAGCCTCCAATCACCATCTACATTAACCATCCAGTATCGTCTAGCTTAAGCCTCCAATCACCATCTACATTAACCATCCAGTCTTGTCTAGCTTAAGCCTCCAATCACCATCTACATTAACCATCCAGTCTTGTCTAGCTTAAGCCTCCAATCACCATCTACATTAACCATCCAGTCTTGTCTAGCTTAAGCCTCCAATCACCATCTACATTAAACAT
>CM026387.1:35453059-35578898 GCA_014843695.1 Archivesica marissinica
CTTCTGTTACACATGTCGTTATAATCGCTGTTTCTATTACACATGTGGCTATAATAGCTGTTTCTGTACCATATGTGGCTATAATAGCTGTTTCTGTAACATGTGGCTATAATAGCTGTTTCTGTAACACATGCGGCTATAATAGCTGTTTCTGTAACATATGTGGCTATAATAGCTGTTTCTGTAACATATGTGTTTATAATAGCTGTTTCTGTAACATATGACGTTATAATAGCTGTTTCTGTAACATATGACGTTATAATAGCTGTCGCTGTAACATATGACGTTATAATGGCTGTTTCTGTAATATATGACGTTATAATAGCTGTTTCTGTAACACAGGTGGTTATAATAGCTGTTTCTGTAACATATGTGGCTATAATAGCTGTTTCTGTAACATATGTGGCTATAATAGCTGTTTCTGTAACATATGTGGCTATAGTAGCTATTTCTGTAACATATGTGGTTATAATAGCCGTTTCTGTAACACATGTGGTTATAATAGCTGTTTCTGTAACATATGGCGTTATAATAGCTGTTTCTGTAACATATTTGGCTATAATAGCTGTAACACATGTGGTTATAATAGCTGTTTCTGTAACATATGTGGCTATAGTAGCTGTTTCTGTAACACATGTGGCTATAATAGCTGTTTCTGTAACATATGGCGTTATAATAGCTGTTTCTGTAACATATGTGGTTATAATAGCTGTTTCTGTAACATATGTGGCTATAATAGCTGTTTCAATAACACATGTGGCTATAATAGCTGTTTCCTGTAACACATGTGGCTATAATAGCTGTTTCTGTAACATATGGCGTTATAATAGCTGTTTCTGTAACATATGTGGTTATAATAGCTGTTTCTGTAACATATGTGGCTATAACAGCTGTTTCTGTAACACATGTGGCTATAATAGCTGTTTCTGTAACATATGGCGTTATAATAGCTGTTTCTGTAACATATTTGGCTATAATAGCTGTAACACATGTGGTTATAATAGCTGTTTCTGTAACATATGTGGCTATAGTAGCTGTTTCTGTAACACGTGTGGTTATAATAGCTGTTTCTGTAACATATGTGGTTATAATAGCTGTTTCTGTAACAAATGTGGTTATAATAGCTGTTTCTGTAACATATGTGGATATAATCGATGCTTCTGTAACATATGTGGTTATAATAGCTGTTTCTGTAACACATGTGGTCATAATAGCTGTTTCTATAACATATGTGGTTATAATAGCTGTTTTTGTAACATATGTGGTTATAATGGCTGTTTCTGTAACATATGTGGTTATAATAGCTGTTTCTGTAACATATGTGGCTATAATAGCTTTTTCTGTTACACATGTCGTTATAATAGCTGCTTCTCTTACACATGTCGTTATAATAGCTTTTTCTGTTACACATGTCGTTATAATAGCTTTTTCTGTTACACATGTCGTTATAATAGCTGCTTCTGTTAAACATGTCGTTATAATAGCTTTTTCTGTTACACATGTCGTTATAATAGCTGTTTCTGTTACATATGTCGTTATAATAGCTGCTTCTGTTACACATGTCGTTATAATCGCTGTTTCTATTACACATGTGGCTATAATAGCTGTTTCTGTACCATATGTGGCTATAATAGCTGTTTCTGTAACATATGTGGCTATAATAGCTGTTTCTGTAACACATGCGGCTATAATAGCTGTTTCTGTAACATATGTGGCTATAATAGCTGTTTCTGTAACATATGTGTTTATAATAGCTGTTTCTGTAACATATGACGTTATAATAGCTGTTTCTGTAACATATGACGTTATAATAGCTGTCGCTGTAACATATGACGTTATAATGGCTGTTTCTGTAATATATGACGTTATAATAGCTGTTTCTGTAACACATGTGGTTATAATAGTTGTTTCTGTAACATATGTGGTTATAATAGCTGTTTCTGTAACACATGTGGCTATAATAGCTGTTTCTGTAATATATGACGTTATAATAGCTGTTTCTATAACATATGTGGTTATAATAGCTGTTTCTGTAACATATGTGGCTGTAATAGCTGTTTCTGTAACACATGTGGTTATAATAGCTGTTTCTATAACATATGTGGTTATAATAGCTGTTTTTGTAACATATGTGGTTATAATAGCTGTTTCTGTAACATATGTGGTTATAATAGCTGTTTTTGTAACATATGTGGTTATAATAGCTGTTTTTGTAACATATGTGGTTATAATAGCTGTTTCTGTAACATATGTGGTTCTAATAGCTGTTTTTGTAACATATGTGGCTATAATAGCTGTTTCTGTAACATATGTGGTTATAATAGCTGTTTTTGTAACATATGTGGCTATAATAGCTTTTTCTGTTACACATGTCGTTATAATAGCTTTTCTGTTACACATGTCGTTATAATAGCTGCTTCTGTTACACATGTCGTTATAATAGCTGCTTCTGTTACACATGTGGCTATAATAGCTGCTTCTGTTACACATGTCGTTATAATAACTTTTTCTGTTACACATGACGTTAGAAAAGCTTTTTCTGTTACACATGTCGTTATAATAGGTTTTTCTGTTACACATGTCGTTATAATAGCTTTTTCTGTTACACATGTCGTTATAATAGCTGCTTCTGTTACACATGTCGTTATAATAGCTTTTCCTGTTACACATGTCGTTATAATAGCTGTTTCTGTTACATATGTCGTTATAATAGCTGCTTCTGTTACACATGTCGTTATAATAGCTGTTTCTATTACACATGTGGCTATAATAGCTGTTTCTGTAACATATGTGGCTATAATAGCTGTTTCTGTAACATATGTGGCTATAATAGCTGTTTCTGTAACATATGTGGCTATAATAGCTGTTTCTGGAACACATGCGGCTATAGTAGCTATTTCTGTAACATATGTGGTTATAATAGCTGTTTCTGTAACATATGTAGCTATAATAGCTGTTTCTGTAACATATGTGACTACAATAGCTGCTTCTGTTACACATGTCGTTATAATAGCTTTTTCTGTTACACATGTCGTTATAATAGCTGTTTCTGTTACACATGTCGTTATAATAGCTGTTTCTGTAACATATGTGGCTATAATAGCTGTTTCTGTAACACATGTGACTACAATAGCTGCTTCTGTTACACATGTCGTTATAATAGCTTTTTCTGTTACACATGTCGTTATAATAGCTGTTTCTGTAACATATGTGGCTATAATAGCTGTTTCTGTAACACATGTGTCAATAATAGCTGTTTCTGTAACATATGGCGTTATAATAGCTGTTTCTGTAACATATGTGGTTATAATAGCTGTTTCTGTAACATATGTGGCTATAATAGCTGTTTCTGTAACATATGTGGCTATAATAGCTGTTTCTATAACATATGTGTTTATAATAGCTGTTTCTGTAACACATGACATTATAATAGCTGTTTCTGTAACACATGTGGCTATAATAGCTGTTTCTGTAACACATGTGGCTATTAATAGCTGTTTCTGTAATATATGACGTTATAATAGCTGTTTCTGTAACATATGTGGTTATAATAGCTGTTTCTGTAACACATGTGGTTATAATAGCTGTTTCTGTAACACTTGTGGCTATAATAGCTGTTTCTGTAACATATGTGGCTATAATAGCTGTTTCTGTAACATATGTGGATATAATAGCTGTTTCTGCTACCCATTCGGTTATAATAGCTGTTTCTGTAACATATGTGGCTATAATAGCTGTTTATGTAACACATATGGCTATTAATAGCTGTTTCTGTAACACATGTGGCTATAATAGCTGTTTCTGTAACATATGTGTCTATAATAGCTGTTTCTGCTACCCATTCGGTTATAATAGCTGTTTCTGTAACATATGTGGCTATAATAGCTGTTTCTGTAACACATATGGCTATTAATAGCTGTTTCTGTAACACATGTGGCTATAATAGCTGTTTCTGTAACACATGTGGCTATTAATAGCTGTTTCTGTAATATATGACGTTATAATAGCTGTTTCTGTAACACATGTGGTTATAATAGCTGTTTCTGTAACACATGTGGTTATAATAGCTGTTTCTGTAACATATGTGGCTATAATAGCTGTTTCTGTAACACATGTGGCTATTAATAGCTGTTTCTGTAATATATGACGTTATAATAGCTGTTTCTGTAACACATGTGGCTATAATCACTGTTTCTGTAACATATGGCGTTATAATAGCTGTTTCTGTAACATATGTGGTTGTAATAGCTGTTTCTGTAACATATGTGGCTATAATAGCTGTTTCTGTAACATATGTGGTTATAATAGCTGTTTCTGTAACATATGTGGCTATAACAGCTCTTTCTGTAACACATGTGGCTATAATAGCTGTTTCTGTAACATATGGCGTTATAATAGCTGTTTCTGTAACATATTTGGCTATAGTAGCTGTTTCTGTAACACGTGTGGCTGTAATAGCTGTGTCTGTAACATATGTGGCTATAATAGCTGTTTCTGTTACACATGTGGTTATAATAGCTGTTTCTCTAACATATGTGGTTATAATAGCTGTTTCTGTAACACATGTGGTTATAATAGCTGTTTCTGTAACATATGTGGTTATAATCTATGCTTCTGTAACATATGTGGTTATAATAGCTGTTTCTGTAACACTGGTGGTTATAATAGTTGTTTCTGTAACATATGTGGTTATAATAGCTGTTTCTGTAACACATGTGGCTATAATAGCTGTTTCTATAACATATGTGGTTATAATAGCTGTTTCTGTAACATATGTGGCTGTACTAGCTGTTTCTGTAACACATGTGGTTATAATAGCTGTTTCTGTAACATATGTGGTTATAATAGCTGTTTTTGTAACATATGTGGTTATAATAGCTGTTTCTGTAACATATGTGGTTATAATAGCTGTTTTTGTAACATATGTGGCTATAATAGCTGTTTCTGTAACATATGTGGTTATAATAGCTGTTTTTGTAACATATGTGGCTATAATAGCTTTTTCTGTTACACATGTCGTTATAATAGCTTTTTCTGTTACACATGTCGTTATAATAGCTGCTTCTGTTACACATGTCGTTATAATAGCTGCTTCTGTTACACATGTGGCTATAATAGCTGCTTCTGTTACACATGTCGTTATAATAGCTTTTTCTGTTACACATGTCGTTATAATAGCTGCTTATGTTACACATGTCGTTATAATAGCTTTTCCTGTTACACATGTCCTTATAATACCTGTTTCTGTAACATATGTCGTTATAATAGCTGCTTCTGTTACACATGTCGTTATAATAGCTGTTTCTATTACACATGTGGCTATAATAGCTGTTTCTGTAACATATGTGGCTATAATAGCTGTTTCTGTAACATATGTGGCTATAATAGCTGTTTCTGTAACATATGTGGCTATAATAGCTGTTTCTGTAACACATGCGGCTATAGTAGCTATTTCTGTAACATATATGGTTATAATAGCTGTTTCTGTAACATATGTGGCTATAATAGCTGTTTCTGTAACATATGTGACTACAATAGCTGCTTCTGTTACACATGTCGTTATAATAGCTTTTTCTGTTACACATGTCATTATAATAGCTGTTTCTGTTACACATGTCGTTATAATAGCTGTTTCTGTAACATATGTGGCTATAATAGCTGTTTCTGTAACACATGTGACTATAATAGCTGCTTCTGTTACACATGTCGTTATAATAGCTTTTTCTGTTACACATGTCGTTATAATAGCTGTTTCTGTAACATATGTGGCTATAATAGCTGTTTCTGTAATACATGTCTATAATAGCTGTTTCTGTAACATATGGCGTTATAATAGCTGTTTCTGTAACATATGTGGCTATAATAGCTGTTTATGTAACACATATGGCTATTAATAGCTGTTTCTGTAACACATGTGGCTATAATAGCTGTTTCTGTAACATATGTGTCTATAATAGCTGTTTCTGCTACCCATTCGGTTATAATAGCTGTTTCTGTAACATATGTGGCTATAATAGCTGTTTCTGTAACACATATGGCTATTAATAGCTGTTTCTGTAACACATGTGGCTATAATAGCTGTTTCTGTAACACATGTGGCTATTAATAGCTGTTTCTGTAATATATGACGTTATAATAGCTGTTTCTGTAACACATGTGGTTATAATAGCTGTTTCTGTAACACATGTGGTTATAATAGCTGTTTCTGTAACATATGTGGCTATAATAGCTGTTTCTGTAACACATGTGGCTATTAATAGCTGTTTCTGTAATATATGACGTTATAATAGCTGTTTCTGTAACACATATGGCTATAATCACTGTTTCTGTAACACATGGCGTTATAATAGCTGTTTCTGTAACATATGTGGTTGTAATAGCTGTTTCTGTAACATATGTGGCTATAATAGCTGTTTCTGTAACATATGTGGTTATAATAGCTGTTTCTGTAACATATGTGGCTATAACAGCTCTTTCTGTAACACATGTGGCTATAATAGCTGTTTCTGTAACATATGGCGTTATAATAGCTGTTTCTGTAACATATTTGGCTATAGTAGCTGTTTCTGTAACACGTGTGGCTGTAATAGCTGTGTCTGTAACATATGTGGCTATAATAGCTGTTTCTGTTACACATGTGGTTATAATAGCTGTTTCTCTAACATATGTGGTTATAATAGCTGTTTCTGTAACACATGTGGTTATAATAGCTGTTTCTGTAACATATGTGGTTATAATCTATGCTTCTGTAACATATGTGGTTATAATAGCTGTTTCTGTAACACTGGTGGTTATAATAGTTGTTTCTGTAACATATGTGGTTATAATAGCTGTTTCTGTAACACATGTGGCTATAATAGCTGTTTCTATAACATATGTGGTTATAATAGCTGTTTCTGTAACATATGTGGCTGTACTAGCTGTTTCTGTAACACATGTGGTTATAATAGCTGTTTCTGTAACATATGTGGTTATAATAGCTGTTTTTGTAACATATGTGGTTATAATAGCTGTTTCTGTAACATATGTGGTTATAATAGCTGTTTTTGTAACATATGTGGCTATAATAGCTGTTTCTGTTACACATGTCGTTATAATAGCTTTTTCTGTTACACATGTCGTTATAATAGCTGCTTCTGTTACACATGTCGTTATAATAGCTGCTTCTGTTACACATGTGGCTATAATAGCTGCTTCTGTTACACATGTCGTTATAATAGCTTTTTCTGTTACACGTGTCGTTAGAATAGCTTTTTCTGTTACACATGTCGTTATAATAGGTTTTTCTGTTACACATGTCGTTATAATAGCTTTTTCTGTTACACATGTCGTTATAATAGCTGCTTATGTTACACATGTCGTTATAATAGCTTTTCCTGTTACACATGTCCTTATAATAGCTGTTTCTGTAACATATGTCGTTATAATAGCTGCTTCTGTTACACATGTCGTTATAATAGCTGTTTCTATTACACATGTGGCTATAATAGCTGTTTCTGTAACATATGTGGCTATAATAGCTGTTTCTGTAACATAGGTGGCTATAATAGCTGTTTCTGTAACATATGTGGCTATAATAGCTGTTTCTGTAACATATGCGGCTATAGTAGCTATTTCTGTAACATATGTGGTTATAATAGCTGTTTCTGTAACATATGTGGCTATAATAGCTGTTTCTGTAACATATGTGACTACAATAGCTGCTTCTGTTACACATGTCGTTATAATAGCTTTTTCTGTTACACATGTCATTATAATAGCTGTTTCTGTTACACATGTCGTTATAATAGCTGTTTCTGTAACATATGTGGCTATAATAGCTGTTTCTGTAACACATGTGACTATAATAGCTGCTTCTGTTACACATGTCGTTATAATAGCTTTTTCTGTTACACATGTCGTTATAATAGCTGTTTCTGTAACATATGTGGCTATAATAGCTGTTTCTGTAATACATGTCTATAATAGCTGTTTCTGTTACATATGGCGTTATAATAGCTGTTTCTGTAACATATGTGGTTATGATAGCTGTTTCTGTAACATATGTGGCTATAATAGCTGTTTCTGTAACATATGTGGCTATAATAGCTGTTTCTGCTACCCATTCCGTTATAATAGCTGTTTCTGTAACATATGTGGTTATGATAGCTGTTTCTGTAACATATGTGGCTATTAATAGCTGTTTCTGTAACATTTGTGGCTATAATAGCTTTTTCAGTAGCATATGTGGCTATAATAGCTGTTTCTGTAACACATGTGGCTATTAATAGCTGTTTCTGTAATATATGACGTTATAATAGCTGTTTCTGTAACACATGTGGCTATAATAGCTGTTTCTGTAACACATGTGGCTATTAATAGCTGTTTCTGTAACATATGGCGTTATAATAGCTGTTTCTGTAACACATGTGGCTATAATAACTGTTTCTGTAACACATGTGGTTATAATAGCTGTTTCTGTAACACATGTGGTTATAATCGATGCTCCTGTAACATATGTGGCTATAATAGCTGTTTCGTTACATATGTGGTTATAATAGCTGTTTCTGTAACATATGTGGTTATAATAGCTGTTTCTGTAACATATGTGGTTATAATAGCTGTTTCTGTAACATATGTGGTTATAATAGCTGTTTTTGTAACATATGTGGCTATAATAGCTTTTTCTGTTACACATGTCGTTATAATAGCTGCATATGTTACACATGTCGTTATAATAGCTGCTTCTGTTACACATGTCGTTATAATAGCTGCTTCTTTTACACATGTGGCTATAATAGCTGCTTCTGTTACACATGTCGTTATAATAGCTGTTTTTGTAACACATGTGGTTATAATAGCTGTTTCTGTAACACATGTGGCTATAATAGCTGTTTCTGTAACATATGTGGCTATAATAGCTGTTTCTGTAACATATGTGGCTATAATAGCTGTTTCTGTAACACATGTGGCTATAATAGCTGTTTATGTAACATATGTGGATATAATAGCTGTTTCTGTAACACATGTGGTTATAATAGCTGTCTCTGTAACATATGTGGCTATAATAGCTGTTTCTGTTACATATGTGGTTATAATAGCTGTGTCTGTAACACATGTGGCTATAATAGCTGTTTCTGTAACATATGTGGATATAATAGCTGTTTCTGTAACATATGTGGTTATAATAGCTGTCTCTGTAACATATGTGGCTATAATAGCTGTTTCTGTTACATATGTGGTTATAATAGCTGTGTCTGTAACACATGTGGCTATAATAGCTGTTTCTGTAACATATGTGGCTATAATAGCTGTTTCTGTAACATATGTGGATATAATAGCTGTTTCTGTAACATGTGTGGTTATAATAGCTGTGTCTGTAACACATGTGGCTATAATAGCTGTTTCTGTAACACATGTGGTTATAATAGCTGCTTCTGATACCCATTCGGTTATAATACCCAGTAGATGCTTGTATATGACACATGCATGTAGTGAATATTAGTATGTCAAACTGAATAGGTGTACCGGTATTCACTAATATACTAAAGAAACCCGTATAAAAAAGCATCCATATATGCACCTTAGATCAGCACACACAGGGGCGTAGCTTGGCTCGAATCGATATGTAGGCCAACTTAAAACGTAAGACGGGAGGGGGGAGGGTCCGGGGATCGTACCCAGGAAAACTATTAATAGCGTATATAATTTAATCCTGGCCTCCCGAATTTTGTTGCAGATTTGACATTTTTATTTTTTTGACTTTTCGGGGAAAAGTGTAGGCCACGACCTACACGGCCTATAGGAAGCTACGCCATGGACACATGTATTGTGCGTGCGCCAACACGATTTTAAACACTATATTACATTACATTTTCTGAACGTTTCAAGTGTATAACAATTGTGTTAAACACATACATTACATTACAGAAGATACAACAATGTAACTGTTGCTTACTGAAATAGAACGAATCATCACTTCCTTGTTGAGCATGTTGTTTGACCTTAGTAAATACACATATCTCAAATAATATTGAAGCTTTACCTAGCTTTTCTTCTTCATGTTTAGTTGTGTCACCGCCATTGGCACGTTTTCCAACTTTCAGAAGTCCAAACAACGACTTCACAGCTTTGGGCGTCTTGCCTTTATGACTGTTTTTAGCGTCCGCCATTGCAGCACGGTGAGTAGATCTACATCTCTACAGTATACTTATAATGTAGCTGGTAGCGTACATTCCAGTCAGATAGACCACTAGTCAGTCATAGCTTCCATTTGGGTAGTTTATAAGCAAGTACTATTATCACGTCACTGTACATCTATATCACTAATATATATAGCTTCCATTGGGTAGTTTATAAGCAAGTAATATTCGCATGTCACTCTATATATCTATATCGCTAAATCCTAAAATAGTGTCCTCTCATTCAAACTCATCCAAGCGGATTTTAAATCTATAAATAGTTTTAACAATATTACTAATATTGGCCTACTAAGATAAATATACGTGACGTGACGTTGTTGTCTAAATGTTTGGACTCGGCACCTCACGTACATTGCTTAGTATTGATTAACCACTTATGCCGGTTAATTAAGTATGTCAAGGAAATCAAGGACAGTATAGAATGCAGTGCCTTAGCCAGAATCTGAAAATAACCGAGGAGCCCCCCCCCCCGAATTATTTGTGTGTATGCGTGTCTGTGCATTCTGTCTTTATCAGTTTTCCTATATACCTGTCGTTACTTGCCACATTCTAACCGAGCGAGTGCCTCATTTGCATCAGTGTGGTTACGGGCCTGGAATTCAGTGTCGGAAACCTGTCCTTTAATGGGTCCAAACAAAACCCAGGAAGTTTAGACAGCAACACACAAGGAAGCTATATAATACACCGGTTCTGGACTTTTAAAGGCCACGGTTCTGTGTAAGGAACTACAACACTAATAAAGATGCAATACTTTAAACGTTTAGTCCGTGGAATATTAGAAATTAGAACATAACAAAATCATTTGTACACTAATGATAAGTTCGTACCATGGTAATATCGTACCAAATATGGACATTTCGTACCCACATTACATTGCACGTCACTATCAGTTAGTGTGTCGTTACACGTCCCTATAAGTTACAGTGTGTCATTACACGTCCCTATCCGTTCCAGTGTGTTATTAGGCCTACACGTCCCTATAAGTTACAGTGTGTCATTGTACATCCCTATCAGTTACAGTGTGTCATTACACGTCCCCTATCAGTTCCAGTGTGTTATTGCACGTCCCTATCAGTTCCAGTGTGTTATTGCACGTCCCTATCAGTTCCAGTGTGTTATTGCACGTCCCTATCAGTTCCAGTGTGTTATTGCACGTCCATATCAGTTCCAGTGTGTTATTGCACGTCCCTATCAGTTCCAGTGTGTTATTGCACGTCCCTATCAGTTCCAGTGTGTTATTGCACGTCCCTATCAGTTCCAGTGTGTTATTGCACGTCCCTATCAGTTCCAGTGTGTTATTGCACGTCCCTATCAGTTCCAGTGTGTTATTGCACGTCCCTATCAGTTACAGTGTGTCATTGCACGTCCCTATCCGTTCCAGTGTGTTATTGCACGTCTCTATCAGCTACAGTGTGTTATTGCACGTCCCTATCAGTTCCAGTGTGTTATTGCACGTCCCTATCAGTTCCAGTGTGTTATTGCACGTCCCTATCAGTTCCAGTGTGTCATTGCACGTCCCTATCAGTTACAGTGTTATTGCACGCCCCTATCAGTTACAGTGTTATTGCACGTCCCTATCAGTTCCAGTGTGTTATTGCACGCCCCTATCAGTTACAGTGTTATTGCATGCCCCTATCAGTTACAATGTGTTATTGCACGCCCCTATCAGTTACAGTGTGTCATTGCACTTCCATATAAGTTACAGTGTGTCATTGCACGTCCTTATCAGTTCCAGTTTGTCATTGCACGTCCCTATCAGTTCCAATGTGTTATTGCACGTCCCTATCAGTTACAGTGTTATTGCACGCCCCTATCAGTTCCAGTGTGTTATTGCACGTCCCTATCAGTTACAGTGTATTGCACGCCCCTATCAGTTACAGTGTGTTATTGCACGCCCCTATCAGTTACAGTGTGTCATTGCACTTCCATATAAGTTACAGTGTGTCATTGCACGTCCTTATCAGTTCCAGTTTGTCATGCACGCCCTATCAGTTCCAATGTGTTATTGCACGTCCCTATCAGTTAGTGTTATTGCACGCCCCTATCAGTTACAGTGTGTCATTGCACTTCCATATAAGTTACAGTGTGTCATTGCACGTCCCTATCAGTTCCAGTGTATCATTGCACGTCCCTATCAGTTTCAGTGTGTTATTGCACGTCCCTATCAGTTACAGTGTGTTATTGCACGTCACTATCAGTTACAGTGTGTTATTGCACGTCACTATCAGTTACAGTGTGTTATTGCACGTCCCTATCAGTTACAGTGTGTTATTGCACGACCCAATCAGTTCCAGTGTGTTATTGCACGTCCCTATCAGTTACAGTGTGTCATTGCACGTCCCCCATCAGTTCTAGTGTTTTTGTAAACAAAGATTGAGAGTACCTGGCAAAATTGGTCGACAACAATGGTGTTACAATGATTCAGTTCTGGCTCCCATTACCATGTAACTGATAGGGGATACAATGACATACTGTAAAGCAACAATCACAAGAGTGGAAGTAGGGCTACGAACGATGCTATCGACGTAGATGAAGTTAGAGGCTACGACCAAATCTAGATGCTTCATCGCGAGACTGCCGAACGTTGACCTACATTAAATGTAGGAATGGAATTAAAACCAAAAACTATCAATGAATCCAAGACAGAATCACACACGGCCCTTTCAAGTGCCGATAGAAAGTTCTACACCACAAAAGTAATTTTGTTTTTTATTTAAAATTAGTTAACTTTGATTTGAGCGACGGGCAGTTTACCTAGCAACACCTTTCCTGGGATGTCTCCAGCGGTTAAACAGTACTTGGTGCACAAACCTCTGTAAGAAACTGCCAACTTTTTCATATAAAGAGACACGGTCTGAGCGGAGCTCAAACCCGTGACAATCAGTGATAGATTACAGTGGTCATTGACTGTAACCACTGAGGCGGACAACTTGTATGGACATGATGGGGTGTTTATGTTAATGGATTTCATTGGTCAGGAATACAGTTTTGCCTTCAAATTTTTACCCTATTGATTTCAAATAAAAATATCCAACTCCTGCGTGGTCAAGACTGAGCAATTGAGCTTTTCGTGCGTGCAGACCAATTTAACTGGAACACACACATGATTCTTATTATCGCCAATATCAAATCACATGCCACTCAGCACTAATCCATCAGTGGTGTCGATTGTTGTAAGTCTTGGAATTCTTTCATGTGATGAAACTATCCATCTGGCTTGGTGGTTCTACTGGAATGGCAGCCCTTGCTTGAAATAGGGGCCACCTGGTTCTCCTACTCCAATCACAGCTGGAGAGTTACCATATCATCTAAACTGTCAGTCCGACTTCACGACGGCCCGGTCAATAATAGTTAAAACCAGTCAAAAGGCAGTGTCATCTGACCCAATAATGTCAAATGAGTCAGGCGATAGGGAGTGATCAGTCCCAATAACTTCAAGGAGTCAAGCTAGACTCAGTCCCAATAACTCCAAGGAGTCAAGCTAGACTCAGTCCCAATAACACCAAGGAGTCAAGCTAGACTCAGTCCCAATAACTCCAAGGAGTCAAGCTAGACTCAGTCCCAATAACTCCAAGGAGTCAAGCTAGACTCAGTCCCAATAACTCCAAGGAGTCAAGCTAGACTCAGTCCCAATAACTCCAAGGAGTCAAGCTAGACTCAGTCCCAATAACTCCAAGGAGTCAAGCTAGACTCAGTCCCAATAACTCCAAGGAGTCAAGCTAGACTCAGTCCCAATAACTCCAAGGAGTCAAGCTAGACTCAGTCCCAATAACTCCAAGGAGTCAAGCTAGACTCAGCCCCAATAACTCCAAGCTAGACTCAGTCCCAATAACTCCAAGGAGTCAAGCTAGACTCAGTCCTAATAACACCTAGGAGTCAAGCTAGACAGTCCCATAACTCCAAGGAGTCAAGCTAGACTCAGTCCCAATAACTCCAAGCTAGACTCAGTCCCAATAACTCCAAGGAGTCAAGCTAGACTCAGCCCAATAACTCCAAGGAGTCAAGCTAGACTCAGTCCCAATAACTCCAAGGAGTCAAGCTAGACTCAGTCCCAATAACACCAAGGAGTCAAGCTAGACTCAGTCCCAATAACTCCAAGCTAGACTCAGTCCCAATAACTCCAAGCTAGACTCAGTCCCAATAACTCCAAGGAGTCAAGCTAGACTCAGTCCCAATAACTCCAAGGAGTCAAGCTAGACTCAGTCCCAATAACTCCAAGGAGTCAAGCTAGACTCAGTCCCAATAACTCCAAGGAGTCAAGCTAGACTCAGTCCCAATAACTCCAAGGTGGAGTCAAGCTAGACTCAGTCCCAATAACTCCAAGGAGTCAAGCTAGACTCAGTCCCAATAACTCCAAGGAGTCAAGCTAGACTCAGCCCCAATAACTCCAAGCTAGACTCAGTCCCAATAACTCCAAGGAGTCAAGCTAGACTCAGTCCCAATAACACCAAGGAGTCAAGCTAGACTCAGTCCCAATAACTCCAAGCTAGACTCAGTCCAATAACTCCAAGCTAGACTCAGTCCCAATAACTCCAAGGAGTCAAGCTAGACTCAGTCCCAATAACTCCAAGGAGTCAAGCTAGACTCAGTCCCAATAACTCCAAGGAGTCAAGCTAGACTCAGTCCCAATAACTCCAAGGAGTCAAGCTAGACTCAGTCCCAATAACTCCAAGGAGTCAAGCTAGACTCAGATGAAATATAAAAAAAACATCATTATTTCATCACTTAGCATATTTATTTCATCAACAAATTTAACTCGACAGCATTAACATAAAAATAATCGGGGAAAACCAAACTTCCATCAAAAACCTCAAAACGCACACCAGACACACAGACGAATATGTAGTCCAGTGGTAACATGCTGGACTGGTAATCCAGGGGTCGCAGGTTCGATCCCCCGTCTGACCCTAATAAAATTAACAGTCTTTCAGATGGGACATTAAACCAAGGTCTCGTGTCGGTGCTTTACACCGTCGTGCACGTAAAAGAACAAGAGGAGACTCTGGAATGGGTCTCTGTCTGTATCATTGCACTATCCTCCTAAAATTGACTAATCTCTTCAGGAGGCGTCGCTCATACGGGCAACCGGTAGCAACAATAAATCAACGTAAAACACACCAGACAGAAATTAAAAGACGTATTAAGATTATGTTACAAAATAATTCCTCCCCAAGGTTGTCTTTGATTCACAGATATCAGAGTGAAATCTAGTTGGGTTATCGAAACTTAACAGTGAGAACACAATTCGAGCGTAACGCACTAGCGTCCAGATATGTGGAGTGAATGAGAAACATGACGCAACAACATGGCAAGTGAAGGATAAAGTTGTCGACAAGCATTTAATAAACTGTAAAGGGAGATAATTCCGAAAGTACAACATATAAAGTTATGGTTCTTGCACATTTCACTTTGCATTATTGTCTTGTATGCAGTTTATACAAATTTATTTTAGCTCGATTGCGAAACAAGTTCTTTCAACTTATATTAATCACTCTCGAGACCTTATTCCTGATGAAATCCATCGCCATGAGGGAGAGAGAAGAGGCATGTGGAATAAAACTTTAATTGTTGCATATATAGAGGTAATCACCTTGAAGTGGTATGACATGAGTTATCGGTCTTTGTTTTGAATCGCAAGTGTACTAGACGCTGGAATGATTATCCCGATTAGTGTTTGCGTAAGAAAGACAGCCCAAGAGTATATGACATATATGAATGGTACACTGGTCCCAGTGTATATACCAACACAACAATACATTCTGTAGTTGCCATGGTCAGAACACGTTTCTGCAGAGTGGACATGTACAGTTGTGACTTGTGTTGAACCATTTATACTGAAATATACACAAAACAAAAATGTCGTTGGGATAGATCCACAGGCCTATGGTCATATAGTAAGTAATGTTTACTAAAGTAGAATAAGGTCTTCCGGTCGTGACCACACGGGCATATCAGTGATCTGGTCGTTTTTACCTAGTTTCTCGTCGATGTTTCTACATGCATGTTTCACATCGTTGGTTGCCTTTAGTAAACATTACTTACTATATGACCATAGGCCATGTGTCTGGTGCCTGTGGATAGATCCATAAAATCATTCTATGACGTCTTTTTTTCTTCAGTTGTTTAACTTGATGGTGAATCGCTCACAGTTGAAATGTTGTTTAACACTTTGCACTCTAGCGGTAGATAAAATCACTTTTGCAAACAGCATAGAGCCAGATCAGACAGCGCAGAACAGGACGTCCGATCTGGCTCTATGTTGTTTGCTATTCGGATAGTGGAGCTAACACACTTGGCTGAATAGCAAACAACATAGATCCTGATCAGATGCGGTGTTACGCCGCGGCTGATCTGGATCTATGTTATTTGGCTGATCTGGATCTATGCTATTTGCAATTATGATTTTATTTACTCAGCAGGCAAAGCGTTAAACAGAATCGTAGTGGCTCCACCAGCTTACATCATATGTCGTTTCTATTATTGGGAGGAAAGCCCCGGGTGACCCACCTAACAGAATTTCCGGCACCTGTGTAGAACCACCTACCTTCAGCAAGCCAGCCAGATAGCTTTCTTACTTGAAATCATTTGACAACCCTGGTGGGGTTCGAACCTACATCAGTGAGGGGGAAGTGATTAAAGTCAATGACGTTAACCACTCGGCAACCCTGTCGCAATTTACAGACAGGTGCATTTACACCATATAAGTCAAGGGACCACTGTTGAATAATACCAACTTGTTGTCATGCAGTAAGATTGGTAATCCAGTGATCGCAGGTTCGATCCCCCCCCCCCACGTCTGACCCTAATAAACTTAAGTCTTTCGGTAGGGACATTAAACAATGGTCAGTTTGACTCTCCAGCTATTTTTGGTAGTATTGCATGTACGGATGGGCACCAGGGTAGAACCACCGACCTACCGCAATAACGATTAGCTGAATAGCTAGCTTCCTCACATGAAATAATTCGACATCCCGAGTGGGATTCGAACCTTACAGCAGTGAGCAGCAAGTGACTTGAAGTCAATGACTTTAACCACTCGGCTACCAAACTAACAAGACACATGGAATGCAATCAGAAGTAGAACTTACAATTTAAGCTATGTATTTAAGTGAACTCACCAGACAGCTTGAGTGAAATTTTTTCTTGCATGTCCTGCATGCGATCCTGGGCAGTTGGAAGTTTGTCCCGTGCAGCACGTAAAAACATATCATACACTCGTCGACGCCCTCGAACCTCTTGTCTATGTTGTTCTTCCACAGTCTCAGACCATCCATCATGTTCCCATTCTGTATAATATAGGCATTTTTCTTAATTTAACTTTATTTAACGTTGCTACCGGTTACCCATTTGAGCAATGGGCAGTTTACCTAACACCTTTCCAGCTATTAACAAGTACTTGGTGCACCAGCCTCCGTAAGAAACTGCCAACTTTTACACGTAAAGAGACACGGTCTGAGCGGGGCTCGAGCCCGTGACCATCAGTGATGATAGGTTACAGTGGTATACAAGTCAACGACCGTAACCACTCGACCACGGAGGGGGTACTAATACAGACACTGCTGTCATTGTTTTATCTATCTCACTGTCTGCTAGCATTTGTATGGTTCATATCTACTGCTATAAAATTAAACGTTCTTTCGTTTTTTGGACTTAATCCGTTAGTGACGTCATTTACGTCATCGTCAAAAGTGATATCATAATGCCCTAACATAATGGAAACATTAATTTTGATATAATATAACGTATTGGCATTCCCAGACTAAAATACAAGTAAATTTGTGCATTTAAGAAGAATGCTTTATTAAGACTTAAACTTTACAGTTTCTCGTCTGTAACATTTAAACATATTTACAATATATATAGTACAATATTATGATATATGCAATCATGATGACAGATGATGTAATTATTACGGACATACATGGAAAAATAATGACAATGTCATGATGGATTTTAAACTATGCAAAACATGATCATGACTGTATATAAGAGTGTAGGGAGTATTCAACTGGTAACTCATATATCCTAAACAAGTGAATTACGAAGGGATAAAGCTTCATGAATATATTTACTAAAGTTAACCAGCTCTAGGGAATTGTCACATTGAAATATTTGCAATAATTTGAACATACTTGGTCGATTAGAATATAAACGTTTAATATATTTTTTTCTTAATGTACTATACACCTCACATTTAACCCTTTCAACACCACAGACCTCTAAATAGGCATATAAAAAGTGTAGATCCAGATGAGCCGGCTCGTGACGAGCTGTCTCATCAGGATCTGCACTTTTTGCGGGTAATTTTACTCTTTTTTGAATAAATTACCTGTTTTGATAAATGAACTGGTCTAAATGTAAATTTTCTTATTAATCTACTGGTCTAAAAATATCAGGCACCAGTCCATGTCAGTTACTTGGTGTTGAATGGGTTAAACATGAAATGAAACAGATGAATTGATATTTCACTCATGTACAATGATAGCTAACATTATCCCTCATGGCTAGCCCTCATGCTAATACAATGTACTGCTTTCAATGTTCATTCAGTGAAAGATTAAGTTTAGTTTATACAAATTTATTTTAGCTCGATTACGAAACAAGTTGTAACAACTTATATTATATTAATCACTCTTGAGACCTCATTCCTGATGTAATCCATCGCCATGAGGGAGAGAGGAGGCAATGTGGAATTTAAATGCCTTGCCTAAGGGCACAGCAGGGTTTGAACTCCGAACCTTTCGCACCTGAAGCCAACGTGCTACCACTGCGCTTTCACGACTTCCACAAAATACAGTGCGTTGTACAATGATGAAATTTTAAAGTTTAAATTGGAAAATAAAATTTCCTCTTCTTTAAAAGACTGTTATATTTTATTTAGATAACGTGCGTATATACCTGATGTTATATTTTATTTAGATAACGTGTGCGTATATACCTGATGTTGAAGGAAGATATTGAGTTGCAGTAGCCACTTCTCCCACTGTGGCCCCGACACGCCCACACGTTTCTCACTGATCACCGAGATGTTGCCCAGCGGGTAGTTCTGGGGAAGGGAGATCACCATTTCTATACTCACTTCCTCCAAACTGTACACAGCTATTACCTCCCTTGTTATGGGCCTGGCCTTAATCTGTAAAATAATATTCAGTTTGTTTTGTGGGGGTTTAACCCTTTCAACACCACATACCTCTATATAGGCTTACAAAAAGTGTAGATCCAGATGAGCCGTTACAGCCGTCTCATCAGGATCTGCACTTTTTGCCAGTAATATTACTATTTTTAGACATAATTACCCATTTTGATAAATGACCTTGTCCAAATGTGATTTTCTGATTCATTTATTGGTTTAAGAATATCATGGACCAGTCCATGTCAGTTACTTGGTGTTGAAAGAGTTAAAGTCGCAAGAACAGTGTACGATATATGGCGACTCTCCAGCTATTATTGGTGGAGGAATACCTCTGGGGCCCCATCAAGCAATTTTTCATGTACCAACAGGAACCCGGGTATTTTGCTTTAACTCTTTCAACACCAAGTAACTGACATGGACTGGTCCATGATATTCTTAGACCAATAAATTAATAACAAAATTACATTTGGATCAGTTCATTTATCAAAATGGGTAATTTTTTTTCTAAAAAAAGTTATATTACTTGAAAAAAGGTTTTTGTAAGCCAATTTAGAGGTCTGTGGTGTTGAAAGGGTTAAGCTTCGATAACAGAACTGTCTTGTTTATTCTTTACAAATTTACTATTGCTTTGTGCTAACACTCAAATATCAAATTGTTTATCCAGCGTGGGCGTCTGACACCGGGTTTCCTTCTACCTCTGGACATACCAAGGGATGTTATACCACGCCCTTACATAACACTTGATCAATGATTGGATGGGGACTCAGAATAGTTACTTCTTACCATCCAAGATTCTGTGTTATGGAATTGCAGTTTACCTCGAGTATCTGGGAAGTTATACAAGATAGAGAAATCTCTCAGTTGGAAGAGCGACACTAGATATACTAGAATAGATCAGTCAGGGTTACGAACCTGGGGAAGTTATACAAGATAGAGAAATCTCTCAGTTGGAAGAGCGACACTAGATATACTAGAATAGATCGGTCAGGGTTACGAACCTGGGGAAGTTATACAAGATAGAGAAATCTCTCAGTTGGAAGAGCGGCACTAGATATACTAGAATAGATCAGTCAGGGTTACGAACCTGGGGAAGTTATACAAGATCAAATCTCTAGATAGCAGAGCGGCACTAGATATACTAGAATAGATCGGTCAGGGTTACGAACCTGGTGAAGTTATACAAGATAGAGAAATCTCTCAGTTGGAAGAGCGGCACTAGATATACTAGAATAGATCAGTCAGGGTTACGAACCTGGGGAAGTTATACAAGATCAAATCTCTCAGATAGCAGAGCGGCACTAGATATACTAGAATAGATCGGTCAGGGTTACGAACCTGGGGAAGTTATACAAGATAGAGAAATCTCTCAGTTGGAAGAGCGACACTAGATATACTAGAATAGATCGGTCAGGGTTACGAACTTGGGGAAGTTATACAAGATAGAGAAATCTCTCAGTTGGAAGAGCGACACTAGATATACTAGAATAGATCGGTCAGGGTTACGAACTTGGGGAAGTTATACAAGATAGAGAAATCTCTCAGTTGGAAGAATGACACTAGATATACTAGAATAGATCGGTCAGGGTTACGAACCTGGGGAAATTATATAATTCATGAACTTATTAAATATGTAGTGTTTGAAATTGAGCTGCTGTGTTTGTCACTATTCCCAAGACATCACTATGTATCCGAAACGGACATGGTACCTTGGTACACAAACACGTTCAGATGTACGAGTGTTACTGCAACTATGCTTACCATCATATCCTGCAGTTGTACATCCGTACTCTGGATGGATTTAATCTCAGAAGTACACAATATATGGCTGACATACTTCGTTGTAAACCTGAAAATAGTGATTTACATGAATCTTTAAAAGTGTTCAATATTTGCGAATGTCCCAGAGTTCGAGCCCAGCTGTAGCCGTTACAATCGTCTCCTTAGGCAAGGCACTTAAATTCCACATTACCTCTCTTCTCTCTCCGTCATGGCGATGGATTCCATCAGGAATGAGGTCTCAAGAGTGATTAATATCAGTTGTAAGAACCTGTTTTGCAATCAAACTAAAATAAAAATTTGTATAAACTAATATTTGTAATAATAACTTTAATAGAAGATTGTCATTACCACATAGTACCGGTAGTTATAAGAGGAAACCAGGCGCATAGCTAGGCCTAAATATGGATTACGCACCATTCTAGGGGGATCCGGGGGGGCATGCTCCACCTGGAGATTTTCCCCCGCTACCGGTATATGGTCTCAGGTGACTTTTGCCTACTATGTATATCAGCTACATTCAATATATGTTGGCATTTCGTTCATGTCTGCTTTCTTGTGAATGATCAATGTCAGTGTCCCCCCTTACGATCCAGTTTATATTGCATTTTTCGCATTTATTTATTTTCATTTTCAGGTACTGTCAAAATTAATCTTACGTACGTGCGTACATGCGTAAGCCTAGCTACGCGCCTGGAAACTATCATATTACACCTTTACTTCAATTTGTTTACTTTACACAAATTTCAAACTATGTGACTTGACTTTTAAGCTGGGCTTGACACCTAGCCCAAAAATCCTCCTATGGAGCCACATACTACATACTTCCAAACACACCAACAACAGTTGCTAAGCAAGAAATATCACAGTAGGTGATGAATGCCCCTGCCATACTCAGAAGAAGTTACAGTCGGGACTGGAAATATTGACGATATGAATATTGATATTATATGGTTGTTAGTTTGCTCCATATACTGTAAAACACCGGGGGGGGGGCAGATTAGGCATTCTGTGTTTATAAATAGTTATCTTTACATGGATAGAAGTTAACCAAACTTGTTGCAGTCATTGTGAAACAGCAAATAAGTTTTACACATTTGCATTACAGTCCATACTTGCCTATAAGATGACTTTTTTACCAACAAATTATGGTTTCTTGTCTTATAAGAAAGCTTATAAAAAAAAATTTTAATATGTCAAATGTTATCCATAATTATGACATAATTATGTTTTAGAAAAGATGATGAATACACTTAAAATGTCTGCAACTTGCACTGACTGGCTAAACATGCAATATATACTTGTGTCTGGTGTCCATTTTATCAACCTGTCTTATATGCGCAATATATACTTGTGTCTGGTGTCCATTTTATCAACCTGTCTTATATGCGAGTGCATGCAATAACCCACAGATTTCAGGACTAAAGTAAGGATGTTGTCTTATATGTGAGATAGCCTTATAGGCCATTTTAAATGCACGCCAATAACTTACGTGTCAACATAAGCCGACGTTCTCCTGTCCTGACATTTCCACCAGTTTCTGGCCATGGCTGGCATAGTTTTCAGTATCTGCTGATACAGGGTGCACGCTATATGCTGTATCTCTGTGCTACTGCCTCGTTCTACAAAATAAACATCCGACACTATTGTGCAAGAACGTGTACAGTGAAACCTGTAAAGTTAGACTTGGACCGTAACCATGCCCGATGTAGTTCATACCATGATGGAAACTATGAACCCACGATTCATTCCTTAACTATAAATTTATTTTAACCCGATTGCGAAAAAAGATTTTACATAAGAATAATTGCTCTCGAGACCTCATTCCTGATGGAATCCATCGTCATGAGGGAGAGAGAACAGGCAATGTGGATTTAAGTGTCTTGCCTAAGCATAATACCACTTAGTTTAAACTTGATTTATTTTACAACGATAGCAAAGTACGTTTTAACAACTTATATTAATCACTCTCGTTGGCGTGGATGAAAGCGCAAGTGTGTCTCACAAACTTCCCAGTCTGAGGATCGAACCCGGGTTCCATTGGTGAGAAACGTGTGCGCTAACCATTGAGCTAATCAGACAGCTAATACACCAGTGGTTCTGGTAGGGTTCGAATTTACAACCTCTCATTTACGTGCCAAACGAAAGCGCTGTAACACCACGGAGGCTCCATTCTATTTTCATGTACTTTTCAGAGCAGTTAATTTGTTGTATGGAGTTGCATGATGTGTTGTATATACCGGCTACATCCATGGTTGGTTTATGCTGGAACATTTTCGATGGGTTGTTTGGCATCAGTCTGAAGATGTTGAACATTAAATAATCAACGTGTCCGTGCTCCTGGAAGAACCCTGCATACTCTTGTCTTAGCTGGAAATACAATAAATACACATCAACACACTTACACACATCCATTAATCTACTGTTGAACAGCCAATGTGAACAGCCTAATGTAGGACCGACTGACCAACACCTGTGAACAACCTAATGTTGGACTGACTGAACAACACCTGTGAACAACCTAATGTTGGACCGACTGAACAACACCTGTGAACAACCTAATGTTGGACAGACTGAACAACACCTGTGAACAACCTAATGTTGGACCGACTGAACAACACCTGTTTACAACCTAATGTGGGACCAACTGAACAACCCCTGTGAACAACCTAATGTTGGACAGACTGAACAACACCTGTGAACAACCTAATGTTGGACCGACTGAACAACACCTGTGAACAACCTAATGTTGGACCAACTGAACAACCCCTGTGAACAACCTAATGTTGGACCAACTGAACAACACCTGTGAACAGCCTAATGTTGGACCGACTGAACAACACCTGTGAACAACCTAATGTTGGACCAACTGAACAACCCCTGTGAACAGCCTAATGTTGGACCAACTGAACAACCCCTGTGAACAGCCTAATGTTGGACCAACTGAAGGACACCTGTGAACAGCCTAATGTTGGACCAACTGAACAACCCCTGTGAACAGCCTAATGTTGGACCAACTGAAGGACACCTGTGAACAGCCTAATGTTGGACCAACTGAACAACACCTGTGAACAACCTAATGTAGGACCGACTGAACAACACCTGTGAACAACCTAATGTAGGACTGACTGAACAACACCTGTGAACAGCCTAATGTTGAATGACTGAACAACACCTGTGAACAACCTAATGTTGGACCGACTGAACAACACCTGTGAACAACCTAATGTTGGACCAACTGAACAACCCCTGTGAACAACCTAATGTTGGATCGACTGAACAACCCCTGTGAACAACCTAATGTTGGACAGACTGAACAACACCTGTGAACAACCTAATGTTGGACCAACTGAACAACCCCTGTGAACAGCCTAATGTTGGACCAACTGAACAACTCCTGTGAACAACCTAATGTTGGACCGACTGAACAACACCTGTGAACAACCTAATGTTGGACCGACTGAACAACACCTGTGAACAACCTAATGTTGGACCGACTGAACAACACCTGTGAACAGCCTAATGTTGGACCAACTGAAGGACACCTGTGAACAGCCTAATGTAGGACCGACTGAACAACACCTGTGAACAACCTAATGTTGGACCGACTGAACAACACCTGTGAACAACCTAATGTTGGACCGACTGAACAACACCTGTGAACAACCTAATGTTGGACAGACTGAACAACACCTGTGAACAACCTAATGTTGGATCGACTGAACAACACCTGTGAACAACCTAATGTTGGACCGACTGAACAACACCTGTGAACAACCTAATGTTGGACCAACTGAACAACACCTGTGAACAACCTAATGTTGGACCGACTGAACAACACCTGTGAACAACCTAATGTTGGACCGACTGAACAACACCTGTGAACAACCTAATGTTGGACCGACTGAACAACACCTGTGAACAGCCTAATGTTGGACCGACTGAACAACACCTGTGAACAACCTAATGTTGGACCGACTGAACAACACCTGTGAACAACCTAATGTTGGATCGACTGAACAACACCTGTGAACAACCTAATGTTGGACCAACTGAACAACACCTGTGAACAACCTAATGTTGGACCAACTGAACAACACCTGTGAACAACCTAATGTTGGACCGACTGAACAACACCTGTGAACAACCTAATGTTGGACCGACTGAACAACACCTGTGAACAACCTAATGTTGGACCGACTGAACAACACCTGTGAACAACCTAATGTTGGACCGACTGAACAACACCTGTGAACAACCTAATGTTGGACCGACTGAACAACACCTGTGAACAACCTAATGTTGGATCGACTGAACAACACCTGTGAACAACCTAATGTTGGACCAACTGAACAACACCTGTGAACAACCTAATGTTGGACCAACTGAACAACACCTGTGAACAACCTAATGTTGGACCAACACCTGTGAACAACCTAATGTTGGACCAACTGAACAACCCCTGTGAACAACCTAATGTTGGACCGACTGAACAACACCTGTGAACAACCTAATGTTGGACCGACTGAACAACACCTGTGAACAACCTAATGTTGGACCGACTGAACAACACCTGTGAACAACCTAATGTTGGACCGACTGAACAACCCCTGTGAACAACCTAATGTTGGACCGACTGAACAACCCCTGTGAACAACCTAATGTTGGACCGACTGAACAACCTGTGAACAACCTAATGTTGGACCGACTGAACAACCCTGTGAACAACCTAATGTTGGACAGACTGAACAACACCTGTGAACAACCTAATGTTGGACCAACTGAACAACTCCTGTGAACAACCTAATGTTGGACCGACTGAACAACACCTGTGAACAACCTAATGTTGGACAGACTGAACAACACCTGTGAACAACCTAATGTTGGACCAACTGAACAACTCCTGTGAACAACCTAATGTTGGACCGACTGAACAACACCTGTGAACAACCTAATGTTGGACAGACTGAACAACACCTGTGAACAACCTAATGTTGGATCGACTGAACAACACCTGTGAACAACCTAATGTTGGATCGACTGAACAACACCTGTGAACAGCCTAATGTTGGACCGACTGAACAACACCTGTGAACAACCTAATGTTGGATCGACTGAACAACACCTGTGAACAACCTAATGTTGGACCGACTGAACAACACCTGTGAACAGCCTAATGTTGGACCGACTGAACAACACCTGTGAACAACCTAATGTTGGATCGACTGAACAACACCTGTGAACAACCTAATGTTGGACCGACTGAACAACACCTGTGAACAACCTAATGTTGGACCAACTGAACAACACCTGTGAACAACCTAATGTTGGACCAACTGAAGGACACCTGTGAACAGCCTAATGTAGGACCAACTGAAGGACACCTGTGAACAGCCTAATGTAGGACCAACTGAAGGACACCTGTGAACAACCTAATGTTGGACCAACTGAACAACACCTGTGAACAGCCTAATGTTGGACCAACTGAAGGACACCTGTGAACAACCTAATGTTGGACCAACTGAACAACACCTGTGAACAGCCTAATGTTGGACCAACTGAAGGACACCTGTGAACAACCTAATGTTGGACCAACTGAACAACACCTGTGAACAGCCTAATGTTGGACCAACTGAAGGACACCTGTGAACAACCTAATGTTGGACCAACTGAACAACACCTGTGAACAGCCTAATGTTGGACCAACTGAAGGACACCTGTGAACAACCTAATGTTGGACCAACTGAACAACACCTGTGAACAGCCTAATGTTGGACCAACTGAAGGACACCTGTGAACAACCTAATGTTGGACCGACTGAACAACCCCTGTGAACAACCTAATGTTGGATCGACTGAACAACACCTGTGAACAACCTAATGTTGGACCAACTGAACAACACCTGTGAACAACCTAATGTTGGACCAACTGAACAACACCTGTGAACAACCTAATGTTGGACCAACACCTGTGAACAACCTAATGTTGGACCAACTGAACAACCCCTGTGAACAACCTAATGTTGGACCGACTGAACAACACCTGTGAACAACCTAATGTTGGACCGACTGAACAACACCTGTGAACAACCTAATGTTGGACCGACTGAACAACACCTGTGAACAACCTAATGTTGGACCAACTGAACAACCCCTGTGAACAACCTAATGTTGGACAGACTGAACAACACCTGTGAACAACCTAATGTTGGACCGACTGAACAACACCTGTGAACAGCCTAATGTTGGACCGACTGAACACCCTGTGAACAACCTAATGTTGGACACTGAAACACCTGTGAACAACCTAATGTAGGACCGACTGAACAACCCCTGTGAACAACCTAATGTTGGATCGACTGAACAACCCCTGTGAACAACCTAATGTTGGACCGACTGAACAACACCTGTGAACAACCTAATGTTGGACCGACTGAACAACACCTGTGAACAACCTAATGTTGGACCGACTGAACAACACCTGTGAACAACCTAATGTTGGACAGACTGAACAACACCTGTGAACAACCTAATGTTGGACCAACTGAACAACACCTGTGAACAACCTAATGTTGGACCGACTGAACAACACCTGTGAACAACCTAATGTTGGACAGACTGAACAACACCTGTGAACAACCTAATGTTGGATCGACTGAACAACACCTGTGAACAACCTAATGTTGGATCGACTGAACAACACCTGTGAACAACCTAATGTTGGACCGACTGAACAACACCTGTGAACAACCTAATGTTGGACCAACTGAACAACACCTGTGAACAACCTAATGTTGGACCGACTGAACAACACCTGTGAACAACCTAATGTTGGACCGACTGAACAACACCTGTGAACAACCTAATGTTGGATCGACTGAACAACACCTGTGAACAACCTAATGTTGGACCGACTGAACAACACCTGTGAACAACCTAATGTTGGACCGACTGAACAACACCTGTGAACAACCTAATGTTGGACCGACTGAACAACACCTGTGAACAGCCTAATGTTGGACCAACTGAAGGACACCTGTGAACAGCCTAATGTAGGACCGACTGAACAACACCTGTGAACAACCTAATGTTGGACCGACTGAACAACACCTGTGAACAACCTAATGTTGGACCGACTGAACAACACCTGTGAACAACCTAATGTTGGACCGACTGAACAACACCTGTGAACAACCTAATGTTGGACCGACTGAACAACACCTGTGAACAACCTAATGTTGGACCGACTGAACAACACCTGTGAACAACCTAATGTTGGACCGACTGAACAACACCTGTGAACAACCTAATGTTGGACCGACTGAACAACACCTGTGAACAGCCTAATGTTGGACCGACTGAACAACACCTGTGAACAACCTAATGTTGGACCGACTGAACAACACCTGTGAACAACCTAATGTTGGATCGACTGAACAACACCTGTGAACAACCTAATGTTGGACCAACTGAACAACACCTGTGAACAACCTAATGTTGGACCAACTGAACAACACCTGTGAACAACCTAATGTTGGACCAACACCTGTGAACAACCTAATGTTGGACCAACACCTGTGAACAACCTAATGTTGGACCAACTGAACAACACCTGTGAACAACCTAATGTTGGACAGACTGAACAACACCTGTGAACAACCTAATGTTGGACCGACTGAACAACACCTGTGAACAACCTAATGTTGGACCGACTGAACAACACCTGTGAACAACCTAATGTTGGACCAACTGAACAACCCCTGTGAACAACCTAATGTTGGACAGACTGAACAACACCTGTGAACAACCTAATGTTGGACCGACTGAACAACACCTGTGAACAGCCTAATGTTGGACCGACTGAACAACCCCTGTGAACAACCTAATGTTGGATCGACTGAACAACCCCTCTGAACAACCTAATGTTGGACCGACTGAACAACCCCTGTGAACAACCTAATGTTGGATCGACTGAACAACCCCTGTGAACAACCTAATGTTGGACAGACTGAACAACACCTGTGAACAACCTAATGTTGGACTGACTGAACAACACCTGTGAACAGCCTAATGTTGGATGACTGAACAACACCTGTGAACAACCTAATGTTGGACCGACTGAACAACACCTGTGAACAACCTAATGTTGGACCAACTGAACAACCCCTGTGAACAACCTAATGTTGGATCGACTGAACAACACCTGTGAACAACCTAATGTTGGACAGACTGAACAACACCTGTGAACAACCTAATGTTGGACCAACTGAACAACCCCTGTGAACAGCCTAATGTTGGACCAACTGAACAACACCTGTGAACAACCTAATGTTGGACCGACTGAACAACACCTGTGAACAACCTAATGTTGGACCGACTGAACAACACCTGTGAACAACCTAATGTTGGACCGACTGAACAACACCTGTGAACAACCTAATGTTGGACCGACTGAACAACACCTGTGAACAACCTAATGTTGGACCGACTGAACAACACCTGTGAACAACTAATGTTGGACGACTGAACAACACCTGTGAACAACCTAATGTTGGACCGACTGAACAACACCTGTGAACAACCTAATGTTGGACCAACTGAACAACACTGTGAACAACCTAATGTTGGACCAACTGAACAACCCTGTGAACAACCTAATGTTGGACCAACTGAAGGACACCTGTGAACAGCCTAATGTTGGACCAACTGAACAACACCTGTGAACAACCTAATGTTGGACCGACTGAACAACACCTGTGAACAACCTAATGTTGGACGACTGAACAACACCTGTGAACAGCCTAATGTTGGACGACTGAACAACACCTGTGAACAACCTAATGTTGGACCGACTGAACAACACCTGTGAACAACCTAATGTTGGACCGACTGAACAACCCCTGTGAACAACCTAATGTTGGATCGACTGAACAACCCCTGTGAACAACCTAATGTTGGACAGACTGAACAACACCTGTGAACAACCTAATGTTGGACCAACTGAACAACACCTGTGAACAGCCTAATGTTGGACCAACTGAACAACACCTGTGAACAACCTAATGTTGGACCGACTGAACAACACCTGTGAACAACCTAATGTTGGACCGACTGAACAACACCTGTGAACAACCTAATGTTGGACCGACTGAACAACACCTGTGAACAACCTAATGTTGGACAGACTGAACAACACCTGTGAACAACCTAATGTTGGACCAACTGAACAACTCCTGTGAACAACCTAATGTTGGACCGACTGAACAACACCTGTGAACAACCTAATGTTGGACAGACTGAACAACACCTGTGAACAACCTAATGTTGGATCGACTGAACAACACCTGTGAACAACCTAATGTTGGATCGACTGAACAACACCTGTGAACAACCTAATGTTGGACCGACTGAACAACACCTGTGAACAACCTAATGTTGGACCGACTGAACAACACCTGTGAACAGCCTAATGTTGGACCAACTGAAGGACACCTGTGAACAGCCTAATGTAGGACCGACTGAACAACACCTGTGAACAACCTAATGTTGGATCGACTGAACAACACCTGTGAACAACCTAATGTTGGACCGACTGAACAACACCTGTGAACAGCCTAATGTTGGACAGACTGAACAACACCTGTGAACAACCTAATGTTGGATCGACTGAACAACACCTGTGAACAACCTAATGTTGGACCGACTGAACAACACCTGTGAACAACCTAATGTTGGACCAACTGAAGGACACCTGTGAACAGCCTAATGTAGGACCGACTGAACAACACCTGTGAACAGCCTAATGTAGGACCGACTGAACAACACCTGTGAACAACCTAATGTTGGACAGACTGAACAACACCTGTGAACAACCTAATGTTGGACCAACTGAACAACACCTGTGAACAACCTAATGTTGGACCAACTGAAGGACACCTGTGAACAGCCTAATGTAGGACCAACAGAAGGACACCTGTGAACAGCCTAATGTAGGACCGACTGAAGGACACCTGTGAACAACCTAATGTTGGACAGACTGAACAACACCTGTGAACAACCTAATGTTGGACCAACTGAACAACACCTGTGAACAACCTAATGTTGGACCAACTGAAGGACACCTGTGAACAGCCTAATGTAGGACCAACAGAAGGACACCTGTGAACAGCCTAATGTAGGACCGACTGAAGGACACCTGTGAACAACCTAATGTTGGACAGACTGAACAACACCTGTGAACAACCTAATGTTGGACCAACTGAACAACACCTGTGAACAACCTAATGTTGGACCAACTGAAGGACACCTGTGAACAGCCTAATGTTGGACCAACTGAACAACACCTGTGAACAGCCTAATGTTGGACCAACTGAAGGACACCTGTGAACAACCTAATGTTGGACCGACTGAACAACACCTGTGAACAACCTAATGTTGGACCAACTGAACAACACCTGTGAACAACCTAATGTTGGACCAACACCTGTGAACACCTAATGTTGGACGACTGAACAACACCTGTGAACAACCTAATGTTGGACCGACTGAACAACACCTGTGAACAACCTAATGTTGGACCGACTGAACAACACCTGTGAACAACCTAATGTTGGACCGACTGAACAACACCTGTGAACAACCTAATGTTGGACCAACTGAACAACACTGTGAACAACCTAATGTTGGACACTGAACAACACCTGTGAACAACCTAATGTTGGACCAACTGAACAACCCCTGTGAACAACCTAATGTTGGACAGACTGAACAACACCTGTGAACAACCTAATGTTGGACTGACTGAACAACACCTGTGAACAACCTAATGTTGGACCGACTGAACAACACCTGTGAACAACCTAATGTTGGACCAACTGAACAACACCTGTGAACAACCTAATGTTGGACCAACTGAACAACCCCTGTGAACAACCTAATGTTGGACAGACTGAACAACACCTGTGAACAACCTAATGTTGGACCGACTGAACAACACCTGTGAACAGCCTAATGTTGGACCGACTGAACAACCCCTGTGAACAACCTAATGTTGGATCGACTGAACAACCCCTCTGAACAACCTAATGTAGGACCGACTGAACAACCCCTGTGAACAACCTAATGTTGGATCGACTGAACAACCCCTCTGAACAACCTAATGTTGGACAGACTGAACAACACCTGTGAACAACCTAATGTTGGACCGACTGAACAACACCTGTGAACAGCCTAATGTTGGAGACTGAACAACACCTGTGAACAACCTAATGTTGGACCGACTGAACAACACCTGTGAACAACCTAATGTTGGACCAACTGAACAACCCCTGTGAACAACCTAATGTTGGATCGACTGAACAACACCTGTGAACAACCTAATGTTGGACAGACTGAACAACACCTGTGAACAACCTAATGTTGGACCAACTGAACAACACCTGTGAACAGCCTAATGTTGGACCAACTGAACAACACCTGTGAACAACCTAATGTTGGACCGACTGAACAACACCTGTGAACAACCTAATGTTGGACCGACTGAACAACACCTGTGAACAACCTAATGTTGGACCGACTGAACAACACCTGTGAACAGCCTAATGTTGGACCAACTGAAGGACACCTGTGAACAGCCTAATGTAGGACCGACTGAACAACACCTGTGAACAACCTAATGTTGGATCGACTGAACAACACCTGTGAACAACCTAATGTTGGACCGACTGAACAACACCTGTGAACAGCCTAATGTTGGACAGACTGAACAACACCTGTGAACAACCTAATGTTGGATCGACTGAACAACACCTGTGAACAACCTAATGTTGGACCGACTGAACAACACCTGTGAACAACCTAATGTTGGACCAACTGAACAACCCCTGTGAACAACCTAATGTTGGACCGACTGAACAACACCTGTGAACAACCTAATGTTGGACCGACTGAACAACACCTGTGAACAACCTAATGTTGGACCGACTGAACAACACCTGTGAACAACCTAATGTTGGACCAACTGAACAACCCCTGTGAACAACCTAATGTTGGACAGACTGAACAACACCTGTGAACAACCTAATGTTGGACCGACTGAACAACACCTGTGAACAACCTAATGTTGGACCGACTGAACAACACCTGTGAACAACCTAATGTTGGACCGACTGAACAACACCTGTGAACAACCTAATGTTGGACCGACTGAACAACACCTGTGAACAACCTAATGTTGGACCGACTGAACAACCCCTGTGAACAACCTAATGTTGGATCGACTGAACAACACCTGTGAACAACCTAATGTTGGACCGACTGAACAACCCCTGTGAACAACCTAATGTTGGATCGACTGAACAACCCCTGTGAACAACCTAATGTTGGACAGACTGAACAACACCTGTGAACAACCTAATGTTGGACCAACTGAACAACTCCTGTGAACAACCTAATGTTGGACCGACTGAACAACACCTGTGAACAACCTAATGTTGGACAGACTGAACAACCCCTGTGAACAACCTAATGTTGGACCAACTGAACAACTCCTGTGAACAACCTAATGTTGGACCGACTGAACAACACCTGTGAACAACCTAATGTTGGACAGACTGAACAACACCTGTGAACAACCTAATGTTGGATCGACTGAACAACACCTGTGAACAACCTAATGTTGGATCGACTGAACAACACCTGTGAACAGCCTAATGTAGGACCGACTGAACAACACCTGTGAACAACCTAATGTTGGATCGACTGAACAACACCTGTGAACAACCTAATGTTGGACCGACTGAACAACACCTGTGAACAGCCTAATGTTGGACCGACTGAACAACACCTGTGAACAACCTAATGTTGGATCGACTGAACAACACCTGTGAACAACCTAATGTTGGACCGACTGAACAACACCTGTGAACAACCTAATGTTGGACCAACTGAACAACACCTGTGAACAACCTAATGTTGGACCAACTGAAGGACACCTGTGAACAGCCTAATGTAGGACCAACTGAAGGACACCTGTGAACAGCCTAATGTAGGACCAACTGAAGGACACCTGTGAACAACCGAATGTTGGACCAACTGAACAACACCTGTGAACAGCCTAATGTTGGACCAACTGAAGGACACCTGTGAACAACCTAATGTTGGACCAACTGAACAACACCTGTGAACAGCCTAATGTTGGACCAACTGAAGGACACCTGTGAACAACCTAATGTTGGACCAACTGAACAACACCTGTGAACAGCCTAATGTTGGACCAACTGAAGGACACCTGTGAACAACCTAATGTTGGACCAACTGAACAACACCTGTGAACAGCCTAATGTTGGACCACTGAACAACACCTGTGAACAACCTAATGTTGGACCACTGAACAACACCTGTGAACAGCCTAATGTTGGAACTGAACAACACCTGTGAACAACCTAATGTTGGACCACTGAACAACACCTGTGAACAACCTAATGTTGGACCAACTGAACAACCCCTGTGAACAACCTAATGTTGGAC
Source organism: Archivesica marissinica (assembly GCA_014843695.1). Taxonomy (NCBI): domain Eukaryota; kingdom Metazoa; phylum Mollusca; class Bivalvia; order Venerida; family Vesicomyidae; genus Archivesica; species Archivesica marissinica. The sequence goes on from CM026387.1 coordinate 35,487,676, forward strand.
CGACTGAACAACACCTGTGAACAACCTAATGTTGGACCGACTGAACAACACCTGTGAACAACCTAATGTTGGACCAACTGAACAACACCTGTGAACAACCTAATGTTGGACCGACTGAACAACACCTGTGAACAACCTAATGTTGGACCGACTGAACAACACCTGTGAACAACCTAATGTTGGACCGACTGAACAACACCTGTGAACAACCTAATGTTGGACCGACTGAACAACACCTGTGAACAACCTAATGTTGGACCGACTGAACAACACCTGTGAACAACCTAATGTTGGACCGACTGAACAACACCTGTGAACAACCTAATGTTGGATCGACTGAACAACACCTGTGAACAACCTAATGTTGGACCGACTGAACAACACCTGTGAACAACCTAATGTTGGACGACTGAACAACACCTGTGAACAACCTAATGTTGGACCGACTGAACAACCCTGTGAACAACCTAATGTTGGACCGACTGAACAACACCTGTGAACAACCTAATGTTGGACCGACTGAACAACACCTGTGAACAACCTAATGTTGGACCGACTGAACAACACCTGTGAACAACCTAATGTTGGACCGACTGAACAACACCTGTGAACAACCTAATGTTGGACCGACTGAACAACACCTGTGAACAACCTAATGTTGGACCAACACCTGTGAACAACCTAATGTTGGACACTGAACAACACCTGTGAACAACCTAATGTTGGACCGACTGAACAACACCTGTGAACAACCTAATGTTGGATCGACTGAACAACACCTGTGAACAACCTAATGTTGGACCGACTGAACAACACCTGTGAACAGCCTAATGTTGGACCGACTGAACAACACCTGTGAACAACCTAATGTTGGACCGACTGAACAACACCTGTGAACAACCTAATGTTGGACCGACTGAACAACACCTGTGAACAGCCTAATGTTGGACCGACTGAACAACACCTGTGAACAACCTAATGTTGGATCGACTGAACAACCCCTGTGAACAACCTAATGTTGGACCGACTGAACAACACCTGTGAACAACCTAATGTTGGACCGACTGAACAACACCTGTGAACAACCTAATGTTGGACGACTGAACAACACCTGTGAACAACCTAATGTTGGACCGACTGAACAACACCTGTGAACAACCTAATGTTGGACCGACTGAACAACACCTGTGAACAACCTAATGTTGGACAGACTGAACAACACCTGTGAACAACCTAATGTTGGACCGACTGAACAACACCTGTGAACAACCTAATGTTGGACCGACTGAACAACACCTGTGAACAGCCTAATGTTGGATTGACTGAACAACACCTGTGAACAGCCTAATGTTGGACCGACTGAACAACACCTGTGAACAGCCTAATGTTGGACAGACTGAACAACACCTGTGAACAACCTAATGTTGGATCGACTGAACAACACCTGTGAACAACCTAATGTTGGACTGACTGAACAACACCTGTGAACAACCTAATGTTGGATCGACTGAACAACCCTGTGAACAACCTAATGTTGGATCGACTGAACAACCCTGTGAACAACCTAATGTTGGATCGACTGAACAACACCTGTGAACAACCTAATGTTGGACCAACTGAACAACACCTGTGAACAACCTAATGTTGGACCAACTGAACAACACCTGTGAACAACCTAATGTTGGACCAACTGAACAACACCTGTGAACAACCTAATGTTGGACACTGAAACACCTGTGAACAACCTAATGTTGGACCAACTGAACAACACCTGTGAACAACCTAATGTTGGACCAACTGAACAACACCTGTGAACAACCTAATGTTGGACCAACTGAACAACACCTGTGAACAACCTAATGTTGGACCAACTGAACAACACCTGTGAACAACCTAATGTTGGACCAACTGAACAACACCTGTGAACAACCTAATGTTGGACCGACTGAACAACACCTGTGAACAACCTAATGTTGGACCGACTGAACAACACCTGTGAACAACCTAATGTTGGACTGACTGAACAACACCTGTGAACAACCTAATGTTGGACTGACTGAACAACACCTGTGAACAACCTAATGTTGGACCAACACCTGTGAACAACCTAATGTTGGACCAACTGAACAACCTGTGAACACCTAATGTTGGACGACTAACAACACTGTGAACAACCTAATGTTGGACCGACTGAACAACACCTGTGAACAACCTAATGTTGGACTGACTAAACAACACCTGTGAACAACCTAATGTTGGACTGACTAAACAACACCTGTGAACAACCTAATGTAGGACCGACTGAATAGCCTAATGTTGGACCAACTGAATAGCCTAATGTTGGACCAACTGAACAACACATGTGAACAACCTAATGTTGGACCAACTGAAAAACACCTGTGAACAACCTAATGTTGGACCAACTGAAAAACACCTGTGAACAACCTAATGTTGGACCAACTGAACAACACATAGAAGACGCTCCAATTCTAGAAGCATCCCTGGTTCTTTTACATGCCCGGTGTATAAACCAACAATACACGAGACGTCGGTTTATAGTCCTGTCTGTAATACTGTTAATATTATTAGGGTCAGATTAGGGGATAGAACCTGCGATCCCTGGATTCGCAGTCTGTGTCAACCATTGGACCACATGTATAGTAATTAATTCACATACCTCTGACGGGGCACTTTTAAAGGATTGCAGAAGCAGTTTCCATGACAACAGATAAGACAGTGCATAGTGATATTCCTCACTAAGCTCACTGATTGGTTGACTAGTCTCTATTGGCAAACCACTTAGTATCACTTCCAGGACGGAACTACTTTCATCCACTATATTCATTATTCTGCTCGGAGGGCTCCTGAAACATAAATTGTTAACAAATCATGATAGCGGATGAAATAGTTAGAGGTGATTTAGAGGTAGGAGGGGAGGGAGGCTGAAATAAATAGTTACAAATGTGGTAGTGGGGTAAGAAATTAAAGATTGGTTACAAATGTGGGAGGGGGCGGAGGGCAGAAATTAATGGTTGGTTACTAATGACTGAGGGTGCAGAAACTAATGGGTACAAATGGGGGGGGGTGGTAGGTACAAATGGGGGGGGTGTAGGTACAAATGAGGGGGGTGCAGGTACAAATGAGGGGGTGTGGTACAAATGGGGGGTGTAGGTACAAGATGGGGTAGGGGGGTGGGGTGTAGGTACAAATGGGGGGGTGTAGGTACAAATGGGGGGGGTGTAGGTACAAATGGGGGGGTGTAGGTACAAATGAGGGGTGTAGGTACAAATGGGGGGGTGTAGGTACAAATGAGGAGGGTGCAGGTACAAATGGGGGGGTGTAGGTACAAATGAGGGGGGTGTAGGTACAAATGAGGGGGGTGCGTGCCTAAAAGAAATATCTACAACCTTCATAACTAACTTGCATATTAATTTGGCAATAGTATTTATAATCAGAGAAACTAGACATCCATCTGACAATACATTATTTTAATCAGTCCAAATGTAAGTGTCTTTTATATATGTGAACGAAGTTTGGGAAGTTATGATAGCGCAGTGGTAGCGTGTTCGCTTCAGGCATGAAGTCTGAGCTCCACTGGAGCGGCTATGATTGTGTCCTTAGGCAAGGCATTTAAATTCCACGTTGCCTATTCTCTCTCCCTTGTGGCTATGGATTCCATCAGGAATGAGGTCTCGAGAGTGATTAATACTTGTTTTGCAACCGAGCAAATAAAATTTGTATAAACTAAACTGCACCCAACAATTAAGTACGTATTTGCCCGACAAACCTTGTACTGTTCTCTTCTTTATCATCGTCTCCCGTAGCACCGGCGTAGAAGCTCTTATCCTCTCTATCATACTCAGGTAGTGTATCAACAATGCTGAAGTAACAATAAGGATAATATTGAAGTCAGGTACATCTCCATGGAAACAAAGTCAAATCATTGAGCTATACACCCATATAAAACTTGAATACATTAAATACAATTCTATTATTTTTAATTTAACATCAGACTTTAGTTTCTATCATATTGTATTGCTTGTTTCAGATTTACATTCAATGCCAAGTAAAAACATGTGACAAAGCTAAATAATGCATCATCATTAACCCATTCAACACCAAGTACCGGTACATGGACTGGTGCATGATATTTTTAGACCAATAAATTAATAAGAAAATTACCTTTCGAAAAGTTCATTTATCAAAATGGGTAATTTTATCTAAAAATAGTAATAATTATTACTGGCAAAACGTTTATTTGATTGGTTTTCTGTTTATATACATATTTCACATATCGCGTTGGACCAGTACCTGGATAACCTATATCGTGTTTATTTTATTGGTTTTCTGTTTATATACATATTTCACATATCGCGTTGGACCAGTACCTGGATCACCTATATCGTGTTTATTTTATTGGTTTTCTGTTTATATACATATTTCACATATCGCGTTGGACCAGTACCTGGATCACCTATATCGTGTTTATTTTATTGGTTTTCTGTTTATATACATATTTCACATATCGCGTTGGACCAGTACCTGGATCACCTATATCGTGTTTATTTTATTGGTTTTCTGTTTATATACATATTTCACATATCGCGTTGGACCAGTACCTGGATTTCCTATATCGTGTTTATTTTATTGGTTTTCTGTTTATATACATATTTCACATATCGCGTTGGACCAGTACCTGGATCACCTATATCGTGTTTATTTTATTGGTTTTCTGTTTATATACATATTTCACATATCGCGTTGGACCAGTACCTGGATCACCTATATCGTGTTTATTTTATTGGTTTTCTGTTTATATACATATTTCACATATCGCGTTGGACCAGTACCTGGATCACCTATATCGTGTTTATTTTATTGGTTTTCTGTTTATATACATATTTCACATATCGCGTTGGACCAGTACCTGGATCACCTATATCGTGTTTATTTTATTGGTTTTCTGTTTATATACATATTTCACATATCGCGTTGGACCAGTACCTGGATCACCTATATCGTGTTTATTTTATTGGTTTTCTGTTTATATACATATTTCACATATCGCGTTGGACCAGTACCTGGATCACCTATATCGTGTTTATTTGATTGGTTTTCTGTTTATATACATATTTCACATATCGCGTTGGACCAGTACCTGGATCACCTATATCGTGTGTATTTTATTGGTTTTCTGTTTATATACATATTTCACATATCGCGTTGGACCAGTACCTGGATCACCTATATCGTGTGTATTTTATTGGTTTTCTGTTTATATACATATTTCACATATCGCGTTCATGATACAGCTTACACATACATTATAAATTAATTGAATTCTTTTTCATTAATAATCCTTATATGCTATAATAGTCAACAAATATTTATCACGAAGCTTAATTGTATATATGTGTTATTTTTCTACATCAGATCATACATAACAGAAATTTTTCATCCAACATTCAATTCAGTTTGACATGATAAATAATGTTGTCATAACTTGTAACCCAACGTATTTCCTCCCCCCCCCCCGATTAAAATCGCTTACAGCAATACTAATAAATCCTAATATAATTTCAAATTGTTTTCCATGTTATTCATGTTATTCATTGGACTGTAATTGTAAGGTAATGTATGAACAAAATGCAATATAATATTAACAAAAAAAATAATTGTAAATGAGAGACATCTGTCAGTTACTGCCCCTGAATACTCCATAAAAGTAGATAGGTCCTATCATGTGTTTTCCTTCTGTTTTTATCGTTGTTTCCTTTGCACAACATGCTAGCAATATTATCACACTATCTCACCTCTTATGATTATTAACCCTTTCAACCCCACAGGCCTCTAAATAGGCTTATGAAAAGTGTAGATCCAGATGAGCCGGCTCGTAACGAGCCGTCTCATCAGGATCTGCACTTTTTTTAGATAAAATTACCCATTTTGATAAATGAACTGATCCAAATGTAATTTTGTTATTAATTTATTGGTCTAAAAATATCATGGACCAGTCCATGTCAGTTACTTGGGGTTGAAAGGGTTAAACTACTATATCACAACAGATCTCCCACAGTATATATGCAATGGGTAATTTTTTTGTAAAATAATGATTTCAGTTAATTTAACATGTTTTTGATAAAATCACATTTATCATACCGCAACATCTGGATAGGACACAACAGTAAAAACAAAGGATTCTAACTAAAAGGACATATTCGCATATTGGAATAAATCAGACTTTATCTGCCAAGGGAGGTAATAGAAAATTACAAATGTCTCTCATTGCCATTTACAAAGTTATTGATGATTTGAAAATAATATCCAGAAAGGGAGGTAATTTGCAATTATAATATCATATATTTCAAAAGATGGAATTATAAGATTAATCCTTAGGATGCTATCACAACAAAAGTTGCTTTTGCAAACAGCATAGAGCAAGACCGTACCGTCTTCTAAGGCTCACACCTGTTTGGTATTCGGATAGTGGAGCTAAAACACTTGGCTGAACATCAAACAGTATAGAGCCAGACCGTACCGTCTTCTAAGGCTCACACCTGTTTGGTATTCGGATAGTGGAGCTAAAACACTTGGCTGAACAGCAAACAGCATAGAGCAAGACCGTACCGTCTTCTAAGGCTCACACCTGTTTGATATTCGGATAGTGGAGCTAAAATAATTGCTGAACAGCAAACAACATAAGAGCCAGATTAGACGGGGCATTACGCCGCGACTATTGTTTGCACATTCCTTCTAATTTATTCGGTATTTTAGGGGTTAATATCTCAGTGTGAAGAACTCGAGAGTGATTAATATAAGTTGTAAGAACTTGTTTCGCAATCGAACTAAAATATATTTGTATTAACTAAGTACTTACCTGTGAAGAATATGGAATGCCGACATCTGCACAGATCTCTCGCTGCCTAGTAGAAGCGGACACATATGGTTCATCAAACACTGAAGATGGTCAGGCAGAGGAGATGAATCACCAGCCACCAGCAAGGGTGGTAACTTGTGCTCCAGGATGAGATCTTTGGGCGTTTGGGCAGCGGCATTACAGACTGAGTTCAACAACACCTTGTCTGTACACGACCCCATCTCGTCTTTAAACATGGCTGCAAAACATTAGGACATAACATAAATAAAAAAATTGTGAAATGTTCTTTTGACCATAACTAATTATAATTAATATGAAAGACCCGACACAGGACCAAACCACTTACCAGATATCTTTATGAACAATGACAGGACCAAACCACTTACCAGATATCTTTATGAACAATGACAGGACCAAACCACTTACCAGATATCTCTATGAACAATGACAGGACCAAACCACTTACCAGATATCTTTATGAACAATGACAGGACCACACCACTTACCAGATATCTCTATGAACAATGACAGGACCAAACCACTTACCAGATATCTTTGGGTTTTTTTTGTGGGGACAGGACCAACCACTTACCAGATATCTTTATGAACAAGACAGGACCACACCACTTACCAGATATCTTATGAACAATGACAGGACCACACCACTTACCAGATATCTTTATGAACAATGACAGGACCATTGTTTTTTGCCACTTACCAGATATCTTTATGAACAATGACAGGACCACACCACTTACCAGATATCTTTATGAACAATGACAGGACCACACCACTTACCAGATATCTTTATGAACAATGACAGGACCACACCACTTACCAGATATCTTTATGAACAACGACAGGACCAAACCACTTATCAGATATCTCTATGAACAACGACAGGACCACACCACTTACCCGATATCTTTATGAACAATGACAGGACCAAACCACTTACCAGATATCTTTATGAATAACGGCAGGACCACTGTGAAGACTGATTCACTGAAGAATTCTGTCCACTCTGTAACTAGGCTTCCTGGGTAGTTTCCTGGCACCTTGCCAACTTTTTCCCTCAAGCAAATGGCAACTTTCACCAAAAGGTCAAGGACATTCACTGTATAACATTGCATCGTGGGATTATCGAATCCTTCAGACTGGTTTTCCTCTATGCTCTATTTGAGAAATAAACATGCAATTCAGTAGCCCAGTCTAAGATTAATTTCATATATGATGAACATATTATAAACCAGGTCCCACTAAGGAATGAATCGTGGGTTAATAGCTTCCATCTGGGTATGAACTACATTGGGCAGTGTGTGCAGGCCCAACATGCTTACTTTAAATAAACAAGCCCAATGTAGTTCATACCCCACCCACAATTATTGACTTACATTTACATTATGTAAAGAATATAAATGAAACACTGCCCAACACTACTAATGCACATGCCCGTAACTTTAGAGTGTGCATGCCAGTTGCATACCGGATCTGTAGTCCAGTGGTAACACGCTGGACTGGTAATCCATGGATCACAGGTTCGATACCCCATCTGACCATAATAAAATTAACAGTCTTTCAGATGGGACTTTAAACCGAGGTCTCGTGTCGGTGCGGTACACAGTGCAAGTAAAAGAACCAGATGACACTCTGGAATGGGTCTCTGTCTGTATCGTTGCTCTATCCTCCAAAAATCTAAAATGACTAATCTCTTCAGGAGGCGTGGCTCATATGGGCAACCGGTAGCGACGATAAATAAACGTAAAACACACACATACTAGGTCAGAATTTTTGGGAGAAGTGAGAAGGCTGTTATTTAATATAATTTGACAAAATAGGGTTAAAATGCACAATATGACCATTAAATAGAACATATATGAATAGAATCAGTGCTTTATAATGGGCCAGTGTATCTTACTGGACAAAATTTTGTATGAATTTGTTTAAAATTCTTTTATTTTTAGGGAGACGTGGGGTCCCAAGTGGGTGAAGTCAAGGTCCCTATGGCGACTATTTCAGCCACGTCGCCCTCTAGAATGAGCCGTGCATTACTGAAGAAATTCGCACAAAAATAGATACAAAACATGGTTCATAGAAGTAAAGGCATTAGAAATTACAGTGTTTCCCTTTACAGTCAAACCTGTGTTAGTGGTCACCTCCATTAAACAACCAACCTGTATATACAGTCAAACTGGTGTTAGTGGTCACCTCTATTAAACAACCAACCTGTTTATACAGTCAAACTGGTGTTAGTGGTCACCTCCATTAAACAACCAAACAGTATATACAGTCAAACCTGTGTTAGTGGTCACCTCCATTAAACAACCAAACAGTATATACAGTCAAACCTGTGTTAGTGGTCACCTCCATTAAACAACCAAACAGTATATACAGTCAAACCTGTGTTGGTGGTCACCTCCATTAAACAACCAACCTGTCTATACAGTCAAACTGGTGTTAGTGGTCACCTCCATTAAACAACCAACCTGTATATACAGTCAAACCTGTGTTAGTGGTCACCTCCATTAAACAACCAACCTGTATTAAGCAGCCAGTTTCTAGATACCCAATATGTTGTTTTATTATACATTTACCCTCTATTAAGCAGCAACCTGTGCTAAGCAGCCACTTTGTGTGATTCCCTTGGCTGGATGCGTAAGACAGGTTTAACTGTATTTGAACAAACTTAATGAAACTTTAAACACCCGTGTACTTACTTGAATCCATGAGACAAGACTGCACATGATGAAGTCCCAGTGTTTGTCTGTCAGATTACCGGAAACACAATCAACCATGGCGCACATGAACCTACACACCTGCGCATTCATCAACACACAATCCGCCGCAACAGTTATACTTCTGCAAGCAACATTTAAAATACAGGTAGGGGGTCATTTTATAGGCGAGAATGGATGGTAATACAGTGGTTCCAGATGGGAGAATGAACAATATACATGTAAGCTTCAAGCATAAATGACTGATAACTTACTTACTTGCAGTTGATAGATCACCCTGCCTCACATAATCGCACCTTGCTGGACTTTCACCCATGACATTCAAGTTGTGGAGCATGACCTAAGCAACCACTCGTTCACGCCTTACCATCCAGTCCACTGGGACTCAAGCCATTAGAATAATGAAATAAACCACAAAACCAATCACTCATGCAAATGATAACTCTAGAGCAAGCCACGTCACCACCACCCAGCCATGCCTGGCCCTCATGCTGCTGGCACGCTAGGCAGACGAGCCACGTCACCACCACCCAGCCATCACGCTGCTGGCACGATAGGCAGACGAGCCACGTCACCACCATCCAGCCATGCCTGGCCCTCATGCTGCTGGCACGATAGGCAGACGAGCCACGTACCACCACCCAGCCATGCCGGGCCCTCACGCTGCTGGCACGATAGGCAGACGAGCCACGTCACCACCACCCAGCCATGCCGGGCCCTCACGCTGCTGGCACGCTAGGCAGACGAGCCACGTCACCACCACCCAGCCATCACGCTGCTGGCATGATAGGCAGACGAGCCACGTCACCACCACCCAGCCATCACGCTGCTGGCACGATAGGCAGACGAGCCACGTACCACCACCCAGCCATGCCTGGCCATCACGCTGCTGGCACGATAGGCAGACGAGCCACGTACCACCACCCAGCCATGCCGGGCCCTCACGCTGCTGGCACGATAGGCAGACGAGCCACGTCACCACCACCCAGCCATGCCGGCCCTCACGCTGCTGGCACGCTAGGCAGACGAGCCACGTCACCACCACCTAGCCATCACGCTGCTGGCATGATAGGCAGACGAGCCACGTCACCACCACCAGCCATCACGCTGCTGGCACGATAGGCAGACGAGCCACGTACCACCACCCAGCCATGCCTGGCCATCACGCTGCTGGCACGATAGGCAGATGAGCCACGTCACCACCACCCACATGCCTGGCCCTCACCTGCTGGCACGATAGGCAGACGAGCCACGTCACCACCACCCAGCCATGCCTGGCCCTCACGCTGCTGGCACGATAGGCAGACGAGCAACGTCACCACCACCCAGCCATGCCGGGCCCTCACGCTGCTGGCACGATAGGCAGACGAGCCACGTACCACCACCCAGCCATGCCTGGCCCTCACGCTGCTGACACGATAGGCAGACGAGCCACGTCACCACCACCCAGCCATGCCTGGCCCTCACGCTGCTGGCACGATAGGCAGACGAGCCACGTCACCACCACCCAGCCATGCCTGGCCCTCACGCTGCTGGCACGATAGGCAGACGAGCCACGTCACCACCACCCAGCCATGCCTGGCCCTCACGCTGCTGGCACGATAGGCAGACGAGCCACATCACCACCACCCAGCCATGCCTGGCCCTCACGCTGCTGGCACGATAGGCAGACAAGCCACATCACCACCACCCAGCCATGCCTGGCCCTCACGCTGCTGGCACGATAGGCAGACAAGCCACATCACCACCACCCAGCCATGCCTGGCCCTCACGCTGCTGGCACGATAGGCAGACAAGCCACATCACCACCACCCAGCCATGCCTGGCCCTCACGCTGATGGCACGATAGGCAGACATAACAGTGCTTTGATTGTTTAATGGGTGCTGAAAAAAAACAACATTTTTTTATAGAAGACATAATAATGTGCTTTGATAGAAGAATTGGGCTAAACAAACTGCCAACTATCAAAGCACACACAAAAATGACTTGTATAAAAAAAACATTTTTTTTTTTTTTGGGCACCTTTTATACAATGAATACATCTGCCTGTGGCTGTGGCACTTGACCAATGACCGTGTAACAGTGTAACCAAGCACCACACATGCCTCTTACAGATGAATGTAGAGAGTACCTGCTGTATAGAAATGCTTCGTCATTTTCCTCCTTCCAAGATATAACCTGATCCAGAGCGCCCGTTAGAATCTCACACACTTCAGCTTCCGTTGTTATTACCATGGCAACCAACCGTGATAATATACATAACAGACCAACTCCATCTGTAATCAATGAAAACTGATTTCAATAATAAAATAACATCATATTAACTCTTTCGGCGCCAAAAATGACGTTTTTTTTTTGAAAAAAGATATTTTGCCAATTCATAAAAAATTCTATATATTCTAAGCATCTGTAAAATTATTATTATTAAACAGCTGACAACATATATTTAGTCAATAAACAGCCCACAGTCTGACACAAGCCTTTGAAGTTATTTATAGTCAATTAGACCAATTTACCTGACACACATGTGATACTCATTCTATATGTACCTGTATTTCTCCTGTACTACAGGTAAATATCAAGCATATACTTCGTAAAAAAATGAAGAAAACACAGAAATAGGTCGCCTAGCTCGTCCAACATTTCAAACGCTGACATCTAACTCATGCATTATCCGATCCAAGGCCTCTGTAGCACTTAGTGATCGTCTTGAACAATTCATTGCTGCATGTGCTCATCGCGTAAGAAGGTTTAAAATCATATTTTTTATAAAAACATTTCAGTTACTTCCGCATTCAAGAATATATCTTACGCTTAAAGTGGTATAAGTACAACATTGGTGGATGATAGAGCAGTGGATGCACGTTCGCTTCAGGTGCGAAATGTCCGGAGTTCGAGCCCCGATTGTGCCCTTAGGCAAGGCATTTAAATTCCACGTTGCCTCTTCTCTCTCCCTCGTGGCATGGATTCCAATCAGGAATGAGGTATCGAGAGTGATTAATATAAGTTGTAAGAACTTGTTTCGCAATCGAGCTAAAATAAATTCGTATAATCTAACATTGGTGGCACGATGTCGTAAAAATTAAATCACGTTTATGCAGAAACCACCTTATAGTCGACACCAATGCTCTAGTCTTGTAGCTGCCGTATGGCGACACATGCGCAGAAAGAGTTAAAGGACAGTCAAGCAATTCACATTTCAGATACTGGTACATGTAATTATATTGTTGTAAAAAGTATGCAGGGACAGGACAATATTGGCCGTATTGAAGGTAAAAAGGATGCAGGGACAGGACAATATTGGCCGTATTGAAGGTAAAAAGGATGCAGGGACAGGACAATATTGGCCGTATTGAAGGTAAAAAGGATGCAGGGACAGGACAATATTGGCCGTATTGAAGGTAAAAAGGATGCAGGGACAGGACAATATTGGCAGTATTGAAGGTAAAAAGGATGCAGGGACAGGACAATATTGGCATTATTGAAGGTAAAAAGGATGCAGGGACAGGACAATATTGGCTGTATTGAAGGTAAAAAGGATGCAGGGACAGGACAATATTGGCTGTATTGAAGGTAAAAAGGATGCAGGGACAGGACAATATTGGCATTATTGAAGGTAAAAAGGATGCAGGGACAGGACAATATTGGCCGTATTGAAGGTAAAAAGGATGCAGGGACAGGACAATATTGGCTGTATTGAAGGTAAAAAGGATGCAGGGACAGGACAATATTGGCTGTATTGAAGGTAAAAAGGATGCAGGGACAGGACAATATTGGCTGTATTGAAGGTAAAAAGGATGCAGGGACAGGACAATATTGGCTGTATTGAAGGTAAAAAGGATGCAGGGACAGGACAATATTGGCTGTATTGAAGGTAAAAAGGATGCAGGGACAGGACAATATTGGCTGTATTGAAGGTAAAAAGGATGCAGGGACAGGACAATATTGGCTGTATTGAAGGTAAAAAGGATGCAGGGACAGGACAATATTGGCTGTATTGAAGGTAAAAAGGATGCAGGGACAGGACAATATTGGCTTTATTGAAGGTAAAAAGGATGCAGGGACAGGACAATATTGGCTGTATTGAAGGTAAAAAGGATGCAGGGACAGGACAATATTGGCTGTATTGAAGGTAAAAAGGATGCAGGGACAGGACAATATTGGGTATTGAAGGTAAAAAGGATGCAGGGACAGGACAATATTGGCTGTATTGAAGGTAAAAAGGATGCAGGGACAGGACAATATTGGCTGTATTGAAGGTAAAAAGGATGCAGGGACAGGACAATATTGCTGTATTGAAGGTAAAAAGGATGCAGGGACAGGACAATATTGGCCGTATTGAAGGTAAAAAGGATGCAGGGACAGGACAATATTGGCTGTATTGAAGGTAAAAAGGATGCAGGGACAGGACAATATTGGCCGTATTGAAGGTAAAAAGGATGCAGGGACAGGACAATATTGGCTTTATTGAAGGTAAAAAGGATGCAGGGACAGGACAATATTGGCTGTATTGAAGGTAAAAAGGATGCAGGGACAGGACAATATTGGCTGTATTGAAGGTAAAAAGGATGCAGGGACAGGACAATATTGGCTGTATTGAAGGTAAAAAGGATGCAGGGACAGGACAATATTGGCGGTATTGAAGGTAAAAAGGATGCAGGGACAGGACAATATTGGCCGTATTGAAGGTAAAAAGGATGCAGGGACAGGACAATATTGGCCGTATTGAAGGTAAAAAGGATGCAGGGACAGGACAATATTGGCTGTATTGAAGGTAAAAAGGATGCAGGGACAGGACAATATTGGCTGTATTGAAGGTAAAAAGGATGCAGGGACAGGACAATATTGGCTTTATTGAAGGTAAAAAGGATGCAGGGACAGGACAATATTGGCTGTATTGAAGGTAAAAAGGATGCAGGGACAGGACAATATTGGCCGTATTGAAGGTAAAAAGGATGCAGGGACAGGACAATATTGGCATTATTGAAGGTAAAAAGGATGCAGGGACAGGACAATATTGGCTGTATTGAAGGTAAAAAGGATGCAGGGACAGGACAATATTGGCTGTATTGAAGGTAAAAAGGATGCAGGGACAGGACAATATTGGCCGTATTGAAGGTAAAAGATGCAGGGACAGGACAATATTGGCCGTATTGAAGGTAAAAGGATGCAGGGACAGGACAATATTGGCTTTATTGAAGGTAAAAAGGATGCAGGGACAGGCAATATTGGCTATGAAGGTAAAAAGGAGCAGGGACAGACAATATTGGCTGTATTGAGGTAAAAGGATGAGGGACAGGACAATATTGGCTTTATGAAGGTAAAAAGGATGCAGGGACAGGACAATATTGGCTGTATTGAAGGTAAAAAGGATGCAGGGACAGGACAATATTGGCTGTATTGAAGGTAAAAAGGATGCAGGGACAGGACAATATTGGCATTATTGAAGGTAAAAAGGATGCAGGGACAGGACAATATTGGCTGTATTGAAGGTAAAAAGGATGCAGGGACAGGACAATATTGGCTGTATTGAAGGTAAAAAGGATGCAGGGACAGGACAATATTGGCATTATTGAAGGTAAAAAGGATGCAGGGACAGGACAATATTGGCTGTATTGAAGGTAAAAAGGATGCAGGGACAGGACAATATTGGCTGTATTGAAGGTAAAAAGGATGCAGGGACAGGACAATATTGGCATTATTGAAGGTAAAAAGGATGCAGGGACAGGACAATATTGGCTGTATTGAAGGTAAAAAGGATGCAGGGACAGGACAATATTGGCTGTATTGAAGGTAAAAAGGATGCAGGGACAGGACAATATTGGCCGTATTGAAGTACTAGTAGTGAAAACCAAATATTTTTTAATCTTGCAAAAGGGTTCATTCTACGTCAGATTCTTTGGGAGAAGTGAGAAAGCGCATGATTGCATCCTTAAATGGTGTAATTTAATAAATTTCAACAAAATATGGTCAAAATACACAGTATGACCATTAAATACATTTGAATAGAAGGAGTGCTTTATAATGGGTCAGTGTATCTTTTATTAGGACGAAGTCAGGGTCCCTAGGGCGACTATTTTGCCTAAGTCGCCCTCTAGAATGAGCCCTGTTGCAAAATGCTTCATATTCCTGTTCAAACTCTGGGCCTTTCACACCTTTAAGCGAACGCATCATCATTGAGCTATCACGACTTTGACGTATTACAGTTAAAAGTGAGATCAGTTAAGCTGCATATTAGGAATTACAGGAATTTGAAGATGATAAATGTCTTACCGTCAATGTTTGTTGCCGCAGTAACATCCAGACTAAGTAACCTAGCAACTATTATCTCTGTCAAGGTCACCTGGTCACTAGGCGACAAGTACTCTGCAATACTAAGCAGCACCTGAATTGAGCTGTTGCTGAAATGGAAAATACACAACCTGTCACCAAAGACCATATCTTGTCATTCCCACGGCTGTTATTTAAACCCCAGGGGATCAGGTCAGGGTCCAAAGGGTGACTACTTCGCCCATGTCGCCCTCTAGAATGAGTCCTGATTCTAGTCTAGATAGGAGTCCTGATTCTAGTCTAGATAGGAGTCCTGATTCTAGTCTAGATAGGAGCCCTGATTCTAGTCTAGATAGGAGCCCTGATTCTAGTCTAGATAGGAGCCCTGATTCTAGTCTAGATAGGAGCCCTGATTCTAGTCTATATAGAAGTCCTAATTCTAGTCTAGATAGGAGTCCTGATTCTATTCTAGATAGGAGCCCTGATTCTATTCTAGATAGGAGCCCTGATTCTAGTCTAGATAGGAGCCCTGATTCTAGTCTAGATAGAACTAAAATGTAAAAACTTTAAACCATACTCAGTCAAGCACATTTGACAAGGAACTAAAAATATACACAATGACATGATAGTGGAAGAAATGCTCACACAATCACGAATGTCAATGAAATTAAGGCGTACCGTACTTACTCGCCAATAAGACGGGATTTATATCACCAGATTATTGTCTCAAAGTGGCTTCCCATTTTATAAGCGAGTGATAAATTATTTTTTTAAAACTTTTTTCCAACTCAATAATTGATGACCTTTGAAATAACTGAAAGGGTGTAACAATAGCATAGACTTTCATGGCCCTGTCTGTACACTGAACTTGTCAATAGCATTGTAGCAAATCAAATTTATTGTTGTGCATCATTGCATTTCTTTATGATGTGACATAATTTACCACTGATTTAAGACTAAAGTTGCGGGTCGGTACAGAGAGATACCCATTCCAGAGTCTCCTCTGGGTCTTTTAAGTGCACGGTGTAAAGCACCGACATGACACCTCGGTTTAAAGTCCTACTGAAAGACTGTTAATTTTATTAGGGTCAGATGGGAGATCGAACCTGCGATCCCTGGATTACAAGTCCAACGTGTTAACCACTGGACTACAGATCCGTTTGTAAAATAATAGTCGGGGCTGTTCTAAAGATATATATATATCACCCCCCCCTCCACTCACACCTACTAGATAGTATTATTTACAAGATGTAAGCATTGCATATATTGTACATATTAGCAGCAAACCTGGTCTTCTGGTGCAATATTTTTCTAGAACACCATTTGTTGAAATTTGACAAAACATTTAATTTCAAATAGTATACTTTCATTGAAGTTCAAACATTTGATGAACAGTTAATTGATATGATTGCCAATCTTAAAGCGGCATTACATCACAAAAATCAAACACAAAGCATTTTTTCACGTATAAATGCATTGCTACTACAAATTCTTCCGAATACATTCGAACACTAGCATTGAACCAATAAACAGTGTTTTTGTGGTCTATAAACTTTCAAAATTGAAAGTAGGATTTCATATAACGGTCATTCACGCTCCTGAATTGACGTTTGTTTGTCATTGGAGTCAATACTAAACAATGTCGTTTAGAGATATTAGTCTACAAATAAATATGCACAGGCACAAATGTGAGATATGGGGTAATCGTATTCAAGGTTTTGGAAAGTATTTGTATTTCAATACATTTGGAAGTATTCAACCCCATACCTATGAAACACGTGTATGCATTGTTTGTACCCACCTGTCAAGCATCGGTGAGAGCTGCAAAGAGAAGCGCTCACCCTGGACACTCCTCAAAACCAACAGCAGAGCTTTACTGCACACCACATAGTCTCCAACTTCTTCCATTCTGCATAAATAAGCAAGAGATTTCACAATTACGCCATCGAAAACTGAGCCTGATAAATGTAGTGCGGCTCAGCAACGTGAACAATTTTTCCTATCTTTTTTCTGTGTTTCTTGTTACGACATGCTTGTGTGTTACGACAACTCTGTATGCAGGACACAACATTAAAGCGACATTACATCGTAAAAGGCCAAATAAACGCCATTTTAGGTATAATTAGCATTCCTACTTTGCTACTACAAATTCTTCCGAAATTAATTTGATCACTAAATTTCAATACAAAAACTGTTTTTGCGGACTACAAACTCTCAAAAATGAAATTAGGATTTCATATAACGTTCAGCTACGCCCCTGAATTGACGTTTATTTATCATTGGAGTCTACAGTAAGTGCATGTTACTATCATTTAGAGACAATTCAAATCAGGCTTGTCTAAATTAAATATGCACAGGCACAAAAGGTGATATATAATGGTAAATCTGTACAATAAATGTTGTTATTCAGGATACGGGCGTTGTACATTACGCGAGGCTGTTGACCACATTTACACATTATTTTATTATGTCAACAAACGTTGTATACGACGTTTGTTAATTAGTTAAAATACTCAGAATCTGTGGCAAATATTTGGAGAAAAATATACCATAACATAGGAAATTGTAGATAATAGAACATTTGCTTTTTTCACCGATGTCACTTTAATTGTAAAATTTATAATAATATTTTCCTCTCTGGTAATTAAACTACTAAGCTTGAAGCTTTTGTAATTAAATTAAAGAAATACTATGGCCATGGTGCCGCGCTGTGCAGTGCACTTCGTACCCAGTGTTAGTATACTACTTACAAGATTTAAACAATCATTGCAAACATCAATAACATCTATAACAGTCAGAGATTTAGCCGACTTCATGTTTAATGTGCACCAGCCTGTAACAACTAGTTTTGAATATCCGTGTTGTCTGTAGTCTATGAACAGACAAGTTTAATTTAATCCAGTACAAGTTTCTGGGAATCTTCTTATAGTTTTTTGGGACCCAAATTCATCAATTGGGTTACCAAATTACTGTCCCCTGTGATGGGCGAAGAAGAGGTTGGGGAAATCATGATAGCGCAGTGGGAATTATGGTCATTTCGGACCATGGTCATTTCAGACCACCTCCATGGTCATTTCGGCCCATATGTATGGTCATGTCAGCACATCTCTATGTAAAATGGTCATTTCGGCCCATATGTAAAATGGTCATTTCGGCCCACCTCCATGGTCATTTCGGCCCATATGTATGGTCATGTCGGCACATCTCTATGTAGAATGGTCATTTCGGCCCACCTCCATGGTCATTTCGGCCGATATGTATGGTCATTTCGGCACATCTCTATGTAGAATGGTCATTTCGGCCCACCTCCATGGTCATTTCGGCCGATATGTATGGTCATTTCGGCACATCTCTATGTAGAATGGTCATTTCGGCCCATATGTCTGGTCATTTCGGCCGATATGTATGGTCATTTCGGCCCACCTCTATGGTCATTTAGACTACATTGGCATTTTGGCAGGTCTTTTCTCTGGTGCCGGCGCAACTTCCCTTCTTTGACCAGCTTAACTTGAGTTGGTATCATGTTGGCCTCTTCGTAAATGATGAGATAGATTGTCAACTACAAATATTGTGATTACCGGTATACTAGCCAAACAAACTGTGTTATCTTAGTACACTTTTTGGACATGTTTGACGGAATTTCGCAAAATAAACATACATGTATTACTGGGCCGAAATTACCAGACTTAATATTATTGATGGGCCGAAATTACCAAAGAAGTGACTAGGTGGGCCGAAATGACCATGCAGATGGGCCGAAATGACCAGGCATGTGGGCCGAAATGACCACAAATATGGGCCGAAATGACCACAAAAATATGGGCCGAAATGACCATGGTCCGAAATGACCATACACCGCGCAGTGGTAGCATGTTCGCTTCAGGTGCGAAAGGTCCTGAGTTCGTGCCCAGCTGTAGCTGTTACGATTGTGCCCTTAGGCAAGGCATTTAAATTCCACGGTGCCTCTTCTTTCTCCCTCGTGATGATGGATTTAAAAAGGCAAAAGGGCAGGGCTAATGGGCAAATAGGCGTGGCTAAAATGGCAGGGCTAATGGGAAAATGGGCGGAGCTAAAAGGGCAGGGCTAATGGGCGGGGCATAAAAGGGTAGGGTTAATGGGCAAATGGGCGGGGCTAAAAGGGCAGGGTTAATGGGCAAATGGGCGGGGCTAAAAGGGCAGGGTTAATGGGCGGGGCTAAAAGGGCAGGGCTAATGGGGGAAATGGGCAGGGCTAAAAGGGCAGTGTTAATGGGCAAATGGGCGGGCTAAAAGGGCAGGGCTAATGGGAAAATGGGCGCGGCTAAAAGGACAGGGCTAATGGGAAAATGGGCGGGGCTAAAAGGACAGGGCTAATGGGCAAATTGGCGGAGCTAAAAGGGCAGGGTTAATGGGCAGGGCTAAAAGGGCAGGGTTAATGGGCAAATGAGCGGGGCTAAATGGGCAGGGTTAATGGGCAAATGGGCGGGGCTAGAAGGACAGGGCGGAGCATCATAAAACAATCAGTACTAAGCACCTGTTAAAGGAGTGTTTCCAGAGAGCATCCTGTAACTCCTTGCTAAGGCATTGTACGATGCTGTATATCGTTGCAGATAACTGACTCATGGCCTCACACACAGCCGGCAGCCCATGTACCTGCAAGGTGTTCATATCAAATTACAACAACAACATCTTGTCATTTAATGGCTACATGTCTATTGCATCGGATTGAAATGTAAAATCAGTATATTAACTTTCATGACGATTCCAGATTCTAGCAAGAAGATTAGTTAATACAAATTTATTTTAGCTCGACAAGTTCTTCCAAGTTATATTAATCACTCTCGAAACCTCATTCCTGATGGAATCCATTCCTCTGAGGGAGAGATAAGAGGCATGCGGAATTTAAATGCATTGCCTAAGGGCATAATTGTTACGTCTCCAGCGGGCCTCGAACTCTGTGCCGTTCGGACCTGAAGAGAACGTCCAGATTGACAGTGTATAGACACAGAAATGAATATTTACCAAGGTGCTGTGGCGCATTTCATGCTGCCATATGGCCATGGTCTGTATACTCTCCAGCAGGCAGGGTAGGCTGTCGACCGTCCAGTTACAACACCTTGAATTGGTTTCCATGGTAACATCATCAATCTGCGTGTCAGTGTCCGCAGACGCTTGTCTGTGTACGTGTTGCAAAAGCTTGCAGTTGTAAGTGGCGGTAAATAGTGTGTGAGTGCCAATGGTGTTGCCTACGTCTGTCTTTGGAATGTATGGGTAATCTCCCTTTACACACAAATATTCCCACATCTAGAAAAAAACATAAAAATATGAATTAGTCTACAAATTAGGGATGGGATGGCAACGAACATTCGACTATTCGCTTGAACGTCCGAATATCCGAATACTATTCCAGTATTCGAATATTTGGTAAGAAATTATAATATTTGCAAAAATGATATAAACTGTCATAAATCCGATACCCCACTGACTATTCGAATCGTTAAATCGCTATTCGTTGCCATCCCTACTACAAATATAAGAATTGTTCATGCTTTCCAATGAATTACAGAAATTTATCAGTGAAATAAAAATGTTGTTCAGTGTCCCCCGCTCTGGTATGGCAAATTTTACATGTGGTAGTCACGTGAGGTATAACAACATAGAATATAAAATAACGTCCATATGAACTTTTTCACTGCCAACTAAGCAGACATGTAGTTCTTAGCATTTTCTATCACAAATAATTTCCTCAGCCTCATATAATAAGAAAATGTCAACTCACTACAACTCTGTATATACAGGGTGTGAGACATACCGTAGCAGGACCTGGTACCCATAGCTTACCAGTCAGTTGAATACAGTATTCTGTATATACAGGGTGTGAGACATACTGTAGCAGGACCTGGTACCAATAGCTTACCAGTCAGTTGAATACAGTATTCTGCATATACAGGGTGTGAGACATACCTTAGCAGGAACTTGTACCAGCAGTTTACCAGTCAACTCACTACAACTCTGCATATACAGGGTGTGAGACATACCTTAGCAGGAACTTGTACCAGCAGTTTACCAGTCAACTCACTACATAACTCTGCATATACAGGGTGTGAGACATACCTTAGCAGGAACTTGTACCAGCAGTTTACCAGTCAACTGACTACATAACTCTGCATATACAGGATTGTGAGACATACCTTAGCAGGAACTTGTACTAGCAGTTTCCCAGTCAACTGACTACATAACTCTGCATATACAGGGTGTGAGACATACCTTAGCAGGAACTTGTACCAGCAGTTTACCAGTCAACTGACTACATAACTCTGCATATACAGGGTGTGAGACATACCTTAGCAGGAACTTGTACCAGCAGTTTCCCAGTCAACTGACTACATAACTCTGCATATACAGGGTGTGAGACATACCTTAGCAGGAACTTGTACTAGCAGTTTACCAGTCAACTGACTACATAACTCTGCATATACAGGGTGTGAGACATACCTTAGCAGGAACTTGTACCAGCAGTTTACCAGTCAACTGACTACATAACTCTGCATATACAGGGTGTGAGACATACCTTAGCAGGACCTGGTACCCGTAGTTTCCCAGTCAACTGACTACATAACTCTGCATATACAGGGTGTGAGACATACCTTAGCAGGAACTTGTACCAGCAGTTTCCCAGTCAACTGACTACATAACTCTGCATATACAGGGTGTGAGACATACCTTAGCAGGAACTTGTACTAGCAGTTTACCAGTCAACTGACTACATAACTCTGCATATACAGGGTGTGAGACATACCTTAGCAGGAACTTGTACCAGCAGTTTACCAGTCAACTGACTACATAACTCTGCATATACAGGGTGTGAGACATAAATTAGCAGGACCTTGTACCAGCAGTTTACCAGTCAACTGACTACATAACTCTGCATATACAGGGTGTGAGACATACCTTAGCAGGAACTTGTACCAGCAGTTTACCAGTCAACTCACTACAACTCTGTACATACAGGGTGTGAGACATACTGTAGCAGGACCTGGTACAAGCAGTTTACCAGTCAACTGACTACAACTCTGTACATACAGGGTGTGAGACATACCGTAGCAGGACCTGGTACAAGCAGTTTACCAGTCAACTGACTACATAACTCTGCATATACAGGGTGTGAGACATACCTTAGCAGGAACTTGTACCAGCAGTTTACCAGTCAACTCACTACAACTCTGTACATACAGGGTGTGAGACATACCGTAGCAGGACCTGGTACAAGCAGTTTACCAGTCAACTGACTACAACTCTGTACATACAGGGTGTGAGACATACCGTAGCAGGACCTGGTACAAGCAGTTTACCAGTCAACTGACTACATAACTCTGCATATACAGGGTGTGAGACATACCTTAGCAGGAACTTGTACCAGCAGTTTACCAGTCAACTCACTACAACTCTGTACATACAGGGTGTGAGACATACCGTAGCAGGACCTGGTACAAGCAGTTTACCAGTCAACTGACTACACTCTGTATACAGGGTGTGAGACATACCTTAGCAGGACCTGGTACAAGCAGTTTACCAGTCAACTGACTACATAACTCTGCATATACAGGGTGTGAGACATACCTTAGCAGGACCTGGTACCCGCAGTTTACCAGTCAACTGACTACATAACTCTGCATATACAGGGTGTGAGACATACCTTAGCAGGACCTAGTACCCGTAGTTCCCAGTCAACTGACTACATAACTCTGCATATACAGGGTGTGAGACATACCTTAGCAGGACCTGGTACCCGTAGTTTCCCAGTCAACTGACTACATAACTCTGCATATACAGGGTGTGAGACATACCTTAGCAGGACCTGGTACCCGCAGTTTACCAGTCAACTGACTACATAACTCTGCATATACAAGGTGTGAGACATACTTTAGCAGGACCTGGTACCCGTAGTTTCCCAGTCAACTGACTACATAACTCTGCATATACAGGGTGTGAGACATACCTTAGCAGGACCTGGTACCCGTAGTTTCCCAGTCAACTGACTACATAACTCTGCATATACAGGGTGTGAGACATACCTTAGCTGGAACTTGTACCAGCAGTTTACCAGTCAACTGACTACATAACTCTGCATATACAGGGTGTGAGACATACCTTAGTAGGAACTGGTACCAGCAGTTTACCAGTCAACTGACTACATAACTCTGCATATACAGGGTGTGGCCACTCAGTGACCTCAGGGACGTTGTGTTCTACTGTTTCTAACAACGTCTTAACATTCATCAAAGTAGTGGACAAACTGAAAAATACAAAACAATAGTTATCACATGAAAACAAATTGACTAACTCATTAGTTAAAATATTTCCATTTAAATGTGCAAAGTACTTAGGTACGGCCCATACTCGCCTATAAGATGATCTCGCCAATTAGACTACCCCATCTACTTTGGTCCTGAAATATGTGGATTTTGATATGTACTCGCATATAAAGACGGGTTGATAAAATGGTCACAAGACCATGTAAAATTTGTGTGTTTGGCCAGTGCAAGTTGAAGACATTGTCCAGGGTCAGAGCGATTTCTTGTCTAAATCATAACTATGGATACCATTTAAGACATTTAAAAAATATAAATAATGAAATGTGTTTTCTAGCACTCACTTATAAGACGGGAAGCCAATTTGAGACCATAAGCACAGTGAATTAGGGTTTATGGCGATGGGAAATTACCAAAAGAAATAAGCCAATTTGAGGCCATAAGCACAGTGAATTAGGGTTTATGGCGATGGGAAATTACCAAAAGAAATAAGCCAATTTGAGGCCATAAGCACAGTGAATTAGGGTGTATGGCAATGGGAAATTACCAAAAGAAATAAGCCAATTTGAGGCCATAAGCACAGTGAATTAGGGTTTATGGCGATGGGAAATTACCAAAAGAAATAAGCCAATTTGAGGCCATAAGCACAGTGAATTAGGGTTTATGGCGATGGGAAATTACCAAAAGAAATAAGCCAATTTGAGGCCATAAGCACAGTGAATTAGGGTGTATGGCAATGGGAAATTACCAAAAGAAATAAGCCAATTTGAGGCCATAAGCACAGTGAATTAGGGCTTATGGCAATGGGAAATTGCCAAAAGAAATAAGCCAATTTGAGGCCATAAGCACAGTGAATTAGGGTTTATGGCGATGGGAATTTACCAAAAGAAATAAGCCAATTTGAGGCCATAAGCACAGTGAATTAGGGTTTATGGCGATGGGAAATTACCAACAGAAATAAGCCAATTTGAGGCCATAAGCACAGTGAATTAGGGTTTATGGCGATGGGAAATTCCCAAAAGAAATAGAGCATTCATGAACAAAATCGATGTAACATAAATGTTGTAGTGTAAGCAAGGCATGATGACTGTCTGACTGACAAAATCCAGACCACAAGTTATGTTATATTTATATTTCGGGTTTTACGCCTGCATCAGCACCATTTTGGGCTATATCGCCGGCGGGGCCAGACCACAAGACCTCACATTAATATTAGAATCACATAATTAATAGGAAATATGTAATCTTACATAATATGTAATTTCACAAGAAATATCACAGTAGGTGATAAATGCCCCTACCCCCGAAGTGTGACCTTGAAACTACGAACCTGGGTCACATGTATGATACATCATCAACATATGGTCATTATTTGTGGCAGATTAGTTTTGAAATCCCTCCATAGCCGTGAAAGTTATAGCCCTGACTTGGATGGAAACATGGACAGTGCGAAAAAGACGAAGAAATTTCTTCGGGGGCATAAAAATATATTTTTAGATACATACTGTTCCATAGAGGAGAACGATTGTGAGGTCACGGTGTCCTGTACGACCTTCGATATCTTGGCAAGGATGCCTCGATTACAATCTATCCCATCACCAGTTCTCAAAATGACGCCCGATACACCAATACACCAAGCTTCCCTCGTCTCCACCATCGTTTCATCTGTAATCATGTAACAGTCATAGTGATGTCACACTTGTATCCCCCTAGGCCCTGCTGCCACTGTCTGAACTTATATTCTACTACAGCTGTCATTGTCTACCCTTGTCTACCCCCCCCCCAGTCCTTATCTCCCCTATTGCCTTAGTCTCCACCTGCTGCCCTTGTCTTACCCATGATGCCATTGTTAACCTCCCTAATACCCTTCCTTGTCTCCCCAACCTGTGTTGCCCTTGTCTCACCACCCCTGCACCATTTGTCTTCCCCCACTGCTGCCATTGAGTCCCCTCGTTAATACCAGTGTCTCCCCACCCTGTGTTGCCCTTGTCTCACCACCCCTGCACCATTAGTCTTCCCCCACTGCTGCCATTGAGTCCCCTCCCTGATAACAGTGTCTCCCCACCATGCATTTGCCCTTGTCTTTTGTTTAATCATATTTTATTGCTATATACATGTACATAATAAATTCAAAGACATATATAATAAGAGCAAAAGCAAATGGGTTGGGCCACAAGTTCTGAACAACATTAGTAATTGGCCCTTCCCATGAGAGTATGTTGAACTTAGTGCAATACTGGCGAATATGTAACTTATGACATGCATATCTGAAGTATAATGAGATATTATTTATCAAGTCGAAAGGCAATTGAAACAGTGTTTGAATGATAAAAATAAAAAAATAAACTCAACTTTTACTAACGCTGTTGCTAGGTTCCGTTCCCCAGGTGAGAGATCCCCATGTTGCGCTCGATCGGAAGTAATATCATAGCGAATGTTGTGTTGCTAACGTGATCACAAATTAGAAACGCTTTGATTGTTTAATATACTTTTGAACTGCTGCAAATATAATTATATTTTCGTTCACATTTAGTGTTTCGCGGCCATGTAAAAGCAGGTTGACACTAAGGGGACGACACGCTCTAGTGTCATTGAATAGAGTAATTCTTTGAACAGTAAATTTATTACATTGAAAGAAAAAATGTTCTGAGTCTTCGATTTGGGAGTCAAAGTCACAGTGTGGATTTACTCGTATGTAATTATTGAACAGGTCATTGTTTAGATTGCTGCACTTGTTTCGTAGTCGGGCATGAAGTACAGAGAGTGATCGTTCGCCATATAAAAAGTGTTTAGGTACGATGGGTGCTTTGAACATTTCTCTTAGTCTCGATTTAAATATATTTAGTGATTCGGCATTTCGGATACTTGCGTCAAGTGAATTCCATAGAGCTGTTGAGGATGGTATGAACAAGTTATTAAAGACTTGTGTTCGCCTTGCGATTGTTGTATAGTTGTCATTATTACGTAATGGGTAGTCTGTAGTTTCAGATACGATATTAGGGAAAATGTTTCTAAGGTAACTCGGTATAAGACCTTGTTTTGCTTTAAAACAGTGATAAGTTTTTGAATTTTACGTCTATCAGATAACGGTACCCAACCAATTTCTTTCGTTAATAAATGGATTGATACGGACCTTGTGAGTCCTGTTACTACACGTGCCGCTTCGAATTGTAATAGTTCTAAAGATCTCTTTTCGTACTCGGTACACCCATCCCATACGACAGAAGCGTATTCCAGAATGGGTCTCATATATGATATATAAATTTGGTTAATAGTATTTCTCTTTAGTTTATATTTCACCGCTCTCATTGAACTTAAAACTTTCGTCGCTGATACTGTAATATTATGTATGTGTTCGTGCCATTTAAGATCTGATGATAGTGTTAAGCCGAGGTGTTTGTGGTGCTCAGCAAAATCGAGTTTAGTATTGTTAAAATATAGAGTCGGTCTAAAAGTAACACTGGATGGGAAAATCATAATTTCCGTTTTGTTAGGATTAAAATTTACTAGCCATTGGCGTGACCAATCATTTATTTTTTGGAGATCTTGATTCAATATTGTTTCAATATATTGCATGTTATTGGAGGAAACAGCTAGTGAGCTATCATCCGCGAATAGTCTTGTTACGCTTAACAAATTTTCAGCTATGTCATTGACGTATATCAGAAATAATAGCGGTCCTAAGGCGGAGCCTTGAGGAACGCCAGCTGTTAGACTCAGAATACTTGAGATTTCAGATCCTACCACGACAGATTGTTTGCGGTTATACAGGTAATCGTTTAACCATTGAAGAAGTTCACCATTAATACCATATTGTCTAAGTTTAAAAAGAAGGCCTCGGTGCCAGACACAGTCAAACGCTTTCGATATGTCGCAGAACACTATACAGGTTGTTTGTTGTTTGTCAAATGATTCACAAATTTGATGATATATGTCTAAAAGCTGGTAATTAGTCGAGTGTCCCGGCAGAAAGCCAGATTGCAAAGGATATATTAGATTACTTGAATGTAAATGATTGTAAATATGTTTGTATATTACCCTTTCCATGACTTTTCCTATACAACTGATCAATGATATGGGTCTGTAGTTGGAGGGTGTGCTTTTGTTGCCTTTTTTAAATAGAGGCATAACTTTTGCAAATTTCCAGTTATTTGGATATATACCTTCGTGTAATGATCTTCTATACAATATGCATAGAGGTTTACTAATAGTATTTCGAGTTTCTTTCAACATTCTATGACTAATTTCGTCTGGTCCTACAGCCTTATTTATTAGTAATGAAGAAATTATATCAATTATTTCTTGTTCTTGAATAACGAAATCAGTTAGGGTTGTATTAGTTTTGGAGACAAAGTTCGGTAACTGAGCATTAGTTTCATCTACGTGTGATACAGAAACAAAATATTCGTTCAAACAGTTCGCCTTTTCGATATCTGTGATATAATATTTGATAGTGTTATTGTTTTCAACTGTAAGAGGGGGAATAGAGTTGCACTTACTATTATTATTTTTAATTAACATTTTAACCGTTTTCCAGTAGGATCTTGGATTATTCAGATTAGCTTCTGATAAAGAGAATTCAAGGTTATTAAAAAATTGCTCTTTAGCATGTTTTTTTAGGTTGTTTACTTTATTACGCATGTGTTTATACAATTTCCAGTCGGTGGCAGAATTGGTTTTGGTTGCCTTTTTCTTAAACCTGTCACGTTGCCGTGATGTTCTACGAATAACTGAATCATACCATGGTTTATCGTTTGGTCGGATTGTGACAAACGTTGTAGGAATACATAGTTTTGCTAAATTAGTGAACATGGTAGTGAATGCTTCACAGGCTTCGTGTACTGAATGTAAACTTAAAACTGACCAATTTGTCGATTGTATAAGATTATTTAATTTACTAAAATCGGCGCGTTTGTAATTCCAGACACGACGCTTGTAACTGGTGCTTGAGTGGTTTGTATAATTTATAAAAATGTAGGTCCCATAATGATCACTTATTTCGTACGGGGTTAAACAAATCCCGGCGACATAAACTGGAACATTATTAGTAACAGCGATGGGATCGAGTAGTGTTGAAGAGTGTTCAGTAACACGTGTTGGTTCATGTATTACATTATTCATATCATTAATTAGTAACATATCTTTAAATTTATGGTTGTTGATGTTTAATTGATCCTCGTTAATATCTCCTAACACAATAACGTTGTTACTCGAACGCCTTTTCTATACATATATTAAACTTGTTCCAAAACTCGACAGTAGCGTTTGGTTGGCGGTAAACCGTACAAATAAGATATGTCTCATGTTTATTTCTTAATTCTACCCAAAGAGATTCTTCCAAACAATTTTCAATATTCAGCTTACGTTCTGATATTAAATGATCCGAAATATAGATGAGCAAGCCCCCTGAATGGCAAGTGTTATCCTTTCTGTATACTGTTGAAAATGATTCTAAGTTAATTTTTTCATTAGACACCGACATATCAAGGTGTGTCTCCGTAAAGCAGAGGATGTCATAGTCAAGCCAATTATCATTTATGTAATCAATCTTATTCCTTATACTTCTAATATTTTGACAAAAAATCGATAAGCAGTTGGAAGTGGTTTCATCGTGTGGACCTGGATTTGTTTCAATATTACCACTTAATAGTAATAGTAGTAATATAAATGCGATAATATCAAAGTTGAGACACGGTAAATCATATAACGAACCGCTTAAGTCTTTCACAAAAATATCACAGCATGATAATACAGTATTTGTTGCGATAAAGAGTAATACATCCACTTTATATAATGTGTGATAGAGACAGACCAATAGTCGTCGTATCAGGCCCATTGATATTAATAATACGCAAGTTAGTAATTTACATATATCCGCAATTGGGTCTGAATGAATGAATTCAGTCTTTCTAACTCTACCGTAAGCAACGTTGTAAAATAAACCGATAGCCACGCGATAACTTGTCAAACAACTACCCATTTGGGAAAAGTATACATAATGATAATACAATGTGAAAATCACGTGACATTTGGTTTATGAATAATCTAATACAACATCGGATGACCGATCCTGACCCCATATAGCACCCCATCCCCCCGAGAACGGACCCTAGCACAAATAAAACATGAAGTGACAAACTAAACACATATTCAAAAGCAATCATTCAATTTCCAATAGGATAACAATTTTAGTGTTGGAGCAGGAGGAAAAAATGAAGTATCACATGAAATAGTGAATTCAGTCAATAGACAATGTTGGTAAAGTTGGTGCGCACTCAACTATCGTTGATTGAATACAATAATATAATAGTCCACTTGTATAGTACGGGTATTACAGGATTATGGAGATTAACATATTGCTAATGCACCAGGGACTGAGAGGACGAAATTTACCGCTACTTAACAGTTATTTGTATTCTTTAGTAGGCTGTGCCTTATGTATATTCGTATGACCCGTAAAGCGACAGGTCAATAGGCACCAACTGTATATTTATATAATGATGTGATGAAAATCAATATTCATTAATAAGAATATCAATATCAATATTGTGTGTCAAAAATAATATTTATTTTGGTACCAATGTTGTAAGGAATTAGGTAAATATGCGCATAAGATGTAAGGTTGATGCGGACTCAGCTGACTTTATTACTTGCATACGATTATAGATACATGTAGTTCACTGTAGAAAGGACAGGTCAATCTGTACCAACAATACGGTCATGCACTGGTTGAAATTTATACTACTGCTTGGAAAAATTCAAGTAAAACAAGAAAACAAAAATATTTTGTTGGAGTGATGCAACATGGGGATAATAATATCTGTAAAATGCACAATATATAATATTTTCAATCCATCTAAAGTACTGAATTGTTGAAATCCGAATTATAACATTTGTATCACGGAGTGTGACGGGGATCAGAGAAATGCCAGTTAGTGTTAGACTAAATGGATTAAATACGTGAAACGTATCTAGACTGTTATAATGAAACAGTATGATTATACAATGCAGGATATTGTATATGAGTTTGACCAGTGAACCTTGTACTGTGCACACGATAGAAAGTGTGTATATTATGCACGTTTGTATCGGACTGTTATAATGAGACAGTATGATTATACAATGCAGGATATTGTATATGGGTTTGACCAGTGAACCATGTACTGTGCACATGATAGAAATTATGTATATTATGCACGTTTGTATCGGACAAATACATGTCGATGTCAGTAATAATTATGTTGTCGACACATTGGATTAAGTATAACTACGTAGGGAACAATACAAACCGAAAGTATTCAACATTTTGAAGTGAACAGGTGAAACTAATTGGGTTTCATACATAACGTATTAACGTCGATCACGTGCAGTGTGTAAAATATGTGGAACAAATAATGAATCAATTGTGTGGTACTTTATAATATGAATCGGGAAAAGGTTATATATACAATATGGATAATGAAATATGGATACAACATAAGTGCA
The DNA here is from genome assembly GCA_014843695.1 of Archivesica marissinica. NCBI lineage: Eukaryota > Metazoa > Mollusca > Bivalvia > Venerida > Vesicomyidae > Archivesica > Archivesica marissinica. The sequence continues at coordinate 35,519,334 of CM026387.1, forward strand.
TTGATTTAGGTTGATCCTTATATGTACTAAAATGCCTACAAAAGCAAAGTTGTTAGCAGGATGTATTCAGCTGGAAATAGTGGATGGAGGGACTTTTCGGATTAATGGTGATTTACATTTCCATTATTTTAATTGTTGTAATCACTTGCTAACCAATGTACAGCTAACTTACTGCATGGTTGTGTACTTTCTAGGATAAAAAGTATGTATGCATTTAACGATGTTAAGCAAATACATTATACACATATATTATGACATATGATTTTTCAAATACAATGACATTGATCAAGTACATTGATAAGGTGAAGCAAACCGTTGCACACTCTTCATACATAATAAAGATTAAAACTACAATAGTCAGTAATCTGTTTGATTGATAGTCTGTATCTAGTCTAGTCATCAACACCACCCCTGCACCTTTTGTCTTCCCTGACACCCTTGTATCCCCACCCCCTGATGCACTTTTCATCACCACCCTGTTGTCTCCCCACCCCCTCTTGCCCATTGGATCCCTCCTGCCTTTCTCTCCCCATTCTGCACCTATCTTCCCATCAGCTATCCTGGTTTCCTCCCTACTGTTCCCTTTAGTTTCCCACCCTGTTGATCTTTGCATGTTGGAGATGCAGGCATATTTATTAGCTGTCCGATCAGCGCAGTGGTTTGCGCACTCGCTTCTCACCAATGCAACCTGGGTTCGATCCTCGTACTGGGAAGTATGTGAGATGGTACGGTTGTCGCCAGATCGGACAGGTGGGTTTGGTTTTCTCCGGGTACTCCGGTTTCCTCCCACACGAATGACCACATTTACGCTTTCATCCACGCCAACGAGAGTGATTAATATAAGTTGTTAAAACTTAGTTTAAACATTATATATTTCAGTATTTGTACATGTAATCGAGAACTGAACATTTTACATATAATTTAACAACAGTAGACTGAAAGGGATTAGAATGAAAGAAAACTTATATAGGTCTTCTCCCTAAAGATATAAGAAAACATGTGATGGGTGAATATAAGCATATTTATGTGATAAACGTGTGTTTAGCACAGCTAGAGGATTCTACTTACCACATACATGGCACTGGTCACAAATGCACATTGCAAACAGTGTCACCATTAGATCAGTGGCCGACTCCGTTAACAAACATTCCTAGAAAAATTGAAGATGTCACTCAATTGTCATTTAAGATTCACAACAAAAACGTACTTCAGCAAACATATTATACCTGTACACTAAAAGAAATTGATTATCAAATATAACTGATAAAATACATAAATATATATACAGTCAACCCTGTGTTCGTGGTCACCTCCATTAACCAGCCAACCTGTATTAAGCAGCCAGATTTCCAATAGGTGGTTTTATTATATTTCCCTCTATTGAGCAGCCACCTGTGCTAAGCAGCCACTTTCTATGATTCCCTTGACTGGCTGCTTAACACAGGTCTGACTGTACTGCAAGACTTTTTTGACAGGAGCAACAGGAAGAGCTATCGTGATACAGTCTGACTCGGGGAACAATTATACACAACTTATCTTTTCGTTTTTGCATTTACCACACTGTCACAGAAGATATGACTCAATAGGTGACTTCAACTTCCCATCAACGCTAACATTATGCTGACATAATAATCGACGCCTCCCGATGATATTGCGGGCGATTCGCACATGTTAATTGCAAGTGTCCTCAGTGACGATCACGGTGAACGGTCAACCGCGATGTTAGCACGATGTAGCGGGAACAACAAATATCGCATCACGCAGAATCCCGAGGTTGCGCGATGTTTGAGGGGGAAAAAAGCGTTGGTAAGTAGTGTATAGGTGAAATTCGATTTAGCTGTACGCAATTACTACAAAGCTTATCACAATAACATATAAACATAGAGTAGGGCCGCTTACTAGTGTTGCTGGGAATTGTTATGCCTTATATACCAGGCCATAAATCAATCTCGGCAAGAAGTCGAGGGTTAAATTTTGGCTTGTTATATTATGTTATATTTCGGGTTTTACGCCTGCATCAGCACCATTTCGGGCTATATCGCCGGCGGGCAGTTTACTTAACAACACCTTTCCTGGGCAGGCTCCAGCGGTTAACAAGTACTTGGGTGCACCAACCTCCGTAAAAAACTGCCAACTTTTTCATATCAATGAGACACGACCTGAGCGGGGCTCGAACCCGTGACCATCAGTGAAATTTTTTTTTTGGCTTGAAACAGTTGATGTTAAGCTGGATGCTTCCATAACTCTAGGGTACTTTGGTCTTTGCTCGCTTATGATATTTGTGGATTTTTCTCACATATTTGAACAAAACTGGGCCCAATTTTAGATATTTGGTTGACTATATTCCATTGCAAATTATTTTGTTTCTTTTTTTGTTTATACAAATATATTGTAACTCGATTGCGAAACAAGTTCTTACAACTAATATTAATCACTCTCGAAACCTCATTCTTGATGGAATCCATCACCATGAGGTAGAGAGAAGAGGCAATGTGGAATTTAAATACCTTGCCTAAGGCTACAGCTGGGCGCAATCTTGGGGCCTTTCACACCAGAAGCGAATACGCTACCACTGCGCTATCATGACTTCCACATGGTTAATAGCATAAATAAACCGACAATCTAAACATAATACTAACTGTATACTGAGAGAAGAAGCATTTTGCAGCCCGGGATACGAAGCCGAGAGCCAGCTCGGTTCTGTTAGACACAGATGTAGCAGTGGCCAGCTTCTTCAAAGGAAACAGTAACACACCAAGCAGGTCATCCACATACTTCTTTGGTACAAGGAGCCCTGTAACAACAAACACTAGCAATTGCAACCAAATATTGTTCCAACGTCCAAATATTCGTCTCCGTGGCCCAGTGGTTAAGGCGTCCACCTACGGAGCGGGAGGTTCGAATCTCGTCAGGGGTTCGTTCTGATATGGCTGGTTGGTGAGCCGCCAGCTAGTTAAATAATGGTTACTAATTGCCTACCAGCATGGTGCCTGGCACACAAGCATAGGATTCGGGAAGTACTGATGTTCATAAAAAGGTGTCTCATAAGTCAGAAATGGCTGGCCCTTTAAATAGGGGTGACACTATAATAAACAAACACTTTTTTTCGAATACTATTACAGTATTTGGAATAGAAATGAAATAAATATTTGCATTATATAGTCCAAATTGATGGACAGACAACGGTCAGGGATTTGATTATGTGCTACATGAAATTACTGTAGGTAATTTGAACATAAAATGTTCCACCAATTCTAATCAGGCTGCATAAAGTGAGACTTTAGTCACTTGTACAGGGTTCCCTCTGTCTGAATGTTTGTCTGCGCCACTTCTATTGGCAATTGGAAAAAAATGAAGACGATTTGAAAAACTTGGAACCAACTAAGAGCCATAAAGTTCATAAGTAAATATTTGAAGCCATGTTAAAAACCAATTTACAAAAATTATTTTATGTTATATTTCGGGTTTTACGCCTGCATCAGCACCATTTTGGGCTATATCGCCGGCGGGCAGTTTACCTAACAACACCTTTCCTGGGCAGGCTCCAGCGGTTAACCAGTACTTGGGTGCACCAACCTCCGTAAGAAACTGCCAACTTTTTCATATACATGAGACACGGCCTGAGCGGGGCTTGAACCCGTGACCATCAGTAATGATAGGTTACAGTGGTATACAAGTCAGCGACCTTAACCACTTGACCACGGAGGCGGACATTTAAAAAAAAGGTTGATTCAAATTATTTCCCAATTCACAAAATTTAGGATCGAACCGGGTTGCATTGGTGGGAAGTTAGCGCGCTAACCACTGCGCATTTTACATATAGGCTTGCTATAATGCAGTTAACTACTAACTTACTATTATTGCCAACTCTTGCAGCCAACACTAGAGACAAGATATTGAGAATATTGGCCGTTTCCTCCTGCCAAGTTTCATCGATATCTTTCTCACAGACTGCACGAGACAGTGACACAAGCTTCTCTCCAAACTTATCACTCTGTAGCCAGATCTGCACTGATTGGTTGCACCTCGCCAAACTAAACAACTTCTCTAGCAGTATATACTGCGGTCTCAAGTCTCGACAAGTCTGAAATATCACATCAAGTATAATGTACAGTCAAACCTGTGTTAGTGGTCACCTCCATTAAGCAGCCAACCTGTATTAAGCAGCCAGTTTCCAGATTCCCAATCGGTTGTTTTATTATATATTTGACCTCTATTAAGCAGCCACCAGTGCAAAACAGCCACTTTCTTTAACTCCCTTGGCTGGCTGCTTAAGACAGGTTTGATTGTACATGTATAATGGTACACTGGTGTGAAACACAACATGAGAATAATATACATGTATATTGGCAGACAATAAAACAAGTTCTTGTCCAATCTCAACACTTGCTTGTTCATTACAACTGAATTTCTTCTTTCTATATTTTTAGTTTATACCGATTTATATTAGCTCGATTGCGAAACAAATTCTTTCAACTTATATTAATCACTCTCGGGACACATCATTCCTGATGGAATCCATCGCCACGAGGGAGAGAGAAGAGGCAATGTGGAATTTAAATGCCTTGCCTAAGGGCACAATCGTAACGGCTCCAGCTCTATACTTTTAACATTTACTGTCAAGACAATTTCATAATTCCCTATTTATTTTGTGTGTGGGGCACAGAGGGGGGGGGGGGCTCTATTTACACTAGGGCTCAATCTAGGTCACAATTTTTTAGAGAAGTGAGAGAGCGCATGATTGCATCCGTAAAATTGTGTTATTTAATGAATGTCAACAAACTAGGGTTAAAATACACAATATGACCATTATACTATAGGAGCTAGCTGTAGTTGAGTATGCACTTTTATGTGCGCTCAGTTTGACTGGATCTTTGTTCCTTGTGGTCTGGGGATGAAAAAAAAAAGTTTGGTCACATGCTCTGGATCAGGTGCAGGAAGTCGCCATCTTGGATTTAAAATGGCTGCCATGCACAACCTATTTCATCCAATATCTCAGCTCCCGGCAGGGATAGGCTCATGAAAATGGTGGCTATATCAACATTTTCATGGTCAAGGGTTCCAATAATGTCAGTTTCAACAATGTCAGATGGCCGCCATCTTGGATTCCAATATGGCCGCCTTATAATACCTATTTTCTTCCATGTCTCCGTTTCTATTGCAGATAGTCATCAAACTGATGACTATACCCATACCTCTAGAATGAGCCCTGTTTACACTGCAGGTTATGGGAATGAAATAACAACTGTGGCAATGAATATCAATACATAAATTTTGTTTACTGAGCTCAGCTTGAAATGTACCATGTGATTCAGCAAATGAACATTCAAAGGGACATAACTCAATGGGAAAATGTACATCTTGTTGCGAGTTCATGCATCCTTTCAAGTGAGGAAGCCAAACAAGCCGATTCTCCGGTCTGTGGTTCTACCCAGGATCATTCTAGAGGGCGACTGGGGCAAAATAGTCGCCCTAGGGATCCGGACTACCCTGACACTTAAACTGGGAACCCCACTTAAAAATTATTTTTATAATTTTCATACAAAATAGTGTCCAGTAAGATACACATTACCGGTATAACGCACTCCTTCTGTTCAAAATCATCAAATTGTGACTTTTAACCATATGTTGTTGAATTATTTTTAAATAACACAAATTAAGGGTGCAATCGCATGCAAACATAATTAATTATATACTAAAATTTATCACATACATTTGTGAACTACATGAATCTGTGCAAATACAAACCGTTGTAATGATTTCAATATTTGCAAGCAAACATACCTACCTCAGACAAGCTATCCAGCAGCAGTGTCACGGATTCCTCATCTAACGCAGACAGGAATATACATGCAACATGCACGAGATGTGTGAACTCCGGACCAATTTCTCCCGTCTCGTGCAGCTTCTCTATCCATGGCATACATATCTCAAACACAAAATAATGTGAGGTCGTCTCCGTAGCAACATCACCGTGGCAACAGGCGATCACCTTAGCGATGACCTCATCAGAAGAGTCAAACTCTAACAACTGAGCAAATATCCTAAGATGGCATGAGCTGAAATGTTTGTGCGCTAGTTCAAAAGCAGTAAGAATCAGTCCTTGAACAAATTCTCTGACGTGTTCGGTTAATTTCGCTTTTGTCTCCATCGGTGTTTCTATTTTTTCAATCTTTTTTGGAACATCTGTGTCTGAACTAATTTCAAATTTGACTTTTGCGGTTTTCTGTTTCACTTCAGACTGTGGGTAAAATAAGCACTTAACTAGGAAAATAATCCTTTCCTCAAAATTATCTCCCTTTGGGAGCTCTTCAGCTGAAGTCAATTTTGCTTCCAAATTTTCCTTCAAGTGAGTCCAAAAGTGCATACTACTCTGCTTCATATGTTCATTTTCAGCATTTTCTATAGCACCAAGCAGTGTTCCCACCAGACTGTATAATGGTGATTTATACAAACACGAATCTATTTCTAGTAAAGATACTTCAACCACTGGCAAAACCTGAAACATTGGAGGAAAGAACACAGCTGTGAACATCGAGATGGCCGAGTCGTAAATTGATTGTAGTACATAATATTACTACCGGTAGTGATGGCAACGAATATTCGAATAATCCAGTCTGATGTCAAAACATTGATATGGATAGATGTGTGGTTGCACTATCAGAATACTATTACAGTTGGAAGACTGTCAACATTGGTATTCGGTCACTACACTGTTGTAAAATAGTTACCATAGCAACACTTTCATGGTAACCATACATACCTGATCTATAAGTATATGTAACACTGATGATGTCCCAATGCCCTGTATGATGATGTAATGTGCACATTCCATGAAGCCAGTTACTATAGCAACACTTTCATGGTAACCATACATACCTGATCTATAAGTATATGTAACACTGATGATGTCCCAATGCCCTGTATGATGATGTAATGTGCACATTCCATGTAGCCCATTACCATAGCAACACTTTCATGGTAACCATACATACCTGATCTATAAGTATATGTAACACTGATGATGTCCCAATGCCCTGTATGATGATGTAATGTGCACATTCCATGTAGCCCGTTACCATAGCAACATGTTCACGGTAACCATACATACCTGATCTATAAGTATATGTAACACTGATGATGTCCCAATGCCCTGTATGATGATGTAATGTGCACATTCCATGAAGCCAGTTACCATGGCAACACTTTCACTCTGACTTTTCAGTACGCTACTGGCGCTCAGACTGAAATAATGGACATGAAGTTACAGCTCAAAAACGGGCTTACTTAGTTCAAACTAGGGATATCAACACAGTTCCGATCCAAGTACTCGGAAATTATCATTTGATTCTTGGCTACATGCACATTGAATGGGGAGGGGGGAATTATTCAACTTATTAACATAATTAAACAATGCTAAGATTATTCTCTTAAAAAGATTTCTCCAACAAACTGTGAACACCTGGTATTTACTTTCTTAAAGTATCTTCCCTTTAACCCTTTGCCCACTTAGTAAATAAAATCACATTTGCAAACAACATGTATGTGTACTTAGAAAATTCGCCATCAGTCTCATCAGGATCTATGTTGTTTGCTATTCAGTCAGGTGTTTTAGCTCTACTATCCGAATAGCAAACAGCATAGAGCATGATCAGACGACATGTTCTATGCATTCTGATCTGGCTCTATGCGGTTTAAAAAAGTGATTTTATATGCTGCTAGCGTGCAAAGGGTTTATTGACATAATTATTAAACAAACCTATTCTTAACAATGGCTTACCAACATGAAAACCAATTCCGACTGCCATATAAAGAATGGAATTGGATTAGACAAACACTCTATCAGTGCCGACAACGATAAAACAATTCCGAACAAATAAAGATAAACGTACGCATCCCAATTGACAATAACTTATCCTGAATTGTGTATATCCCGTGTCATGTCATAATTGTATGCACGTATTACATACATGTTATCACCATGACATCTCTATATCATTATTGTTTGGCGCTGCGAGTATTTTATTGACCCAGTGATAACGATTGTTTATACTTCTTCACACGTAAAATATAGATTTATTCAAATTTTATTGACATTTAAAAACAATGGCCGAGTACTCGATTACTTGAACAAGTATTCGATACTCGGATGTTCGATCGAGTACTCGATCAAGTCCTCGAGTACACGAGTACTTGTTGACATCCCATGTCCAAACAATTTTATTTTAGGTTTATTGCGAAACAAGTTCTTGCAACATTAGTCTAATAACTCTTGAGACCTCCTTCCTGGTGAAATCCACCGTCATGAGGAAGAGAAGAGGCACTGCGGATTTTAAGAGTGCTGCCTAAAAATAGGTAGGTAGGGTTCAAACTATCAACCTTTTGATGATGAGACAGACATGGTACCCCTATGACTACAGAGGACATATTTATCTACCAATCAATAGTGCATGTGCTCGTAACTGAGCATCATGACAAGGTCTGGTGACAAGTTGCATAGATCAATGGTTCTGTTTGTTTGGGTTCTACGCCTGCATCAGCACCATTTTGGGCTATATCGCCGGCGGGCAGTTTACCTAACAACACTTTTTCTGGGCAGGCTCCAGCGGATAACCAGTACATGGTGCGCCAACCTCCGTAAGAAACTGCCAACTTTTTCATATTTCATATAAATGAGACACAGCCTAGATCAATAGTACATGTACAAACATTAAATAAAGTGCAAGACATCTCTAGAACACACATCTCTATTACCTTGGCAACCAACAATACATACCCCAATTTGAAACAAGTGAAGAATTCCTCATGAAACTTGTCGTTGTCCGGGAACAGGTCTCCTGGTATCTTGCTGACCAATGGTAGAAGGTTAGGTGCTATAACAACAGCATTTCCATGGCAACCGGTCTCCAAGACTTTTCTTAGTTTTGGCCAGAATGCTTTCTGCACACTGATATGTTTCCAACAGTCCTGTAAGATCAGCGATCGGGAATTAAACACGTGGTTTGACTAAATTATTTTAAGATATATCACAGCATGATGAAAGTGGCTGCTTAACACAGGTGGCTGCTTAATAGAGGTCAAATAAAACAACATATTGGGAATCTGGAAACTGGCTGCTTAATACAGGTTGGCTGCTTAATACAGGTTGGCTGCTTAATACAGGTTGGCTGCTTAATACAGGTTGGCTGCTTAATACAGGTGACCACTAACACAGGTTTGACTGTACATGTATCAAGTCTTTACTGTTTGTTTGTTTGCTATTCAATTTTAAAGTCACACAAACTGCTCAGGTCATACGGTGACTCCCCAGCTACTATTGGTGGAAGAAGACACTGGATACCCCTCCGAGCAGTATTTCAGGCACGGAGTGGGGCGGGCACACGGGTAGAACCACCGACCTGTTGCAAGCTAGCTGAATAGCTTCCTCACTTTAGAGAAATCCTAAGTTGTATGTAATTACGTCAAAGTTGACTTGGATTAGTTATAAAAACATGATCGTGAATTTCATGCTACACAAGAATGTAATCAACTATCAAGAGTGTTGTGTGTTAATTAACCTTTATCATACTGCAGGCGAAATGAGCAAATAACAAATGTATTTTTCTTAATTTTCTGAGAAGTATTTGAGACACAGTCGGGAACTCGGGTAGAACACACCTGCTTTCATCAAACTTTACCCCAGTCGACCGTGTGTGCATGTCGGATCAAGCCCCAATGGGTGGACTATGTTCAGTCCCTCATGTAACATAATAATCGGCTGTCCATTAGCGCAGCAGTTAGCATGCTCGCTTCTCACCAATGCAACCCGGGTTCGATCCTCAGACCGGGAAGTATGTCAGATAGTATGGTGGTCGCAAGATCGGACAGGTGGGTTTTCTCCGGGTACTCCGGTTCCCTCCCACACGAATGACCACATACACGCTTTCATCCGCGCCAACGAAAGTGATTAATATAAGTTGTTAAAACTTGTTTCGCGATTGGTTTAAACTCTTTAACATAATAAGAATGTGTACAGCTATTTAACGTGTATGGTCAAACCTAGGGTTTATTCTAGACTGGAAAAAACGGGCATGGTTTGGTCAGAAAAGAGGTAGGGTGCATTTTGAGACGAAATAATGTGCATGGGGGGGTATTTTGTAGCTAGCTTACAGTGATTGATCAAAGAGGCAGTAAGGCATACTGGTGAAAAGGGTGGACGATTGCGAAGCAAGTTTTAACAACTTATATTAATCACTCTCGTTGGCGCGGATGAAAGCGTAAATGTGGTCATTCGTGTGGGAGGAAACCGGAGTACCCGGAGAAAACCCACCTGTCCGATCTGGCGATCACAGTACCATCTCACATACTTCCCGGTCCGAGGATCGAACCCGGGTTGCATTGGTAAGAAGCGAGCGAGTTATATAGGTCTGCCCGTCCGATTGCACTCCCTTGTAGAGGCTTATATTAAAGAAAAATAATAAAAAATTTAAAAAACCTTTTCTTTTTAAAAGGCAAAAAAGGGCAGTGGGGCTAATGGGCATTCCACTCTATATAACACCCTATAACAAACCTGTATACAGCTGACCACCGACAGTGTTGCCTCCCATAGGTTAGGACATATAGCTGGGTCGTTGTCATCCAGATTGTGCAGTACTAGAGGTGAAATCTTGCTGGCATAACAAGTAACCAAGTCAGGTAACATCTGACACAGTCCGGCTAACAGTGTGTACATTGCACCTTTCACCTAGAGAAGAAAGCATTGTTCCCCCATCACATAACTACCAACACCAGGGTTCCTGCCGTCGGTCACCAATTGTGGCCAAAAAACAAATATGGCGCTAAATTTTGTGAATTGGCGCAAATATGTGGCGTAACATTTTTAACCAAAAATATTTTCCAATTAGGCTGCATGTTACTGGTAGAGGTAAAGAGAATGTAAGGCATAAACAGCAAACTGTTCATAAATCAAGGTATTCTTACCATGTTCACTTTACTTTTTCCATGCTTCCAAAATTTGGGGTTCTCAAGAAGTGTGGTCAATGGTTCTTTAAGAGACTCGGTCTGATTGGCTGGAAGAGATGACAGCAGTTTCCTGATAGCCAATAAGGAGGAAGTTAGCACCCTGTTGTACTTGTTCTCCATGTCTTCAGACTCTGTACTCCTTAAAGTTTAAACAAGTATACAATTTGTACATATGTCTGTACATAACAACAAGAGGGCCGTAATGGCCTGATATCACTCATCTGTCTCCATTTTTAACCGAAGGGTTAACATTTTAACAACTTTGACAGAGCAATGTACATTGATCGAATGTTGACTGGTGGTTGTGAGAAGATTATTATTATTATATACCAAACTTATGTAGCGCTCTTTTCATCTAAAAATAAAACGTTCAAAATTATAACAATTAAAATATAGGTAATAATTAAATAAAATGTGTTCATTTGCAGTCTTAATCCTGATTGAGCACAGACACAGTTCGATATTTATGTTCCATATGAACATTTAAAAAGGTGTGTCTTCAAAGCCTTTTTGAAAGAACACACTGTTGTTGCACTTCTAAGATTTGATGAAAGAGAATTCCAAAGTGTTGAAGAATTTTCATAATTTTTTAAACGGCAGACATCTTTTATTTGTGACAACCTCCATTCAAACAAATCAGAAATGGCTTCACCCATGGACCATAGCGGTGAGATTTGGCCATTTAAGATTGGCCAAGCGGCTTGTGTGAATAAGAATTTTGAAATATATTATTTTTAAATCCGACCCTTTGACTGTATGAGGGCCATATTGGACGACTAGATCAACTGATTTTGACAAAGATTGCATCAGTGCGACTAACCATACAGCCAGCAGTGTGTCCACCATATTCCATGCTTTATCTTAAATCTTAGTATGTAGTGGGTTTTTTTATTCAAGTTTATTTAACATCACCATTCAACCACAGAGGGAGATCAACATAGTGGACTCTTTTATAGACATGTTTTCAGTTAGTGGCCTTTATTTGGATGTGTATTTAACTCTTTTGGCGCAGGTGTCGTCATAAGGCGACTAAAAGACAGAGCGCCGGTGTCACTATAAGGCGACTAAAAGACAGAGCGCCGGTGCCACTATAAGCCGACTAAAAGACAGAGCGCCGGTGCCACTATAAGCCGACTAAAAGACAGAGCGCCGGTGCCACTATAAGCCAACTAAAAGACAGAGTACTGGTGTCACTATAAGCCGACTAAAAGACAGAGCGCCGGTGTCACTATAAGCCGACTAAAAGACAGAGCGCTGGTGTCACTATAAGCCGACTAAAAGACAGAGCACCGGTGCCACTATAAGCCGACTAAAAGACAGAGCGCCGGTGCCACTATAAGCCGACTAAAAGACAGAGTGCCGGTGTCACTATACGCCGACTATAAGACAGAGCGCCAGTGTCACTATAAGCCGACTAAAAGACAGAGCGCTGGTGCCACTATAAGCCGACTAAAAGACAGAGCGCCGGTGCCACTATAAGCCGACTAAAAGACAGAGTGCCGGTGTCACTATACGCTGACTATAAGACAGAGTGCCAGTGTCACTATAAGCCGACTAAAAGACAGAGCGCCGGTGTCACTATACGCCGACTATAAGGTGGTATCCACATAATAGACCTAATTTTACAACATCGCGTCACCAATGTTGTTACTGAAAATGATCACTAAATGCTACAGAGGTCTTGAATCTTATAATGCATGATTTAGATGTCAGAGTTTGAAATGCCGGAAGAGGTAGGCGACCTATTTCTGTGTTTTTTATTTATGAATTGACAAATTATAGTTGGCGCGGAGAGAAACCTTTTGTCAGATATTTGACGCAGACGGAGTTAAGCACATGTTTGACTATATTAGGCGACATATTTCACTACCGTAATTTGCTATGTATGACGCGCACTTTTATTACCGAAATCCTTGAGGAATTTGTCTAGTAATTATACATGGGTACAGCCTTCACAACATTTTTTTCCAGGCGGTATTCATTTGCTGTTTGTAGCAACTCTACAAGAATCAGGTTTTTACTACATACCAGATTAACGAACGACCTGGACTGCAGGTATAAAACGTTTCTCCAATCTCACTCAGTCTGAAGGTTCCGATTGGTTCAGCTGAATGTAAACAAACGAATCACTTGAGCTCGAATTTGAGATCTGAGAAATGTTTTATAACCTCTAGCTCACAGCTTACTGAACGTCCATACTTACTTTGGGTCACTCAGTGTCTGCTGGGTGTGTACTACCAGATTTTCTATTAGATACTGAAAAATATAGAAATAAAGTTTAAATTTTATTTATTTTACAACAATTGCGAAACAAGCTTAACAACATATATAATTAATCACTTTCGTTGGCATGGATGAAAACGTATATGTTGTCATTCGTATGGGAGGAAACCGGAGTACCCGGAGAAAACTCACCTGTCCGATCTGGCACAAACTGGATATATATGTTGACCTACACAGCTGCCTAAGTTAATATTAATAAAGACAAACACAAATTTGTAACATCAATTGTTTCATTTTTCTATGTTTTTATGTTTATACTTGATAAGGATATTTTGGGGACTACAGCTACCATCTAAGCTCGCCAATGGGGTGATGTCGTCTATTTGAATATAAAACGTATATTGTTGTTTTACAAGATAATGCATGTCCTGCGAATATATTAGAGATGGGCTGCGTGTAGAACTGTCAACATTCTATACATGTACCTACCTCCAGTACACTTTCTTTACAGAATAGCAACGCCTCGGTCTGCTTCACAGGAGGGAATGTATGTACCTACCTCCAGTACACTTTCTTTACAGAATAGCAACGCCTCGGTCTGTTTCACAGGAGGGAATGCATTCTGGAATGCCACTTGAGCTGAGCTCGCCACCGTAGGGTAAGTGTCACACTGACTCAATAACCACGCCCCCATCAGGTTGCGAAGGTACGGAGCTAGATTGCGTCTAACACGTGATACCAGTGTAGACATGGCCTGTTGGGCGGCCTCCCTGACTCTATAATCTACATCCTGCAATGTGTAATGGACAGATTAATAATCTCATAACAACAGAACAAACCATCAGTGACGTAGGTCAAGTCATATGAAATATAATTTATTCTCTCATTTCATGACATACAGTCAAACCTGTCTTAAGCAGCTAGCCAAGGGACTCACATAAAGTGGCTGCTTAGCACAGGTGGCTGCTTAATAGAGGTAAAATATATGACAAAGTAACATATTGGGAATCTGAAAACTGGCTGCTTAATGCAGGTTGGCTGCTTAATAGAAGTGACCAGTAACACAGGTTTGACTGTACATGAATAATTGATGTATTACAATCAATACAATACATGCGGCTCATAATATAACAATGATCAACCTTTGCATGGTTCAGTGTAAAATAGTATACAGTCAAACCTGTGTTAGTGGTCACCTCTATTATTTTTTTTTTTTTTTGTTTTTTTTGTTTAAACATAGTCCTCTATTAAGCAACCAACCTGTATTAAGCAGCCAGTTTTAAGATTCCCAATATGCTAGTTGACTATACATTTGACCTCTATTAAGCAGCCACCTGTGCTAAGCAGCCACTTTCAGTGATTCCCTTGACTGGCTGCTTAAGACAGGTTTGACTGTATCTCCACTGCAAATGTATAAGTTGATTTGATCATATTTTATTGCTCTATATACATGTATATATAACAAACACAATCGTTGTACAGATAGAAATTTAGCAAATGGACTGGGCCATGTATGAGTTATATATAAGTTAGCTAAACATGCCGGAGAGTCAATATTTTACGCTACATTATAATGTGCATACCATTATTTTCATATAATATAACTCAGGGTTCATTCTAGGTCAGAATTTTTGGGAGAAGTGAGAAAGCGCGTGATTGCTTCCTTAAATGGTGTTCTTTAATATACTTCTGCAAAATAGGGTTAAAATGCACAGTACAACCCATTAAATACAACATTTGAATAGAAGGAGTGCTTTATAATTTTGTTTGAAAATCGTAAAAACAAAACTTTTCTTTTTTTTTAGGGAGAAGTGGGGCCCCCAGAGGGCGAAGTCAGAGTCCCTAGGGTGACAATCTCTAGAATGATCCCTGTAACTGTTCTATATCTGAACAAACTGAAGCACAACGACACATTCTACATATTTATCAGGGTTCTCTCTGTCTGAATGTTTGTCTGCGCCACTTCAAAAGCTAAAGCTTAAGTGATGAGCCAGTACTAAGCAATTTGTGTGAGGTGCGTTGCTCAATGACTCTACAAACGTGGCCTTACTGAGTATCGAACACGGGACCATTTGATTCCAAATCCGATGCTCTACCACTAGACCACGGACACCACAAGTAATGTACAGTAATATAAGCCACATATACTTCACCTACCAGTGCCATTTTGTTGTATGTTCTCGGCCAGAAGGGCAGCACACCTTTCAAATCCTCCTCAGTCTTTTCATTACACAATTCCACAAACTCTTGCAGGCCCTACAATGTAGATTGGACAAAATATACACATTAATTATTAGTTATTAGTAATTATCAGTGTAACTAAACTAATCCACAGTGCAAAACTAAACTAATCCATGGTGCAAAACTAAACTAATCCACAGTACAAATTAAACTAATCCACAGTGCAAAACTAAACTAATCCGTAGTACTAAACTAAACTAATCCACAGTGCAAAACTAAACTAATCCGTAGTACTAAACTAAACTAATCCACAGTGCAAAACTAAACTAATCCACAGTGCAAAACTAAACTAATCCACAGTACAAAATTAAACTAATCCACAGTGCAAAACTAAACTAATCCACAGTGCAACAACCTATAATCAACTGCCAACATTAGGAATGTTGAAGTCGTGATAGCGCAGTGGATGCGTGTTCGCTTCAGGTGCGAAAGGTCCGTAATTCGAGCCCCCGCTGGAGCCGTTACGATTGTGCCCGTAGGCAAGGCATTTAAATTCCACGTTGCCTCTACATGTATCTCTCCCTCATGGCGATGGATTCCATCAGGAATGAGGTCTCGAGAGTGATTAATATAAGTTGTAAGAACTTGTTTCGCAATCCAAGTTAAAATAAATTTGTATAAACTAACATTAGGAATAAATAAAACTGACAGCTGTTTCTAAGAGATCACAGCTCAATGTCCAAGACGTTACAGACAGACATGCTACATGTATCTACTCTTTACATATAACTAAACAGCTAAAGCATGGACATGTATGTAAGCTTGTCTATGGCATTGTGTGTGTGGACGATACTAAGTTTGTCCTGGTTGAGCAGGCTGGCTCTTCCAAACCTGGACATGATTACTCTTAGGTAAAGTGGCTTGACAGACAGGAGAAACTTTAATTTTGTATCATACTACTTAATAATTGTTGTACTTTAAATTAATATCATATTTATTAATAGACAACGATGGGGGCTTGGGTATAATCACACAAGTACACGCATAGCGTTCGATTCTCCCATGAATTTTTTTCTTTATATTTGTATTCAAGTTAATTTCGTAAATACACATCACATGACATGTAAGTTACAATGTATCTCTGTAGTAACAGCACCTTAATTTTAGTGGTTGCATCCCTTTTTGTGAGTTTTCGAAGTACCAGTCTAAAATCTGAGTCGAGACTGTTGTCCATGTCATCCAGTGCACTGCTGGCTGGCACATACTTGGGAGCAGAACCAAACCCTATAAATCCTGTAGAGGCGGTCCCGGCTGATGATAGAAGCTCTGCTGCATGACTGCTACTTGATGGCTGGAAAAGCAAACAGGAAAATATGACTAGTCTACCACTAGACTACTAGTATGTACATTTTAACATGTCATTGATATACATTTCCAGGGTTCATTCAAAAGTGTTATTTAATATGTGTATGTGAGATGGTACGGTGGTCGCAAGATCGGACAGGTGGGTTTTCTCCGGGGACTTTCATCGGCGCCAACGAGAGTGATTAATATAAGTTTTTAAAACTTGTTTCGCAATCGTTGTAAAATATATAAGTTTAAACTTAAAATATAATTCGACAAAATAGGGTTAAAATACACAATATGACCATTAAATACAATATATGAATAGAAGGAGTGCTGTATAATTGGCCAGTGTATCTTACTGACCTGAGTATTTTTCCACAATAGCATTGGGACTTTATAATTTCCCACGAATTGAATTTTTTTTTATTAGGTAATTTTCGACAATGGCAAAATTGGCGATTATTATATCTGGCTCCGGTTTTAATACTTACCTGTATTCTAACAGTGATTGACATGGATAATTTGCATAATAATTATATCATCTAGTTATCTAATTATGCTGCTGACTTATGTACAGATGTTTTACATTGGCATCGTTGATTGGTTAATACGTAGTGATGGTATTAAGTTTAATGGATTACGGCAAATATTCTGCTGTCGAGCTAAATTAGTTTATTATTCGCGGCGTGTATTTTGAGACTGTCAAATGACAAACGTGGCGTGTATTTCGAGACTGCCAAATGACAAACGTGGCGTGTATTTTGAGATTGTCAGATGAGAAACGGATTACCAATACCAAATTACTTAGCAATTCTGACATGAACGATTCATGATTGTCTCTTGCAAATAAGATAATGACCCATTGAAATTTAATCTTGACCCCTGAAAATTTGGGTCATTGTTGACCCTTGGGTTTCACATCCCAATGAAAGCCATGAATTAATAATATTATCTTGCTTCAACTGTTCAAAGTAGGATAGACCTGTGTGATTTGGGTCGGGACAGGTCACATTCAGAATGTATGTATGTTCCATTAATGTCAAACCCCTTACGAGGACGTAGACATGTTTTCCTGGGCAAGCTTAGCTGACCTAAGTGGTTAACCAGTACTAAGCAATGTGTGTGAGGTGCCTTGCTCAAGTCAATGACACTACATACTTGGCCTGACCGAGTATCGAACCGGGACCGATGGATTCCAAATCCGACGCTCTACCACTGGACCACGTATGCCACACATAGACAGGTCACATAAATACATTTATATAGCCCTGCACAATAAGCAGCTACGTGTACACTGATAGACTTATCCGAAAATGTACCAGCCGAATTACTTGTAATTATTGAAACGGGATATTTCTGAAATACACGTTTAAGAATTATATAAATACCCTTAGATTTCCTTTTGTTCTTTGTGACTGCTTTTTACTGCTATGTCCCGGCATTTTAACACACTAAATTTGGTAAAATATAAGTAACTTATGTTACACTACGTTTCGCAACAATCCTCCATGTGCTGAAATTGAAGAGCTAATTTAAGCCCAACGTGGAAGTCGTGATAGCGCAGTGGATAGCTTTCGCTTCAGGTGCTAAAGGTCCGGAGTTCGAGCCCCGCTGGAGCCGTTACGAATGTGCCCTTAGGCAAGGCATTTAAATTCCACATTGCCTCTTCTCTCTCCCTCGTGGCGATGGATTCCATCAGGAATGAGGTCTCGAGAGTGATTAATATAAGTTGAAATAACTTGTTTCGCAATGGAGCTAAAATAAATTTGTATAAACTTTAAACCCAACGTAACCTAAGAGTCATAAAGTCGTTTATAACTATTCCATGGAATGAAGAATTGGGACTAACGCTAGATGATATGTGTGGCTTAAATACTAATAAAATTAAACTCCCATCACATGAAAGCCGTGAATATATAATATAGAAGGAATGTTGGGAAGGATATCGATGGTTTACAATTAACAGAAATGGTACCAGTGTTCTACAAAGATGGAAAAGGGTGGAAAACAAAACTTCCAATGCAACCTACAGATTATCCAGCCTGTCAGATCCACCACAACCATAACGATCACTGGGTCGCTTCAATATACCACAACAATTACATGTATTTACTTGACAGTTTGGGTACTGACAGACCGGATTATATATATATAATTATAACAAATGGACTTTTAAAAGATTCAATTATCAACAAGTATATGGACTTAACAAATCTAGTATTACTGTTAAAATTCCAACTATCATGAAACAAAATAACGGCGTTGATTGTGGACTTTAAAACGCCATTGCATTCATAACAACTTACTGCCTCCTAAAATGGTTATGTTTTGATTACATTTTTAATTCTAAGACGCTTCGCTCACACTTGTTAAAATGTTTTGAACAGCACAAAACGTCAGAATGTCCATTGACTAATAAAACATTAAGCATCAGAAGAAAAACGTCGACAACTGAAATTATAATTGATAATTACTGTATGTAACGAGTGCTAGCCGTTTCACTTTTAAATACAACACGATTCTGCTACTTATCAATTTATTCCACACACACTTACTGGTACACAAACTCAATCCCCAAATAATGCAATGCGATAGTATATATATGGTAGGTATGCTCTTTCTTAACTAATATGCCTGTAAATCATGAAAACATCATGATACTAAAGAAAACAGGTATGAACATAGACAGAGTAATCCACCGGAGTAAACAGGACTGGTATACATGTGACCGAATCGCGGGGATCAGACTTCAATCAAGCCCTGCGAAATACATCAAATACAAATTTTGCTACATGTATATGTAATTTATAAGAATGCGTTGATACCGTAATGGTGCAGTGTGACAGATGTAAAACATAGTATCACAATTATTGCATAAACGCTCTGGTAGACCTATCAACAGTTGACCAAGAATTTATCGGTGGTCTATGCTAGCTTTCCGTGTAGTATGTGAACCATATGTTAGAATAATAGTAATAATATATAAAGTTTTGAAGTGTGGAACAGAATGTCGTCGGGTTAAAGTCTATCAGATGTTCAGTGTCGTCGGTGCATTGTATACAATATCGTCAGTGTCGTCGGGATAATACCTACAATATCTTCAGTATCGTCGGGGTAATTGATATATACCAGATCTGCATTGTCATCGGAGTAATGTCTTCAATTATATACCAGTGGGTATATTCTCAACTTTGCATAAAACACATACATGCTAAGGGGAAAGCATAGTTGTACATAAATATGTACGTACATGCAAATAAGCCTAACCATCATCATAAACATAAATAGTATCAGCCTCCGTGGTCGAGTCGTTAAGGCCGCTGACTTGTATGCCCATGTAACCTATACTCACTGATGGTCACGGATTCGAGTCCTGTTCAAACAGTGTCTCTTTAAATGAAAAAGGTGACAGTTTCCTACGGAGTAGGTGTACCAAGTACTGGTTAACCGCTGGAGCCTGTCCAGGAAATGTTTTGTTAGGTAAACTTCCCGTCGCGCATATAGGCAACCGGTAGAGACGATAAATAAACTTTAAAAAACAGAAATGTTTTTCACAGATTGGTCAGTAGTCAAGTGGTTAACACGTTGGACTGCACATCCAGGGACCGCAGGCTCGTTCCTCTGTCTGACACTAATAATAGAAACAGTCAATATTTCAGATGGACCTTTAAAACGAGGTCTTGTGTCGGTGCTTTACACCATGACGTAAACGAACCAAATGAGACTCTGGAATGAGTGTATCATTGCACTATCCTCCAACATCTAAATTGACTAATCTCTTCAAGAGGCGTCGCTCGTGTGGGCAACCTAAGGCTACGATAAATAAACTCAAAGCACGCACGCACGCACGCACGCACGCACGCACGCACGCACGCACGCACGCACGCACGCACGCACGCACGCACGCACGCACGCACGCACGCACGCACGCACGCACGCACGCACGCACGCACGCACGCACGCACGCACGCACGCACGCACGCACGCACGACGCACGCACGCACGCACGCACGCACGCACGCACGCACGCACGCACGCACGCACGCACGCACGCACGCACGCACGCACGCACGCACGCACGCACGCACGCACGCACGCACGCACGCACGCACGCACCACGCCGCACGCACGCACGCACGCACGCACGCACGCACGCACGCACGCAGCACGCACGCACGCACGCACGCACGCACCACCACGCACGCACGCACGCACCACCAAGCACGCACGCACGCACGCACGCACGCACGCACGCACGCACGCACGCACGCACGCACGCACGCACGCACGCACGCACGCACGCACGCACGCACGCACGCACGCACGCACGCACGCACGCACGCACGCACGCACGCACGCACGCACGCACGCCGCACGCACGCACGCACGCACGCACGCACCACGCACGCCACGCACGCACGCACGCACCACCACCGCACGCACGCAGCACGCACGCACGCACGCACGCACGCACGCACGCACGCACGCACGCACGCACGCACGCACGCACGCACGCACGCACGCACGCACGCACGCACGCACGCACGCACGCACGCACGCACGCACGCACGCACGCACGCACGCACGCACGCACGCACGCACGCACGCACGCACGCACGCACGCACGCACGCACGCACGCACGCACGCACGCACGCACGCACGCACGCACGCACGCACGCACGCACGCACGCACGCACGCACGACGCACGCACGCACGCACGCACGCACGCACGCACGCACGCACGCACGCACGCACGCACGCACGCACGCACGCACGCACGCACGCACGCACGCACGCACGACGCACGCACGCACGCACGCACGCACGCACGCACGCACGCACGCACGCACGCACGCACGCACACACACACACACCACAACACACACACACGCACGCACGCACACACACACACACACACTTTTAAGCTAAGCTTAACATGTTGGATTTGAACATGCTTTCCTACTCGATCTAAGTAATATGTGGACTCAAGGACATTTCGGTTTCAGCAAGCCACCTCACACACCTTGCTTAGTAGGCCTACTGGTTAACCGCTTAGGTCGGCTAAGCCTGCCCAGGAAAATGTGTATATGTCCAGGCAAGGGGATTGCCATTAATGGCACACCAACTAGTGACTAATTATAAACGCGCAAGCGCTCTCTCTCCCACTGTATTAAAGCCAGCAATTGGATGCTGCAGTGTACTCCATACATACAGATACAGATACAGACAGAATGGAACATACATACATACTGAGTAATGACCCCCCACACACAATCCAAATGCGACGCTCTACAACGGGTGCCACCCATTTCAGGTGAGATCCGATGTAAACTGTTGTTTGTGTGGGATGTGAATAATAATATGTGTGCTATTCTAGATTATTATAAACAAGTTCGAAAAAATCATTAACACAAACAATCTTATTTTCAAAATACTAATCGTTGGGTCTGTAATACTCTCCAAAAAGAGATTACAAAGGTGGTCCATGATAAACGAAATTTTTTCTCGCCGGCGACACTAAAACAATGGTATTTTACTTTATTGTCACTTATTTAGTCAATTACACACGATGTCCCTTGTCACGTTGTAATTGCTGTTTATTGAAAAAACACAGGACATGCATTTTGTAACCGTTTTCGTCTGTTATCGCATTATATGAGTATTATAACATACCCCACCCACTTGCAGTATGGTAGGATGATTTCAAATCGCCAGTTATGGATACATACATAGCAATGCCAGTTTCAACATAAAGTGCTCTTCACCACTGTAGGTTGAAATGCCATCAGTAGTGTCGGATTATTTAATGTGACTTCAATGTCGGTGTCGAAGAAAAAGCTTGAGTCATATGACACCCTAACTCGAGTATTCACTTGCTCAACCTTCTGGCACCCCTGGCAAAAGTGTTTACCAATAAAGTAATTTTTTACCACTCATGTAACACTAATGACTTTCTTTAACCTTAGCATGTAGTTCTGTTAAACATTCTTTGTCTCAATTAATCAGGTTTTTAAACACTGTCCCAGACTAGCACCTCCCAGTCAGGATTCATTCTAGAGGGTGACATGGGTGAAGTAGTCATCCTTGGGACCCTGACTTCACCCCTTGTGGGCACCACTTCTTCCTAAGCAAAATTGTTTTTATTGAGTTTTACAATTTTCAGACTAAATATTCTCCATAAATATATCCCTGTGTTACTGGTATCCGAAGATGTACATTGTAGTATTGTAATCTTGCTGTAGAAGTACATCATAATGTTTAGAGTAAATCCCAGTGAAGAAATAAGTCATGAATAAAACCGTGATGAATAAATATGAAGAAAACTCTATGATGATGATCCAATGAAGCTTTTATTTCTCTCTCGTTTATAAGATCTTGTCTATAAGACAACATCCTCTTCACCATCATGCCACGACTACAAACTCCTCTGCTCACATACTGTGCAGTTACATTGCAACAGATTCCTGGTTGATTAAAATAATTTAAAAAGAGATGTCTAACTAAATTAACTAGACGAATGTCAAAACTGGCATCTCAATTACAAAATGGCGTATCAACAGCTGATCACTGTTCACCTAATCTACCAATCGAAACCAACCGCGGGAAATCATAACTATTCATCTGACCTAAGTAACCTTCCAACTTTGAACTACATTGAATTCAACCATTTGGACCATTCCATTACATAACAGGGGTAAATGCAAGCATTAAGGGAACTATGTATGTTATTACAAAAAAGGCTAAAATCAGCACTGCTACAGTATCGCCAACATCCCTGATATTGGCCGTCACCTGTTTTCGGCCTTTGTTTATTCATGTGATTTTTGTTTACATCTGGAATGCGAATGACGTCATTGTTAGCAAAACAGGTGCGTTGGTACTTATGAGTTCACATATTAGTGATCAAAGAGCAAACTGCGCGTAAAAGAGATAAATTGTCACATTTTATAATTTGAAAGTATGCAAATGTTGATGTTTTCATTAATCCCATTTATGTGTAGCCTAAAAATCCAATGGTACATAACAGACTCCTATAGGTTTAGAATAACCATACTGCAAACAATTTAATGTCACCGAATAAACAATATTTTACCTTTCATTCTCAGTAATCCGGAATGACGTCACATGTTTTCGCCTAACTGTGGAAATTGTCTATAGCGCGAACATTAGTATGTAAACAACAGTTCTTGATAACAACCCAATATAAATATGGAACACTTACTTTAATAACAGGCTTAATTTATCATTTTCACTCAAAATTCATTTGTTGGGACAGCATTTAGTCTATATACTGTATCTAAAGCACTAACATTTAATTTAACTTAGACAAACATACTGGACATAAGAAGTCGTCGTCCCTCCTAATTACTCTGACTGGGTGCCGAACCGTAAATGGACCCATCCATCGCACACGGTGCCCAACAGAGAATAACTAGGTTTACACAACCATGTATATCATTTGAAGAACCTCTGTGACAACACATGGACCTGAAGGCGAAAAACGGTGAAAATCGATATTATTTATAAGGACCCCTTGTGTGTAAAAATGGACGAAACTCATAAACATGGAACAATGAGACATTATTTATTCGTAAATATATTTGTGTGGCAGAATTGCTAATTTCTTTAAAAATGTTATTTATCTGGCAACATAAAACGAATATAGTGAAATTAGTGAAAACTGATGTAGGTTTAAAGTTTTCACTGCTTATTTGTCTCCTGTCTGATCTCTATGATCGGTTAGAAATAGATTGGAAGTGCACAAGGTATGTTTATTTATATTTCCGGTAACTGGAGCGTGAAATATCGTGTGAAATATCGCATGATCTCTCGCGACTTGCTATTCCAACAGTTAGGCGAAAACACGTTCTGGGCGAAAATTCTTAATGCTGGGATACACTGGTCAATGTAAAGCACTCCTTCTATTTAAAAAGATTATTTAATGGTCATATTGTGTATTTTAACCCTATTATGTTGAAATTTATTAATAATACCATTATATGACGCAAGCACACGCTTTCTCACTTCTCCCAAATATTTGGGTCTTGCCAGTCATACTCTGATGTAGATGATCTACCCTGTGGCTTGTCTGTTCCTGAAATATGTTTGAGGAACCAAGGTATGCAACCCTCAACAGGGTTCATTATAGGTCAGAATTGTTTGGAGTGAGAAAACGTGCGATAAAATATGGTTAAAATGCACAGTATGACAATTAATTAAATACAATTTAAATAGTAGGAGTACTTTATAATGAGCCATCAGAGTGTATTTTACTGGACAAAATTTTGTGTAAAAATTGTTTAAAAAAATCCGAGGGCAAAGTCAGGGTCCCTAGGGCGACTATTTCGCCGACATCACCCTCTAGAATGATCCCTGCCTCAACATGGATGTTGCTGAATGGTCATTGGGCTAGTTCTTTCTCCGTCACATAAAGCTGGAAAATCTGGAATTATCTCCCCATGAATGAATGTATATTTTTGTTTCAGTTTCGCAATCAGTATGACAATGATGTTACAGTATGGAGTCCACAGGTGAGATCTTGCTCATTTATTTTTCTGCATGGACAAAGGCGGATTAATTATAAGACAGTGAGCGGAGTACTGTTCAATGTGCCGTGCACTCTGACGTGCATTTCATACACATTTTTGCATGAACCTAAAAACTGTTCAACGCACTGCCATCGCTGTCACATGATCACAAGTAGGCAGACTGAAAGGGGAACAGCCTGAAGTGAGTACATGGAGTAATGGCAGATAAAAACAAGTATTTCAGTTTATGTACCTATATCTCGGGGCTCTTGACTTATAAGAAGGTACAGGAAGGCCACTGAGATATTTTGTATCCCTACCTATTGATATACCCTTGGTGAATTCCAAACTGGTTTACGCCCCAGGGTTGGAAAATTGCACTTGTCAGCTAGTCATGGTGAGTAGCTATTGCTTGCAGACGAGTGGTTGTTGACATTTGCTTGTCCTGCAGGGCTAGTGAACAATTCTGTGACCATTTAATTATAAAAGAAAAGAAAGTAAACTTGTTTTGTTTAGTGTCTAATAAGGTGCGAGAATTCCAATGACCTCAATCTCCCAGCATAGTGGACTTCCGCTGCTCCATATATAAGTATCTCTGTGTGGAGAATGGGAAAACCTGTTCTATACAATTACCCCTCTACGGGCACTATGAGTTGCTAGGTAACCGGTCTGAGTTGTCGGATTCAGTTTATTTCGCATCGTAGATGTTTCTGTCCATATATCTAAAACTTTATTTATTTTGCGATTGGGAAACAAGCTTTAGCAACTTCTATTAATCACTCTCATTGGCGCAGATGAAACTCAAAGTATATATTTTGTGGGAGGAAACATGAGTACCCAGAGAAAACCAACCTGTCTTATATGCCGACCACCCGTGGTGGCAATGGTGAGAAGTGAGCTAATCGGCTAGTAAAACGTCGGAATAGAACATGCTTCGCAATCATTTTAAAATAAATAACATTTAAACTTTTTATATATATATATATGTCTAAGATCTGCACATGTTTGGTATACCTGCTAATGGAAGATTTAAATCTGTCAATTGTTTGATTTCAGAAATAGGATAAATATCATTGACATTATGACATACAGGTTTCCCTCTGTCTAAATTTTTGTCTGCGTTACTTCTGTCGCCAATTGATAAATACTGGAGCCAATTTGAAAAACTTGGAGCCAACTAAGAACCATATAGTTCACAGATCAATATTTGAAACCATGTTATATGATGTAACATGTGATGCCAACAAAATTATTTTTGCCAATTCACAAAATTTAGCACCATTACATGTATTTATTTGTTGTCGCAATTGGCGCCATTGACGACCGATAGCGGGAACCCTGACATAAAAACTTATAACCTTATAGCGAGTTGCTATGCTCCAAGCTCTAGTATAGTTTGACTCACTGTAAATAACACAGTCCGCCTCCATGGTCGAGTGGTTACGGTCGCTGACTTGTATGCCACTGTAACCTATCATCACTGATGGTCACGGGTTCGAGCCCCACTCAGGCTGTGTCTCATTTATATGAAAAAGTTGGTAGTTTCTTACGGAGGTTGGTGCACCCAAGTACTGGTTAACCGCTGGAGCCTGCCCAGGAATGGTGTTGTTAAGTAAACTGCTTGCCGGCGATATAGCCTGAAATGGTGCTGATGCAGGGGCAAAACCCGAAATATAGCATAGCATAGTATAAATAGCACAGCCTTGTCACATACTCTTCCAAAATACTGGATGATGTGAGATTCTGGGTGCATCTCGGCTACAAAATCTAAAATATATGTTCTTAGTTCATTATCACTTGTGCTTGTTTAACCCATTTCATTCTGGATACATTTAAAGGCTTTTGCAAACAATATACATCCAGATCAGCCGCAGCGTGACGCTGCATGCTGATCAGGATCTATGTTGTTTGCTACATAGCCAAGTGTCTTAGCAAGATCAACTGAATAGCAAACAGCATAGAGCCTGATCAGACGGCATGTTCCGTGGCGGCTGATCTGGCTCTATGTTCTTTGCAAATACTGTTTGAACGGTATCCAGAATCTAATGGGTTAATTATTCTGCAATCACTTTTTAAAACAAATATAGATAACTAATGACAACATGTCTTGCTCATCGACACACCACCTTTAAGATTTCAACCGCTAGTATTTCATCTTACAACATGGTCAACAACCTCAATGGTAAGTCAGGCGTTGTAGCTACACTGTACAAGGTGACTATCCTGACCACATGTACTGTTTATTTCAGGGTCGGATACATCAGATTGAGTATGCTATGGAGGCTGTGAAACAAGGATCTGCTACCCTTGGTCTCAAATCCAAAACACATGCTATATTGGTAGCACTAAAGGTAGGCCAACAGAAATTAGTTGGAGTTTGCTCCGGTATCTTCAATGGTCATCATTTATGTATACATTGTATATACATGTACATGCAAAGGAATGTTACCCTTGAATTTATCTGTAAATGTTTAAATACATGTACCCATCAATTTATCTTTAAATGCTTTCATACATGTACATTTTATGAAACTCACAGACGGATCTGTAGTCCAGTGGTAACACGCTGGACTGGTAATCCAGGGATCGCAGGTTCGATCCCCCGTCTGACCCTAATAAAATTAACAGTCTTTCAGATGGGACGTTAAACCGAGGTCTCGTGTCGGTGCTTTACACCGTGCACGTAAAAGAACCAGAGGAGACTCTGGAATGGGTCTCTGTCTGTATCATTGCACTATCCTCCAAAATCTAAAATTACTAATCTCTTCAGGAGGCGTCGCTCATATGGGCAACCGGTAGCGACGATAAATAAACGTAAAACACATTATGAAACTCGTTTTGAAAAAGGCTCGCTTAATAGCAAAATTCCAAAACTCTTATGAAATCACCACTCATGTCAATACTGTGTTAAGCAGCCAGCCAAGGGAATCACAAATATTGGCTGCTTAATCGATGTCATATGTATAATTAAACAGCATACAGGTTGTCTGCTTAATGGAGGTGACCACTACACATGTTTGACTGTATATATGTCCACATCTTTAATAACAACACAAAGGATTCCTATTGGCAGCAGCATGACATCCACATCTTGCAAAACAAATTCGACGATATATACATGTTGTTTGTGTTCATGCTGTATTTGATGAAGATTAACTGCTTAGATAAAAAAAAAGCTAAATATGCACTACAGGAATACAGTGATTAAAACTATTATGTCGATTATTTGCGTGACGTTTGATTATCAGGAACTATTTTCTACTCCGTACGGATACAGCTTAATGTAATAAGGCTCAAAAATATACTGGCCAACAGAAACGTTTTATGGCGTCAAATTTATGGTTGTTGTTACTATGGTAATGTGATAAAACGGATCTTACACTCTTGGTGAATTCATACCATATGTTGTCCACTGTAACCTATCATCACTGATGGTCACGGGTTCGAGCCCCGCTCAGGCCGTGTCTCATTTATATGAAAAAGTTGGCAGTTTCTTACGGAGGTTGGTGCACCCAAGTACTTGTTAACTGCTGGAGCCTGCCCAGGAAAGGTGTTGTTAAGTAAACTGCCGGCCGGCCATATAGCCCGAAATGGTGCTGATGCAGGCGTAAACCCGAAATATAACATAACATAATACAATATTTTGTGAAACTCGTTTATATGGTATGCATTCACCACTCATGCACAAGATATAGAGGATATTATTGTTTGTTAGTGTGAGATAGGATTATATTTCACCGAGTGATCACCGAAATTTGTATTTCCACCAGTGGCATTATTTTAAATAAAATCCTATATTACACTAATAGACACAAATCTTCTTTTTCTTTTATGATTTCCAATGATTTTAGCTAATAAAATATTTTGTTTTAAAATTTTATTCATTTTATCTGCCCCTGTTTGGAACCCCATTGCACTACGTGACACAACCACTTCTGTTAGTGTGAATGCCCGTAATAAGAAATAGTTCCTGTATAATTTTCAAGTTAGTTTCTGTTTGCTGTCAAAATTAAAAACTACAGACAAAACACATTCATTAGAATATATTACTTAATAATTAACTGCTCATGATATTCCGAAAATACCTAAAATACAAAAGTACACTCAACCATGCAGGAATACAAAACGCAACCAGTGGCAGAGAAAATGCCATATTTCACTGTTTCAAAGCGGTGTAAGATAGAGTTTTCTTTCACTGAGAAAAACTCAATCATTCATTGGAAAGCATAACAGAAATAAATCTTGCTCTATATACTGTAATCTATGCATTATTTTGAAGGTGTAGTTTATGCACTGTTGAATGGAGTACATAGAAATATATGGTTAGCAGTTAATAAAGACATCGCCTGATTAATATATGTATTATTTCAGAGGGCACCTTCCGAATTATCTGCATATCAGAAGAAAATTTTACCGATAGATGAGCATGTTGGTGCAGCCATAGCTGGTTTAACAGCTGATGCTAGATTATTAAGGTAAATCACCAGAATGAACACATTCCTAGTTGTACTGTTAGTCATATTGTGCCAAATTAGCTTTTTTAAACTTTTATTTATTTTACGATTGCGAAGCAAGTTTTAACAACTTATATTAGCTCTCGTTGGCGCGGATGAAAGCTTAAATGTGGTCATTCATGTTGGAGGAAGCCGGAGTATCCGGAGAAAACCCACCTGTCCGATCTGCCGACCACCGTACCATCTCACATACTTCTCGGTCCGAGGTTCGAACCCTGGTTGCATTGGTGAGAAGCGAGTGCGCTAACTACTGCGCTAATCGGACCAAAATTAGCTTAAGATTGGATAAAATATGCTAATTATACACCAAACTGGAAGTGTGAAGGTCTTACGTGTGAGGAATGTATCCAGCTGGCTTGCAGAAGAATGGTGGTTCTACCCGGGGGGGTCCAACAGTGCCTGAAATACTGCTTGGTGTGAAACTTCAGTCTTCCTCCACCAATAACGGCTGGAGAGTCGCCATATGACCTAAGCTAACCCCCCCCAACAAACACTAAAAACATGAGTATTTTGTCCTCCACAAAATGAAAAAGGCAAATTTAGTCCCAATAGTGCTTTAAGACAGAATTTTGTTTATATTTAGTTACGGTGATTATTTTTGTTTTGTTTTTCTTTCAGTAATTTTATGAGGTCGGAGTGTCTGAATTCCAGATATGCCTATGATAAAGCGTTGCCCATCTCCAGGCTTGTCGCAGCCATTGGAAGCAGTATCCTTTTATCTACTAATTGACAATACATGTACATTACTGCTAGTGTATACAAATTATTTTAACTCAATTGCGAAACAAGTTATTACAACTTATATTTAATTACTCTCGAGACCTCATTCCTGATGGAATCCATCGCCACGAGGGAGAGAGAAGTGGCAACATGGAATTTAAATGCCTTGCCTAAGGGCACACTCGTAATTGGGGAGGTCAGTTTACTAATGTTGCTAGAACTTGTTGCCCAACCCATTTTGCATTTTATCACATATAATGAATGTTAAGTCTATATGTACTATGTATGTAAAATAGCAAATAAAATATGATTAAACAATCGTAATGGCTCCAGCGGAGCTCAAACTCCAGACATTTGCACATGTAGCGAACGCGCTATCATGACTTCCACAGTGAAAGATATACTTGGATGACAGGCCACCATGTTCTACAAATGTTGTGCACATCTAAATGACAACTAAATGTGTTGCAGAGTTTGATGCCCATTATTTTTTAACTGGCCAGTGTGACACGCCCCCCCACCCTCAACATACAGTACACCACACATGATACACATCACAAGAATCAAATATCAATATTCTTGCTGATCTAAATCATGGGGCAGTGTGTGTTTGGGTAAAACGAAACCAACTTTTATATAACCCTCCAACAGGTATATTCTGGTGGGCACACATATATTACCTTTTGTGACCCACCCTGCCCCTTTTGTGACCCACCCTGCCCCTTTTGTGACCCACCCTGCCCCTTTTGTGACCCACCCTGCCCCTTTTATGACCCATCCTGCCCTTTTTTTACTCTAGAATAAACTCTACTAATCACCCGTAGTGATATCACTAGTTCGGTTTATCTTTCTGACTACTGTAAACATGAGCATTTATATTTCTCTAATTTCCGTGATCTTAAGTTGTCCACGAATTCATGAATCACGTGAATAATAACTTGTCCGAATGTAGAGCTATATCCGAATATATAGACATTATCACGAGTATACTAATACAATGATCTCGGAGTACGGCGAGGATATACGGAGATAACCGATTTAAACCAAATCTACTTCCGGCTTTTATATTTCTCGATACATCACGGATGCGCTAATTCACAACTCCACAAAATCGTGCTTTATGCTCATTTGTGGCACCTTGAAATAGCGATAGAACTCACTTGAACTAGGATAGTTTTAAACTATATAAATAATATAATTACGATAATGGACAGTTAACTAAACTATGCTTAACCAAAGGGAATGCTGGGTGGTAATCATACGGTAATCATACGGCAAATTTACACGTAATAATGAACGGAACGTGAATAAATTGTTTGCAGAATGATAATGTTTTACAGTATGTGTGTGTTTTTATGTTTATTTATCGTCGCTACCGGTTGCCCACCCTATGAGCGACGCCTCCTGAAGAGATTAGTATTTTTGGAGGATAGTGCATGATACAGACAGAGACCAATTCCAGAATCTCCTCTGGTTCTTTTACGTACACGGTGTAAAGCACCATCACAAGACCTCGGTTTAACGTCCCATCTGAAAGACTGTTAATTTTATTAGGGTCAGACGGGGGATCAAACCTGCGATCTCTGGATTACCAGTCCAGCGTGTTACCACTGGAGTACAGATCCATCTGTTTTACAGTATCTAGTGGTTTATATAGTCAGCAGTATTTCCTTAACAGTTGTCAGAATCACAAATCCTCACACAAAGATACGGTAGAAGGCCGTTTGGTGTTGGTCTCTTGATAGCAGGATATGATGTAAGTAGCTTGTCTGGCTTTATTTGATGTTATATGCCTAATCATCAAAAAGGCAGTTTATACAAATTTATCATAGCTCGATTGCGAAACAAGTTCTTACAACTTGTATTAATCACTCATTCCTGATGGAATCCATCACCACGATGGAGAGAAGAGGCAACATGGAATTTAAATGCATTGCCTAAGGACACAATCGTAATGGCTCCAGTAGGGTGCAAACTCCGGGTCTTTCGCACCTTTCTAGTACTATCTAGAATCAGGAAGCAAACAAACCAACACACACTTGTATACATTAACATGTATTTTTATGAAACATAATATAGTACGGCTTTACCAGCCCATCCACACATGTCTGTCTATTTGCATTAATATCGACATTCCTGCTTAATCAATGTGGAAAATGTGAAAAACGCCAACCAAAGGCTCGAACCAGGGACCTTTCACTTGGTTTAAACATATTTATTCATTCATAATGTACAGTACACATCTATTGTATACAGAATGCAAATGGATTTAATCGACCTTTCACTTAATGGCAAAGACGCTGAGTAATGTAAAATTGAGTAAGCCAATATTTACATGCTATTGGGTAGTCTACAATATTAACCAGAAATGGAAATAGGTGGGTGTAGAAAACATGCAATAAAAATGTTGTACCACAGCTTTGGCAACTGCAACATGCAGTTCCACATACTGGAGACCCTAATGAACAACTTGGTATATTCAAACCTATGTGGTAAATTGGATGCCGGTCACCCCTGTGTTTGGTCTGCCTCAGTGGTCGAGTGGTTACGGTCGCTGACTTGCATACCACTGTAACCTATCATCACTGATGGTCATGGGTTCGAGACCCGCTCAGGCCGTGTCTCATTTATATGAAAAAGTTGGCAGTTTCTTACGGAGGTTGGTGCACCCAAGTACTGGTTAATGCTGGAGCCTGCCCAGGAAAGGTGTTGTTAGGTAAACTGCCCGCCGGCGATATAGCCCGAAATGGTGCTGATGCAGGCGTAAAACCCGAAATATAACATAACATAATCACTCCTGTGTTAACTCAGTGTTGCTGCAGTACTACAAGCAGCTATGGTGTCTTCGGTATTGAGTGCACAAGTGTATATTGTCCCGACTCGAAGCTTTCTTGTGCCGATAAATCTTTCTTGATATGACACAACCCCCTGTTATATTTTACTATACATGTATTACATGGCACATCTGAACCGTGCGGTCTAAGCTCCTCCCACTTTTGTCACCCAATTGAATTCTAACTAAGTATTAATTTTAGAAACATATTTTTAGATTTCATACTTTTATAAACATGTCTAATTGTTCCACCTATGATATAATCCTCAATGAAAAACGAAATGTGCTTCATATATATAGAATATATGGAACACAGGGATCATTCTAGAGGGCGATGTGGGCGAAATTGTCTCCCTTAGGACCCTGACTTCGCCCTCTGGGGGCCCCACTTCTCCCTAAAATAAAGAAATTACCGTATTTTTTGGTTTTTACGATTTTCAAACAGTATCTAGTAAGATACACTGGCCCATTATAAAGCACTTGTTCTATTCAAATGTTGTATTTAATGGTTGTACTGTGCATTTTAACTCTATTTTGCAGAAGTATATTAAAGAACACCATTTAAGGAAGCGATCACGCGCTTTCTCACTTCTCCCAAAAATTCTGACCTAGAATGAACCCTGGAACATAGTATTGATTCCAGCAGACGTGTGAGCAAACATGACACTCGACCTTGGGCATTTCAACCCCATCTCCAACTCCGTGTCTAGCGATTTAGGGCTAGAATGTCGAACGTCACATGTCGTACGCTGTCCCCACCCACCCGGCTGGTTTCATTACGTTAATACATTGTTGTTGTCCCTTGCTGTGTCCTGTACTTCCGTATATAGGTGGTACAGGGTAACAATTTCAGCCCACATACATGTTGTTATTTTGTATTCATTTTTTTAAAGACATATACAGGGCTATTCTAGGTCATAATTTTTGGGAGAAGTGAGAAAGCGTGCAATTGCGTCCTTAACCCTTTCCGTCATAGAAGCACCTCTTGACGCCATTACCAATATGACATACATTGACAATGTAGTAGCCAAACCAATGTTCATAATAAAGGCCAGAATCTCATGCAGTCCCAGTAATATCTATGGAGGTGGGATAGATATGGTGACTACTTATCCACTGCATGATAGCTAAATGGCTGTCGTTTGCATGGAGATATAATAGTATATTAACCTAAATCTCTATGACGTCCCAGTAATATCTATGGAGGTGGGATAGATATGGTGACTACTTATCCACTGCATGATAGCTAAATGGCTGTCGTTTGTATGGAGATATAATAGTATATTAACCTAAATCTCTATGTAGTCCCAGTAATATCTATGGAGGTGGGAGATATGGTGACTACTTATCCACTGCATGATAGCTAAATGGCTGTCGTTTGTATGGAGATATAATAGTATATTAACCTAAATCTCTATGTAGTCCCAGTAATATCTATGGAGGTGGGATAGATATGGGACTACTTATCCACTGCATGATAGCTAAATGGCTGTCGTTTGTATGGAGATATAATAGTATATTAACCTAAATCTCTATGTAGTCCCAGTAATATCTATGGAGGTGGGATAGATATGGTGACTACTTATCCACTGCATGATAGCTAAATGGCTGTCGTTTGTATGGAGATATAATAGTATATTAACCTAAATCTCTATGTAGTCCCAGTAATATCTATGGAGGTGGGATAGATATGGCGACTACTTATCCACTGCATGATAGCTAAATGGCTGTCGTTTGTATGGAGATATAATAGTATATTAACCTAAATCTCTATGTAGTCCCAGTAATATCTATGGAGGTGGGATAGATATGGCGACTACTTATCCACTGCATGATAGCTAAATGGCTGTCGTTTGTATGGAGATATAATAGTATATTAACCTAAATCTCTATGTAGTCCCAGTAATATCTATGGAGGTGGGATAGATATGGCGACTACTTATCCACTGCATGATAGCTAAATGGCTGTCGTTTGTATGGAGATATAATAGTATATTAACCTAAATCTCTATGTAGTCCCAGTAATATCTATGGAGGTGGGATAGATATGGCGACTACTTATCCACTGCATGATAGCTAAATGGCTGTCGTTTGTATGGAGATATAATAGTATATTAACCTAAATCTCTATGTAGTCCCAGTAATATCTATGGAGGTGGGATAGATATGGCGACTACTTATCCACTGCATGATAGCTAAATGGCTGTCGTTTGTATGGAGATATAATAGTATATTAACCTAAATCTCTATGTAGTCCCAGTAATATCTATGGAGGTGGGATAGATATGGCGACTACTTATCCACTGCATGATAGCTAAATGGCTGTCGTTTGTATGGAGATATAATAGTATATTAACCTAAATCTCTATGTAGTCCCAGTAATATCTATGGAGGTGGGATAGATATGGCGACTACTTATCCACTGCATGATAGCTAAATGGCTGTCGTTTGTATGGAGATATAA
Organism: Archivesica marissinica; assembly: GCA_014843695.1. Lineage (NCBI taxonomy): Eukaryota > Metazoa > Mollusca > Bivalvia > Venerida > Vesicomyidae > Archivesica > Archivesica marissinica. The sequence goes on from CM026387.1 coordinate 35,555,147, forward strand.
TAGTATATTAACCTAAATCTCTATGAAGGAAAGGGTTAAATTGTGTTATTTAATAAATTTCATCAAAATAGGATTACAAATACACACCCTTTGCAAACAGCTTTCAATGGAAGTAGTACTATATATTGGGCTAGTGTATCTTTGTACATTATTTTTTAAGGAGAAGTGGGGTCCCAGGGGGCGAAGTCAGGTCCCGCAAGACGGCCCCTAGAATGAGCCCTGATAGAAGGGGAGCATATAAGAGGCTGTCAATCAATTTTGACATTTTTCTTGTTAGATAATGCAATCATTTTCAAGAGGACTAATAATACATGTATATTTTACAGACTCAGGGCCCTCACATCTACCAGACATGCCCGTCCGCTAACTACTACGATTGTAAAGCCATGGCCATCGGTGCAAGATCACAGTCGGCAAGGACATATGTGGAGAAACATCTCGATAAATTCAGTGATTGTAAGCTGGAATATGTATTATTATGTTCGAGTTAATATTCTCACCGGTGTAAAAACATGTTTTTGTTTAAATCCTACTGAAGTCGTGAGGAAAATGGAAAATATCGAAATGACTTGTGGAAGGTCGCTTGTTCCATCCGTGTGCCAGGAAAGTTTTAAAATGTTGATTGTAAGCTGGTCAATTTATTATTATGTACGGTAAATGAGTTAATATTCTCACTGTTGTAAAATCACACTTTGTTATTTGAATCCTACTGAAGTTGTGAGGAAAATATCCAAATGACTTGTGGAAGGTCGCTGGTTCCATCCTTGCCCGGTTTACAATGGAAATGTTAGCTTCTTCTATGCTGATGTATGTATTTCAAGTGTTAGGATTGTAGTTGGCCAGAATATCATCGTTTCAATTTGATGACATTTAGATAATTGTAATGTAAACATACCGGTATACAAGATGTGTTTGATATAAACAGGTTCACTGGAAGAGTTGATGACACTTGGATAATTGTAATGTAAACATACCGGTACACAAGATGTGTTTGATATAAACAGGTTCACTGGAAGAGTTGATGACATTTAGATAATTGTAATGTAAACATACCGGTATACAAGATGTGTTTGATATAAACAGGTTCACTGGAAGAGTTGATGACACTTGGATAATTGTAATGTAAACATACCGGTACACAAGATGTGTTTGATATAAACAGGTTCACTGGAAGAGTTGATGACATTTAGATAATTGTAATGTAAACATACCGGTATACAAGATGTGTTTGATATAAACAGGTTCACTGGAAGAGTTGATGACACTTGGATAATTGTAATGTAAACATACCGGTACACAAGATGTGTTTATATAAACAGGTTCACTGGAAGAGTTGATGACACTTGGATAATTGTAATGTAAACATACCGGTATACAAGATGTGTTTATATAAACAGGTTCACTGGAAGAGTTGATAGCCCATGGTTTACGGGCACTCCGGGACACCCTTCCATCAGAAATCAACCTGAATAATAAGGTAACACAACTCTAGTTTCATTGCTACACCTTCCAAACAAATGATGTCTTATCTCTGTCTTGTTCATCTCTGTATTCTTCTTCCCCTGATTTGGTCACGGCCCATTCTTGCACATTTTCATTCAAGTCTCTGTTCTGTTGTGGAAGTTTTGGTAGTGTAGTGGTAGCGCGTTCGCTACAGGAGCGAAAGGCCCGGAATTTGAGCCCCGCTGGAGCCATTACGATTGTGCCCTTAGGCTAGGCAATCAAATTCCACGTTGCCTCTTCTCTCTCCCTCGTGGCGATGGATTCCATCAGGAATACGGTCTTGAGAGTGATTAATATAAGTTGTAAGAACTTGTTTCGTAATCGAACTAAAATAAATTTGTATAAACTAAGTCTCTGTTCTGTCTGAACCGACGTCATTTATGATAGTCTAAACGTCTTCTATAAAAAAAAAACACTTTTCTGCCTAAAATAAAAATAAAATATCCTCAGATAACTGTTCAGAAAGATGTGACTATACGAGTGTTGCGATTTAATTAAATAATTCTACAAGTGATTTTCACACATTAATTACTTTGCTATTTGTTGTGGAGAAATAAGATTATTTTGCTTTTCAAGTACAGTCAAACCTATGTTAAGCAGCAGGGTTCATTCTAGAGGGCTATTTGGGCGAAATATTCGCCCTAGGGACCCCGACCCCTGGGAGCCCCACTTCTACCTAAAAAAAAAGATTACTATTTTTATAAAGAATTTGGTCCAGTAACATACACTAGCCATTAATAAAGCACCTTCAAATGTTGTATTTAATGGTCATACTGTGCATTTCAACCACATCTTGTTGACATTTATTAAGTAACACCATTTAAGGACGCGACCGCGCCCTTTCTCACTTCTCCCAATAATGCTGACCTAGAATTAGCCCTGAAGCAGCCATTTTGTATTCAACATTCCCAATGTGACAACAAGCTAAACAATTACGCTCAATCACCTTGACTAAGCAGCCATTTTACAGAACTTCCATGGCTTGTTGCTTTAGACAGATTTGACTGTATATTATAAAATATTATAAATGTTGGATTTCTGTACGCTCGCTCAGGCCGTGTCTTCTGTTTATATGAAAAAGTTGGCAGTTTCTTATGGAGGTTGGTGCACCAAGTACTGGTTAACCACTGGAGCCGGACCAGGAAAGGTGTTGTTAGGTAAACTGCCCGCCGGTGATATAGCCCAAAATGGTGCTGATGCAGGCGTAAAACCCGAACAAGCAAACAAACTATATATGGTACCCTTTTTAGATATTGTGGCAGTCATTTTGAACAGGAATAATGCAACACAATTAATTGTTGTCCTGATGGGAATTGAAGTCATTATTTTGTCGTACTAATGTTGTACGGGTTCTGTAATAGAATTATTCATTAACAGTCGTTGGGATGGGAATTGAATTCGCTATTTTGTCATACTAACATCACATCTGTTTTGTTGCAGAATTGTTCGCTAGGAGTTGTCGGCAAGGGAAAGGAATTCGCTATATTGTCATACTAACATCACATCTGTTTTGTTACAGAATTGTTCGCTAGGAGTTGTCGGCAAGGAAAAGGAATTCGCTATTTTGTCATACTAACATCACATGTGTTTTGTTACAGAATTGTTCGCTAGGAGTTGTCGGCAAGGGAAAGGAATTCGCTATTTATGATGATGAGAAAGTAGATAAATATGTATCCTTTACACGTAAAGTAAATGAAGTCGTGATAGCGCAGTGGTAGCGAGCTTGCTTCAGGTGCGAAAGTCCCGGAGTTTGACCCCAGCTGTAGCTGTTATAATTGTGCCCTTAGGCAAGGCATCTAAATTCCACATTGCCTCTTCTCTCTCCTTCATGGCGATGTATTCCATCAGGAATGAGGTCTCAAGAGCGATTAAACATTGTTTAAAACTTGTTTTGCGATCCAGATAAAATAAATGTATAAACATGTAAAGTATGAAGTGACAATGTCATAATGGTAGTTTATTATGGCGTCCGGAACATATTGAGAGGAGAGCAAGTAGTTCCAAAACACATGAGTCTATGGGTCCGTTGTGCAAACATTGTCTGCGCTATTTCGTCTTAAAAGTCATAGTAGCATCAGCTCTGTCCAAACTAGTTCTTCTAAGATCACAGCCAGGTTTCTACAAGATATGATGAATGTGCTCAGAACCAAGCCTAGCGATGCATGTACAGTTAAACCTGTGTTAGTGGTCACCTCTAGTAAGCAGCCAGTTTCCCGATACCCAATATGTTGTTTTATTATACATTTGACCTCTATTAAGCAGCCACCTGTGCTAAGCAGCCACTTTCTTTGATTCCCTTGGCTGGCTGCTTAGGACAGATTTGACTCTATTCTATATATTTTGGTCAAGAAGATTTGTCAGGTCATTCTACTAAACAAGCCAGATATCAACAGAACTTTGGCGGCATGATCCATCATCAATACCATGCCTAGTTTAGATAATATTCCACCACAGCCCTGTGTTACTGATATTTCTCTATCGTGGTACCGGTATTTGCATACAATCACTGTTTCAAACTGCCATCTTTCAAACACCACCTTAACTAGCTTCAGCTGGCCCTGATTGAGGGAGAGGAGAGATCATCTAGGGCTCCACCACCCGCCGACGCAGCACCGGAGGCCGAACAAGTAATTTTTAAAAAGATTTTTGTTTTTCAGCTGGTTGCAAAACGTTTGAGGTGATGCTATGCAATTTACTCATCGTGAAAATCATTCAAGACACAGGCGGCTTAAAACAACTAAATTTCTGCTTCTCAATAACGGCGCCTACTGTTTATGAGTAGACAGCATTATTGCAAACAATCTACTCGAAAGCATATGCTAAACTGCGCTTGCATTCTCCAATTAGTGTATATTATAGAGGCCTGAATATGCGGTTGATTCATTTCCTCTATGACTATCACAAGAAGGGTATTCAGCCGTAACCCTAGTTTTGTCTGTTGCTAGGTGTACTTGTGTCATTCCTGTTACGGCTTCCACTCATATCAAGAAGCATACAGGGCGACATGAGCAAAATAGTCGCGCTTTTTTTACAATTTTCAGACAAAATATTGTCAAGTAAATTACACTCCTTGCATTCAAATATTCTATTTAATTGTCATATTGTGTAGTGTAACACTATTATGTTGAACTTTATTAAATTATATCATTAGATGACGCAATCTCGCGCTTTCTCACCACTTCTCCCAAATATTTGGATCTAGCTTGAGCCCTGGCATGGTCATGGTAGTTTTACAGTTTTAATACGTTATCTCAAATGCAGGCACTTTCTAAAAAAGAATAAACACCATAGAATGCTGAGGTTACTACGCGAAATTTCTTTAAAAATTGATATAGCTCAGTTGATAATACCTTTTGAGCATGCATTGCCTAGTAGAATTTAATAATCACACAGGTATAACGATTGATATTGTAACGGATCTCAATGGGTGGAATATCATGAAACCCAATCAAATATATATCATCATAGTGCGCAAAGGCACGTATAACTTTCGTCCACATCGGATCAGTAACACCCAGAGTTATGGCCCTTTAATTGATTAAAAGTTCAATAAATTGGCAATTACTACGTAACCGATGTATCGAATGTCATCAAACTTGAAATAAAATTAGATCGCCATTGTGCGGTGCTGTCCTGCAAGTGTGACCCACATTGCAGCAGTGAGTTATTACCCTTGAATTGATTAAAACTTCAATAATTTGACCGTAACTAAGTAACAGCTTTATGGAATTTCATGAAAATGATATTAAATATGTATCACCAATATTGCACAGGTGCATGTTTAGCATTCTTCGGCATCTGGTCCGTAGCACCGGAGTTATGGCCCTTTAATTGATTAAAAATTAAATAACTTTGATGTATTCAGGGCTGAGGGGGCCCACTTGTCCCTAAAATCTTGTTTTTGTTTGTTTACAATTTTCATACAAACTTTTGTCAAGTAAGATACACTGACCCATTTATGAAATGTTGTATTTAATGGTCATATCGTGTCTTAACCCTATTTTGTTGATATTTAGAAAATTACACAATTTACGGTCGCGATTTACGTGCATTCTCACTTCTCCCAAAAAATCTGACTTAGAATGAGCCCTGTGTATCTAAGTAAGCAATGTTTGGAATGTCATTATACATAAACCAAGATTAGATCACCATTGTGCTGTGTTGTCCTGCAAGTCTGACCCAAGTCGTGATAGCGCAGCTCTTCAGGTGCGAAAGATCCGGAGTTTGAGCCCAGCTGGAGCCGTTACTATTGTGCCCTTAGACAAGGCATTTAAATTCCACGTTCTCTCTCCCTCGTGGCAATGGATTCCATCAGGAATGAGATCTCGAGAGTGATTAATATAAGTTGTACGAACTTGTTTCGCAATCGAGCTAAAATAAATTTGAAACCAGAGTTATTGCCCCAATGCCATATGTAGAGCAAATATTCAACCCAATACAATGCATTGTCTTTACATGGAAGCGACAGAACACAGTGTTTAAGACATAATATCAACTCGCATGTTTCGGAAAATCTGAAAATATGTGCATCAATCTTTAGAAGTGAAGGTAAGCTGTTATACATTGGCTGTATGCTGTTGTGTATGTATAATTGTGCTGTTGTTTCCTTCTAGCAGGAGCCGATGCAGCAAGAAGGAGAAGGGGGCCAGCCGGACCCACAGTCAGACGCTCCAGAGGGACAACAGCCAGAGGCCATGGACCAGTGACACTGACTTTTCACTTTAGATCATTCATAGCAAAACACACTATCTCTAGTTAATCATAACATGGAAATGAAAAAAAGCACCCAGCAGTGTTGACACAAGCGGTAGAGACTGTTGGAATGTTATCAGTGCTAGATCGGGTAGGACTACTGTTGCAAGTTGAACGTACCAGGGTACCACACAGTGCTGTTTGGTATTGTTTTTGTTACTGCTTAATTAATTGTACAGCATCACTACCAACAACAACTCACATCACTACCAACAACAACTCACATCACTGCCACTGACATCACAAAACTACCACTAACATCACAAAACTTTCACTGACATCACAAAAGAGCACATGTTGCAAATTATACAATTGCATTATGTCGGTGAAGTGTATTTCATGAGACTAGCTATTGCCGTAATAATAACTGGGTCATAGCGATGTATAAACATTGATTTACTGGCGACATGTTACTTGTACTGTTAGACTGTTGTTGGTTGTACAGGAAAGATAATGCACATCTACAGCATGCCAGGAGACGACTAGCACATGTTCAATCCATACTTCACATGTTTTTATTTTGTTGACATGAGCTGTCAATTCAAAACCTTCAACACTATTTACTACCCTATTGATGATTCGCTTAAGTAACATAATTTTTATTTACACTTGAAATGCATTTTCTGTAATTAGGGTTTGTTTTATGTTGCACTTCCCAGATAATAACGTTTATATCAATTAGCGGCCCATCAGTGTCTCATTCATAGTACATCCAATTAGCGGTCTATCAGTGTCTCATTCATAGTACATCCAATTAGTTAAGGTCGCTGACTTGTATACCACTGTAACCTATCATCACTGATGGTCACGGGTTCGAGCCCCGCTCAGACCGTGTCTCATTTATATGAAAAAGTTGGCAGTTTCTTACGGAGGTTGGTGCACCCAAGTACTGGTTAACTGCTGGAGCCTGCCCAGGAAAGGTGTTGTTAGGTAAACTGCCCGCCGGCGATATAGCCCAAAATGGTGCTGATGCAGGCGTAAAACCCGAAATATAACATAAATATAACATAACATCCAATTAGCGGTCTATCAGTGACTCATTCATGTAACATCCAATTAGCGGTCTATCAGTGTCTCATTCATAGTACAGCCAATTAGCGGTCTATCAGTGTCTCATTCATAGTACATCCAATTAGCGGTCTATCAGTGTCTCATTCATAGTACAGCCAATTAGCGATCTATCAGTGACTCATTCATGTAACATCCAATTAGCGATCTATCAGTGACTCATTCATAGTACAGCCAATTAGCGGTCTATCAGTGACTCATTCATAGTACATCCAATTAGCGGTCTATCAGTGACTCATTCATAGTACAGCCAATTAGCGGTCTATCAGTGACTCATTCATAGTACATCCAATTAGGGGTCTATCAGTGTCTCATTCATAGTACAGCCAATTAGCGGTCTATCAGTGACTCATTCATAGTACAGCCAATTAGCGGTCTATCAGTGTCTCATTCATAGTACAGCCAATTAGCGGTCTATCAGTGACTCATTCATAGTACAGCCAATTAGCGGTCTATCAGTGACTCATTCATAGTACAGCCAATTAGCGGTCTATCAGTGTCTCATTCATAGTACAGCCAATTAGCGGTCTATCAGTGACTCATTCATAGTACAGCCAATTAGCGGTCTATCAGTGACTCATTCATAGTACAGCCAATTAGCGGTCTATCAGTGACTCATTCATAGTACAGCCAATTAACGGCCTATCAGTGTCTTATTCATAGTACAGCCAATTAGCGGTCTATCAGTGACTCATTCATAGTACAGCCAATTAGCGGTCTATCAGTGACTCATTCATAGTACAGCCAATTAGCGGTCTATCAGTGTCTCATTCATAGTACAGCCAATTAGCGGTCTATCAGTGACTCATTCATAGTACAGCCAATTAGCGGTCTATCAGTGACTCATTCATAGTACAGCCAATTAGCGGTCTATCAGTGTCTCATTCATAGTACAGCCAATTAGCGGTCTATCAGTGACTCGGTTATAGTACAGCCAATTGGATAATTAGTGTCGTAATGAACTTTAATGGACAAATAAATCTCTCTGTGCATGTAATGGTATGTACAGTAACATGTACTCTATGATTCAGCTTGCTCATTTTGTGGCAGCATTCTCATTCTATCAAATAAAACTTATCAAACTTGAAGTGTCCAGTTTTAATGGCCTGATGAAGGAATGTATAAATTGTTAGGTTATACAAATTTATTTTAGCTTGATTGCGAAAAATGTTCTCACAACTAATATTGATCATTCTCGAGACATCATTCCTTGTGGAATCCATCGCAACGAGGGAGAGAGAAGAGGCAACGTGGAATTTAAATGCCTTGTCTAATAAGGGTACAATCGTAATGGCTCCAGCGGCGCTCGAACTCCGGGCCTTTTGCATTTGAATAGTGCAACCTGTACATAGCTATACCATACTACAAGGATCTAACTGCACAGCTTTGTGAATCATGTAACGACAATCATCTACGCCGCTGCTGCAGTTGTACCAGAAGACCTTGAAACTTCCAAACTAGTACCAGCAAAGGGAGGGTGTGAGAGGCTGTGGGAGGCTGTGAGATAGACAAAACAGGCATTTTGGTTGTAAAACAACAAATAATTGCCTATTAAATACATAGTAAAAAGTAAAAACATACAGTCTGTTCATTTATATTTCCGATCTTTCATTTCTTCTGATACCATATCCACAGTGAGAGGTATTCAACTCGGCCTGAAACACACCAAGAATATTTCAAATTTTAAGTTTCAAATAACCAGTGCTCGCCTGTGAATAACGTCACTGTGTTTACACACTGTATTCCTCCGCCAAATATAGTATACCAACCTTCAATTTGCAATGGCCTGAATTCTTATACCACATCTTTTCTACACATCAACTAGTCTGAAGTCTTCTCAAGTCACATAATTTCTCAAAAAACACAAAAACTATACACTGCCTGTCCTGAAAATGCATTTTTACCAAAAAGAAAAATTAACTATTACTTATTGGGACTACATTCGAGTGGACCGCTGATGAACGTCTGCCTATTTACGTACATACTGCCTTTTCAGGACCAACAATAGTCCATATTAGACCTACATTCTCATTGTTGTCCATGTATGATAGTGTTGAAGTCTCATTGACCAGCAGTAGTAGTCGGTTATTAAATTGAATTGTTGGTGAACACTTAAGTTTATTTAACGTCACTACCGGTTACCCATTTGATCGACGGGTAGATTACCTAACAACACCTTTCCTGGGCAGACTCCGGCGGTTAACCAGTACTTGGTGCACCAACCTCCGTAAGAAACTGCCAACTTTTTTCATATAAAGAGACATGATCTGAGCGGGGCTCGAACCGGTGACCATCAGTGATGATATGTTACAGTGGGATACAAATCGGTTTTATGTGCACAGCATGTGTTTCAATAACCTACATTTAGACTTAGTGCATCCATTAGAATTTGACCTCCCGAGAGGGAGATAACTGGTCACATACTGAACATGAATCTGTTTTGAGTTACTTCCCATCAATAACAAAATCCTTGACACGCAGAGAAGCTGCATGAGCCGTATGCATTCACAGACGCCTAGGGGTCTGGACAAATGTTTTCGGGTTCAAAACCACAACACCATTTGGGGGGGGGGGGGGGTTAAGAACACTATGATACACTATAGGCTTGACACTATGCATACACTTTTTTTACACCATTCCAAGCAAGTTTAAAAATGACACCAGCCACTATCAAGGCTATATCAGTATATATATGTATAGCCTTGATAGTGACGGGGTGTCATTTGATAGTGACTGGGTATCATTTTAAAACTTGCTTGGAATGGCATAAACAATTTTTAATGAACGCAGAATTCAGGTATTTCGAAAAACCCAAAATGCACACCCATTGCGAACTACAGTCTATATTAAACGACCATCAAAGGAATGGCTACAAGTGGTCTCTAAGCAGGAATGGTCTCTTAATACATTGTAATGTGTTCCACAAACGACAACTGGAAATGTGGCCTCTTAATACAAGTGGTCTATTAATAGACGTGGTCTTTCAAGCAAGTTTGACTAATGTTTTATCAATTGATGACACGCGATTGAAACCGGAAGAATCCGAAGTGCTAGTTGGTGAAGTGCACAATTGTATCACGCTTACAACATGATTTAGTTTATATCATATTTTATTGCATTCATTCTATATGTACAATGTACAGAACAAAACAAATGAACACACTTGTATAATTATGCATAGTATACTAGAGGACATAGAAAACGCATGAAAAACATGAAAAACAATAACTATATAAATACATAGTTTTAAACATTTTGGAATATTTTTAGTTGTTCAGTTTGTGTTTTGTAATAAAGATGTGATATATATTTGATGGAATCCTTCGTATTTCGTTTTCTATGTCCTATAGTGTATATACGATTTATGTCATTGTTTTGCACAAGAATTGTCAATAAATGTTGAAGCAAATGGGTTGTTGGGCCACACGTTTTAACTACATTAGTTCCGACCCTCCCTTCCCAAAATACTAGATTGTAACAAACAAAGTGACTGAATATATGAGTTGTGCAAATACTAAAATTGATGATTACTAATATAAAAGGAAAACGATGAAGAAATGTAGAACAAAAAAACAACAACAATACCAACAAAACAATGGATTAAGAAATGCAATTGATTATAGCTACTCGAATCAAGTGCCCCATCGTACAAAGTTCCCCCAGCCAGCCACACCCGTCACCACTCCCTGAAATAAATCGTTGATATCAATGTCTGTTATTCAGCATGCGAACAAATTCTCCACACAATTAGGCTAATCTCGAGACGCTAGTCCTAACAGAATCCATCTCCATTACGACGAGAAAGGAGGGAGTATGGATTTAAGTGGGTTGTCTAACGTTTCGCCACCATCGTCATCCTGTCGGCGTTCGAACTCGCATATCGTCAGTGGCGTAGCTGCCTTTACGCCACGATACCTGGGCGTGCACATGTTCTTGGATTGTTTTGTTTGCTGTTGTTTTGGTTTTTTTGCCTGGAGGACTATTTTCTAGATCCCTTCATACATTGGGTTTGTACGTATTTATGGACGTTATTCGCCAATAAATAACGGCAATATATCTATTATTTCCGAACTTAAACACGATCAATTCCGTCTTTGTGACAGACACAGGCTGTCTGATTAGCGCAGTGGTTAGCACGCTCGCTTCTCACCAATGCAACCCGGGTTCAATCCTAGGACCGGGAAGTATGTGAGATGGTACGGTGGTCGCCAGATCGGACATGTGGGTTTTCTCAGGGTACTCCGGTTTCCACCCACACGAATGACCACATATACGCTTTCATCCGCGCCAACGAGAGTGAAGTTTACATTAAATTGGGCTCGTACATCATTTCAGGACAAGCTACGCAACTGTCCTATGTTGCGAGACGGACACTGTTTCCATTACAGCAAGGCCCATCCAATAATATTTATCTTAGTTTATGCACATTTATTTTATCTCGATTGCGAAACAAGTTCTTTCAACTTATATTAATCACTCTCGAGACCTCATTCCTGGTGGAATTCATCGCCACTAGGGAGAGAGAAGAGGGAATGTGGAATTCAAATGACTTGCCTAAGGGCACACTCGTAACGGCTCCAGCGGGGCTCGAACTCCGGACCTTTCTCACCTGAAGCGAACGCGCTACCACTGCGCTATCACGACTCCCATATATTTATATTTATCTAACATAAATTCTAACTAGGGAAACCAAAAAAAGGATATATAGTTTAGCCTAAGCGAACAGAACTAATGAAACACGGATCTTGAGTTATGTTTTCACCGTTGCACTTCTCGTTTGACTTGTTCCGTTCACAAACAAACACCCATGGTTCATGCTGGGTTTATGTTAAGAGTAATAAAATCCGTACCCGAAAATACGGATCATTCCTCGTCTCATTGGTTTTGAAAAGGTGAGGCCGTGGTTACTGCATTAACTTTATTTAAATTAGATATATTTCATCCGCTAGTTTTACTTTGTACAATTGTATGCATACATCAGCTTCAAACTAGTTGACTGGGTCACAACTGGATTGAACTTGATCACAGCATTTTGTGTTGTTAGAAAGGATATGCTGTGGGCATTTTGACTAAAACCCTTGACTTTGTTAGAGTTTTTAGAGTCGTTAAAATTTATATAAACGCAGTTTTTGTTTGTTTGTTTGTTTGTTAGTAAGCTTATTTAACGTCACTACCGGTTGCCCATTTGAACGACTGGCAATTGACCTCTTTACACCCGTAAGAAACTGCCAACTTGCTCATATAAAGAGACACGGTCTGAGCGGGGCTCGAACCAGTGGCCATCAGTGATGATAGGTTACAGTGGTAGGCAAGTCAACGACCGTAATTGCGGTCACCCAGTTTTCATTTGGTTTAAACACTATTCATTGCAAAACGTATGTCATATATAACATACAACGACATATATAACATACATCGACATATATAACATACATCGACATATATAACATACATCGACATATATAACATACATCGACATATATAACATACATCGACATATATAACATACAACGACATATATAACATACATCGACATATATAACATACATCGACATATATAACATACATCGACATATATAACATACATCGACATATATAACATACATCGATTATAACAACATCGACATATATAACATACATCGACATATATAACATACATCGACATATATAACATACATCGACATATATAACATACATCGACATATATAACATACATCGACATATATAACATACATCGACATATATAACATACATCGACATATATAACATACATCGACATATATAACATACATCGACATATATAACATACATCGACATATATAACATACATCGACATATATAACATACATCGACATATATAACATACATCGACATATATAACATACATCGACATATATAACATACATCGACATATATAACATACATCGACATATATAATGCAAAGGATCACGTAGGAAGCTAACACATATGTTTCCTTGTATTGTTTAAAAACATAAAATTATTATGTAGTTTCAGGTTTACAAAAGTGGAACAATGTCATAGACACACATTAAGTTTGAGACTTGAACAAGCAAATCAATAACAAATACCATGTTGGGCTTTTATCCAAGTACAACATTTGCATATTTCATTTAGCGTGTTTTTAGAGGGGAATATATCTGGTTGTATTTCATGATATAACGACGGATCTGTAGTCTAGTGGTAACACGCTGGACTGGTAATCCAGGGATCGCAGGTGCGATCCCCACGTCTGACCATAATAAAATTAACAGTCTTTCAGATGGGACGTTAAACCGAGGTCTAGTATCGATGCTTTACACCGTCGTGCACGTAAAAGAACACGAGGAGACTATGGAATGGGTCTCTAATCTCTTCAGGAGGCGTCGCTCATATGGTCAACCGGTAGCGACGATAAATAAACGTAAACCACACAAGATACAAAGACAGTAAACGGTGTTGATTTAGTGTTACCTCATCCCATTATATAGACAATATAAACTGGCGCATGTTTTGCTATTTACAGAATTAGTACAGACGTATCCAATTTCGTTTCTTCCATCATCCTATTTTTCATAATATAGTTTATACAAATTTATTTTAGCTCGATTGCGAATAAGTTCGTACAACTTATATTAATCTCTCTCGAGACCTCATTCCTGATTGAATCTATCGCCACGAGGGAGAGAGAAGAGGAAATGTGGAATTCAAATGCCTTGCCTAAGGATACAATCGTGGCCCCAGCGGGGCTCTAACTCACGCCTTCTACATTAATGTATTTCGCACCTGGAGCGAACGCTCTACAACTGCGCTATCTATTTCGTTGTGTGGTGGCATCAAGCTGTCGTTTGGCGTCGAACGATTATCAGACATTCATGCAATAAATAGGCGGCGGTATGTCAGAGTAGATATAAAAGACGCCAAATTGGTTCTTAACATTAGTCCGGTGTATAGCACCGATACATATGGGACCTCGGTTTATAGTTTCTACCAGAGTTACTGTTACTATAAGTATAGTTGGATATGGGATCGAACGCACGATACCTGGATACGCACTTCAACATGATAACCGTTTGATCACTTATCCGGTTGAATATTTAGCTTATACAAATTTAAATTAGTTCGATTGCGGAACAAGTTCCTACATGTTATATTAATCACGTCGGTATATTTGAGTAGACTTCAAACTCCTGTGGTTAAACATTAAAGACACACGCTTTGCCACATAAAATCGTATTCAAGAACATGTCACTCGCGGTGTGAATAGTGCATGATAAATTATTCGATATCATTCCACGAATATAGCGGCCACTCCGTTAAAACTAAACATTTCTAACATTTTTTAACAGACGGATCTGTAGTCCAGTGGTAACACGCTGGACTTGTCTGACCCTAATAAAACCAACAGTCGTTCAGATGAGACGTTAAACCGAGGTCTCGTGTCGGTGCTTTACACCATGCACGCAAAAGAACCAGAGGAGACTCTGGAATGGGTCTCTGTCTGTATCATTGCACTATCCTCCAAAAATCTAAAATGACTAATCTCTTCAGGAGGCGTCGCTCATATGGGCAACCGGTAGCGACGATAAATAAACGTAAAACACAAACTAAACATTTGAACAATCGGAACTAGTTTGATTTGATAATATTGTATTGCTCTATATATATGTATATAACAATAACAATCGTATAACCGATACATAATTAGCAAATGGTTTGGTCCACAAGTTCTGACAACATTAGTGAGTGGCCCTCCCCATAGAAACGATTTGAACACTACAGACTGAAAAAGGCGTTATTACGCAATCAAAAGCTTAAACATGTACACATGTTATATAGTATGATTATAGGTAGTATTAGTATTTGACTTTTCCAAAGAAAGGTACTGGTCTGCATGATCCACTGTCCAGTTTCCGAAAATGTGCACCCCGAGAGCAAGGCTCAAGCAAAAGTGATAACGAGAAAGGATTATGGATTTAGGGAGGTGCTAATTCTATTACACATGTATCTTAAAGCGACACCACATCGGTGAAAACGGAAATGTCTGCAAGAATGTAATTTGCTATTATATGGTATAATTTCTTTCCAAATATTTGCCTCAACAACTGAGTATTTCAACAAATAAACAAACGTCGTATACGCGGTTTGTTTACATAACAAAATAATGTAAACAGGGTTAACATTCATGCGTAATACAAAGCGTTTATCCTGAATACCACGAGTTATGGTACATATTTACCGTGATATCTCAAATGTGTGCCTATGCATATTTATTTGTAGACTAATCTTAGTTAAATTATCTCCAAAACGAAAGTATCGCATGCTTAGTATTGACTTCAATGACAGCTAACATCAATTTAGGATCGTGAATGACCGTTATATGAAAACCTACTTTCACTTTTGAAAGTTTGTATACCACAAACCACTGTTTATTGATTCAATGTTAGTGTTCGAGTGTATTCAGAAGAATGTGTAGTATCAATGCATTTATACGTGAAATAAATGCATTTTATTTGCTTTTTGCGATGTAATGTCGCTTTAAGCGTGAACGTGATATAAAGTACCCATTTAAGACGATTTGATTGCTTGATAAATTTCTGTACTGCTGTGAATAGTGGTTAATGGTTCTAATGTAAGATGTGGGATGTTCATTATGATACCAAATATAAGCACTAGACTGTTCACGTGGACTATGTTGACATTGAAGTTATGACATAGAGTGGTGGAACCTATGCTTGGTGTATTCCTATGCTCGGCGTATTTTCCATTTTCATCCGTATTAAAATTGTTTATATAGTTCTAGGATAATTTCATCGACATAGCTGAAGCATGGTTCAATAGCATTCCGTTGAGTGGTAACCTGATGCAACTGTCACGTGACTGGTCCAGCAGACGAATATAAACAAGCAGATCATTGGGAGAATATTTCCACCGAAAGCAATTCGGGTATATATTGCAATATGAACCAAGTAGAATCAGAATACCATTTTATTTTAGTTTGTCCCAAGTACAGACAATTAAGATCACAATATTTCAACCCTTATTTTTGCAAATGGCCAATATTAAATAAATACACAACATCAATGAATCAAACATCGGAAAAGTCTTTGGTCAACTTAGTAACATTTAATTATTCAGCAGACAGAATGCGCACATAACAAACATAATAAGAAGCTAGACATTTAGTTTATTTTCCATTTACACTGTCTGTAAATGTGTTCATGCATTTATTATGCATGTACTAGCCTGGGAACTAAACAGGCGGATATAGTTTGCCTTGTCAGTCGTATACATATATTTTAACACTGAGGCCATTAATTGGGCCGTATTTCTGATCATGTCATTTTGCCAGAAGTAAATTAGTGAAACCTCGACAGATTGGAACCCAGGCTGTGCATGTACATATGTAGTTATGTATAATTATGCTTTGCTCTTGTATGTGTTTTATGAAATAAACACGTTGAGTTGAAAATATTCGCAAAGTAGTTTCACGTATTCAAAGGGTGTCTCCTTATGAAGACATGTAGTAGACCACTGATTGGGTAGGAACTAGCAGCTGACAATAGGCTGTCAGCTGAATGTCAACTGAAGGACCGGGTAGTATGTGAGATGGCACGGTGGTCTCCAGATCGGACAGGTGGGTTTTCTTCGGGTACTCCGGTTTCCTCCCACACGAATGACCACATTTACACTTTCATCCGCGCCAACGAGAGTGATTGATATAAGTTGTTAAAACTTGCTTCGCAATCGTAAAATAACTAAAGTTTAAACGCTGAATTACTAGCACAACTATGTTGCTCTAATTACCTCCCATGACTGTCGACTACTAATGTACATGATTTTCTGAAATTGAAATAATCGCTGGCAAGATTAAGTGCGTTTTTAAATGAATAATTTTATCGAAATGATCATCTATATTGTACAAGTGATGAAGCTCTTTTTCGAGACATCAGTTTTCATTTACAGTGTATTTAAATCGGATTCGTTTACATATTTTCATCCCTTTGTTAGGAGATAATTAGATTTTCTGTTGTAAATGCGACCACTAGTTTTGCTGGGACTATATTCAATTATTCACCAAATAATCTCGCTTTAAGCTGTGGATCGCCCCAACCTTTTATGTACTTTTTATGGAAATTCGGACATTCATATAGGATTCTAAATCGGATATGTTGATAAACTGGATAGAGTAGTGTGTGTTTTACGTTTATTTATCGTCGCTACCGGTTGCCCATATGAGCGACGCCTCCCGAAGAGATTATTCATTTTAGATTTTTGGAGGATAGTGCAATGATACAGAGAGAGACCCATTCCAGAGTATCCTCTGGTTCTTTTACGTGCACGGTGTAAAGCACCGACACGAGACCTCGGTTAACGTCCCATCTGAAAGACTGTTAATTTTATTAGGGTCAGACGGGGGATCGAACGTGGATAGAGTAGTGCTGGACATGTGGACGTTTTTATTTGCTTGTGTGAAATTTTGGACTTTTTGAGATACACTGGTACGTACAACAATTCAATGCAAATTCTGTTTTCCTCTATATCAAGAAGATATGCTATGAGCTTGATATTCCAGACTGATCCGATATTATGTGATATATATTTTATAAAAGAGATATCTGGATCTGAAAGTGTGGTTCTATTATTCGAATACATGATGCAACTATGTGCTTATTCTGAGGAGGGTGTCACGGGAGTAGCGGGAGTCTCGTAGGTAGGGAGAGACCCAATCACTGGACCGGCTACATTTTGTGATACACTTCTCGGAGTTAAGCACAGGTTTGGTGATTCGTGTTATATCACTTTAAGCTACATACATACATTTCATATCGTGTATTTTAGAAATTTTATATTTGAATGTGACCTATTTATCCCCGTCGGGCTGGGTGTTAACTAACTGTATTATAATTCGATGTACATATGCAATGAATAAATACAAATACATACAAATACATAGCATTTATATAGCGCAAGCATTAAATATTATTCTATTGCGCTTCACAATTACAGATGCAATAATATATGGAAATATAAATAAAAATGTATACATATATAGATATAACTAGGATTCTAGTAATTGAATAAGAACATATTTTATCATGATATCTACACCATTACAGTATATAAGTGAGTGATTGGATTAGCGGGAAAAGTGGCAATATGAACCATAGACCCAAACACCGCCGTAAGAATGACAACCGTGATGTGGCCAGTACAGTGATCCGCCCATCACCACACGACAGAGCTCGAACCCAAGAGAATGCCCATACAACACTTCACTCGTCAATCCAATACTTATAAAGTCGATCTTTGATCTTATTGAACACAAATATTGTACTATTTAAACTGTTTTATATCATCACAGATGTTATTTTTGTACAAAGAGCACAACACTTATCGTTCATGAAATTGCCTAAACAGATGGGTTTTCAGTTTTGATCGGAAACTGGCCTCCGACTCAATGTTTTTCAGATAACTAGGTAGATCGTTCCACAGTTTGGGTCCAACGATGGCCGTAGATCTATCGACTAATTTTGTTCGTCGTCTTGGGATGTTAAAGTTAGTGTCACTTTGTGATCTTAGTCTGTATCTTCCTCGAATGGGTACAAACATTTCTCCCAGAGCTGCTCCATTATTGACATACCATCACTAGAACTTTGAAAATGATTCTGGCTTTAACTGGAAGCCAGTGGAGTTCTTTCAGAAGTTCCGCACTTGGTTGTTCAAACGAGGCATTAAGGACAACTCTAGCGGCATGATTTTGGACTGTTGTTTGTCGACTTGGTAGACTGGAATGTCGGTAAACAGACCGTTGCAGAAGTCGATGTGCGAATGAACCAACCCGTGCACTAATGATTCAGTAGACCTTTTTGTGAGATGTTTACGTATAGCTTTAAGATTTCGTAACTGCACACGTGCTATATGACACTTTTTTGGATGTGATGGTCGAGGTTGAGTGTATTGGACATGTGAACACCCAGATCTCTGACATGATCAACGCATTTTACGTCACAACCGCCAACGTTGACACTAGCAATGTTTAATTTTGATAATTGTTGCCTGGTAAATGATTACTTCAGTTTTAGAGTTATTCATCTTCAGTTTAAAAGTTGTCATCCATGTTATTATTTCATTGAGGCAACTGTCAAGGTGTCGTAGAACAATTGCCTCGTTTGGAGAATTGCCTGCTTGAATATTGAATGCAATCTTATGATCGTCTGCATATCCATACAGATCGGATGGATATTTCTGCACCACGCGATTCAGGGCTGATATGACACAAGTCACTATAAAAACTATGCACTCACTCACTCACTCACTCACTCACTCACTCACTCACTCACTCACTCACTCACTCACTCACTCACTCACTCACTCACTCACTCACTCACTCACTCACTCACTCACTCACTCACTCACTCACTCACTCACTCACTCACTCACTCACTCACTCACTCACTCACTCACTCACTCACTCACTCACTCACTCACTCACTCACTCACTCACTCACTCACTCACTCACTCACTCACTCACTCACTCACTCACTCACTCACTCACTCACTCACTCACTCACTCACTCACTCACTCACTCACTCACTCACTCACTCACTCACTCACACACACACTCACTCACTCACTCACTCACTCACTCACTCACTCACTCACTCACTCACTCACTCACTCACTCACTCACTCACTCACTAACTCACTAACTCATGGCAATGCATATTATAACAGTAAGCATATACATGCTTTTTACAGAAGAGCATGTATAGCTGTGAACAGAATCAAAAGGTATTGTTAGTGTTAATTATGTTGAATTCTAAGGTTATTTGCATAATAAATGAATGTACTAATAATTTCGAATATGTTTTTGAAGTTGTGGCCAATAAGCAAGTGAATTTTTGTAATGTTGGTCAGGTAACGTAATATCGCTTAATAAGTTATATATTTAGTTCGTAGATCATTGTACAATTTAGCAAATACAGCCATCACATGTGTTCTTGTATATACACACGTGTAATCAACTTGGAGGGATTCTGATTGGTCGCGGCATCACAGCTCGCTATTGGCACATTCGACGAATAGTTTGTGTTCATGATTTAGTTGTTGAAAGGCAACTTTTTAGATCAATAAATTGATAAATATGCACTAGATAGCGGAATATATAACGTATTGTGTCGATTATTTGCGTGAAGATGCTTGATTATCAGGGACTATTTATTACCGCGTAAGAATGTCTCTTGCTGATTGCCTTGAGATGTAATAAGGCTCAAAAATACACTGGCAGACACAACCAATGTTCTCTCCAACTTATGGTTACAGTGGTAATAATTATGATAAGTAAGGATATTACCCTCGTGGTCATGTCATACCATATAATACCTACCAGTATTATACCTTAGAACAGGTTCCCAGACGTGAAAAAGTACACCCCTAGTATTATACCTTATAACAGGTTCCCCGATGTGAAAAAGTACACCCCTAGTATTATACCTTGGAACAGTTTCCCCGGTGTGAAAAAGTACACCCCTAGTATTATACCTTGGAACAGTTTCCCCGGTGTAAAAAAGTACACCCCTAGTATTATACCTTGGAACAGTTTCCCCGGTGTAAAAAAGTACACCCCTAGTATTATACCTTGGAACAGTTTCCCCGGTGTAAAAAAGTACACCCCTAGTATTATACCTTGGAACAGTTTCCCCGGTGTAAAAAAGTACACCCCTAGTATTATACCTTGGAACAGTGTTGATTTCACTCAGTTGGTTTGTCAACCTACACGAGTAACTCAAACCAAGTCAACACTGATTGATCATGCTTTTACAAATACACCCAATAATATATCAGAGGTTACAGTCCAAAGTTATTCCATTAGTGATGATTACCCAGTTTGCATCACCAGGAAAACTAATGGCCATAGCAAAAACACTTCGATTCATAAATGTATTCAGTATAGATCATTGAAATATTTCAATGAAGCTGAGTTCTTGCTTGAACTTTCCATCCAGCCTTGGTCACTTGTAGACATTTTTGGTGATCCGGACGACTCATCTGATGTATTCATTGATATGTTCGCTACTGTTCTCAACAATCACGCACCTATCAGAAATAGAAGAGTCAAAAGGACGTCACAACCAAACTGGATAAATTCAGATATTTTAGAAGCTATAAAACATAGAAATCATTTTCACAAGAAACACATATCAGATAAGTTTAAAATATGGAGACAAAAAGTCAAATCACTTATATTTACCTCAAAGCATAATTACTACACCACACATATTAACTCGAATAAACACAATCCGAAACAATTATGGAGCAGCCTAGATGAATTATCAGGACTGAACAATAAATCTCAAACACAGTACCTACATGATGAAAATGGATGTAAAATATTAAATGCTAACTATACGGCCAATATTTTTAATGAACATTTCTGTAATATTCATAGGCAGTTTCAGTCTGAAAACCCACCACCCCACTACTCTAACTTTGCACTTGAAACTACTAACAACACTAAATTGTCAAACATATCTAAATTTTCTATTCCCTTAGTATCTGTGCAGTTTGTTGAAACACAACTTCTTTCACTTAATGTATCTAAATCAACGGGCTCTGATAATATACATGCCAGATTCTTAAAGCTTTCTGCCAAAATCATTGCTCCAATTTTAACACAAATATTCAATTCTAGCATAAACTCCAACAAATTTCCCAAAGCATTTAAATTAGCCAAAGTTATACCCATTCACAAAAAAGGTGACAAATCAGATAAAAATAATTACAGACCTATATCAATATTACCTGTTATGTCATTGATTCTTGAGCGCCATGTCAGCTTTCACTTGAAACAATTTCTCGAGGAACATAATTTATTATATAATCGACAGTCCGGATTCCGTAAAAATCATTCATGTCAAACGGCCCTTACACGCTTACTGGATGACTGGATATCCGCAATTGATAAGAATGAAGTAGTGGGCACAGTCTTTCTGGATCTTTCCAAAGCCTTTGATCTGGTTGATCATTCTATCTTAATACGTAAATTAGCTTATTATGGTCTTGCTGAATCATCACAAAATTGGTTTTCCTCGTACTTAGCTGACAGGTTCCAACAAACGAATGTTTCTGGTGCTCGTTCTGATGCTGGACCTGTTGTTTCTGGTGTTCCTCAGGGGTCTGTCTTAGGTCCCATTCTCTTTATAATTTACATCAATGACTTACCTATGACTCTTACCAGCACAGTTGCAGACATATTTGCTGACGATACAACTATATCTTCCTCCGATCAATCTCTTGACACTATTACTACTTCTTTATCTACTGATTTGATAAATGTTCAACAGTGGTGTTTAGACAATCGTATGATTCTCAATACTTCTAAGACCAAAATCATGTATATTTCCTCTAAATCAAAAGCTCATAGTATCAGTGAGTCTGCTCTTGAAGTGAAAGTGACCAACACCGTCATACATCCGAGTTCTGCTGAACGACTACTCGGAGTTATGATTGACAACACACTATCCTGGGATAAGCATACTGACAATGTTCTCAAAAAATGTAACTCTTATTTATATTTATTGTCTCATATAAAAAGGTATCTCTCTATTCCCAATCGCAACCTCTTCTACAATGCTTACATATTGCCTCACTTAGACTTTTGTTGTGTGATTTGGGGTAACTGTAACTCATCTTTAGAAGATAAAATAGTTCGGTTTCAAAAGAGAGCAGCTAGACTAATTCTAGATCAGGACTTTGACACTCCATCGCAATTATTATTCTCCCAACTAAAATGGATGACCTTTCCAGAACGAGTCATATATCAGAAGGATATACAAATGTATAAAACATTACATGGAGCTGCTCCAGACTATTTAAAATCATCCTTCACTTTTACTTCTGATATACATCCTAGAATTCTTAGATCAACCTCAGAATATCAATTATACACACCAATACCAAATTGTGAATTATTTCGTAATACATTTGAATTTTCAGGATCATCTATTTGGAATTCATTGCCTCACTCAGTTCAAAATGCTCCAACCATCCAACAGTTCAAAATTCTCTACTTAAGGTGGAACTATAACAATTCAAACTAATCGCGCACTTCTACTGTTATTATAAATGTGTATTGCGATTGCTATATTTATTAGAATCGTAAATATTGCTGCTGTCTTTAAGTTGATTTCATACATATTTTGAAGATACCACTACAAGTCAAATCTGCATATTGTTAGATAGATCTAGTATCATTAATTGTCTCATTCCTATTTTCTACTCTGCTAGCCAATTCCATATATCTTCATATTCCATTACATATTAAATATAGTTTCTCTATTTTTCAGCTTTTACATTACTCTATTATTCCAATGTGCAGTCTCACTTATAGTGCTATCTTTTGATTGCATTGATTGTATATATGTTGA
>CM026387.1:35579898-35639898 GCA_014843695.1 Archivesica marissinica
AAATGACTCAACACTCCAAATATTGCTCTTTGTATGCGACAAAATAACCGTGTATATTGTATTCTTCGTATATGAAATGAACTATGTAATTATTTACAAACTGCACACTATAAATTCAATATACATGTGTGTGCATAACAAACGTTTAATTGTTAATAGATAACAGATTTGCGATTAGATGAAGCAGACGATATTGTCAATGTATAAAACCCCGCAGGTGTCGCTTTAATAATGACACATCCCTCGTTAGCATATTGTCTCTAGGGGACGATATAATCACGTGACGGTGTCACATTAGAACGGTGGGAATCTGGATGTTGTGGCATTTTAACAACATTTGTTGTGTCCTTAAGCAGAAGATGAACACTAATTTGAATATGGATTATTACCAACTCAGATAGATTGTCCACGTACATTTTAATATATAATTGAAAAGTACCACCTCATCCTCTCGTGCATTTTAGTAAGTATGACATACTTTATTTTCAGCTTTGTGTTTCGTTTCAGCAAGACACATACCTGTATAATGTAATGGACGCTTTCCTCCTACAAGAATGACCACATTTACGCTTGTATCTGCGCCAACGAGAATGATTAATAAAAGTTGTTGAAACTTGTTTCGCAATCGTTGTGAAATAGTGAAGCTTAAACTGTAATGGACATTGGTCATATCTCATATCCGAATTGGTCCTATCTCATATCTGAATTGGTCCTATCTCATATACGAATTGGTCCTATCTCATATCCGAATTGGTCCTATCTCATATCCGAATTGGTCTTATCTCATATCCGAATTGGTCTTATCTCATATCCGAATTGGTCCTAATTCATATCCGAATTGGTCTTATCTCATATCCGAATTGGTCCTATCTCATATCTGAATTGGTCCTATCTCATATCCGAATTGGTCCTATCTCATAACCGAATTGGTCCTATCTCATAACCGAACTGGTTCTATCTCATATCAGAATTGGTCCTAACTCATATCCGAATATTATTACACTATTGCATCTTCAATTCTTTCCTATTTCTCAGTTACATGCATATCTTCAGGTCCTTCTCTGCACGTTTCTATCATACTAATTTCATCTAATATTAGCTCTAATGCAAACTGCACAATAACATAATAGTCAACCGCATGTGTGTGCTTTACGTTTATTTATCGTCGCTACCGGTTGCCCATATGAGCGACGCCTCCTGTAGAGATTAGTCATTTTAGATTTTCGGAGGATAGTGTAATGATACAGACAGATACCCATTCCGGAGTCTCATCTGGTTCTCTTACGTACACGGAGTAAAGTACCGACACGAGACCCCGTTATCCCATCTGAAAGACTGTTAATATTATTAGGGTGAGATGGGGGTCGAACCTGCGATCCCTGGATCCCTGGCCCGTCGGTAGCATCTGAAACAATGCTCAGCAATCTGATCATAATAATCCACCCCTAATCGGCGATAGGATTACAATATGGTTCATTGAATATTCATGTATCCCCAGACATGCTAACTCAATCTACATGGCATGTCTAGACGGTTGTGTGTACACTATTAGCCTGGGTGCCAGTCTGTCGATTTTTCACTTTTTAACTTCTGGCAAAGTTGATATGATCAGAAACTCAATACGGCTCAATTAATAGTCTCGGTGTTAAAATATATTTATTTGACTGACCAGGCAAAATATATCGACGCCTGTTCCCAGGCTAGTACACTATCACTGTTGCGAAAATAGGTGGCAGACACATTCCAGTGGATGAAAGTAGTAACTCGAAGAACAGGGGTTTCACACAATTGTGTTACATTCTCAAATATCTTCTCTTTCTTCTGCTTTCTTACCGGTATTATATTTCTGTCATTTCTACGCAATATGCACATTTGGTATACATGTATTAGCTCCACACCGTCCAAAATAGTACTGTGTATTTTGAGCTGCAAGGAGAGAAACTATATAAGCTCTGCTTCCGTTTTGATCCTTTCCTATTCTTTGAATATGTGTGCATGTATTGTTTTGTGAATGTATATAGTGGAATAAATATGCTTAAACCAACTGTGTATAATGAGCATAACGAGGAATAGGGATTTAGTAATGCCTTTAAGGTTTGCAAA
Source organism: Archivesica marissinica (assembly GCA_014843695.1). Classification (NCBI taxonomy): domain Eukaryota; kingdom Metazoa; phylum Mollusca; class Bivalvia; order Venerida; family Vesicomyidae; genus Archivesica; species Archivesica marissinica. Next base: position 35,582,002 of record CM026387.1, read on the forward strand.
TCGTTCGAAATACATACTTTCTCCATTACTGTATATTGTAACCAATGTCGTATTGCTTTGCGCGTTCGAAACTACTGTTTTACTATGCATGTCCAGGCATATTTAAAAATTACACCCGTAACTATATATCAAAGTCATTATGATGCTTGGATATGGCCTGGAATGTGTGTCTGTATAACGTCAAGTATGTTGTCTATCAACATGTTCTTAAAACATAATTTGGTTTCGAATATAGTTCGATACCACTTATCGAGACCCCACGCGTCTGTGATTAGACATATTCTAGTGTCGATGGGGCACTATTTTTAAGTAAAAATGCCGTACCCCACCCATTTAGCAACAAATGGAAACTGTTATTTTTGATATGTGTACGCTTTGTTTTAGTAGTTGCAGTACATTGCATTAAGCATGGCGAAAGTGATAGCGCGTTTGCTTCATGTGCGAAACGATGGATTACATCAGGAATGAGGTATCGAGAGTGATTAATTCAAGTTGTAGGAACTTGTTTCGCAATCGAGCTAAAATAAATTTGAACACACAATAACACTAAACATGGCAACAAATCCGTGTCCTGCACAGATACCAGTACGGTGTATTCTTACTAATATCTATAATTCATTCAGCAGATCGCATTTTAACTAGTGGGCCTCAAAATCTGATAAAAAATACTGATCAAACTGATACAAAATACTATTATTATAAGACACAGACAATTCATGCAAGCAAATAATGAAAACTAATGTTTTAACAGGCTAAAATTGTTACAATTCTTAAAGTTTGCGTGTGTTATCCGATTTTCCCACCCGAAGTAAATAATACCTTGCCCCGACTGGGTAAACAAAGTCTTTAATCAGAGAGGTGTTATTAAGAGATTTATATAAATTGTGACAATTGCTTTGTAGCAAATAATCTTAAGTGATAGACCTCGCTTCACTACTGGACTATTTTCTGTTTGTATAACTACACAAACGTGATTTAATATTATAAAAAAGTCAATGAATTAAGTGCCTACATTATTTTGTTGAAACACTGGATTTGAAATGCATTTGGCATACGGATATATCATAATACTATTCACGGTAAGCAGTATCTGTACATGTAATCAAGAAATGAATAGTTTACATATAATTTAACAGCAGTAGACTGAAGGATATTGTTAGTTTTACGTTTATTTATCGTCGCCACCGGTTGCTCATATGAGCGACGCCTCCTGGAGATATTAGTCATTTTAGATGTTGGAGGATAATGCAATTATACAGACAGAGACCCATTCCAGAATCTCCTCTGGTTCTTTTACGTGCACGGTGCAAAGCACCAACACGAGACCTCGGTTTAACGTCCCATCTGAAAGACTGTTAATTTTATTATGGTCAGACGGGGGATCGAACCTACGATCCATGGATTACCAGTCCAGCGTGTTAACCACTTGAAATACGTGAACTATATTCTAGGTATATGCTAAATAATTTAGGAAATTATTGTATTAGTGAGTCAAGAGTTTTGTATGTTAAAAAGGAAATGGTTAATATTTAAAGGAATATTTGAAGACGGTACGAGAACATGAACTCTCAAATCGGAGCACGAGAAGAACGCTGTTTATCCTTGGTTATATTATTGCATTTATTAATAACTTTATTTCTGTTCTGACAGACAGAACATTGAATTTATTTATGGTAAAGTGTATGCTATCAATCAGAGTCAATATGTTCTGTGAATTGTCTGTGTGTGATTTACGTTTATTTATCGTCGCTACCGGTTGCCCATATGAGCGGCGCCTCCCGCCCTGAAGTCATTTTAGATTTTTGGAGGATATTGCAACGATACAGATATAGCCCCCTTTCCGGCCCCCCACTGGTTCTTTTACGTGCACGGTGCACAGCACCGACACAATAACTCGGTGTAAAGTCCCGAATGAAAGACTGTTAATTTTATTAGTCAGGCGGAGTACCACTGTACTTAAGACTTCTGTAAATTAATTATCACCGGAAGATAATAAATATACGACTAATTGCATTTCTTAATAATATTCACATTTTGACACATAGATGACTGAACCTAATTGACATTTCTATAATTGAATTAAAAATGTACAACAGAAAAAATGTGTGAAATTTCACAGTTACACTTATTGCGCATTATAACGTTAATAATTATCATGTGTCAAAATTTACAATTTTTGACATCGATTAATTGATGTTTTCCGCCATAGGACAGTAACTGCTCAATAAATACAAGTGTTATTTATCATACAGATGCATATATGAGATGACATTCAATTCATAAAGCTATCTTTGTATTCCGACTGTGATCGCACACTGTTGATGCAAGTACAAGAACACCATTGATTACAGCAATAAGGAAGCTCGCCCTATTTCAGGATATATCTACTTTGTGATGCTCGTGAAAGGTGAATTAAAAATGGATATACCATGTATAGGTAAGCTCTGCTTTGAGCAATAAAGGTTTAGTTCATCTCTACACAGCAACCACGACCTGGAGCAGTATAGCTTAGGTTATGTAGATTTATTTTAGCTCGATTGCGAAACAAGTTCTTACAATTTATATTAATCACTCTCGATATCTCATTCCTGATGGAATTCATCGCCATGAAGGAGAGAGAAGAAGCAACGCGGAATGTAAATGCCTTGCCTAAGGGTACACTCGTAACGGCTTCAGCGGGGCTCGAACTCCGGACCGTTCGCACAGAAAGTGAACGCTCTACTACTGCGCTATCACGACCAGCATTACACACGTTGATGATTTGGTTAGATGTATTGATTGTAGCATAATATTATAGCAAAGCCTCGTCCATATATATAAATAAATAGCACGTTGAAGCCTGTATTAAAGTTTAAACTTTATATTTATTATACACCGATTGTGAAACATGTTTTAACAACTTATATTAATCACTCTCGTTGACGCGGATACAAGCGTATATGTGGTCATTCCATTCGTGTGGGAGGAAACTGAAACTGGAGTACACGCAGAAACCCCAGAGCTTTTTTTTAAAAATTTTTTATATTTTTTATATATATACAGTTTTACCAATATTATGGTAATGTATGACAAGTTTGCAATACGATCATCTTACAATTTCACACTTTATAGAATGTCTGTATTAATCCGGTTTAACAAAATCCGAAAATCTCATTAATATCTTAAAGGAAAACTATGAAACATACACTTAGAAATAAGACCCCATTGCGTTTGAGAAATGTTTTATGTCGAAAACACACTCATATTCGCCGCAATTGTTAGGGGAATAATTGATATGTTTTAAGGTTTGAATCTTGAGTGATGAAACATTTCACAGGGATCGTAACTGTTCGTTTTATGACCGTTATAGTCTAAGCACGCGAACATAATTAATTAACCGATTGAGTTTAGTCTTCAAGTGTAATTAAACTTCACCCACTACAGTAAGAATGTTAAGTGAGAGAGAGGGATATATATATATATATATATATATATAGAGAGAGAGAGAGAGAGGGGGGGGGGGAGAGAAAGCAAGCAAGGGGCATACGACGAATCCTAAACGCATCTTTATATACGTGAGAACCATCAAAGTATGCCAGATTCCTTACCAAGCTTATTGTTCATGCCGGATTCCTTACCAAACTTATAGTTCATGCCGGATTCCTTACCAAACTTATAGTTCATGCCGGATTCCTTACCAAGCTTATAGTTCATGCCGGATTCCTTACCAAACTTATAGTTCATGCCGGATTCCTTACCAAACTTATAGTTCATGCCGGATTCCTTACCAAGCTTATAGTTCATGCCGGATTCCTTACCAAGCTTATTGTTCATGCCGGATTCCTTACCAAACTTATAGTTCATGCCGGATTCCTTACCAAGCTTATAGTTCATGCCGGATTCCTTACCAAGCTTATTGTTCATGCCGGATTCCTTACCAACTTATAGTTCATGCCGGATTCCTTACCAAGCTTATAGTTCATGCCGGATTCCTTACCAAGCTTATAGTTCATGCCGGATTCCTTACCAAGCTTATAGTTCATGCCGGATTCCTTACCAAGCTTATAGTTCATGCCGGATTCCTTACCATGCTTATAGTTCATGCCGGATTCCTTACCAAGCTTATAGTTCATGCCGGATTCCTTACCATGCTTATAGTTCATGCCGGATTCCTTACCAAGCTTATAGTTCATGCCGGATTCCTTACCAAGCTTATAGTTCATGCCGGATTCCTTACCATGCTTATAGTTCATGCCGGATTCCTTACCAAGCTTATAGTTCATGCCGGATTCCTTACCAAGCTTATAGTTCATGTCGGATTCCTTACCAAGCTTATAGTTCATGCCGGATTCCTTACCAAGCTTATAGTTCATGCCGGATTCCTTACCATGCTTATAGTTCATGCCGGATGCCTTACCAAGCTTATAGTTCATGCCGGATTCTTTACCAAGCTTATAGTTCATGCCGGATTCCTTACCATGCTTATAGTTCATGCCGGATGCCTTACCAAGCTTATTGTTCATGCCGGATTCCTTACCATGCTTATAGTTCATGCCAGATTCCTTACCAAGCTTATAGTTCATGCCGGATTCCTTACCATGCTTATTGTTCATGACGGATGCCTTACCATGCTTATTGTTCATGCCGGATGCCTTACCAAGCTTATATTTCATGCCATATTCCTTACCATGCTTATTGTTCATGCCGGATGCCTTACCAAGCTTATAGTTCATGCCGGATTCCTTACCAAGCTTATAGTTCATGCCATATTCCTTACCATGCTTATTGTTCATGCCGGATGCCTTACCAAGCTTATAGTTCATGCCGGAATCCTTACCAAGCTTATAGTTCATGCCGGATGCCTTACCAAGCTTATAGTTCATGCCGGATGCCTTACCAAGCTTATATTTCATGCCGGATTCCATACCAAGCTTATAGTTCATGCCGGATGCCTTACCAAGCTTATAGTTCATGCTGGATTCCTTACCACGCTTATAGTTAATGCCGGATTCCTTACCAAGCCTATCGTTCATGCCGGATGCCATACCAAGCTTATAGTTCATGTCGGATTCCTTACCAAGCTTATAGTTCATGCCGGATTCCTTACCAAGCTTATAGTTCATGCCGGATTCCTTACCAAGCTTATAGTTCATGCCGGATTCCTTACCAAGCTTATAGTTCATGACGGATGCCTTACCATGCTTATAGTTCATACCGGATTCCATACCAAGCTTATAGTTCATGCCGGATGCCTTACAAAGCTTATTGTTCATGACGGATGCCTTACCATGCTTATAGTTCATGCCGGATGCCTTACCAAGCTTATAGTTCATGCCGGATGCCTTACCAAGCTTATAGTTCATGCCGGATGCCTTACCAAGCTTATAGTTCATGCCGGATGCCTTACCAAGCTCATAGTTCATGCCGGATTCCATACCAAGCTTATAGTTCATGCCGGATGCCTTACCAAGCTTATAGTTCATGCTGGATTCCTTACCACGCTTATAGTTAATGCCGGATTCCTTACCAAGCCTATCGTTCATGCCGGATGCCATACCAAGCTTATAGTTCATGCCGGATGCCTTACCAAGCTTATAGTTCATGCTGGATTCCTTACCACGCTTATAGTTAATGCCGGATTCCTTACCAAGCCTATCGTTCATGCCGGATGCCATACCAAGCTTATAGTTCATGCCGGATGCCTTACCAAGCTTATAGTTCATGCCGGATGCCTTACAAACTTATAGTTCATGCCGGATTCCTTAGCAAGCTTATAGTTCATGCCGGATGCCTTACCAAGCTTATAGTTCATGCCGGATTCATTACCAAGCTTATTGTTCATGCCGGATTCCTTACCAAGCTTATAGTTCATGCCGGAGTCCTTACCAAGCTAATAGTTCATGCCGGATTCCTTACCAAGCGAATAGTTCATGCCGGATGCCTTACCAAGCTTATAGTTCATGCCGGATTCATTACCAAGCTTATAGTTCATGCCGGATTCCTTACCAAGCTTATAGTTCATGCCGGATTCCTTACCAAGCTAATAGTTCATGCCGGAGTCCTTACCAAGCTTATAGTTCATGCCGGATTCCTTACCATGCTTATAGTTCATGCTAACATTTGAACACATGCTTCATTCAGTCCACCTCCGTGGTCGAGTGGTTAAGGTCGCTGACTTGTATACCACTGTAACCTATCACCAATGGCTTTCACTGGTTCGAGCCTCGCTCAGACCGTGTCTCTTTATCTGAAAAGAGGATAGTGCATGATACAGATAGAGACCCATTCCAGAGTCTCCTCTGGTTTACGTGTACGGTGTAAAGCACCGACACGAGACCTCGGTTTAACGTCCCATCTGAAAGACTGTTAATTTTATTAGGGTCAGACGGGGGATCGAACCTGCGATCCCTGGATTACCAGTCCAGCGTGTTACCACTGGACTACAGATCCGTCTGTGTTTCCTTAGCGCCCTCCAATAGTTGCAGTACATCGTGTTTTCAATCATTCTCTTGCAATGAGAAACATTAATCAGTTACTGCCCCTGAATACTCCTAATAGTATATGGTCCTCTTAATTGGTTTACTCTGTTTTATCGTTGTTTCCTTTGCACCACATGTTTTCCATTATCGTCCGTATTCTCGTCTTATAATTATGAAATTATTAAATCTCGACAGATATCCATTAGCATGTCCAATGGATACTTTACTGTAAAAATGGGTTCAATTAATTAACACGATTTTGATAAAATTACATTTATCCTAACGCAACATCTGTTTAGACGACAACAGTAAAGACAAAGGATTCCAACTAAAGGGACCAATATACATTTAGGGATAAATCTGACTTTATCCATCAGGGGAGGTAATAAAAAACCAGTAATATCTCATTAAGAAATAATATTTGTCATTCAGTTATTTATTCGACTATAAATACAAATACTATTTCGATTCTATTATGACAGACGGATATGTAGTCCAGTGGTAACACGCTGGACTGGTAATCCAGGGATCGCAGGTTCGATCCCCCGTCTGACCCTAATAAAATTAACAGTCTTTCAGATGGGACATTAAACCGAGGTCTCGTGTCGGTGCTGTACACCGTGCACGTACAAGAACCAGAGGAGACTCTGGAATGGGTCTCTGTCTGTATCATTGCACTATCCTCCACAAATCTAAAATGACTAATCTCTTCAGGAGGCGTCGCTCACATGGGCAACCGATAGCGACGATAAATAAACGTAAAAGACACACATTCTATTATGAACAAAATATATAAAAAAAGCGCAAACATTGGTGCTAATTGTTAGAATGCATAATGTTTGACGTCACTCGGTAAGCCATGTTTTATTGCAGAGTTAATCACGGTTAATTCCTTCATTGCGCATACAAACAAAATGCCGCGCCATTTTATAATTATTGATTAATGTGTGTGTTTTACGTTTATTTATCGTCGCTACCGGTTGCCCATATGAGCGATGCGTCCTGATGAGATTAATCATTTTAGATAGTTGGAGGTTAGTGCATGATACAGACAGAGGACCCATTCTGGTTCTTTTACGTGTACGGTGTAACGTCCCATCTGAAAGACTGTTTATTAGGGTCAAACAGGGGATCGAACCTACGATCCCTGGATTACCAGTCCAGCGTGCTACCACTGCACTACAGATTAATGAAATCCTCAGTAATTTATATACACATGAACAATTGAGCGAATACAATATCGGTGGCTTTGGCATTTTGAATACTGTTATATTTTATCTACGTTACTTCGTCATAACGTTTACCTATGTAAGTTTAACCCTCTTTGAATTAATCAACTTATTCATAGTGCGACATAAGTACCCGTAAACCCACTTATCCGTGTAAATCCACCGTTTCTTATAATATTGTAATTTTAATAACATTCAATTTTCCTTTCTAATTGCAGATGCAAACCCACTGAATGTGAAATGAGCGTTCACTGAAGCGGAAGCATCTCAGTCGCAATACATTTGTTCAGTTTGTTCAGATCGGTCAGATCGTAGACATCAATTTTCCGCCTGTCACCTTCGACACTTGTTGATACTGGCTGACCAGCGGAATACGAGGACATCAGATTGTCACATAGTATCAGTGGTATTACAAGGGGATACAGCGACATTCCTGCGATCTATCGGTGGGCAAATTGGATTTATTCTGACGACTAGAGATACTGACATGCCTTTTACTTTTAGAGGACACAGCTCGTATCAGCGTCGTAATTAGACAAGTGACCTGCCTGCGCAGAGACGTTGCTAAATTGACACACCTTATATTGGATGATTCGGATTCGGAGAGTTAAATACACAGTGTTGAGGAATCTGTGTGAACGGCGTGTTCCAATTTAAACAGTATTCGTTATTAGAATGGGGGCAAAAGACTTCTCTGTATAAAGTAACATGCGTACCATTGCAAGAGAATCTATAATTATTCCGCTCACGGAATCCAGTTCAGTCGACAGGATCTTATCATTGGAGGAATACCATCCACATTGTGTAATTTTAAAACATAGCGACAATTTTAAATCGCTCTATTAATCACAAGATGCGAGTGAGTATGACTATCTACATGAATGAGAGAAAGTAAATATCGCAATAACTGTCAGACGCAACGTCAATGGATCATTTTTATATGAAATGGACGTAGATTTTCATAAAACATGAATGATAACAACTAACTACTATGATCAGCAAACTGAAACGATATTGTAAATGAGATAACTATACTTTATGATGATACATTGAATAAAACATTTAATTAAAACGAGAGAGAAGAATACCGCAGAGGAAATGGAAGCTCTATTGATAGCTGTATACATATACGATGCTCACAAAGTAGAAGGTTACAACATAGAATGCTGAATTATTAAAGATATCTCTGTGCTCCGTGAACAAAACATGTTCGGAGTGTATACAATAGTCTGGGACTGCTAGCAGACAAGTAGAAGGAATAACGTGGCAAGAGGGAAATTACAGGCATAACCGTTTCGTAAATGTTTGGAACATATGACACCTGAAGGTGATACATTTGTTGCTTCCGACGAAATGTGTGGACGTAACGATTTTTGAGAGACGTAAACGCTCGCTATTATGTGCTATAATTCGAAGGATGAAATTGTTGAGTAACTCATGACTTTACACATAAACCACATGCACTATTGCCAGATTATAATTACGTAAGATTAATATATTTTCAGTGCCATATGTCATACAAAGAGATCGCCAAAAATAAAACATTCACGTATTAACCTAGCAGTAATTTGGCTGACATTTAGAAGCAACATATTTCAAGTGTCTATAAGTGCTTACATACTATATTGGTGCAAAATAAATACGCATATTTCTCATTTATCAATCAATGCCACAAGCCTTGCTACTCAACTTCTGAAAAAAGATAGAAAAAGCCTCGTATTTATATGAAAAGCATTATTCATACACGAGAGCTCATATAGCACAGAACTATAGAAATCGGGTGACAATAATTTATTATATGGAACTTGTGAAAAGAAGAAATTAATAAATCGACCAGGACAGATATTGTGTGAGGAACACCAAAGGAAGAGAGATATTTAATTAAATATTCAAGACCCAATCAGAGTATTGCCTCTAAGCATTGTGGGAAGTGACAAGCACTGAAATATATTTTAGCAGCAGACAAATGTAATTGGATAAAAGTCGTCAATAACGACCGTGTTTTCACAAGATTTGGATTGCTAGTATTCGTGAGGTGAGAGTGAAAGAAGGCCATATGTTACAGACTGGTGTATTGAGAGTGGGATCAAGAATTTTGTCACATCATGCTTCAATGTTTCAAGGATAGTCAGCAGTTGTAAAGACTTGGAATATTGAGATCGGAGAGGGAATATTGAGGTCAGAGAGGAAATATTGAGATCGGAGAGGGAATATTGAGATCGGCGAGGGAATATTGAGATCGGAGAGGGAATATTGAGATCGGAGAGGGAATATTGAGATCGGAGAGGGAATATTGAGATCGGCGAGGGAATATTGAGATCGGAGAGGGAATATTGATAGGGAATTTATCAAACGTTTAATAGTCTTGGTTCTTCCGGAAACAATAATTCAAGATGGAGAGATGGTGTCGTTATTTATTTATTCTGTGCTTTGTCGTTGGCTTCCAAATCCATTTACCGGTGACTATGTTTCCAGCCGACTCGAAGAAGGGAGAGAATCAACCAGGCACCTTTCCAAATTATAACAGTGCACTGAATAGTCCCATCCTGCCCGAAAGTGCTATTAATACCACGAACGCTTCACAGAGTTACGATAAAGCTCATCATACTGTTGACTATATTCACATGAGTTCACGGGGTTCCGAACATGAAAAATCAGCCAGTGTAATCGGCTCAGAGATTGTGCATCCGAATCACATGAATGAAAATGCTAATCAAGCAAGTCCAGCGGACCTCCATGCTTTCAATGGCGGGATAAAGTTAAACGGATTAGTGAGGGATTTGAGTACGGATCATACTAAATCTGGAAAATCCGTAATAAATCGGCTCCCGGGGGATTTACGAGCGGGCGAGTTAGAACAGATACAACAGAGACTTGCGAACCTATCTGCTAATCTGTTAATAAGGAAAAATATTTTGCCAAGCAACAATGGACAAGCAGTTGTCAGTGGGCGCAAACTAAATAAAGATGGTGAAGATAATTATAACAATAAAACAGTGACACAATCGGAGCAATCAATAAGTACACAAACCAACACATATTTGTCGCAGGGTGGAAATGTGAGGGGTGATAAAGAACATAGAATCGTAAGCATAGCATGGCCATCTGCTTTAGTTAATAAATGTCCAAAGGGGTTTCTAAAGGATGAGCAAATAGCTTGGAAACAGAAAGTGCAGACTTTGGACGTAATAAAGATAGAAATAGGATGTGGCAGCATGCAGAACAGGCTGATAACATTCAATGACTCGTCCAAAGCTTGTGTGAGATACAGACTCAACAGCGATCAAATGCAGGGGGAAATATATTCATACTACCTCGGTAAACTTTTAGGTATGCACTATACCCCACCCACTACATTACATAAGGTGGACAATTCACGACAATGGCGGAATGTCGGTCAGGAAATTAGTTCGGCCAAATGGTCGGAAAACAAACCCATAATAGTAACTAAATGGGTTGAATCCCTCGAGCCCGTTTATATGCCGGAACAATTGAAAGACATGAAAAGAAAGCTACACCAAGAAAATTACCAGTTATATGACATGCCTCAGGGCGAGCTGTGTGATTTAGTGCAATGGACGGATTTAATTGTATTTGATTATATATCAGCCAATTTAGATAGGGTAGTTAATAACATATTTAATCTGAAATGGAACCATAAAATGTTAGAAAAACCCATTCATAATCTTGAAAAGTCACAACGAACTGGACAGTATGTATTTGTGGACAACGAATCGGGACTTTTTCATGGTTACAGGCTATTAGAAACGTATGACACATACCATAAAACACTGTTGGATACAATATGTCTGTTTAATCCTTCAACTATAGAAGCAATTAACGAGCTATATATCCAAGGCACTGCTGGTGATACTATAGGTCTACAAAATGTATATGAGACTAACGAACACTTACACGGGTTCTTACCAAGAATGCCTGAGAGAACCGTGAACATAATTCAGTCCCGAATTGAAAATGTTTATAAACAAATGCAGTTATGTAAACATATAAGCTGAAATCAAATAAAAGAATAGAAGGTGAAATAGATCATGCGGTGAATGTACCTACACGTGTGTCAACGTGATCCGGTGTCGCTCGCCCATATGGTTCGCCGGAGGCGAGGGTACATAAGCTCAATCATCGTCATCCGGTGTCGACCACGGTAATGATAGAAGTATCAGAGAGCCTAATTTTATGATCTCATGTATATATATGTAGCAATCATGCATATAGTCGAACCAAACTAACTCTGGGAATAACAAGTACAGTTTGTGAATGCACAAATGTCAAACATCTATCAAAGCACATTTGAGGTGTGAATGAAAGCGGCGACATAAACCAAGTTCGTCGTTCTTAGAATACGAACTTAATGCCCTTAATTAATACAAACAGATGAGGCTATCGTTGTCAGGACAACGGTTCGAAGTTTAAAGAATGAACACCAAAATGAAGAAAAGAAAATTGAGAATGTAGCAGAAGATATCTCCCTCCACAAAGGCAGACATCTCTTAACCAAAATGAGAAAGTATTTATCAACATCAGAGGCGGAGACGAAACGGGAAAGAGATGTAAAGCTTAAAGTAAGTCAGCGTCACATATCTGGTCATTTTATTTACGAAAGGTAAACAAGCGTTAACATTTCTGTAGCTGTCCACATTTTGGACGTTTTGGACAATGGTCACACATTCCAGCTGCCTTAAAGGCTATCAATATAATTATTATAAAAATATAGTACAATGCACACTTCCTAACATATTGATTAAATAGATAAAATGTGAACATAACAATACTGGCATGCTTGGAGGATTTAATCTTTATTAGTTTTTTATTTTTGTTTTTTAACCCATTCAACCCCAAGTAACTGACATGGACTGGTGTAGATATTTTCAGATCAATACATTAATAAGAACATTACATTTGGACCAGTTCATTTATCAAAATGGGTAATTTTTGTCTAAAAATAGTATTATTACTGGCAAAAAGTGCATGTCTGTATCATTGCACTATCCTCCAACAATCTAAAATGACTAATATCTTCAGGAGGCGTCGCTCATATGGGCAACCGGTTGTGTAATAAATATATAAATATATAAATATATAAATATATAAATATATAAATATATAAATATATAAATATATAAATATATATAAATATATATAAATATATAAATATATATAAATATATATAAATATATATAAATATATATAAATATATATAAATATATAAATATATAAATATATAAATATATAAATATATAAATATATATAAATATATAAATATATAAATATATATAAATATATAAATATATAAATATATAAATATATAAAAAAGCAATAAATAAACACTAAATAAATAAACAATAATTAAATAATAAATAAATAAATTATATTATGTGACACATAAATGAAGCATATATTTAAGTACTTTCTGTCTATCAATATTAGCCATGGAGTCCATCAGGAATGAGATCTCGATAGCGATTAACATAATATTGTAAAAACTTGTTTCGCAATCGAGCTAAAATAAATGTGCAGAAACTAAACATTATACTGTTTAAAGCAAACGCGCCAGTCATCTTTGTAAAATATATGGACAATAACAATTACATGTACTCATACATATGTTATATGAATAGTTTGTTACTATACACCTAACCTGTTCGTTAGAACTTGTTTAGCAGACAGAATAGTTTATTGTCGTAAACCATACACAGTTTCTTGACACATATATACAGCATAACACATGATGTGATGATCAATCCACATAGCTTGATATTCAAAAACAGTATACACATATACCATATAATAGGAAATTACATTCTGTATAAATTTGCCTTCTCACTACATTCATTCATTATGGTCCTTTTTAGGAAAAAAAACAAAAAACAAAACAACAACATAAAAACCAAAAAACATTAGTACAGTAGTACCTTATATTATACCATATACAGTATAATCATCGCGATTTTTATTGTATTATCTTTTAACGATTATTGCGGAACTTCCCGTCTCCTAGTGTGTGGATGAACACCCACCAACTAAGCAGACCCAGAAGTTGAACAATCGCGACACGTAATGCAAAGTTCTACGTTAATATAAACAAGTAGACATGCACATGTATATTTGCATAAATACTAAATAAGTAATTTGTAATATTAAAGTTTATCCTCTCTAAAAACAAATATATATCTATTCTAATTCTATTCTAAAATTTCTACTCAATACATGTATAATTAGCTTGTATGACATTGATCACGTGTAAATAGTATGTATAATATGTATATAATTATGACTATGTACTATATGTATTACATTGATCACGTGTAAATAGTATGTATAATATGTATATAATTATGACTATGTACTATATGTATACGTCTAAATAAATAAACTTCTACTTCTAATGTTTTCCGAGAGGACATACTAAATTCTACTCCAAACCTGTTTATTTTAATTTGCTTGTATGACATTGATCACGTGTAAATAGTATGTATAATATGTATATAATTATGACTATGTACTATATGTATTACATTGATCACGTGTAAATAGTATGTATAATATGTATATAATTATGACTATGTACTATATGTATTACATTGATCACGTGTAAATAGTATGTATAATATGTATATAATTATGACTATGTACTATATGTATACGTCTAAATAAATAAACTATATGAATTATTAAACAATTTAGCACATTTCGTTATTAGGATTCACGTATTTTCAGTGTTAGATATATTATGCTCCGGACTATTGTATAACAACCAATTGATAGGCAGAAGAACTATATAACTATCTTTCGTTCTAATCCCTATCAGTCTATTACTGTTAATTTATATATAAACTGTTATTCTGGTATGTACATGTACAATACTGAAATAAATAATGTTTCGCAACTAAACTGTTTGTACCACTTTAAACAGAACAGAACAGTTGTTTATTTACAAGAATCGTTATATTACTGATTACAAATTACGGTAAAGAGGATGGACATACAATATACTATATAAAGAGGATGGACATATAATATACTATATAAAGAGGATGGACATACAATATACTATATAAAGAGGATGGACATATAATATACTATATAAAGAGGATGGACATATAATATACTAAATAAAGAGGATGGACATATAATATACTATATAAAGAGGGTGGACATACAATATACTATATAAAGAGGATGGACATATAATATACTAAATAAAGAGGATGACATATAATATACTAAATAAAGAGGAAGGACATATAAATACTAAATAAAGAGGTGGACTATAATATACTAAATAAAGAGGATGGACCTATAATATACTAAATAAAGAGGATGGACTATAATATACTAAATAAAGAGGATGGACATATAATATACTAAATAAAGAGGATGGACATATAATATACTAAATAAAGAGGATGGACATATAATATACTAAATAAAGAGGATGGACATATAATATACTAAATAAAGAGGATGGACATATAATATACTAAATAAAGAGGATGGACATATAATATACTAAATAAAGAGGATGGACATATAATATACTAAATAAAGAGGATGGACATATAATATACTAAATAAAGAGGATGGACATATAATATATTAAATAAGCATTTGGTTGTTCAGCAATGTGTTTCTTAAAGAAAATCCTTCTTTGACCTATTTGGACACGTTACGTAACACATTCTTATCCGCTGATTTTAGCAATTCTAAAACCTTATACAATGATGGCTTAGAAAGGTAATATTTATGTATGTTTATTTTGCGTAAATTACTAAAGCATGACGTCTTTTATATCTAATTTATTACAGCAGTTACAGTATCTTTGATCTCTCGGTGTTATATTTTTTGCATAACATCCAAAACAAAACAAACATTAGGCTGTCCGATTAGCGCAGTGGTTAGCGCGCTTGCTTTTCACCAATGCAACCCGGGTTCGATCCTCGGACCGTGAAGTATGTGCGATGGTACGGTGGTCGCCAGATCGGACAGGTGGGTTTTCTCCGGGTACTTCGGTTTAATCCCATACGAATGACCACATCTACGCTTTCATCCGCGCAAACGAGAGATATTAATATAAGTTGTTAAAACTTGCTTCGCAATCGTTGTAAAATAAATAAAGTTTAAACAAAACAACAACAAAACAAACAAACAAAATAAAACAATCATTTTTTCAATTTTAGAATGACCAATAGTACCAACATTGTGGTATGGACGTCACTATGTTTTCATTTACGATTTAGCATATACGTTCTACCATGTTCGTTATTCGAAAACACACTGTATAATGCCTGATATATTAAATTAAAACACATACATTTGCATATTTAAAAACAGGTACTTCTTCATTTTTGAAAACTGAACAGAAAAAGATAGCACATCAAAGTTAAAATCAGTGAATCTGTCAACACTAATGTGTCTGTAACAGCCGCGCCACCATTAAAGATGAGCACCATTTTTCATTCGTTATTGTCATACAGCAGATACTACTCGTCCCCACCAAAAATACATTTTATTTCACTGAACAAATCATGTGAAATATGTTTTCATCTCATTTCTGTATGCTTTTTATATATTTTTCAATAATATAAGGATGGGTCTAAGGTTAGTTAACTTTTAATCAATCAAACTGAAATGCTTACCGGAACACAAAGCACAGAGATCATTATTTTTCAAAGTAATGAAACCCTGTTATATTATTTCATATATATCTGTTGTTGAATAGTTTCATGCATCTATGATATTGAATGCGACACTAAAAGCAAACCTCCTACAATGTATATCGTTCAACGCAGCAATGATATTAAAATACGATTACGGAAACTTATATGTCAAGGGTGGAGAATATATTCCTGTAAAATTGATGTGAATTTTTTTACAATCGAACAGATATGAATAAAATGTGTCTCGTATTCATATTGTAATACTCATGCATATACTAGCCATTAATATATGAAATACATCTAAAATGAACATTAATTTGTGACTATGTTAATGATCGTGTATTTGATTTTAAGCATATTTATTCCACTATAAAATGTGCCAATCTTATTGCAACAAACTCCAAAATTACTTTGAACAATCTTTGCAAATTCATTTACCATGCTAACATATTAAGAAATGTAACGTCGTACACATTGCTGTTATATGGCAATAACATTGAAATATCCACTGGAATTATATGCTCTTTGTTAAAAATCCATGTCTTTGTATTGAAAATGTTTGTATTTGCCATAAACATATATACATACATGCTTTATGCAATAACCTTGTTGAATTGAATTGAATATACATTCACAAAACAATACATGTACACGAAATCAGAGCAATACGTATATAGGAAAGGATTATTTGTGTTTTACGTTTATTTATCGTCGCTACCGGTTGCCCATATGAGCGACGCCTCCTGAAGAGATTAGTCATATTAGATTGTTGGAGGCTAGTGCAATGATACAGACAGAGACCCATTCCAGAGTCTCCTCTGGTTCTTTTACGTGCACGATGTAAAGCACCGACACGATACCTCGTTTTAAAGTCCCATTTGAAAGACTGTTAATTTTATTAGCGTCAGACGGGGGATCGAACCGGGAAGGATTAAAACGGAGGCAGAGCTTATATAGTTTCTCTCCTTGCGTATTGTTGTCTCGCACGAATTGCTCAGCCATTTCTATGTTTTGAGCCAAAATGCTAGCTTAATAGTAAAGTTCCAAAGCTTCCTATTTTTATAATATAATAATAAATTAAAGACTAAAATACTAAATAAGCTTTTTTAAAACAAATGTGAATCGTCACAGGATAGTTTTTAATTTATTATGACATACATAATATCTACTTTGTTCTAGAATTGTAAGTCTTTAACTTGTATTTAAAAAAATAAATAATTAGCAACATCGATCGATGACGTCATTGATCGAATATGCGGACACTGTCATTATACTATTATGTGATTCATCAAAGATATTATAAAAATATATTTCCGTTTTCAATTGTTCGACAATGATAAATATTTTAATCTTTTTAAGAGTTCAAAGGAGTAATACAGATAGTTTTAAAATAACCCAATAAAGCATCATTTTACAAATTTAGTGGTTTTTAATATCAACATTTCGTTTGAAGTAGATATAATGTTTATACACACTGTATCTATAATGTGAGTTCAATAGCTTGAGGATAGGGACATGCATTATAGTTTTATTCATACAGTTAATATCAGAACAGAACAGAACAGAGCAGAACACAATTGTATTTATACAACGTATACAATTACATGTATCTTGTTATTCTAACTAAACATACACCTGTGAATTACTTCATCAAAACTAAACCAGGCGTACCAGCAGTGGTAGCTCGTTCGCTTCAGATGCGAAAGGTCCGCAGTTCGAGCCTGACTGGAGCCGTTACGATTGTACCCTTAGGCAAGGCATTTAAATTCCACGTTGTCTCTTCTCTCTCCCTCGTGGCGATGGAATCCATCAGGAATGAGGTCTCGAGAGTGATTAATATAAGTTGTAAGAACTTGTTTCGCAATCGAGCTCAAATAAATTTGTATAAAATAATGTATAATGTTATGTAGCATGAGTACAACACAGAATATCATAAAGTGAAAATATAATTATACAAGTATATTACGTGATTATATATATCTGTCCAAATCTAGCTGATATGATGTTTTCCAAGGCATTGTCTTATCTGTTAAATGTAGAGTTATGGATTTGCCAGATCTGTCTAATGTACGGTCATTGTTTTGCCAGATCTGTGTAATCTATGGTCATTGTTTTGCCAGATCTGTCTAATATAAGGTCATTGTTTTGCCAGATCTGTCTAATGTATGGTCATTGTTTTGCCAGATCTGTATAATGTATGGTCATTGTTTAGCCAGATCTGTATAATGTATGGTCATTGTTTAGCCAGATCTGTATAATGTATGGTCATTGTTTTGCCAGATCTGTATAATGTATGGTCATTGTTTTGCCAGATCTGTATAATGTATGGTCATTGTTTAGCCAGATCAGTGTAATGTAAGGTCATTGTTGTGCCAGATCAGTGTAATGTAGGGTCATGGTTTTACCAGATCAGTGTAATATAGGGTCATGGTTTTACCAGATCAGTGTAATATAGGGTCATAGTTTTGCCAGATCAGTGTAATATAGGGTCATGGTTTTACCAGATCAGTGTAATATAGGGTCATGGTTTTACCAGATCAGTGTAATATAGGGTCATAGTTTTGCCAGATCAGTGTAATATAGGGTCATGGTTTTACCAGATGTGTCTAAATTTATAGTCAGGACTATAAATAGGCCATTCCCATTTTGCCAAGGAGATCCCCCAACACCGCGACCATAATGAAACGTAATCTAATTCGGATCGGCGTGTAGAAATATTCGCAATCATGAGATTTGCAATATTAATATAGTAATATCTCGCCTAGGTCTCTCCTATCAGACCTTACTCCTGGTAATTTTACATTACACGTTGTAAGACAGATTCGGCTGTCAATGCACAGTGACATATTTATTAGATGAGTTTGTCATATTCGCAAAAACCGATAAGTGAGGTTAATAAGACAGGTCTTAAACTCGACATAATACAAGATTTATACACCTTCGTGGGCTCAAGTGACAGGGCTACCCTTGCCGGTATGCGTCGCAAATTATTGTGGTCGTACATTATGTTGCGAACAGAAACTTCTACACGTTTGTATACAGTTACAAGTACCGTACTTACACTGTTAAATGCGTATGGATGGTTGTTTTTCTGCTAGTGTCTATGCAAAGCGTCAACATTAGTAAAGAGGTAACCATACAAGCAGGTTGCGTTCTCCTCAATCCTACATGTGTGTACATACTATTTATACTTGACTACGTTTATTCAATGAAAGAAATGTTGCTTAAAGTGTCAACATTAGCACATACTCGTTCGTATATGCAATAAGCAACAGTACTGGTTTATATTAGTTTATACACATTTATTTTAGCTCGATTGCGGAACAAGTTCTTACAACTTATATTAATCACTCTCGAAAACCTCATTCCTGATGGAATCCATCTCAACGCGGGAGAGAGAAGAGGTGGAATTTAAATGCCCTGCCTAAGGGCACACTCACAAGGGCCTATCGCGCATGAATCGAACGCACTACCACTGCTCTACCACGACGTTCACGGTTTTCTATTACCTCCCTTGGAAGATAAAGTCCGATTTATTACCCCCCTTTATGTGTATTTTTTCAACAAAACAAGCAATAACTCTGTAAATGGAGGATACATTTGCATATGAATTATAGTATTATTTTTCCAAATGAAAATAATACACGCATATATACACTTTAAATAACAAATGGATGCAACAGGAAATTGCATCAGAATATAATTGGCATGGCTTTAATTTACTTTTACTGTAAAACTAATAAACAAATTAACACAATCAGATTCAAATACTGTTTGAATCAATACATTGACAGTATTACGCTCGCCCATATGGTTCGCCGGAGGCGAGGGTAAATAAGCTCAATCATCATCATCATCATCATCATTGACAGTATCCATTGTACGTTTGTAATGTATGTGTGATGAAATATGAGCTATACTCGCATGCTATGAGCCTGCTTTTATGTATAGCATAACGGCAATGGTGTGTGAAACCTGTGCTAGCTATAGAAGTGGTCTGTGTTCCAGCGGTCCAGAGATCCAAGGAGCACAGGTTCAATCCACGGTCTGACTATAATAGTATCAACATTCTTTCAGATGTGACGTTAAACCGAGGTCTCGTGTCGGTGATTTATACATCGTGCACGTAAAAGAACCAGAGGAGACTCTGGAATGGGTGTCTCTCTGTATCATTGCATTATCCTCCTAATTCTAAACTGACTAATCTCTTCAGGAGGCCTCGCTCATATGGGCAACCAGTAGCGACGATAAATAAACAGAAAAACACGCCCCCTCCCACACACCTGTGCTTGTAATCCAGTTATATTTAGGAATTACATATGTATATTCACTAGTGCATATGTTTGCCTTTCATTATTCAGCAGACACTATCGATTTCGAAATTACAAAAAAAAAGAATTTTCGGTCGTACACACCCAGCTTGTACAATTTCGTCTCGCGTGTCGCACATATAAAATATATACTGACAGCATAACAAAACTGTGCACTTTTATATTGAGAGTTACTTTTTCGTTTAAAATTTTAGAATTATGGACTTTACTATCATGAGTGAAGAAAATAATCCTTCACACATTGCACTAATTTACCCAATATTTCGCACATTTTGATATCAAACTTGCCTATATTTTGAATATACAAACTATCTGTAGGGCAACTGCACAGTTTCTGTTTGGTGTCAATATATAAACTTATGCTTCATTGAAATGTTTTCCAAACATTTCGTTAATGTTCTAGCTATTGATTGTTTATTATATGTTTGTATATTTTCAGGATGCAACATGAACTGTTCTGGTCAACGACGCCGTCACCCGCCTTGCTTGAACATGTGAATACTGTGGTTACTGTCCGGCACACATCCTGCTCGAACGTGTGACTACGGCGGCTACTGTCCGTCACCCGCCTGCTCGAACATGTGAATACTGCGGTTACTGTCCGGCACACATCCTGCTCGAACGTGTGACTACGGCGGCTACTGTCCGTCACCCGCCTGCTCGAACATGTGACCACGGCGGCTACTGTCCGTCACCCGCCTGCTCGAACATGTGACCACGGCGGCTACTGTCTCGGACGAGCAGACGTATAGTGCACTTCATATACCCGACTACGACATAATGAAATAATGAATACCAATTTTAATATCATAAAGCTGTTATTTCATGTTTCCGTGTAATATGAAACCGGTGGTGAGACATGAATGTGAGGTTGGAAATATCGTATATCAGTGCTACCTATCAGCCACGGCATCTACATAGTTGTACACTAAATTATGAGAACGAACTGTCGGATTAACCCTTTCAACACTACATACCTCTAAATAGGCTTACAAAAAGTGTAGATCCAGATGAGCCTTGTCACGAGCCGTCTCATCAGGATCTGCACTTTTTGCCAGTGATATGACTATTTTTAGACATAATTACCCATTTTGATAAATGAACTTGTCCAAATGTGATTTTCTGATTCATTTATTGGTTTATGAATATCATGGACCAGTCCATGTGAGTTACTTGGTGTTGAATGGGTTAAACAAACGGAATTCCATTCAAATCATCCGGATATGACAAACAAATGGATTTGGGATCTAAAGTTATGATGACTATTCTGCTTAAGTTCCTCCACAAACAGGGGTCGGTTTCACAAGCTGGCTAAGGCGCCATCAGCGTGGTTGAAGAGATCGATATGACAGGTTCTTAGCCAGCCAATTATAAAACATTCCGCTCTTTCTAATTACTACAGTGTCTTAGATATGAACCGACCAAGATCGATAACTAAGACATCATCATGTCAGCATTCCATGTGAAATAAATGTCATCATGCATACGAATATGATTTAGTATTTTATAATGTCTATATCTAGTCGCACTCCCCCCCTCTCCGCGAAAACCGGAGATACATTGGGTTTGGTGTTAGTCCATGATTCCGTCTACATTTCTTGTCACCAATATCTACGGATTTGAACTTAAATTGTCTACATATTTTAACTTAACTTGCCGAAATGCATCACTATGAATACATCACTATGAATGAATCACTATGAATTCACTATGAATACATCACTATGAATGCACTATGAATGCATCACTATGAATGCATCACTATGAATGCACTATGAATGCACTATGAATGCACTATGAATGCATCACTATGAATGCATCACTATGAATGCATCACTATGAATGCACTATGAATGCATCACTATGAATGCATCACTATGAATGCACTATGAATGCACTATGAATGCATCACTATGAATGCATCACTATGAATGCATCACTATGAATGCACATGAATGCACTATGAATGCATCTATGAATGCATCACTATGAATGCATCACTATGAATGCATCACTATGAATGCATCACTATGAATGCATCACTATGAATGCATCACTATGAATGCATCACTATGAATGCATCACTATGAATGCATCACTATGAATGCATCACTATGAATGCAATATGAATGCATCACTATGAATGCACTATACACATCACTATGAATGCATCACTATGAATGCATCACTATGAATGCACTATAAACATCACTATGAATGCATCACTATGAATGCATCACTATGAATGCACTATAAACATCACTATGAATGCATCACTATGAATGCATCACTATGAATGCACTATAAACATCACTATAAATGCATCACTATGAATGCACCACTATGAAGTACTGTTTTGAATCGTCCGTTTGGATGACTTTTCAATGTACTGTTTTGAATCGTCCGTTTGGATGACTTTTCAATGAGGTATGACCCTTTGTTTTATTTTAATGTTACACCAGATCCAAGCATATTTAAAAATGCCACCCCGTCACTATCAGAGTAATTATTGTCCATACCCACTCTGATAGTGACCAGGTGTCATTTATAAACATGCTTGGATATGGCCTAACATGTTTGTATGTATAGTGTCAAGCATATCGTTTATCAAATGTTCTTAAAAAAACAACAAACTATTTGGTCTTGAACCCGCATCCACTTGTCCCCAAGCGTCTGTGTATTTATATTCTAATGCTTATCAGCCATACACCCTATTCTGTGTTTAACATCACTTCACTGCATTTGCTTGTTTGATACATTATTGGTGCTAACTTAATATAATTTAATAATATCTTTTCTTTCTTTCAACATCGTGCTTGTGTACTTTGTATTCACATTGTTTAATAGCGTGAGATACCGATTTTAAATCTACACTTCTTACCTTAATTCAATCCTCTTGGCAGGCCCAATGGGATGGTGAAATTTTTAACAAACTTCATTCGGTCAAACCAACACTTGGCGAATGGTGCCCAATTTACAGGCCTATTCGTCGAGAAGAAGTCATTCTTGCCCGTCTCAGGATTGGTCATTCTCGAATATCACATTCATGGCTGTTGTCACGAGATGATGCACCAGAATGTATCCCATGTAATACTCTATACACGGTGGAGCATATTTTAATACACTGTGTTGACCTTCAACCAATCCGGTTGCAGTACTACAATGTGGACAACATTAAAAAACTCTTCGACTCTATCAGAGTAGAGTCCATCATATCATTTATCAAGGCATTAGGAATTTATAATAAGCTGTGATATCAATTGTTAATCATGCCTTTGTAGTAATCATTCATTCATATATTACCTGTAATTAATCTTACGTCTTTATAACTTCTTAGTATTAACTTTTACGTAATGCATATACTTATATAGAATTTTATTTCATACACTCGACAATAAACATAACATTAATGCGCGCTACATGACCTTAGATGTCGATGCGCCGTAAAACACCATTCATTCATTCATTCATTCATAGCGTGAGATACGCAGCGCTCGCAGATTCCTATCTTTCGGAGCTCCAGTTAGCCTGGGAACAGGCGTCGATATATTTTGCCTGGTCAGTCAAATAAATATATTTTAACACCGAGACTATTAATTGGGGGCCGTATTGAGTTTCTGATCATGTCATTTTGCCAGAAGTTAAAAAGTGAAAAATCGACAGACTGGCACCCAGGCTAAACTCGAGTATGCGAAATCAGCAGAGTGCATGTTTATTCGAGTGCCAGTCTCATGCCCAAATGTGATTGATTATGGAGCATGCCCTCCCACCGGAAAAATCTTGCAGACTGGATTTGCGAGATTGCATGTCACTCCCAATAATTCATAATTGATAGATTGTTCTACAAGTTCATAGTAGTGGGAAAGCAACATTGCCATAGCTATCGTTATCGGGTTAACGCCTGCTAATTGTTCATTTATTTCAGAAACGTTGTTTCGTATTAATAAGACAAGTGGCATTTTTATTTCTACATCGATTGTGTGTAAAACATTGTACACGACGGAACCATTACGTTCAACAAACCATGTATACTGTAGTAGTACACACACGTACACGCACACACACGTACACATGCACACGATTCACCGATGATGTATCGACATGTTGTTGAACATCAGACACGACTCTGAAAACCTCCTATATGATCACAGCTGGAACGTGTATTATTTTTATTATTCATTGGTTGAGAGTTTATGTGTGCAATCAATCTTGGCTTTATGTAAGTTTAATTTGATAAAGAACACAAAGAACATCCATGTTATACCGGCCCAATGTTTGGGGTCAAACAGTGAACATACCTTGCGTCAGTACACATATGAATACATTTCTTGATCACGTCTGATGTCAATTTTACCCCCTGCGCAAAAACATAGTTGGAAGGGAAAACGTTAATATGATTAATATATGTAGCCATATTCAATTGTTGCAAACGCTGAATTATAGAGAATACCTCAAATCAACCCTTTCGAAACAAACGTTTTCTTTTTATGAAAACATTTTCTCTCTCTTTATTGTTGAGAAAATGTTAACTCGAAGTTCGACATTGCTAACTCGAAATCTCGACATTGTTAATTTGAAGCTCGACTTTGTTAACTCGAAGCTCGACATTGTTAACTGGAAGTTCGACATTGTTAACTGGAAGCTCGACATTTTAACCTGAAATTGTCAGTTCGAATTTCGAAAAATTTAACTCGAAATTCGATGCTGATGACTTGAAAATGAAAAACACTCGCGACGATCATAATGTAACAAAGTGCTGTAACGTTCGACGGAAGGGTTTATATCTATATACACCAGTGTGAACCCATTCTAGACAATGTTCCCCTGAACAAGTTCTAAATCTGTGTACTAAGCATGCAGTCGAACCTGACATAAGCAGCCAGCCAAGGGAATCACAGAAAGTGGCTGCTTAGCACAGGTGGCTGCTTAATAGAGGTACAATGATAATTAAAACATCATATTGGGAATCTGGAAACTGGCTGCTTAATAGAGGTTAGCTGCTTAATGAAGGTGACCACTAACACGTGTTTGACTGTATATGCATTTCCTCATCTCGTTTGCGAGAGAAGTCACTGGGCGCTTATTCAACATTAGCTGTGATAGGCTTTAACTTCCGTGTCATGCAATACGTATTTTACATCAAAACGTTATGCATGCAGTATTCTCGTATAATGTTTTTATTAACCTGTCATCGTGAATGATCAATATGAATTGCATATGTACGTCAATCTAAACTGCACATGTACGACAATCTAATCTAAACATGAATGGCCACATATACGCTTTCATCCGCGCCAACGAGAGTGATTAATATAAGTTGTTAGAACCTGCTTCGCAATCGTTGTAAAATAAAATAACGTTTAACTCTTTCAGCGCCGAATAAATTCAGAGCATGTGCAAACAACATAGATCCAGATCAGCCGCGTCGTAACGCCACACATATCCAGATCAGCCGCGGCGTAGCGCCGCGTCTGATCAGGATCTATGTTGTTTGCTATTCGGACAGGTGCTTCAGCTCCACTGTCTGAAGAACAATCAGCATATAGCCTGATCAGACGACATGTTCTGTTCTATCCGATCGGGTTCTCTACTTTTTTACAAAGTCTCTTTTATGCGACATTGGCGGTGAAAGAGTTAATCTAATCTAAACTGCATATGCACATTTATATCACTCTCTTAATAATATTGCTAATGTACAATATAGAATAGGAAGATTGCTAAACACGGCCTTTCGATTTTAGCTTAGTTTGCACACATTTATTTCAGCTCGATTGCGAAACAAGTTCGTTCATCTTTAGACTAACAAACACTAAATACTAGTCTGGGAACAGGCGTTGATATATTTTGCCTGGCCAGTCATATAAATATCATTAACCCTTTCAACACCACATACCTCTAAATTGGCTTACAAAAAAGTGTAGATCCAGATGAGCGGCTCGTGACGAGCTGCACTTTTTTCAAGTAATATAACTATTTTTAGAAAAAAAATTACCCATTTTGATAAATGAACTGATCCAAATGTAATTTTGTTATTAATTTATTGGTCTAAAAATATCATGGACCAGTCCATGTCAGTTACTTGGTGTTGAATGGGTTAATTGGGCAGTATTGACCTTCTCATAATATACTAGAGGACATAGAGAACGCACACTTCGGATAAGTGTGTTTTTACATGAAAAACAATAACTATATAAATACGTAGTTTTAAACATTTTGGAATATTTTTAGGTGTTCAGTTTGTGTTTAGTAATAAAGATGTGATATATATCTTTGATGGAATTTCGTTTTCGTGCAAAAATAATCATATAATGTAGGTGTACGTTTTCTATGTCCTCTAGTATATCAACGTGTCATTATGCCACAAGTAAATTAGTGAAAAATCGACAGTCTGGAATCCAGGCTTACTAAATACCTCACATGTGATGGCATAACTCGCAAGGAGTGATAGAAGTGTATGTTTCACTGTTGTTCCGACTGGGCTCGAATTCCCAACCCATAGGTTACAATACGGACCGTGACCGTATCCATGGCACGGCGACGAATCCACGATTACCCATTGGTAACGTGATTGAAGTATATGATATAAGTCGAAAACGATCAGATTTACCGTTATATGTCACATTTGTGCATATGTATATTTATATGCAGGCTAGTGGTTAACCTGATGGTCTGTGAATTCAGGGATCACAGTTGCGACCCTCCCCCCGCCTCAGACCATAATATATTAACAGTCTTTCAGATGGGACTTTAAACCGAGGTCTCGTGCCGTTGCTCTAAACCGTGCACGTAAAAGAACCAGAGGAGATTCTGGAATGGGTCTCTGTCTGTATCATTGCACTATCGTCCAAAAATCTAAAATGACTAATCTCTTCAGGAGGCGTCGCTCATATGGGCAACCGGTAGCGACGATAAATAAACGTAAAGACACACAACCATTAGAAAAAGTAAGTGGGTTTTATACCATTACATATACAGGGCTATATTGTGAGTTTTGATCTATGGCTCTTATTATGATTAAAAGGTCCAGGGGTAAACATGCCTCACACTATTTCACGACACCTGGCCCCCACACTACGTGGAATACATACATAATCATAACAGTATAATATCTTTTCAATTCATTCATTTTGGTTGTTGTTACAAGCTTGAAGGCGTACATATAATGTGCGTATTTGAAGTCTATTAAGTATTTTGACTGTGCAATAAACGTGGTTGTTAATCGTTTTATGGATGCAAACATTTGGAAATTAAACTAATAAAATGAAATAAATTTTCACACGTGTTGATTTTGCTGTGAATTCACGAGTTCATTATGTTATATGCTCCTCGTCTGTTCACTTGTGTATGAAGGAAACCCCAGCGTGTGAAAGTTGTCACGTATATTAACAAGAGGGCACTCGTTAGAGTACATACCTCCGCCACGCTGTTCACCGCTAGCAGATATATTCCTAAATGTAATGAACAACTGGTAAGACGTTAAGACGTAGACGTTAAGACGTTAAGACAGACCAGACCAGACCAGGCCAGGCCAGGCCAGACCAGACCAGACCAGACCAGACCAGACCAGACCAGACCAGACCAGACCAGACAAGACCAGACCGACACAATACCTCGGTTTAAAGTCCCAACTTGAAAGACTACTAATATTATTAGGATCAGATGGGGGATCGAACCTGCGATCAATGGATTCGCAGTCCAGCGTGTTAACCACTGGACTACTGACCCGTCTTAATATAATCGAATAACCTGTATGCCCTTATATATACCTCCAACCTGATTCAAGTTTCGCACACTTATCGGTATTCAAAAACATATCAACATATTTGACAAAATCTGCTAAATTCCTGATCAATTTAGCAATAAATGACATTTCGTGTTTTATTTACATTTAATTCTGGTGTTATTGTGTATAAGAGTGGTGCGTGAATAGTTAGAGATAGATTACCGGATCAGAGGGATCGCAGTGAAAGACGACGGCAGATTCCACTGTTTACTTTAATTTTCTCTTTGTAGA
Source organism: Archivesica marissinica (assembly GCA_014843695.1). NCBI lineage: Eukaryota > Metazoa > Mollusca > Bivalvia > Venerida > Vesicomyidae > Archivesica > Archivesica marissinica. Next base: position 35,610,709 of record CM026387.1, read on the forward strand.
CATAAGGTTAGAACACATTTCTTGCGACGTAGAACGAGATACAGTGTCTAGTTACAAGATCTAGTTTCATAGAAATTAATTTATATACAAGGTTGTAGTAAAAACCAGTTGCATACAATACATTTCATTTTTTAAGCTTTATTTATTTTACGATTGCGAAACAAGTTTTAACAACTTATATTAATCACTCCCGTTGGCTCCGATGAAAGCGTAAATGTGGTTATTCCTGTGGGGGAATCCGGAGTATTCGGAGAAAACGCACCTGTCCGATCTGGCGACCACCGTACCATCTCACATACTTCCCGGTCCGAGGATCGAACCCGGGTTGCATTGGTGAGAAGCGAATTCATTGTTGTTAGGATATGCACATTTTAGTTCAATTGCGAAACAAGTTATTTCGACATTAATTTAGTCGCTTTCGAGACCTCATTCCTAATGGAATCCATCGCCATGAGGAAGAGAGAAGAGGCAATGTAGAATTAAAGTGCATTGCATAAGAACTCAGTCGTAACGGCTACAGCTGGGCGCGATCTCCGAGCATGTCACGCCTGAAGTGAACGCGCTACCTATTCGTGATAGCGCAGTGGTTGCGCGTTCGCTTCAGGTGCGAAAGGTCCGGAGTTCGAGCCCCGCTGGAGCCGTTACGATTGTGTCCTTAGGCAAGGCATTTACATTTCACATGCTTCTTCTCTCTCCTTCATGGCGATGGATTCCATCAGGAATGAGGTCTCGAGAGTGATTAATATAAGTTGAAAGAACTTGTTTCGCAATCGAGCTAAAATAAATTTGTATAAACTAATATAAACCAGTAATGTTGCTTATTGCATATACGAACGAGTATGTGCTAATTTTGACGCTTTAAGCAATATTTATTTCTTTGAATAAACGGCTACAGTCAAGTATAAATAATATGTACATATATGTAGGATTGAGGAGAAAGCAACCTGCTGGTATGGTTACCTCTTTCCTATGTACATACATGTAGGATTGAGGAGAAAGCAACCTGCTTGTATGGTTACCTCTTTCCTATGTACATACATGTAGGATTAAGGAGAAAGCAACCTGCTTGTATGGTTACCTCTTTCCTATGTACATACATGTAGGATTGAGGAGAAAGCAACCTGCTTGTATGGTTACCTCTTTCCTATGTACATACATGTAGGATTGAGAAGAAAGCAACGTGCTTGTATGGTTACCTCTTTCCTATGTACATACATGTAGGATTGAGGAGATAGCAACCTGCTTGTATGGTTACCTCTTTCCTATGTACATACATGTAGGATTGAGGAGAAAGCAACCTGCTTGTATGGTTACCTCTTTCATATGTACATACATGTATGATTGAGGAGAAAGCAACCTGCTTGTATGGTTACCTCTTTCCTATGTACATACATGTAGGATTGAGGAGAAAGCAACCAGCTTGTATGGTTACCTCTTTCCTATGTACATACATGTAGGATTGAGGAGAAAGCAATCTGCTTGTATGGTTACCTCTTTACTATGTACATACATGTAGGATTGAAGAGAAAGCAACCTGCTTGTATGGTTACCTCTTTACTATGTACATACATGTAGGATTGAGGAGATAACAACTTGCTTGTATGGTTACCTCTTTACTATGTACATACATGTAGGATTGAAGAGAAAGCAACCTGCTTGTATGGTTACCTCTTTACTAATGTTGACGCTTTGCATAGACACTAGTAGAAACACGACCATCCATACGCATTTAACAGTGTAAGTACGGTACTAACGCGATACCACTAGCTATATCCACAAACGTGGTCATACGAATTACGTCCCTTTACTTCATTTTTACGATTGGGAACATTATCAAATAACAGGCATTCCAGACATAAACAAAAACAGACACGAAACACGTTTTGCATGAGCACAACCACCAAACAACTGTGACGAAGATCTCAAGCTAGACAAAACGAATATTAAAATATTGATTTTGTTTCATTATTATGTTTCGTATAATAATCTATATTTATATAGTTACACGTTGAATGTCACAAATATAAGCAAAATGATGCCAATATTCACCTTCTGGGAATACTTTCGGTGCACGGAGGAATAATGCAACATATAATGGCATACTACAACTACATTCAACAACATTCCTAGCCGGTCACCTGTTGTTTTCAAGTATTTCTAGCAAACTAATAACCATAAAATTATAATATCAATATTCATATTAGATTTTAATAGAGATCGTTAACCAAGGAATTGCTGTAAAATCATCTGGAATAAAAATGCATTAAATGACAATATGAACATTGTATCGTATCATTATTACTTGGCTGCAACTATTATCGTTTAGTTTATACAAATTTATTTTAGCTCGATTGTGAAACAAGTTCTTTCACTTTATATTAATCACTCTTGAGACCTCATTCCTGATGGAATCCATCGCCATGAAGGAGAGAAGAGGCAATGTGGAATTTAAATGCCTTGCCTAAGGGCACAATCGTAACGGCTCTAGCTGGGCTCGAACTCAGGACCTTTCGCAAATATTATTAACACCATGTCACCGATTAGAAATGTTGTTGAGTGTGTGTATGTCTGGGTATTAACGTGGAGGAACAACCATACTCCAGAATAATTCGCCAGGCGCAGTAGTAACCGTAGAGACACTTTACGGCCAATTAGCTTTTTTGAATCTTAAACTTGCATGCGAAATATCCGAAATGAGCAACATGAGAACTGTTCATATGAATGATATTGACCTCTATTGCGGCGTTCTTAGCTAACAATGCAAGGTTAGTGTATTATATAACAAGTACATTAAAATACAAAGTTGGAAAATAATATATTATGTTCCATCACTGTCCAAAAATAAAAGGGTTATAGTAAACTTCAAATAATAAATACATGTATCAACCATGCTAGCATAGACCCTTGCTGAACTCCTCACGGCGTACAGGTCGCGGTCGGGTCACATCTCGCAGCAACAGCGTAGTATAGGATCCTCGACTAATGTGTCCCGGCTGATCTCCTCACGGCGTGCAGGTCGCGGTCGGGGCACGTATCGCAGCAGCAGCAGCAGCAGCAGCGTCGGATACTGGGATCGTTTGGTTGTCGAACTTGCGACATGGGACACACTCTCCAGCACTTCTGTCTCATTCAACAAAAGTTGTGGAGGTATGGACGGACCCTGGAGCGAGCTAGACGATTAGGTATCTAAGGGTCAGATATGTTTATATGCTGCTGCGGGATCACCAGCAGTGAGGAGGGTTGCACTAAAAAGAGCATTTCGAGAGAAGAACCCATCAAGACTTGTCACCCTGAAGAGGAAGAATATATAACGAATCCATGATTCACGTGTTGTATTACGTTGTATTACGCGTTGTAATACGTTGTATTACGCGTTGTAATACGTTGTATTACGTTGTATTACGTTGTATTACGCGTTGTAATACGTTGTATTACGTTGTATTACGCGTTGTAATACGTTGTATTACGTTGTATTACGTTGTATTACGCGTTGTAATACGTTGTATTACGTTGTATTACGTTGTATTACGTTGTATTACGTTGTATTACGCATGGATGTTGGCCCTATTTACATTACTTTGCTGTGTTTGTTTATTAGTTTTATTTCCTGAACTAATTGTTTGTTAGTTAAACTACTCAGATTGTTGTGTATATGAAAATACAATAATATAAGAAATTACATTCTGTAGAAATTTGAAATTTTGCACCGATGTAGTGTCATTTTAATGATTAATAGTTTAGAAAATATGCATCGTACGACCGTATACTGCATGTCTTCTCTACGAGAAGGTGGATCTGTCGTGAGCATGACCAAGTACATCAACACATTTCCACAACCACAAATAACCATTTTATAGACGGGTGTCAGTGATCCAGTGTTTAACTGCGAAACCAGGAATCGCAGGTCCGTTGCCCCGTCTGACCATAATAATATTGATAGTCTTTCAAAGAGCGCACCTATCGGTGCTATATACCGGACATGTAAAGGAACCAGGGATGCTTCTGGAATTGGAGCGTCTTCTGAATCTTGCACTATCGTTCAAAAAATAAAATGACTATGTATACTTCTGGATACGTCGTCCTCTGTCAAAACAAAAAGATGGTCGCCAGATCGGACAAGTGGGGTTTCTCCGGGTACTCCGGTTTTCTCCCACACGAATGACCACATTTACGCTTTCGCCCGAGCCAACGAGAGTGATTAATATAAGTTGTTAAAACTTGCTTCGCAATCGTTGTTAAATAAATAAAACATAAAAAAAGATTAAAAAAAAAAGAAAACCGCAAACCAACATCTCGGAAAGGGAGTTCACCAGTGACAGACAATACTTCATTAATCTAGAGTGTTCTCCCTTACATCGATTTCGTAACTGAGCTCACCTGTGATATATCATAATTAGTCATTAAAGTGTAGTAGTATAGTAATTTCATGCTCATTTTACGTTTAATTATCCTCACTGCTAGATGTCCACATGAACGACGCCTCATTAAGAGATCAGTCTATTTAGGTTTTACTGTCTCTAAAACAAAATAGTTATATCTTGATGTTGCGTATTTGAACTCGTATTATTTTATAAAGCATACAAAGTACATCCCTATATCTAGACCAACCCCCATAAAGTACATCCCTATATCTAGACCAACCCCCATAAAGTACATCCCTATATCTAGACCAACCCTCATAAAGTACATCCCTATATCTAGACCAACCCTCATAAAGTACATCCCTATATCTAGACCAACCCCCATAAAGTACATCCCTATATCTAGACCAACCCCCATAAAGTACATCCCTATATCTAGACCAACCCTCATAAAGTACATCCCTATATCTAGACCAACCCTCATAAAGTACATCCCTATATCTAGATCACACTCTTTCTTCTCTCGCCCTCGTGGCGATGGACTCCATCAATAATGATGTCTCGAGAGTGATTAATATAAGTCGTGGGGGTTGGTCTAGATATAGGGATGTACTTTAGAGGGTGGTCTAGATATAGGAGTACTTAGAGGGTTGGTCTATATAGGGATGTACTTTATGAGGGTTGGTCTAGATATAGGGATGTACTTTGTGGGGGTTGGTCTAGATATAGGGATGTACTTATGAGGGTGTCTAGATAAGGACTTAAGGGTTGGTCTAGATATAGAGATGTACTTTATGGGTTGGTCTAGATAAGAGATGTCTTTATGAGGGTGGCTAGATATAGGGATTACTATGAGGGTGGTCTAATATAGGATGTACTTTTGAGGGTGGTCTAGATATAGGGTTGTACTTTTGAGGGTTGGTCTAGATATAGGGATGTACTTTATGAGGGTTGGTCTAGATAAACACAATATAGGGTTGTACTTTGTGAGGTTGGTCTAGATTAGGGATGTACTGTATGGGGGTGGTCTAGATATAGGGTTGTACTTTATGAGGGTTGGTCTAGATATAGGGATGTACTTTATGAGGGTTGGTCTAGATATAGGGATGTACTTTATGGGGGTTGGTCTAGATATAGGGATGTACTTTATGAGGGTTGGTCTAGATATAGGGATGTACTTTATGAGGGTTGGTCTAGATATAGGGATGTACTTTATGAGGGTTGGTCTAGATATAGGGATGTACTTTATGGGGGTTGGTCTAGATATAGGGATGTACTTTATGGGGGTTGGTCTAGATATAGGGATGTACTTTATGAGGGTTGGTCTAGATATAGGGATGTACTTTATGGGGGTTGGTCTAGATATAGGGTTGTACTTTATGGGGGTTGGTCTAGATATAGGGATGTACTTTATGAGGGTTGGTCTAGATATAGGGATGTACTTTGGGGTGGTCTAGATATAGGTGTACTTATAGGGGTTGGTCTAGATATAGGGATGTACTTTATGGGGGTTGGTCTAGATATAGGGATGTACTTTATGGGGGTTGGTCTAGATATAGGGATGTACTTTATGAGGGTTGGTCTAGATATAGGGATGTACTTTATGGGGGTTGGTCTAGATATAGGGATGTACTTTAGGGGTTGGTCTAGATATAGGGATGTACTTTATGGGGGTTGGTCTAGATATAGGGATGTACTTTATGGGGGTTGGTCTAGATATAGGGATGTACTTTATGAGGGTTGGTCTAGATATAGGGATGTACTTTATGGGGCTGGTCTTGATATAGAGATGTTCTGTATGGGGGTGCTTACTGTATTATATTGCCGCACGTTCTGACAGTCGGATCTCTCATTTGCTACAATTAAGTAGTATTTAGTAATATCTTCTCTTGTATGTACCATTCACAGACGGATCTGTAGTCCAGTGGTTAACACGTTGGACTGGTAATCCAGGGGTCGCAGGTTCGATCCCCCGTCAGACTCTAATAATATTAACAGTCTTTCAGAAGGGACTTTAAACCGAGGGCTCGTGTCGGTGCTTTACACAGTGCACGCAAAAGAAGCAGAGGAGACTATGGAATGGATCTCTGTCTGTATCATTGCCGGTGCTTTACACGGTGCACGTAAAAGAACCAGCGGAGACTCTGGAATGGGTCGCTGTCTGTATCATTGCACTATCCTCCACACATCTAAAATGACTAAACTCTTCAGGATGCATCGCTCATATGGGCAACCGGTAGCGACGATAAATAAACGTAAAACACACACACTGTACCATTGTTATACTCCAACCAGCAGGCCAGAGTTCATTTGATCAGCGATGCTGCTAATATAGATTAAGTATTTACAAATCTCACCTGGAGAACATGCAGGAAATCACTGAAGATGGCGAGATGCAAACGCTGAGCTAATATCCATGGCGTATTAGACATTGAATAAGGTTTATCAATGTGATTAACTTTATAGTATAGAATAAAAATGAAATCAATCAATGCATTAATTGCAAAATTTATATTATTAATTACATTATTAATTACATGCTTCGGCAATTTTTTATACAAATAAAAAGTAGCAACATCTAGCCCCCATATCTCAGTTGTTATATATCTAGCCTCCATAGTACAGTGGTTATATATCTAGCCTCCATAGCCCAGTGGTTATATATCTAGCCTCCATAGTACAGTGGTTATATATCTAGCCTCCATAGTACAGTGGTTATATATCTAGCCTCCATAGTACAGTGGTTATATATCTAGCCTCCATAGTACAGTGGTTATATATATAGTCTCCGTAGTACAGTGGTTATATATCTAGCCTCCATAGTACAGTGGTTATATATCTAGCCTCCATAGTACAGTGGTTATATATCTAGCCTCCATAGTACAGTGGTTATATATCTAGCCTCCACAGTACAGGGGTTATATATATAGCCCCATAGTACAGTGGTTATATATCTAGCTCCATAGTACAGTGGTTATATATCTAGCCCCATAGTACAGTGGTTATATATCTAGCTCCATAGTACAGTGGTTATATATCTAGCCCCATAGCACAGTGGTTATATATCTAGCTCCATAGCTCAGTGGTTATATATCTAGCCCCATAGTACAGTTGTTATATATCTAGCCCCCATATCACAGTGGTTATATATCTAGCCCCCATAGCTCAGTGGTTATATATCTAGCCCCCATAGCACAGTGGTTATATATCTAGCGTCCATAGCACAGTGGTTATATATCTAGCCTCCATAGCACAGTGGTTATATATCTAGCCCCCATAGCACAGTGGTTATATATCTAGCCTCCATAGCCCAGTGGTTATATATCTAGCCCCCATAGCACAGTGGTTATATATCTAGCCTCCATAGCCCAGTGGTTATATATCTAGCCTCCATAGCCCAGTGGTTATATATCTAGCCTCCATAGCTCAGTGGTTATATATCTAGCCTCCATAGCTCAGTGGTTATATATCTAGCCCCCATAGGCACAGTGGTTATATATCTAGCCTCCATAGCCAAGTGGTTATATATCTAGCCTCCATAGCTCAGTGGTTATATATCTAGCCTCCATAGCTCAGTGGTTATATATCTAGCCCCCATAGTACAGTGGTTATATATCTAGCCTCCATAGCCCAGTGGTTATATATCTAGCCTCCATAGCACAGTGGTTATATATCTAGCCCCCATAGCTCAGTGGTTATATATCTAGCCTCCATAGCTCAGTGGTTATATATCTAGCCTCCATAGCTCAGTGGTTATATATCTAGCCTCCATATTTCAGTGGCTATATATCTAGCCTCCATAGCCCAGTGGTTATATAGCTAGCCTCCATAGCCCAGTGGTTATATATCTAGCCTCCATAGCTCAGTGGTTATATATCTAGCCTCCATAGCACAGTGGTTATATATCTAGCCTCCATATCTTAGTGGTTATATATATAGCATCCATAGCACAGTGGTTATATATCTAGCCTCCATAGCTCAGTTGTTATATATCTAGCCTCCATAGCACAGTGGTTATATATCTAGCCTCCATATCTTAGTGGTTATATATATAGCATCCATAGCACAGTGGTTATATATCTAGCCTCCATAGCACAGTGGTTATATATCTAGCTTCCATAGCTCAGTGGTTATATATCTAGCTTCCATATCTCAGTGGCTATATATCTAGCCTCCATAGCCCAGTGGTTATATAGCTAGTCTCCATAGCCCAGTGGTTATATATCTAGCATCCATAGCACAGTGGTTATATATCTAGCCTCCATATCTCAGTGGTTATATATCTAGCCTCCATAGCTCAGTGGTTATATATCTAGCCTCCATAGCCCAGTTGTTATATATCTAGCCTCCATAGCTCAGTGGTTATATATCTAGCCTCCATAGATCAGTGGTTATATATCTAGTCTCCATAGTACAGTGGTTATATATCTAGCCTCCATAACCCAGTGGTTATATATCTAGCCTCCATAGTACAGTGGTTATATATCTAGCCTCCATAGCCCAGTGGTTATATATCTAGCCTCCATAGTACAGTGGTTATATATCTAGCCTCCATAGTACAGTGGTTATATATCTAGCCTCCATAGTACAGTGGTTATATATCTAGCCTCCATAGTACAGTGGTTATATATATAGCCTCCATAGTACAGTGGTTATATATCTAGCCTCCATAGTACAGTGGTTATATATCTAGCCTCCATAGTACAGTGGTTATATATCTAGCCTCCACAGTACAGGGGTTATATATATAGCCCCATAGTACAGTGGTTATATATCTAGCTCCATAGTACAGTGGTTATATATCTAGCCCCATAGTACAGTGGTTATATATCTAGCTCCATAATACAGTGGTTATATATCTAGCCCCATAGCACAGTGGTTATATATCTAGCTCCATAGCTCAGTGGTTATATATCTAGCCCCATAGTACAGTTGTTATATATCTAGCCCCCATATCACAGTGGTTATATATCTAGCCCCCATAGCTCAGTGGTTATATATCTAGCCCCCATAGCACAGTGGTTATATAGCTAGCGTCCATAGCATAGTGGTTATATATCTAGCCTCCATAGCACAGTGGTTATATATCTAGCCCCCATAGCACAGTGGTTATATATCTAGCCTCCATAGCCCAGTGGTTATATATCTAGCCCCCATAGCACAGTGGTTATATATCTAGCCTCCATAGCCTAGTGGTTATATATCTAGCCTCCATAGCCCAGTGGTTATATATCTAGCCTCCATAGCTCAGTGGTTATATATCTAGCCTCCATAGCTCAGTGGTTATATATCTAGCCCCCATAGTACAGTGGTTATATATCTAGCCTCCATAGCACAGTGGTTATATATCTAGCCTCCATAGCCAGTGGTATATATCTACCCATAGCCAGTGGTTATATATCTAGCCTCCAATAGCACAGTGGTTATATATCTAGCCTCCATAGCCCAGTGGTTATATATCTAGCCTCCATAGCCCAGTGGTTATATATCTAGCCTCCATAGCTCAGTGGTTATATATCTAGCCTCCATAGCACAGTGGTTATATATCTAGCCTCCATAGCTCAGTGGTTATATATCTAGCCTCCATAGCTCAGTGGTTATATATCTAGCCCCCATAGTACAGTGGTTATATATCTAGCCTCCATAGCCCAGTGGTTATATATCTAGCCTCCATAGCACAGTGGTTATATATCTAGCCCCCATAGCTCAGTGGTTATATATCTAGCCTCCATAGCTCAGTGGTTATATATCTAGCCTCCATAGCTCAGTGGTTATATATCTAGCCTCCATATTTCAGTGGCTATATATCTAGCCTCCATAGCCCAGTGGTTATATAGCTAGCCTCCATAGCCCAGTGGTTATATATCTAGCCTCCATAGCTCAGTGGTTATATATCTAGCCTCCATAGCACAGTGGTTATATATCTAGCCTCCATATCTTAGTGGTTATATATATAGCATCCATAGCACAGTGGTTATATATCTAGCCTCCATAGCTCAGTTGTTATATATCTAGCCTCCATAGCACAGTGGTTATATATCTAGCCTCCATATCTTAGTGGTTATATATATAGCATCCATAGCACAGTGGTTATATATCTAGCCTCCATAGCACAGTGGTTATATATCTAGCTTCCATAGCTCAGTGGTTATATATCTAGCTTCCATATCTCAGTGGCTATATATCTAGCCTCCATAGCCCAGTGGTTATATAGCTAGTCTCCATAGCCCAGTGGTTATATATCTAGCATCCATAGCACAGTGGTTATATATCTAGCCTCCATATCTCAGTGGTTATATATCTAGCCTCCATAGCTCAGTGGTTATATATCTAGCCTCCATAGCCCAGTTGTTATATATCTAGCCTCCATAGCTCAGTGGTTATATATGTAGCCTCCATAGCTCAGATGTTATATATCTAGCCTCCATAGCACAGTGGTTATATAGCTAGCCTACATAGCTCAGTGGTTATATATCTAGCCTCCATATCTCAGTGGCTATATATCTAGCCTCCATAGCCCAGTGGTTATATAGCTAGCCTCCATAGCCCAGTGGTTATATATCTAGCCTCCATAGCTCAGTGGTTATATATCTAGCCTCCATAGCACAGTGGTTATATATCTAGCCTTCATATCTTAGTGGTTATATATATATAGCCTCCATAGAACAGTGGTTATATATCTAGCCTCCATAGCCCAGTGGTTTTATATCTAGCCTCCATAGCTCAGTGGTTATATATCTAGCCTCCATAGCTCAGTGGTTATATATCTAGCCTCCATAGCTCAGTGGTTATATATCTAGCCTCCATAGCACAGTGGTTATATATCTAGCCTCCATAGCCCAGTGGTTATATATCTAGCCTCCATAGCTCAATGGTTATATATCTAGCCTCCATAGCACAGTGGTTATATAGTTAGCCTCCATAGCTCAGTGGTTATATATCTAGCCTCCATAGCACAGTGGTTATATATCTAGCCTCCATATCTTAGTGGTTATATATATATAGCCTCCATAGAACAGTGGATATATATCTAGCCTCCATAGCCCAGTGGTTATATATCTAGCCTCCATAGCACAGTGGTTATATATCTAGCCCCATAGCTCAGTGGTTATATATCTAGCCTCCATAGCTCAGTGGTTATATATCTAGCCTCCGTAGCTGAGTGGTTATATATCTAGCCTCCATAGCCCAGTTGTTATATACCTAGCCTCCATAGCTCAGTGGTTATATATCTAGCCTCCATAGCACAGTGGTTATATATCTAGCCCCCATAGCACAGTGGTTATATATCTAGCCTCCATAGCCCAGTGGTTATATATCTAGCCCCCATAGCACAGTGGTTATATATCTAGCCTCCATAGCCTAGTGGTTATATATCTAGCCTCCATAGCCCAGTGGTTATATGTCTAGCCTCCATAGCTCAGTGGTTATATATCTAGCCTCCATAGCTCAGTGGTTATATATCTAGCCCCCATAGTACAGTGGTTATATATCTAGCCTCCATAGCACAGTGGTTATATATCTAGCCTCCATAGCCCAGTGGCTATATATCTACCGCCCATAGCACAGTGGTTATATATCTAGCCTCCATAGCCTAGTGGTTATATATCTAGCCTCCATAGCCCAGTGGTTATATAGCTAGCACAGTGGTTATATATCTAGCACAGTGGTTATATATCTAGCCTCCATAGCCCAGTGGTTATATAGCTAGCCTCCATAGCCCAGTGGTTATATATCTAGCCTCCATAGCTCAGTGGTTATATATCTAGCCTCCATAGCACAGTGGTTATATATCTAGCCCTCATATCTTAGTGGTTATATATATAGCCTCCATAGACAGTGGTTATATATATAGCCTCCATAGCCCAGTGGTTATATATCTAGCCTCCATAGCTCAGTGGTTATATATCTAGCCTCCATAGCTCAGTGGTTATATATCTAGCCTCCATAGCTCAGTGGTTATATATCTAGCTCCATATCTCAGTGGCTATATATCTAGCCTCCATAGCCCAGTGGTTATATATCTAGCCTCCATAGCCCAGTGGTTATATATCTAGCATCCATAGCTCAGTGGTTATATATCTAGCCTCATAGCCCAGTTGTTATATATCTAGCCTCCATAGCTCAGTGGTTATATATTAGCCTCCATAGCTCAGTGTTATATATCTAGCCTCCATAGCACAGTGGTTATATATCTAGCCTCCATAGCTCAGTGGTTATATATCTAGCCTCCATATCTCAGTGGTTATATATCTAGCCTCCATAGCCCAGTGGTTATATATCTAGCCTCCATAGCCCAGTGGTTATATATCTAGCCTCCATAGCTCAGTGGTTATATATCTAGCCTCCATAGCACAGTGGTTATATATCTAGCCTCCATATCTTAGTGGTTATATATATAGCCTCCATAGCACAGTGGTTATATATCTAGCCTCCATAGCCCAGTGGTTATATATCTAGCCTCCATAGCTCAGTGGTTATATATCTAGCCTCCATAGCTCAGTGGTTATATATCTAGCCTCCATAGCTCAGTGGTTATATATCTAGCCTCCATAGCACAGTGGTTATATATCTAGCCTCCATAGCCCAGTGGTTATATATCTAGCCTCCATAGCTCAGTGGTTATATATCTAGCCTCCATAGCACAGTGGTTATATATCTAGCCTCCATAGCTCAGTGGTTATATATCTAGCCTCCATAGCACAGTGGTTATATATCTAGCCTCCATATCTTAGTGGTTATATATATATAGCCTCCATAGAACAGTGGATATATATCTAGCCTCCATAGCCCAGTGGTTATATATCTAGCCTCCATAGCACAGTGGTTATATATCTAGCCCCCATAGCTCAGTGGTTATATATCTAGCCTCCATAGCTCAGTGGTTATATATCTAGCCTCCGTAGCTGAGTGGTTATATATCTAGCCTCCATAGCCCAGTTGTTATATACCTAGCCTCCATAGCTCAGTGGTTATATATCTAGCCTCCATAGCACAGTGGTTATATATCTAGCCCCCATAGCACATTGGTTATATATCTAGCCTCCATAGCCTAATGGTTATATATCTAGCCTCCATAGCCCAGTGGTTATATGTCTAGCCTCCATAGCTCAGTGGTTATATATTTAGCCTCCATAGCTCAGTGGTTATATATCTAGCCCCCATAGTACAGTGGTTATATATACAGCCTCCATAGCACAGTGGTTATATATCTAGCCTCCATAGGCCAGTGGCTATATATCTACCGCCCATAGCACAGTGGTTATATATCTAGCCTCCCTAGCCTAGTGGTTATATATCTAGCCTCCATAGCCCAGTGGTTATATAGCTAGCACAGTGGTTATATATCTAGCACAGTGGTTATATATCTAGCCTCCATAGCCCAGTGGTTATATAGCTAGCCTCCATAGCCCAGTGGTTATATATCTAGCCTCCATAGCTCAGTGGTTATATATCTAGCCTCCATAGCACAGTGGTTATATATCTAGCCCTCATATCTTAGTAGTTATATATATAGCCTCCATAGAACAGTGGTTATATATCTAGCCTCCATAGCCCAGTGGTTATATATCTAGCCTCCATAGCTCAGTGGTTATATATCTAGCCTCCATAGCTCAGTGGTTATATATCTAGCCTCCATAGCTCAGTGGTTATATATCTAGCCTCCATAGCACAGTGGTTATATATCTAGCCTCCATAGCCCAGTGGTTATATATCTAGCCTCCATAGCTCAATGGTTATATATCTAGCCTCCATAGCACAGTGGTTATATAGTTAGCCTCCATAGCTCAGTGGTTATATATCTAGCCTCCATAGCACAGTGGTTATATATCTAGCCTCCATATCTTAGTGGTTATATATATATAGCCTCCATAGAACAGTGGATATATATCTAGCCTCCATAGCCCAGTGGTTATATATCTAGCCTCCATAGCACAGTGGTTATATATCTAGCCCCCATAGCTCAGTGGTTATATATCTAGCCTCCATAGCTCAGTGGTTATATATCTAGCCTCCGTAGCTGAGTGGTTATATATCTAGCCTCCATAGCCCAGTTGTTATATATCTAGCCTCCATAGCTCAGTGGTTATATATCTAGCCCCCATAGCACAGTGGTTATATATCTAGCCTCCATAGCCCAGTGGTTATATATCTAGCCCCCATAGCACAGTGGTTATATATCTAGCCTCCATAGCCTAGTGGTTATATATCTAGCCTCCATAGCCCAGTGGTTATATGTCTAGCCTCCATAGCTCAGTGGTTATATATCTAGCCTCCATAGCTCAGTGGTTATATATCTAGCCCCCATAGTACAGTGGTTATATATCTAGCCTCCATAGCACAGTGGTTATATATCTAGCCTCCATAGCCCAGTGGCTATATATCTACCGCCCATAGCACAGTGGTTATATATCTAGCCTCCATAGCCTAGTGGTTATATATCTAGCCTCCATAGCCCAGTGGTTATATAGCTAGCACAGTGGTTATATATCTAGCACAGTGGTTATATATCTAGCCTCCATAGCCCAGTGGTTATATAGCTAGCCTCCATAGCCCAGTGGTTATATATCTAGCCTCCATAGCTCAGTGGTTATATATCTAGCCTCCATAGCACAGTGGTTATATATCTAGCCCCATATCTTAGTGGTTATATATATAGCCTCCATAGAACAGTGGTTATATATCTAGCCTCCATAGCCCAGTGGTTATATATCTAGCCTCCATAGCTCAGTGGTTATATATCTAGCCTCCATAGCTCAGTGGTTATATATCTAGCCTCCATAGCTCAGTGGTTATATATCTAGCCTCCATAGCACAGTGGTTATATATCTAGCCTCCATAGCCCAGTGGTTATATATCTAGCCTCCATAGCTCAGTGGTTATATATCTAGCCTCCATAGCACAGTGGTTATATATCTAGCCTCCATAGCTCAGTGGTTATATATCTAGCCTCCATAGCACAGTGGTTATATATCTAGCCTCCATATCTTAGTGGTATATATATATAGCCTCCATAGAACAGTGGATATATATCTAGCCTCCATAGCCCAGTGGTTATATATCTAGCCTCCATAGCACAGTGGTTATATATCTAGCCCCCATAGCTCAGTGGTTATATATCTAGCCTCCATAGCTCAGTGGTTATATATCTAGCCTCCATAGCTCAGTGGTTATATATCTAGCCTCCATAGCTCAGTGGTTATATATCTAGCCTCCATAGCACAGTGGTTATATATCTAGCCCCCATAGCACAGTGGTTATATATCTAGCCTCCATAGCACAGTGGTTATATATCTAGCCTCCATAGCACAGTGGTTATATATCTAGCCTCCATAGCCCAGTGGTTATATATCTAGCTGTTATATTCTAGCCTCCATAGCTCAGTGGTTATATATCTAGCCTCCATAGCTCAGTGGTTATATATCTAGCCCCCATAGTACAGTGGTTATATATCTAGCCTCCATAGCACAGTGGTTATATATCTAGCCTCCATAGCCCAGTGGCTATATATCTACCCCCCATAGCACAGTGGTTATATATCTAGCCTCCATAGCCTAGTGGTTATATATCTAGCCTCCATACATAGCCTAATATCTAGCACAGTGGTTATATATCTAGCCCCATAGCACAGTGGTTATATATCTAGCCTCCATAGCCTAGTGGTTATATATCTAGCCTCCATAGCACAGTGGTTATATATCTAGCCCCCATAGCACAGTGGTTATATATCTAGCATCCATAGCCCAGTGGTTATATATCTAGCCCCCATAGCACAGTGGTTATATATCTAGCCTCCATAGCCTAGTGGTTATATATCTAGCCTCCATAGCCCAGTGGTTATATGTTTAGCCTCCATAGCTCAGTGGTTATATATCTAGCCTCCATAGCTCAGTGGTTATATATCTAGCCCCCATAGTACAGTGGTTATATATCTAGCCTCCATAGCACAGTGGTTATATATCTAGCCTCCATAACCCAGTGGCTATATATCTACCGCCCATAGCACAGTGGTTATATATCTAGCCTCCATAGCCTAGTGGTTATATATCTAGCCTCCATAGCCCAGTGGTTATATAGCTAGCACAGTGGTTATATATCTAGCACAGTGGTTATATATCTAGCCTCCATAGCCCAGTGGTTATATAGCTAGCCTCCATAGCCCAGTGGTTATATATCTAGCCTCCATAGCTCAGTGGTTATATATCTAGCCTCCATAGCACAGTGGTTATATATCTAGCCCTCATATCTTAGTGGTTATATATATATAGCCTCCATAGAACAGTGGTTATATATATAGCCTCCATAGCCCAGTGGTTTTATATCTAGACTCCATAGCTCAGTGGTTATATATCTAGCCTCCATAGCTCAGTGGTTATATATCTAGCCTCCATAGCTCAGTGGTTATATATCTAGCTTCCATATCTCAGTGGCTATATATCTAGCCTCCATAGCCCAGTGGTTATATAGCTAGT
This sequence comes from Archivesica marissinica, assembly GCA_014843695.1. Taxonomy (NCBI): domain Eukaryota; kingdom Metazoa; phylum Mollusca; class Bivalvia; order Venerida; family Vesicomyidae; genus Archivesica; species Archivesica marissinica. Next base: position 35,627,543 of record CM026387.1, read on the forward strand.
CTCCATAGCCCAGTGGTTATATATCTAGCATCCATAGCACAGTGGTTATATATCTAGCCTCCATATCTCAGTGGTTATATATCTAGCCTCCATAGCTCAGTGGTTATATATCTAGCCTCCATAGCCCAGTTGTTATATATCTAGCCTCCATAGCTCAGTGGTTATATATGTAGCCTCCATAGCTCAGATGTTATATATCTAGCCTCCATAGCACAGTGGTTATATAGCTAGCCTACATAGCTCAGTGGTTATATATCTAGCCTCCATATCTCAGTGGCTATATATCTAGCCTCCATAGCCCAGTGGTTATATAGCTAGCCTCCATAGCCCAGTGGTTATATATCTAGCCTCCATAGCTCAGTGGTTATATATCTAGCCTCCATAGCACAGTGGTTATATATCTAGCCTTCATATCTTAGTGGTTATATATATATAGCCTCCATAGAACAGTGGTTATATATCTAGCCTCCATAGCCCAGTGGTTTTATATCTAGCCTCCATAGCTCAGTGGTTATATATCTAGCCTCCATAGCTCAGTGGTTATATATCTAGCCTCCATAGCTCAGTGGTTATATATCTAGCCTCCATAGCACAGTGGTTATATATCTAGCCTCCATAGCCCAGTGGTTATATATCTAGCCTCCATAGCTCAATGGTTATATATCTAGCCTCCATAGCACAGTGGTTATATAGTTAGCCTCCATAGCTCAGTGGTTATATATCTAGCCTCCATAGCACAGTGGTTATATATCTAGCCTCCATATCTTAGTGGTTATATATATATAGCCTCCATAGAACAGTGGATATATATCTAGCCTCCATAGCGCAGTGGTTATATATCTAGCCTCCATAGCACAGTGGTTATATATCTAGCCCCCATAGCTCAGTGGTTATATATCTAGCCTCCATAGCTCAGTGGTTATATATCTAGCCTCCGTAGCTGAGTGGTTATATATCTAGCCTCCATAGCCCAGTTGTTATATACCTAGCCTCCATAGCTCAGTGGTTATATATCTAGCCCCCATAGCACAGTGGTTATATATCTAGCCTCCATAGCCCAGTTGTTATATATCTAGCCCCCATAGCACATTGGTTATATATCTAGCCTCCATAGCCTAATGGTTATATATCTAGCCTCCATAGCCCAGTGGTTATATGTCTAGCCTCCATCGCTCAGTGGTTATATATTTAGCCTCCATAGCTCAGTGGTTATATATCTAGCCCCCATAGTACAGTGGTTATATATACAGCCTCCATAGCACAGTGGTTATATATCTAGCCTCCATAGGCCAGTGGCTATATATCTACCGCCCATAGCACAGTGGTTATATATCTAGCCTCCCTAGCCTAGTGGTTATATATCTAGCCTCCATAGCCCAGTGGTTATATAGCTAGCACAGTGGTTATATATCTAGCACAGTGGTTATATATCTAGCCTCCATAGCCCAGTGGTTATATAGCTAGCCTCCATAGCCCAGTGGTTATATATCTAGCCTCCATAGCTCAGTGGTTATATATCTAGCCTCCATAGCACAGTGGTTATATATCTGGCCCTCATATCTTAGTAGTTATATATATATAGCCTCCATAGAACAGTGGTTATATATCTAGCCTCCATAGCCCAGTGGTTTTATATCTAGCCTCCATAGCTCAGTGGTTATATATCTAGCCTCCATAGCTCAGTGGTTATATATCTAGCCTCCATAGCTCAGTGGTTATATATCTAGCCTCCATAGCACAGTGGTTATATATCTAGCCTCCATAGCCCAGTGGTTATATATCTAGCCTCCATAGCTCAATGGTTATATATCTAGCCTCCATAGCACAGTGGTTATATAGTTAGCCTCCATAGCTCAGTGGTTATATATCTAGCCTCCATAGCACAGTGGTTATATATCTAGCCTCCATATCTTAGTGGTTATATATATATAGCCTCCATAGAACCGTGGATATATATCTAGCCTCCATAGCCCAGTGGTTATATATCTAGCCCCCATAGCTCAGTGGTTATTTATCTAGCCTCCATATCTCAGTGGTTATATATCTAGCCTCCGTAGCTGAGTGGTTATATATCTAGCCTCCATAGCCCAGTTGTTATATACCTAGCCTCCATAGCTCAGTGGTTATATATTTAGCCTCCATAGCACAGTGGTTATATATCTAGCCCCCATAGCACAGTGGTTATATATCTAGCATCCATAGCCCAGTGGTTATATATCTAGCCCCCATAGCACAGTGGTTATATATCTAGCCTCCATAGCCTAGTGGTTATATATCTAGCCTCCATAGCCCAGTGGTTATATGTCTAGCCTCCATAGCTCAGTGGTTATATATCTAGCCTCCATAGCTCAGTGGTTATATATCTAGCCCCCATAGTACAGTTGTTATATATCTAGCCTCCATAGCACAGTGGTTATATATCTAGCCTCCATAGCCCAGTGGCTATATATCTACCCCCCATAGCACAGTGGTTATATATCTAGCCTCCATAGCCTAGTGGTTATATATCTAGCCTCCATAGCCCAGTGGTTATATAGCTAGCACAGTGGTTATATATCTAGCACAGTGGTTATATATCTAGCCACCATAGCACAGTGGTTATATATCTAGCCTCCATAGGTTAGTGGTTATATATCTAGCCTCCATAGCCCAGTTGTTATATAGCTAGCATAGTGGTTATATAGCTAGCACAGTGGTTATATAGCTAGCACAGTGGTTATATATCTAGCCTCCATATCTCAGGGGTTATATATCTAGCCTCCATATCTCAGGGGTTATATATCTAGCCTCCATAGCCCAGTTGTTATATAGCTAGCATAGTGGTTATATAGCTAGCACAGTGGTTATATATCTAGCCTCCATATCTTAGTGGTTATATATCTAGCCTTCATAGCCCAGTGGTTATATATCTAGCTTCCATAGCTCAGTGGTTATATATCTAGCTTCCATAGCTCAGTGGTTATTTATGTAGCTTCCATAGATCAATGGTTATATATATAGCCTCCATAGCCCAGTGGTTATATATCTAGCTCCCATAGCACAGTGGTTATATATCTAGCATCCATAGCCTAGTGGTTATATATCTAGCTTCCATATCCCAGTGGTTATATATCTAGCCTCCATAGCTCAGTGGTTATATATCTAGCCTCCATAGCCCAGTTGTTATATATCTAGCGTCCAGAGCTCAGTGGTTATATATCTAGCCTCCACAGCACAGTGGTTATATAGCTAGCCTCCATAGCACAGTGGTTATATATCTAGCCTCCATAGCACAATGGTTATATATCTAGCCTACATAGCTCAGTGGTTATATATATATAGCCTCCATAGAACAGTGGTTATATATCTAGCCTCCATAGCCCAGTGGTTATATATCTAGACTGTATAGCACAGTGGTTAAATATCTACCCTCCATAGCTCAGTGGTTATATATCTAGCCTACATAGCCCAGTTGTTATATATCTAGCCTCCATAGCTCAGTGGTTATATATCTAGCCTCCATAGCACAGTGGTTATATATTTAGCCCCCATAGCACATTTGTTATATATCTAGCCTCCATATCCCAGTGGTTATATATCTAGCACCCATAGCACAGTGGTTATTTATCTAGCCTCCATAGCTCAGTGGTTATATATCTAGCTTCCATATCTCAGTGGCTATATATCTAACCTCCATAGCCCAGTGGTATATAGCTAGCCTCCATAGCCCAGTGGTTATATATCTAGCCTCCATAGCTCAGTGGTTATATATCTAGCCTCCATAGCCCAGTGGTTATATATCTAGCCTCCATAGCTCAATGCTTATATATCTAGCCTCCATAGCACAGTGGTTATATAGCTAGCCTCCATAGCTCAGTGGTTATATATCTATCCTCCATAGCCCAGCGGTTATATATCTAGCTTCCATAGCTCAGTGGTTATATATCTAGCGTCCAGAGCTCAGTGGTTATATATCTAGCCTCCATAGCACAGTGGTTATATAGCTAGCTTCCATAGCACAGTGGTTATATATCTAGCCTACATAGCTCAGTGGTTATATATCTAGCCTCCATATCTCAGTGGCTATATATCTAGCCTCCATAGCCCAGTGGTTATATAGCTAGCCTCCATAGCCCAGTGGTTATATATCTAGCCTCCATAGCTCAGTGGTTATATATCTAGCCTCCATAGCACAGTGGTTATATATATATAGCCTCCATTGAACAGTGGTTATATATCTAGCCTCCATAGCCCAGTGGTTATATATCTAGACTGTATAGCACAGTGGTTATATATCTAGCCCCCATAGCTCATTGGTTATATATCTAGCCTCCATAGCTCAGTGGTTATATATCTAGCCTCCATAGCTCAGTAGTTATATATCTAGCCTCCATAGCCCAGTTGTTATATATCTAGCCTCCATAGCTCAGTGGCTATATATCTAGCCTCCATAGCCCAGTGGTTATATAGCTAGTCTCCATAACCCAGTGGTTATATATCTAGCCTCCATAGCTCAGTGGTTATATATCTAGCCTCCATAGCACAATGGTTATATATCTAGCCTACATAGCTCAGTGGTTATATATCTAGCCTACATATCTCAGTGGCAATATATCTAGCCTCCATAGCCCAGTGTATATAGCTAGCCTCCATAGCCCAGTGGTTATATATCTAGCCTCCATAGCTCAGTGGTTATATATCTAGCCTCCATATCTTAGTGGTTATATATATATATAGCCTCCATAGAACAGTGGATATATATCTAGCCTCCATAGCCCAGTGGTTATATATCTAGCCTCCATAGCACAGTGGTTATATATCTAGCCCCCATAGCTCAATGGTTATATATCTAACCTCCATAGCACAGTTGTTAAATATCTAGCCTCCATAGTACAGTGGTTATATATCTAGCCTCCATAGCCCAGTGGTTATATATCTAGCCCACATAGTACAGTGGTTATATATCTAGCCTCCATAGCACAGTGGTTATATATCTAGCCTCCATAGCACAGTGGTTATATATCTAGCCTCCATATCTTAGTGGTTATATATCTAGCCTCCATAGCCCAGTGGTTATATATCTAGCCTCCATAGCTCAGTGGTTATATATCTATCCTCCATAGCTCAGTGGTTATCTATCTAGCCCCCATAGTACAGTGGTTATATATCTAGACTCCATAGCCCAGTGGTTATATATCTAGCCTCCATAGCACAGTGGTTATATATCTAGCCCCCATAGCTCAGTGGTTATATATCTAGCCTCCATAGCTCAGTGGTTATATATCTAGCCTCCATAGCTCAGTGGTTATATATCTAGCCTCCATATTTCAGTGGCTATATATCTAGCCTCCATAGCCCAGTGGTTATATAGCTAGCCTCCATAGCCCAGTGGTCATATATCTAGCCTCCATAGCTCAGTGGTTACATATCTAGCCTCCATAGCACAGTGGTTATATATCTAGCCTCCATATCTTAGTTGTTATATATATAGCCTCCATAGCACAGTGGTTATATATCTAGCCTCCATAGCTCAGTTGTTATATATCTAGCCTCCATAGCACAGTGGGTATATATCTTGCTTCCATAGCTAAGTGGTTATATATCTAGCTTCCATATCTCAGTGGCTATATATCTAGCCTCCATAGCCCAGTGGTTATATAGCTAGTCTCCATAACCTAGTGGTTATATATCTAGCCTCCATAGCTCAGTGGTTATATATCTAGCCTCCATAGCACAATGGTTATATATCTAGCCTACATAGCTCAGTGGTTATATATCTAGCCTACATATCTCAGTGGCAATATATCTAGCCTCCATAGCCCAGTGGTTATATAGCTAGCCTCCATAGCCCAGTGGTTATATATCTAGCCTCCATAGCTCAGTGGTTATATATCTAGCCTCCATATCTTAGTGGTTATATATATATATAGCCTCCATAGAACAGTGGATATATATCTAGCCTCCATAGCCCAGTGGTTATATATCTAGCCTCCATAGCACAGTGGTTATATATCTAGCCCCCATAGCTCAATGGTTATATATCTAGCCTCCATAGCTCAGTGGTTATATATCTAGCCTCCGTAGCTGAGTGGTTATATATCTAGCCTCCATAGCCCAGTTGTTATATATCTAGCCTCCATAGCTCAGTGGTTATATATCTAGCCTCCATAGCACAGTGGTTATATATCTAGCCCCCATAGCACAGTGGTTATATATCTAGCCCCCATAGCACAGTGGTTATATATCTAGCCTCCATAGCCTAGTGGTTATATATCTAGCCTCCATAGCCCAGTGGTTATATATCTAGCCTCCATAGCTCAGTGGTTATATATCTAGCCTCCATAGCTCAGTGGTTATATATCTAGCCCCCATAGTACAGTGGTTATATATCTAGCCTCCATAGCCCAGTGGTTATATATCTAGCCTCCATAGCCCAGTGGTTAATATCTAGCTCAGTGGTTATATATCTAGCTCAGTGGTTATATATCTAGCCTCCATATCTCAGTGGTTATATATCTAGCTTCCATATCTCAGTGGTTATATATCTAGCCTCCATAGCACAGGGGTTATATATCTAGCACAGTGGTTATATATCTAGCACAGTGGTTATATATCTAGCACAGGGGTTATATATCTAGCACAGTGGTTATATATCTAGCTCAGTGGTTATATATCTAGCACAGGGGTTATATAACTAGCACAGGGGTTATATATCTAGCACAGTGGTTATATATCTAGCACAGTGGTTATATATCTAGCACAGGGGTTATATATCTAGCACAGTGGTTATATATCTAGCACAGTGGTTATATATCTAGCACAGGGGTTATATATCTAGCACAGTGGTTATATATCTAGCTCAGTGGTTATATATCTAGCACAGGGGTTATATAACTAGCACAGGGGTTATATATCTAGCACAGTGGTTATATATCTAGCACAGTGGTTATATATCTAGCACAGGGGTTATATATCTAGCACAGTGGTTATATATCTAGCACAGTGGTTATATATCTAGCACAGGGGTTATATATCTAGCCTCCATAGCACATGGGTTATATATCTAGCATCCATAGCTTAAGGGTTATATATCTAGCTAAGTGTTATATATCTAGCCTCCATAGCTCAGTTGTAATTTAGATAGCCTCCATAGCTCAGTGGTAGAGCACTGGTCTTGTAAACCAGGGGTCGTGAGTTAGATCCTCACTGGGGGCTTAACATTTAATATGTTTAAAATTTTGAATTCTCGTTCTGTGAATATTTAACATAACGATCATTTTTGTTTTCATTCCATTCAACCAAACATAAATTATTTATAATCTACTCTATATATACATTTATACTCTACATCGTTATAAATAATTATTTATAATCTACTCTATATATACATTTATACTCTACATCGTTATAAATAATTTACCAATAATTATTATTACCCAATGTAAACTAACAAACACTTCGGTCGCTACGTATCGTGTGCACATACATATATAATCAATACTTAGTTTATACACATTTATTTCAGCTCGATTGCGAAACAAGTTCTCATAGCTTATATTAATCACATCGCCACGAGGGAGAGAGAAGAGGAATTTAAATGCCTTGCTTAAGGGCACCATCGTAACGGCTCTAGTGGGGCTCGAACTCCGGGCCTTTCGGACATGAAGCGAACGCGCTACCTCTGAGCTATCACGACTTCCACGAATCAATACACATGGTGGTTCCTCCAAACATCTACAGCATGTAGCTGGGTGTCCATTCCATGCACTTATAACAACTCTGGGTATAGTAGTAGATGTGGCACTACCGTTATTGAGCATCACATTTATTGTCCAGAACCATTATTTCATACAGACGGATATGTAGTCCATTGGTAACACGCTGGACTGGTAATCCAGGGATCGCAGGTTAGATCCACCGTCTGACCCTAATAAGATTAACAGTCTTTCAGATGGGATTTTAAACCGAGGTCTCGTGTCGGTGCTTTACACCGTACACGTAGAAGAACCAGAGGAGACTCTGGAATGGGTCTCTCTCTCTGTATCATTGCACTATCCTCCAACAATCTAAAATGACTAATCTCTTCAGGAGGCGTTGCTCATATGGGCAACCCGTAGCGACGATAAATAAACGTAAAACACACACCATTTCACTCTCTCCAGCATCACTCGCACGTCATGACACACAAATGTGACATCATTATGATCCATAGGTATTAAGATTAAACTTTATTAATTTTTATTTTACAACTGCGAAGCAAGTTTTAACAACTTATATTAATCACTCATTTTATCTGCAACAGAGAAACTATGATAACATATCACAGCATAAAAGGGCGTGTGGGTCGGGAAACGTCAATACGTGTCAGTAGCCACACTGAGGCACAAAGAGGCAGCTGCCTCGGTTTATATTTCCAACGCCAAAACAAAAATAAATAAAAACTTGCCAAAAATATCCGTTTGCTGTATAAAATGTTGACTGCTAGAGAGCTGAAAGGTCAGTACCTAAGTATACGTCTAAACTTATTAAATCAGAAAGGGCAGGAACTCTCTTCTATACTCCAACAATTTTAAGGGGGAATATGCCCCTGGACCCCCCCCCCCAGATTTCATTGGTTGAAACTTGCCTCTGGCTACGGCACTACGCTTTATACCTGCTTAACCTCGAACGAGAAAACACCTGCTTAACCTCGAACGAGAACACATTACAGTACACTCATGTACTTACATACAGTACACCTGTACATGTATATACTTCTGATTGGCTACTACATGATTGTTAGATAAACTGACCATAAACTAACCACTCAAGTATAACATACACATATCGAATATAAAAAAGTTTAATATGCCATAAAATTGTATGTAACTGAATGTAGCTTGTAAGTTTTGTCAAAATCGTACTATGAAGTATTTCGGAATTTGATGACACATAATGCAATCACGTGACTAACTATCACGTGACGCTGTCATCTTTGTTTTGTTTTGTTGATTGGGTTGTGTGTGTGTTTACGTTTATTTATCGTCGCTACCGGTTGCCCATACAAGCGACGCCTCCTGAAGAGATTAGTTATTTTAGATTTTGGAGGATAGTGCATGATACAGACAGGGACCCATTCCAGAATCTCCTCTGGTTCTTTTACGTGCACGGTGTAAAGCACCGACACGAGACCCCGGTTTAACGTCCCATCTGAAAGACTGTTAATTTTATTAGGGTCAGACGGAGGATCTAACCTGCGATCCCTGGATTACCAGTCCAGCGTGTTACCACTGGACTACAGATCCGTCTGTATTGATTGGGTTAAAGTCACACCGCCAGATAAGACTCCAGCTGTGCCCCCCCCGAGTAATAAAGTACGAAAGTTCTCCCGGGTAGAATCGCGAACCTTCCTCAAGTCAGCTATATAGCTTCATCTACCATAAGCGCTAAATTTACCTGTGGGTTCGAGTCCCAGTAGAATCATCGTACCATAGGATACAATTCATACAGTATACACAGACATTACAGCTATAAATATACATGTCATATATGAACCCAATGTATATTTAAATGAAGACAGCTTGTCTATATTACAACTTTAGCTATGTTTACTTTCTATGTGTCTTGTATATAGCTAAAATATACAGTGTTCATGGAAGGCCGTGATTTATTATTAATAAATATATACACACTTGTACGCCGACAGATAGTTCCAAGATGCAATTATGTAAAAACTGGAAACGTTTGCGCGATACACAGATATCATACCTGACCAATATTCTCAAAATTGAAATCATAATCGTGTAGACATAATTTTACGAATATATTTAGTTTATACACATTTATCCTAGCTCGATTGAAAAACAAGTTCTTACAACTCTCGAGACATTGTTCGTGATGGAATTCATGGCCACGAGGGAGAGAGAACAGGCAATGTGTAATATAAATGCATTGCCTAATATAACGACATAATCGTAACGGCTCGAGTGGGGCTCGAACTCTGGGCCTTTCGGACCTGAAGCGAACGCGCTACCACATGGCTATCACGACTTCCACAATATATTGAATACGCTTAAAGCGACATTACATCGCAAAACGCAAATAAAATGCATTTTTCACGTATAAATGCATTGCTACTACAAATTCTTCTGAATACATTCGAATACTAACAATGAATCAATAAACAGTGTTTTGGTGGATTGAAAATATGATTTCATATAACAGTCATCCATGCTCCTGAATTGACGTTTGTTTGTGATGGGAGTCAATACTAAGCGCGAGATAATGTCGTTTGGAGTTAATTTAACTAAGAATAGTCTACAAATAAATAGGCACAAATGTGAGATATAACGGCATAATATGTACCATAAATCGTGTTATTCGGGATACACTAGTTGTATTACAGTCTGATTATTTAGGGCAGTCATGTGTATACATAACATTCGAAAACAAAAACAATCATTGTTGAACCATCAAACCTAAAAATATTGTTCTGTAAGCCTACAGCTTTGACCACTCGGCCATCCTGCCATGTGTGATAATTCGATATATTTTATATTATTCAATCAGTGTTTTAACTCGCCAATGTTTATATATATCAGCATGTTTGTATACAAGTGACTGACCTGATTAATCGAACTGTATTAAATTTATATGACCAGATTGAACTGATGTATTTGCATATGCCGTTTGTTTCCGTATTCTTTCCGTCGATTTCCGAATCAAACCGATCTCAATGAATGTGAATATATAGAAACACAGTCCTTACCGTCTCGACTAGTAGTCTAGTGGATACGTCTGTGATCTTGGAAGTAACAGGTTACGGGTTCGAGCCCGGTGAATGCCACTTTATATTTGTTTTTATTATTCTTCAATAAAATATATAATTAAATATGCGCACAAAAATCACGTGCAGCACGATTTGTAGTTTCTAAATTACATGTACATTGAACATAGTCAGTACAATACACCTTTAGGATGACGAGTAGAAAACAACTTCGTTCTACTGACAAAGCTAAAGTTTTGAAAGTTTTTAATTATTTTAAAGACAAAGAAGCATATACAAAGACAGTATGTATATCAAAGACTGTAGAAGCTACTGGCACCAGCCAGGCTACTATTTGTAGGATATTGAAAGAACTCCGGGAGACAGGAACACTCCTTTCACCTGTTAGAAGGAAACGGGGAGCCTACAAGCCTATGGATGTCTTTGATCAGGATGTGATTAGGAGTAAAGTCCGGGAGTTCTACACGCACGGGCGTGTGCTGCCAACTCTGAAAAAGTTACTCGGAGTTCTTAGAGAGGAAATTCAGTATCCTGGAAGCAGAGAGACACTTAGAAAGACATTAAAGGAATTGGGATTTAGTTGGAGAAGAACCAGCGACAACAGAAAGATGCTTATGGAGAAGTCAGCTGTACTAACAGCACGGCTTAAGTTTTATGAAAGGAAACAGGAACTGGAGGAGCAAGGATTTAGACTGGTGTATATAGACGAGACATGGATGGACAGTGGCTATACACAGAGGAAGTGCTGGCAGGGGCCTGACATGAAAGGTGTGTGTCCGCCGTATCGTGGGAAGCGATTGATCGTCGTGCACGCAGGGAGTCGAACCGGGTTCGTGCAAGGTACCAAACTTGTTTACAAGGCATCTTGCTCGACCGGTGACTACCATAATGAGATGGACGGCCCACAGTTCATCAAGTGGATTCGGGAACAGCTCTTGCCTAATCTTGGAGAGAAGTCTGCGATTGTCATGGACAACGCCAGTTATCATTCGATGAAGGCGGACAAGTGTCCAACATCTTCTACCAAGAAAGAGGACATCAAGGTAATCTATTGGTAAAGTGCTATATGGAACCATACTTTTACTGGTAAGTGTGTGTACATGATTATGACATGTTCTTCTTTCTATTTTCAGACATGGCTGCGGAATCACAGCATTGATTTTGATGACGTTATGACGAGGCCCAAGCTTCTAGAGCTCGTTACCCTACACAAACCAGAACCGACATACACTGTAGACAAGCTGATCAGAGATTCTGGGCATGAGGTCTTACGGCTACACCCATATCACCCTGAGTTCAACGCTATGGAACTCATCTGGAGTCAGCTGAAAGATAAAGTTAGACAGAGAAATGTGACATTCAGGTAAAGTATATACATGTATTGCATTGATTAAACTAGTTTACTTACATGAAGATTTCATTGTGTATATTGAAAGGTTTTGCTTTTTTTAAATGTCAGGCTTGGACGATATGCAGCGACTAGCAGAGGACGCTTTCCAATAGATCGATGCAGGTCGATGGAATCGAGTCTGTGATCACGTGGAGAAGACAATCGAGAACATGAAAGTCTCCGACCACTACACGGGGTAGACCTTCGAAGGTGATCATCAAA
>CM026387.1:35645568-35666748 GCA_014843695.1 Archivesica marissinica
ATATCTAGCCCCCATAGCACATTGGTTATATATCTAGCCTCCATAGCCTAATGGTTATATATCTAGCCTCCATAGCCCAGTGGTTATATGTCTAGCCTCCATCGCTCAGTGGTTATATATTTAGCCTCCATAGCTCAGTGGTTATATATCTAGCCCCCATAGTACAGTGGTTATATATACAGCCTCCATAGCACAGTGGTTATATATCTAGCCTCCATAGGCCAGTGGCTATATATCTAGCCCCCATAGCACAGTGGTTATATATCTAGCCTCCATAGCCTAGTGGTTATATATCTAGCCTCCATAGCACAGTGGTTATATATCTAGCCCCCATAGCACAGTGGTTATATATCTAGCCTCCATAGCCCAGTGGTTATATATCTAGCCTCCATAGCACAGTGGTTATATATCTAGCCTCCATAGCCTAGTGGTTATATATCTAGCCTCCATAGCCCAGTGGTTATATATCTAGCCTCCATAGCTCAGTGGTTATATATCTAGCCTCCATAGCTCAGTGGTTATATATCTAGCCCCCATAGTACAGTGGTTATATATCTAGCCTCCATAGCACAGTGGTTATATATCTAGCCTCCATAGCCCAGTGGCTATATATCTACCGCCCATAGCACAGTGGTTATATATCTAGCCTCCATAGCCTAGTGGTTATATATCTAGCCTCCATAGCCCAGTGGTTATATAGCTAGCACAGTGGTTATATATCTAGCACAGTGGTTATATATCTAGCCTCCATAGCCCAGTGGTTATATAGCTAGCCTCCATAGCCCAGTGGTTATATATCTAGCCTCCATAGCTCAGTGGTTATATATCTAGCCTCCATAGCACAGTGGTTATATATCTAGCCCCCATATCTTAGTGGTTATATATATATAGCCTCCATAGAACAGTGGTTATATATATAGCCTCCATAGCCCAGTGGTTTTATATCTAGACTCCATAGCTCAGTGGTTATATATCTAGCCTCCATAGCTCAGTGGTTATATATCTAGCCTCCATAGCTCAGTGGTTATATATCTAGCTTCCATATCTCAGTGGCTATATATCTAGCCTCCATAGCCCAGTGGTTATATAGCTAGTCTCCATAGCCCAGTGGTTATATATCTAGCATCCATAGCACAGTGGTTATATATCTAGCCTCCATATCTCAGTGGTTATATATCTAGCCTCCATAGCTCAGTGGTTATATATCTAGCCTCCATAGCCCAGTTGTTATATATCTAGCCTCCATAGCTCAGTGGTTATATATGTAGCCTCCATAGCTCAGATGTTATATATCTAGCCTCCATAGCACAGTGGTTATATAGCTAGCCTACATAGCTCAGTGGTTATATATCTAGCCTCCATATCTCAGTGGCTATATATCTAGCCTCCATAGCCCAGTGGTTATATAGCTAGCCTCCATAGCCCAGTGGTTATATATCTAGCCTCCATAGCTCAGTGGTTATATATCTAGCCTCCATAGCACAGTGGTTATATATCTAGCCTTCATATCTTAGTGGTTATATATATATAGCCTCCATAGAACAGTGGTTATATATCTAGCCTCCATAGCCCAGTGGTTTTATATCTAGCCTCCATAGCTCAGTGGTTATATATCTAGCCTCCATAGCTCAGTGGTTATATATCTAGCCTCCATAGCTCAGTGGTTATATATCTAGCCTCCATAGCACAGTGGTTATATATCTAGCCTCCATAGCCCAGTGGTTATATATCTAGCCTCCATAGCTCAATGGTTATATATCTAGCCTCCATAGCACAGTGGTTATATAGTTAGCCTCCATAGCTCAGTGGTTATATATCTAGCCTCCATAGCACAGTGGTTATATATCTAGCCTCCATATCTTAGTGGTTATATATATATAGCCTCCATAGAACAGTGGATATATATCTAGCCTCCATAGCCCAGTGGTTATATATCTAGCCTCCATAGCACAGTGGTTATATATCTAGCCCCCATAGCTCAGTGGTTATATATCTAGCCTCCATAGCTCAGTGGTTATATATCTAGCCTCCGTAGCTGAGTGGTTATATATCTAGCCTCCATAGCCCAGTTGTTATATACCTAGCCTCCATAGCTCAGTGGTTATATATCTAGCCCCCATAGCACAGTGGTTATATATCTAGCCTCCATAGCCCAGTTGTTATATATCTAGCCCCCATAGCACATTGGTTATATATCTAGCCTCCATAGCCTAATGGTTATATATCTAGCCTCCATAGCCCAGTGGTTATATGTCTAGCCTCCATCGCTCAGTGGTTATATATTTAGCCTCCATAGCTCAGTGGTTATATATCTAGCCCCCATAGTACAGTGGTTATATATACAGCCTCCATAGCACAGTGGTTATATATCTAGCCTCCATAGGCCAGTGGCTATATATCTACCGCCCATAGCACAGTGGTTATATATCTAGCCTCCCTAGCATAGTGGTTATATATCTAGCCTCCATAGCCCAGTGGTTATATAGCTAGCACAGTGGTTATATATCTAGCACAGTGGTTATATATCTAGCCTCCATAGCCCAGTGGTTATATAGCTAGCCTCCATAGCCCAGTGGTTATATATCTAGCCTCCATAGCTCAGTGGTTATATATCTAGCCTCCATAGCACAGTGGTTATATATCTGGCCCTCATATCTTAGTAGTATATATATATAGCCTCCATAGAACAGTGGTTATATATCTAGCCTCCATAGCCCAGTGGTTTTATATCTAGCCTCCATAGCTTAGTGGTTATATATCTAGCCTCCATAGCTCAGTGGTTATATATCTAGCCTCCATAGCTCAGTGGTTATATATCTAGCCTCCATAGCACAGTGGTTATATATCTAGCCTCCATAGCCCAGTGGTTATATATCTAGCCTCCATAGCTCAATGGTTATATATCTAGCCTCCATAGCACAGTGGTTATATAGTTAGCCTCCATAGCTCAGTGGTTATATATCTAGCCTCCATAGCACAGTGGTTATATATCTAGCCTCCATATCTTAGTGGTTATATATATATAGCCTCCATAGAACAGTGGATATATATCTAGCCTCCATAGCCCAGTGGTTATATATCTAGCCCCCATAGCTCAGTGGTTATTTATCTAGCCTCCATATCTCAGTGGTTATATATCTAGCCTCCGTAGCTGAGTGGTTATATATCTAGCCTCCATAGCCCAGTTGTTATATACCTAGCCTCCATAGCTCAGTGGTTATATATTTAGCCTCCATAGCACAGTGGTTATATATCTAGCCCCCATAGCACAGTGGTTATATATCTAGCATCCATAGCCCAGTGGTTATATATCTAGCCCCATAGCACAGTGGTTATATATCTAGCTCCATAGCCTAGTGGTTATATATCTAGCCTCCATAGCCCAGTGGTTATATGTCTAGCCTCCATAGCTCAGTGGTTATATATCTAGCCTCCATAGCTCAGTGGTTATATATCTAGCCCCCATAGTACAGTTGTTATATATCTAGCCTCCATAGCACAGTGGTTATATATCTAGCCTCCATAGCCCAGTGGCTATAATCTACCCCCCATAGCACAGTGGTTATATATCTAGCCTCCATAGCCTAGTGGTTATATATCTAGCCTCCATAGCCCAGTGGTTATATAGCTAGCACAGTGGTTATATATCTAGCACAGTGGTTATATATCTAGCCACCATAGCACAGTGGTTATATATCTAGCCTCCCTAGCCTAGTGGTTATATATCTAGCCTCCATAGCACAGTGGTTATATATCTAGCCCCCATAGCACAGTGGTTATATATCTAGCATCCATAGCCCAGTGGTTATATATCTAGCCCCCATAGCACAGTGGTTATATATCTAGCCTCCATATCCTAGTGGTTATATATCTAGCCTCCATAGCCCAGTGGTTATATATCTAGCCTCCATAGCTCAGTGGTTATATATCTAGCCTCCATAGCTCAGTGGTTATATATCTAGCCCCCATAGTACAGTGGTTATATATCTAGCCTCCATAGCACAGTGGTTATATATCTAGCCTCCATAACCCAGTGGCTATATATCTACCGCCCATAGCACAGTGGTTATATATCTAGCCTCCATAGCCCAGTGGTTATATATCTAGCCTCCATAGCCCAGTGGTTATATAGCTAGCACAGTGGTTATATATCTAGCACAGTGGTTATATATCTAGCCTCCATAGCCCAGTGGTTATATAGCTAGCCTCCATAGCCCAGTGGTTATATATCTAGCCTCCATAGCTCAGTGGTTATATATCTAGCCTCCATAGCACAGTGGTTATATATCTAGCCCTCATATCTTAGTGGTTATATATATATAGCCTCCATAGAACAGTGGTTATATATATAGCCTCCATAGCCCAGTGGTTTTATATCTAGACTCCATAGCTCAGTGGTTATATATCTAGCCTCCATAGCTCAGTGGTAAACACCCCAACCAAAACTATATATCTAGCCTCCATAGCCCAGTGGTTATATATCTAGCATCCATAGCACAGTGGTTATATATCTAGCCTCCATATCTCAGTGGTTATATATCTAGCCTCCATAGCTCAGTGGTTATATATCTAGCCTCCATAGCCCAGTTGTTATATATCTAGCCTCCATAGCTCAGTGGTTATATATGTAGCCTCCATAGCTCAGATGTTATATATCTAGCCTCCATAGCACAGTGGTTATATAGCTAGCCTACATAGCTCAGTGGTTATATATCTAGCCTCCATATCTCAGTGGCTATATATCTAGCCTCCATAGCCCAGTGGTTATATAGCTAGCCTCCATAGCCCAGGTTATATATCTAGCCTCCATAGCTCAGTGGTTATATATCTAGCCTCCATAGCACAGTGGTTATATATCTAGCCTCCATATCTTAGTGGTTATATATATATAGCCTCCATAGAACAATGGTTATATATCTAGCCTCCATAGCACAGTGGTTTTATATCTAGCCTCCATAGCTCAGTGGTTATATATCTAGCCTCCATAGCACAGTGGTTATATATCTAGCCTCCATATCTTAGTGGTTATATATATAGCCTCCATAGCACAGTGGTTATATATCTAGCCTCCATAGCCCAGTGGTTATATATCTAGCCTCCATAGCTCAGTGGTTATATATCTAGACTCCATAGCTCAGTGGTTATATATCTAGCCTCCATAGCACAGTGGTTATATATCTAGCCTCCATAGCACAGTGGTTATATATCTAGCCTCCATAGCACAGTGGTTATATATCTAGCCTCCATAGCCCAGTGGTTATATATCTAGCCTCCATAGCACAGTGGTTATATATCTAGCCTCCATAGCTCAGTGGTTATATATCTAGCCTCCATAGCACAGTGGTTATATATCTAGCCTCCATATCTTAGTGGTTATATATCTAGCCTCCATAGCCCAGTGGTTATATATCTAGCCTCCATAGCACAGTGGTTATATATCTAGCCTCCATAGCTCAGTGGTTATATATCTAGCCTCCATACACAGTGGTTATATATCTAGCCTCCGTAGCCAGTGGTTATATATCAAGCCTCCATAGACCAGTGTTATATACCTAGCCCCCATAGTACAGTGGTTATATATACAGCCTCCATAGCACAGTGGTTATATATCTAGCCTCCATAGCACAGTGGCTATATATCTACCCCCATAGCACAGTGGTTATATATCTAGCCTCCATAGCCTAGTGGTTATATATCTAGCCTCCATAGCCCAGTGGTTATATAGCTAGCACAGTGGTTATATATCTAGCACAGTGGTTATATATCTAGCCTCCATAGCCCAGTGGTTATATAGCTAGCCTCCATAGCCCAGTGGTTATATATCTAGCCTCCATAGCTCAGTGGTTATATATCTAGCCTCCATAGCACAGTGGTTATATATATAGCCCTCATATCTTAGTGGTTATATATATATAGCCTCCATAGAACAGTGGTTATATATCTAGCCTCCATAGCCCAGTGGTTTTATATCTAGCCTCCATAGCTCAGTAGTTATATATCTAGCCCCCTAGCACAGTGGTTATATATCTAGCCTCCATAGCCCAGTGTTATATATCTAGCCCCCATAGCACAATGGTTATATATCTAGCTCAGTGGTTATATATCTAGCCTCCATAGCTCAGTGGTTATATATCTAGCCTCCATAGCACAGTGGTTATATATCTAGCATCCATAGCTCAGTGGTTATATATCTAGCCTCCATAGCACAGTGGTTATATATCTAGCCTCCATACCATAGCTCAATGGTTATATATCTAGCCTCCATACACAGTGGTTATATATCTAGCCTCCGTAGCTGAGTGGTTATATATCTAGCCTCCATAGCCCAGTTGTTATATACCTAGCCTCCATAGCTCAGTGGTTATATATCTAGCCTCCATAGCACAGTGGTTATATATCTAGCCCCCATAGCACAGTGGTTATATATCTAGCATCCATAGCCCAGTGGTTATATATCTAGCCCCCATAGCACAGTGGTTATATATCTAGCCTCCATAGCCTAGTGGTTATATATCTAGCCTCCATAGCCCAGTGGTTATATGTCTAGCCTCCATAGCTCAGTGGTTATATATCTAGCCTCCATAGCTCAGTGGTTATATATCTAGCCCCCATAGTACAGTGGTTATATATCTAGCCTCCATAGCACAGTGGTTATATATCTAGCCTCCATAGCCCAGTGGCTATATATCTACCCCCCATAGCACAGTGGTTATATATCTAGCCTCCATAGCCTAGTGGTTATATATCTAGCCTCCATAGCCCAGTGGTTATATAGCTAGCACAAAACTAGCACAGTGGTTATATATCTAGCCTCCATAGCACAGTGGTTATATATCTAGCCTCCATAGTACAGTGGTTATATATCTAGCCTCCATAGCACATGTTATATATCTAGCCTCCATACCAGGGTTATATATCTAGCCTCCATACCAGGGTTATATATCTAGCCTCCTAGCCAGTGTTATATACTAGCAAGTGGTTATATACTAGCACAGTGGTTATATATCTAGCCTCCATATCACAGTGGTTATATATCTAGCCTCCATAGCCCAGTGGTTATATATCTAGCCTCCATAGCTCAGTGGTTATATATCTAGCTTCCATAGCACAGTGGTATTTATCTAGCTCCATAGACATGGTTATATATCTAGCCTCCATAGCACAGTGGTTATATATCTAGCCCCCATAGCACAGTGGTTATATATCTAGCCTCCATAGCACAGTGGTTATATATCTAGCCTCCATAGCACAGTGGTTATATATCTAGCCTCCATAGCACAGTGGTTATATATCTAGCCTCCATAGCACAGTTGTTATATATCTAGCCTCCAAGCCAGTGGTTATATACTACCTCCATAGCACAGTGGTTATATATCTAGCCTCCATAGCACAGTGGTTATATATCTAGCCTCCATAGCACAATGGTTATATATCTAGCCTACATAGCCAGTGGTTATATATCTAGCCCAGTGTATATATCTAGCCTCCATAGCCATAGACAGTGGTTAATATCTACCTCCATAGCTCAGTGGTTATATATCTAGCCTCCATAGCCCAGTGGTTATATATCTAGCCTCCATAGCTCAGTGGTTATATATCTAGCCTCCATAGCACAGTGGTTATATATCTAGCCTCCATATCTTAGTGGTTATATATATATATAGCCTCCATAGAACAGTGGTTATATATCTAGCCTCCATAGCCCAGTGGTTATATATCTAGACTAACACAGTGGTTAAATATCTACCCTCCATAGCTCAGTGGTTATATATCTAGCCTACATAGCACATTTGTTATATATCTAGCCTCCATACCCAGTGGTTATATATCTAGCACCCATAGCACAGTGGTTATTTATCTAGCCTCCATAGCTCAGTGGTTATATATCTAGCCCAACCAGTGGCTATATATCTAACCTCCATAGCCCAGTGGTATATAGCTAGCCTCCATAGCCCAGTGGTTATATATCTAGCCTCCATAGCTCAGTGGTTATATATCTAGCCTCCATAGCCCAGTGGTTATATATCTAGCCTCCATAGCTCAATGCTTATATATCTAGCCTCCATAGCACAGTGGTTATATATCTAGCCTCCATAGCTCAGTGGTTATATATCTAGCCTCCATAGCCCAGTGGTTATATATCTAGCCTCCATAGCTCAGTGGTTATATATCTAGCCTCCATAGCTCAGTGGTTATATATCTAGCCTCCCATAGCACAGTGGTTATATATCTAGCCTACATAGCTCAGTGGTTATATATCTAGCCTCCATATCTCAGTGGCTATATATCTAGCCTCCATAGCCCAGTGGTTATATAGCTAGCCTCCATAGCCCAGTGGTTATATATCTAGCCTCCATAGCTCAGTGGTTACATATCTAGCCTCCATAGCACAGTGGTTATATATCTAGCCTCCATATCTTAGTTGTTATATATATAGCCTCCATAGCACAGTGGTTATATATCTAGCCTCCATAGCTCAGTTGTTATATATCTAGCCTCCATAGCACAGTGGGTATATATCTTGCTTCCATAGCTAAGTGGTTATATATCTAGCTTCCATATCTCAGTGGCTATATATCTAGCCTCCATAGCCCAGTGGTTATATAGCTAGTCTCCATAACCCAGTGGTTATATATCTAGCCTCCATAGCTCAGTGGTTATATATCTAGCCTCCATAGCACAATGGTTATATATCTAGCCTACATAGCTCAGTGGTTATATATCTAGCCTACATATCTCAGTGGCATATATCTAGCTCCATAGCCCAGTGGTTATATAGCGCCTCCATAGCCCAGTGGTTTATATCTAGCCTCCATAGCTCAGTGGTTATATATCTAGCCTCCATATCTTAGTGGTTATATATATATATAGCCTCCATAGAACAGTGGATATATATCTAGCCTCCATAGCCCAGTGGTTATATATCTAGCCTCCATAGCACAGTGGTTATATATCTAGCCCCCATAGCTCAATGGTTATATATCTAACCTCCATAGCACAGTTGTTAAATATCTAGCCTCCATAGTACAGTGGTTATATATCTAGCCTCCATAGCCCAGTGGTTATATATCTAGCCCACATAGTACAGTGGTTATATATCTAGCCTCCATAGCACAGTGGTTATATATCTAGCCTCCATAGCACAGTGGTTATATATCTAGCCTCCATATCTTAGTGGTTATATATCTAGCCTCCATAGCCCAGTGGTTATATATCTAGCCTCCATAGCTCAGTGGTTATATATCTAGCCTCCATAGCTCAGTGGTTATCTATCTAGCCCCCATAGTACAGTGGTTATATATCTAGCCTCCATAGCCCAGTGGTTATATATCTAGCCTCCATAGCACAGTGGTTATATATCTAGCCCCCATAGCTCAGTGGTTATATATCTAGCCTCCATAGCTCAGTGGTTATATATCTAGCCTCCATAGCTCAGTGGTTATATATCTAGCCTCCATATTTCAGTGGCTATATATCTAGCCTCCATAGCCCAGTGGTTATATAGCTAGCCTCCATAGCCCAGTGGTCATATATCTAGCCTCCATAGCTCAGTGGTTACATATCTAGCCTCCATAGCACAGTGGTTATATATCTAGCCTCCATATCTTAGTTGTTATATATATAGCCTCCATAGCACAGTGGTTATATATCTAGCCTCCATAGCTCAGTTGTTATATATCTAGCCTCCATAGCACAGTGGGTATATATCTTGCTTCCATAGCTAAGTGGTTATATATCTAGCTTCCATATCTCAGTGGCTATATATCTAGCCTCCATAGCCCAGTGGTTATATAGCTAGTCTCCATAACCTAGTGGTTATATATCTAGCCTCCATAGCTCAGTGGTTATATATCTAGCCTCCATAGCACAATGGTTATATATCTAGCCTACATAGCTCAGTGGTTATATATCTAGCCTACATATCTCAGTGGCAATATATCTAGCCTCCATAGCCCAGTGGTTATATAGCTAGCCTCCATAGCCCAGTGGTTATATATCTAGCCTCCATAGCTCAGTGGTTATATATCTAGCCTCCATATCTTAGTGGTTATATATATATATAGCCTCCATAGAACAGTGGATATATATCTAGCCTCCATAGCCCAGTGGTTATATATCTAGCCTCCATAGCACAGTGGTTATATATCTAGCCCCCATAGCTCAATGGTTATATATCTAGCCTCCATAGCTCAGTGGTTATATATCTAGCCTCCGTAGCTGAGTGGTTATATATCTAGCCTCCATAGCCCAGTTGTTATATATCTAGCCTCCATAGCTCAGTGGTTATATATCTAGCCTCCATAGCACAGTGGTTATATATCTAGCCCCCATAGCACAGTGGTTATATATCTAGCCCCCATAGCACAGTGGTTATATATCTAGCCTCCATAGCCTAGTGGTTATATATCTAGCCTCCATAGCCCAGTGGTTATATATCTAGCCTCCATAGCTCAGTGGTTATATATCTAGCCTCCATAGCTCAGTGGTTATATATCTAGCCCCCATAGTACAGTGGTTATATATCTAGCCTCCATAGCCCAGTGGTTATATATCTAGCCTCCATAGCCCAGTGGTTAATTATCTAGCTCAGTGGTTATATATCTAGCTCAGTGGTTATATATCTAGCCTCCATATCTCAGTGGTTATATATCTAGCTTCCATATCTCAGTGGTTATATATCTAGCCTCCATAGCCCAGTGGTTATATATCTAGCTCAGTGGTTATATATCTAGCCTCCATAGCCCAGTGGTTATATATCTAGCTCAGTGGTTATATATCTAGCACAGGGGTTATATATCTAGCTCAGTGGTTATATATCTAGCACAGGGGTTATATAACTAGCACAGGGGTTATATATCTAGCACAGTGGTTATATATCTAGCACAGTGGTTATATATCTAGCACAGGGGTTATATATCTAGCACAGTGGTTATATATCTAGCACAGTGGTTATATATCTAGCACAGGGGTTATATATCTAGCACAGTGGTTATATATCTAGCTCAGTGGTTATATATCTAGCACAGGGGTTATATAACTAGCACAGGGGTTATATATCTAGCACAGTGGTTATATATCTAGCACAGTGGTTATATATCTAGCACAGGGGTTATATATCTAGCACAGTGGTTATATATCTAGCACAGTGGTTATATATCTAGCACAGGGGTTATATATCTAGCCTCCATAGCACATGGGTTATATATCTAGCATCCATAGCTTAAGGGTTATATATCTAGCTAAGTGTTATATATCTAGCCTCCATAGCTCAGTTGTAATTTAGATAGCCTCCATAGCTCAGTGGTAGAGCACTGGTCTTGTAAACCAGGGGTCGTGAGTTAGATCCTCACTGGGGGCTTAACATTTAATATGTTTAAAATTTTGAATTCTCGTTCTGTGAATATTTAACATAACGATCATTTTTGTTTTCATTCCATTCAACCAAACATAAATTATTTATAATCTACTCTATATATACATTTATACTCTACATCGTTATAAATAATTATTTATAATCTACTCTATATATACATTTATACTCTACATCGTTATAAATAATTTACCAATAATTATTATTACCCAATGTAAACTAACAAACACTTCGGTCGCTACGTATCGTGTGCACATACATATATAATCAATACTTAGTTTATACACATTTATTTCAGCTCGATTGCGAAACAAGTTCTCATAGCTTATATTAATCACATCGCCACGAGGGAGAGAGAAGAGGAATTTAAATGCCTTGCTTAAGGGCACCATCGTAACGGCTCTAGTGGGGCTCGAACTCCGGGCCTTTCGGACATGAAGCGAACGCGCTACCTCTGAGCTATCACGACTTCCACGAATCAATACACATGGTGGTTCCTCCAAACATCTACAGCATGTAGCTGGGTGTCCATTCCATGCACTTATAACAACTCTGGGTATAGTAGTAGATGTGGCACTACCGTTATTGAGCATCACATTTATTGTCCAGAACCATTATTTCATACAGACGGATATGTAGTCCATTGGTAACACGCTGGACTGGTAATCCAGGGATCGCAGGTTAGATCCACCGTCTGACCCTAATAAGATTAACAGTCTTTCAGATGGGATTTTAAACCGAGGTCTCGTGTCGGTGCTTTACACCGTACACGTAGAAGAACCAGAGGAGACTCTGGAATGGGTCTCTCTCTCTGTATCATTGCACTATCCTCCAACAATCTAAAATGACTAATCTCTTCAGGAGGCGTTGCTCATATGGGCAACCCGTAGCGACGATAAATAAACGTAAAACACACACCATTTCACTCTCTCCAGCATCACTCGCACGTCATGACACACAAATGTGACATCATTATGATCCATAGGTATTAAGATTAAACTTTATTAATTTTTATTTTACAACTGCGAAGCAAGTTTTAACAACTTATATTAATCACTCATTTTATCTGCAACAGAGAAACTATGATAACATATCACAGCATAAAAGGGCGTGTGGGTCGGGAAACGTCAATACGTGTCAGTAGCCACACTGAGGCACAAAGAGGCAGCTGCCTCGGTTTATATTTCCAACGCCAAAACAAAAATAAATAAAAACTTGCCAAAAATATCCGTTTGCTGTATAAAATGTTGACTGCTAGAGAGCTGAAAGGTCAGTACCTAAGTATACGTCTAAACTTATTAAATCAGAAAGGGCAGGAACTCTCTTCTATACTCCAACAATTTTAAGGGGGAATATGCCCCTGGACCCCCCCCCCCAGATTTCATTGGTTGAAACTTGCCTCTGGCTACGGCACTACGCTTTATACCTGCTTAACCTCGAACGAGAAAACACCTGCTTAACCTCGAACGAGAACACATTACAGTACACTCATGTACTTACATACAGTACACCTGTACATGTATATACTTCTGATTGGCTACTACATGATTGTTAGATAAACTGACCATAAACTAACCACTCAAGTATAACATACACATATCGAATATAAAAAAGTTTAATATGCCATAAAATTGTATGTAACTGAATGTAGCTTGTAAGTTTTGTCAAAATCGTACTATGAAGTATTTCGGAATTTGATGACACATAATGCAATCACGTGACTAACTATCACGTGACGCTGTCATCTTTGTTTTGTTTTGTTGATTGGGTTGTGTGTGTGTTTACGTTTATTTATCGTCGCTACCGGTTGCCCATACAAGCGACGCCTCCTGAAGAGATTAGTTATTTTAGATTTTGGAGGATAGTGCATGATACAGACAGGGACCCATTCCAGAATCTCCTCTGGTTCTTTTACGTGCACGGTGTAAAGCACCGACACGAGACCCCGGTTTAACGTCCCATCTGAAAGACTGTTAATTTTATTAGGGTCAGACGGAGGATCTAACCTGCGATCCCTGGATTACCAGTCCAGCGTGTTACCACTGGACTACAGATCCGTCTGTATTGATTGGGTTAAAGTCACACCGCCAGATAAGACTCCAGCTGTGCCCCCCCCGAGTAATAAAGTACGAAAGTTCTCCCGGGTAGAATCGCGAACCTTCCTCAAGTCAGCTATATAGCTTCATCTACCATAAGCGCTAAATTTACCTGTGGGTTCGAGTCCCAGTAGAATCATCGTACCATAGGATACAATTCATACAGTATACACAGACATTACAGCTATAAATATACATGTCATATATGAACCCAATGTATATTTAAATGAAGACAGCTTGTCTATATTACAACTTTAGCTATGTTTACTTTCTATGTGTCTTGTATATAGCTAAAATATACAGTGTTCATGGAAGGCCGTGATTTATTATTAATAAATATATACACACTTGTACGCCGACAGATAGTTCCAAGATGCAATTATGTAAAAACTGGAAACGTTTGCGCGATACACAGATATCATACCTGACCAATATTCTCAAAATTGAAATCATAATCGTGTAGACATAATTTTACGAATATATTTAGTTTATACACATTTATCCTAGCTCGATTGAAAAACAAGTTCTTACAACTCTCGAGACATTGTTCGTGATGGAATTCATGGCCACGAGGGAGAGAGAACAGGCAATGTGTAATATAAATGCATTGCCTAATATAACGACATAATCGTAACGGCTCGAGTGGGGCTCGAACTCTGGGCCTTTCGGACCTGAAGCGAACGCGCTACCACATGGCTATCACGACTTCCACAATATATTGAATACGCTTAAAGCGACATTACATCGCAAAACGCAAATAAAATGCATTTTTCACGTATAAATGCATTGCTACTACAAATTCTTCTGAATACATTCGAATACTAACAATGAATCAATAAACAGTGTTTTGGTGGATTGAAAATATGATTTCATATAACAGTCATCCATGCTCCTGAATTGACGTTTGTTTGTGATGGGAGTCAATACTAAGCGCGAGATAATGTCGTTTGGAGTTAATTTAACTAAGAATAGTCTACAAATAAATAGGCACAAATGTGAGATATAACGGCATAATATGTACCATAAATCGTGTTATTCGGGATACACTAGTTGTATTACAGTCTGATTATTTAGGGCAGTCATGTGTATACATAACATTCGAAAACAAAAACAATCATTGTTGAACCATCAAACCTAAAAATATTGTTCTGTAAGCCTACAGCTTTGACCACTCGGCCATCCTGCCATGTGTGATAATTCGATATATTTTATATTATTCAATCAGTGTTTTAACTCGCCAATGTTTATATATATCAGCATGTTTGTATACAAGTGACTGACCTGATTAATCGAACTGTATTAAATTTATATGACCAGATTGAACTGATGTATTTGCATATGCCGTTTGTTTCCGTATTCTTTCCGTCGATTTCCGAATCAAACCGATCTCAATGAATGTGAATATATAGAAACACAGTCCTTACCGTCTCGACTAGTAGTCTAGTGGATACGTCTGTGATCTTGGAAGTAACAGGTTACGGGTTCGAGCCCGGTGAATGCCACTTTATATTTGTTTTTATTATTCTTCAATAAAATATATAATTAAATATGCGCACAAAAATCACGTGCAGCACGATTTGTAGTTTCTAAATTACATGTACATTGAACATAGTCAGTACAATACACCTTTAGGATGACGAGTAGAAAACAACTTCGTTCTACTGACAAAGCTAAAGTTTTGAAAGTTTTTAATTATTTTAAAGACAAAGAAGCATATACAAAGACAGTATGTATATCAAAGACTGTAGAAGCTACTGGCACCAGCCAGGCTACTATTTGTAGGATATTGAAAGAACTCCGGGAGACAGGAACACTCCTTTCACCTGTTAGAAGGAAACGGGGAGCCTACAAGCCTATGGATGTCTTTGATCAGGATGTGATTAGGAGTAAAGTCCGGGAGTTCTACACGCACGGGCGTGTGCTGCCAACTCTGAAAAAGTTACTCGGAGTTCTTAGAGAGGAAATTCAGTATCCTGGAAGCAGAGAGACACTTAGAAAGACATTAAAGGAATTGGGATTTAGTTGGAGAAGAACCAGCGACAACAGAAAGATGCTTATGGAGAAGTCAGCTGTACTAACAGCACGGCTTAAGTTTTATGAAAGGAAACAGGAACTGGAGGAGCAAGGATTTAGACTGGTGTATATAGACGAGACATGGATGGACAGTGGCTATACACAGAGGAAGTGCTGGCAGGGGCCTGACATGAAAGGTGTGTGTCCGCCGTATCGTGGGAAGCGATTGATCGTCGTGCACGCAGGGAGTCGAACCGGGTTCGTGCAAGGTACCAAACTTGTTTACAAGGCATCTTGCTCGACCGGTGACTACCATAATGAGATGGACGGCCCACAGTTCATCAAGTGGATTCGGGAACAGCTCTTGCCTAATCTTGGAGAGAAGTCTGCGATTGTCATGGACAACGCCAGTTATCATTCGATGAAGGCGGACAAGTGTCCAACATCTTCTACCAAGAAAGAGGACATCAAGGTAATCTATTGGTAAAGTGCTATATGGAACCATACTTTTACTGGTAAGTGTGTGTACATGATTATGACATGTTCTTCTTTCTATTTTCAGACATGGCTGCGGAATCACAGCATTGATTTTGATGACGTTATGACGAGGCCCAAGCTTCTAGAGCTCGTTACCCTACACAAACCAGAACCGACATACACTGTAGACAAGCTGATCAGAGATTCTGGGCATGAGGTCTTACGGCTACACCCATATCACCCTGAGTTCAACGCTATGGAACTCATCTGGAGTCAGCTGAAAGATAAAGTTAGACAGAGAAATGTGACATTCAGGTAAAGTATATACATGTATTGCATTGATTAAACTAGTTTACTTACATGAAGATTTCATTGTGTATATTGAAAGGTTTTGCTTTTTTTAAATGTCAGGCTTGGACGATATGCAGCGACTAGCAGAGGACGCTTTCCAATAGATCGATGCAGGTCGATGGAATCGAGTCTGTGATCACGTGGAGAAGACAATCGAGAACATGAAAGTCTCCGACCACTACACGGGGTAGACCTTCGAAGGTGATCATCAAATTGACTGGTGATGATGATAGTGAGGACACCAGCTGCACAGACACGGCCAGCGAGTTTGGTACTGACAGCTCAACCGACACGGCTAGTGAAGTGGAATGAAGTCCATGTTTACGATGTTATGTTTGCAATGTTGAAATGTTGAATTTTGTCAGTAGAAATGAAATAAAAAAGTTAAAAATATACATAAAAAAAGAATGAATAAAAATATGAAAATATAAAGCAATTAAATTAAAAGAAATACAGGTAACGACAAAAGAAATAAAAAACAAAAAAACAAAACAAATGTGAACAATTATGAAATACGAATAAAAATTATTATGCCGTATGCTAGATTCGAACCAGCGATGTCAGATTTACAAGTTCATATCACTATCCACTATACCACGGGCCATTTGATAATCTGGTATCGATATTTAATTATTTATAAGATTATTTTGTTGAAAAAATATACGGAAACGCTCGAAGAAACTTGCCGAAGATTAATTTGTATCAGTTCAATCTGGTCATACAATACGCATGAATGTTTACATTATTTTGTTATGTTAACAAACCACGTATACGACGTTTGTTTATTAGTTGAAATACTCAGTATTTGAGGCAACTATTTGGAAACAAATGATACCATATAGGCTTAATAGGAAAATACATTCTGTAGAAATGTGTATTTTCACTGATGTAGGTGTCGCTTTAAAGTCATAAAAAATAGTGATAAAAAAAAAACCCAAACGAAATTACAATTGTAAAGTTTATTTATTTTACAACGAATGCGAAGCTTGAACAACTTTTAATCACTCTCTGATGAAAGTGTATAATTATGTGGGCATACGTGTGGGAGGAAACCGGAGTACCCGGAGAAAACCCACCTGCCCGATATGGCGACCGCCGAACCATCTCACATACTTCCCGGTCCGAAGATCGAACCCGGGTTGCATTGGTGAGAAGAGAGCGCGCTAACCACTGCACTAATCTGACAGCCAAAATTGCAATACATGTACTAGTAAATGTACACAACGATGGAGATCATTTCTATACGACTATCATCTGATTTTATCAAGAGTATATAATTAAGTTATTTAGCACGAAACCTTGCTGACGTGATAGCAAATATGTATCCTATATTAACATACTCGATACTTGGTGTATTTACATAAGATATTGATTAACTGAATGTGAACTGCACTCAATTTCATTTACTTCGTACCGCAGCGTTCCTTTTTTTCTATGTTCGTAAGTTGATTTGTTCAATAAACCACTTGCGGAGTAATACCTCATGAAATTTCTATAGCAAACCTATAGCAACCCATTCATAGCCGCCGTATCTATAGAAAAACAGCTTGTTCACGACCATGGGACATTTTCATATTTGCCACTCACTCATTCATTCTCTCTCACGTTCAATTATGAATTAATACTATCAGAGGACATAGCCTGGTCCGTAGCTAATTTGACAGAGCCGAGCTTCTGTACATGCGCACAAGGGCATTGAGTACGCCAAATCCGCACATAATGAAGCGACATCTATGCAACGGAACAAATACTCCGGGTGGGGTATTCTCACTAGTGCACATTGTCAGAAAAACAAATGTCGACACTATTGCGGTAATGACTTTCTCCAATTGTAAAAGACCACCAACATTTACTAAATTGATTTTCACAGGGACATATGCTGGCTTTACGGCATACCAATATTATTAAATAAATGTACCAGGTGAGTGCAGTTCGTGCCGTGAGAAACTATTTCATTGGTAAATAAATACATGTATGAGCCGCGATGTTGGAAAACCTACATAATGGGCAGGAACGGTAATCATTGTATCAAAATCTAATATAAGTATATGTCTGTCTGTCTGTCTGTCTGTCTGTCTGTCTGTCTGTCTGTCTGTCTGTCTGTCTGTCTGTCTGTCTGTCTGTCTGTCTGTCTGTCTGTCTGTCTGTCTGTCTGTCTGTCTGTCTGTCTGTCTGTCTGTCTGTCTGTCTGTCTGTCTGTCTCTCTGACTGTCCCCTGTCGTCTGTCTGTCTGTCTGTCTGTCTGTCTGTCTGTCTGTCGTCTATCTGTATGTCTGTATGTCTGTCGTCTGTCTGTATGTCTGTCTGTCTGTCTGTCTGTCTGTCTGTCTGTCTGTCTGTCTATCTGTCTGTCTGTCTGTCTGTCTGTCTGTCTGTCTGTCTGTCTGTCTGTCTGTCTGTCTTCTGTCTGTCTGTCTGTCTGTCTGTCTGTCTGTCTGTCTGTCTGTCTGTCTGTCTGTCTGTCTGTCTGTCTGTCTGTCTGTCTGTCTGTCTGTCTGTCTGTCTGTCTGTCTGTCTGTCTGTCTGTCTGTCTGTCTGTCTGTCTGTCTGTCTGTCTGTCTGTCTGTCTGTCTGTCTGTCTGTCTGTCTGTCTGTCTGTCTGTCTGTCTGTCTGTCTGTCTGTCTGTCTGTCTGTCTGTCTGTCTGTCTGTCTGTCTGTCTGTCTGTCTGTCTGTCTGTCTGTCTGTCTGTCTGTCTGTCTGTCTGTCTGTCTGTCTGTCTGTCTGTCTGTCTGTCTGTCTGTCTGTCTGTCTGTCTGTCTGTCTGTCTGTCTGTCTGTCTGTCTGTCTGTCTGTCTGTCTGTCTGTCTGTCTGTCTGTCTGTCTGTCTGTCTGTCTGTCTGTCTGTCTGTCTGTCTGTCTGTCTGTCTGTCTGTCTGTCTGTCTGTCTGTCTGTCTGTCTGTCTGTCTGTCTGTCTGTCTTGTCTGTCTGTCTGTCTGTCTGTCCGAAAAACATGAAATGTATGCAAATTAACTACATTCGGTCTTAACACACTATAACCACGCCCAATGTAGTTCATACCCTGATGGAAACTATTAGATGATGATTGAGCTTATTTACCCTCGCCTCCGGCGAACCATATGGGCAAGTGGGAAACTATTAGACCGCGATTCATTCCTTAAATATAGACTATCGTGATGTCATACCTTTGTACTTGATATTAATATTGGACTGGTGTAAAAGGCCAGAGTATTATATTAAATACTACGCATAAATGTACGAAATTAACAACTTTAATTAGTAGGACCTTGTTGTACATGTGTGTTTGTTTTAAGTACGATATAAGCCTCAGACGGATCCAATATGTAAACTATTGGACTGTGTGAGGCGCTTAACGCCAACGATAGTACCAATATTTTACATAATCGATCGTTTTCGGCTTATATCCTATACATAACGTCGCAATATGGAAATAATTTAGCCGTTTTTTAAAACAGAGGATTTTGATTGAGTTATAAACTAGCGCAAACTGTAATGAATTAATAACTCACAAAACAGACCTCCTTGCCACCAGTGTACATTGAACCCTACACACGTGCGTCGCTGGTACGAATGGTGAAGCACCCGGTGCAAACATCTTTACTTGTCAGTGAACCACATAATGTGGACAAAAATACGAACACTTACATGGAAGGAAGATTTACAAGGATTAGCTTCCATTCAGAATGTGAAACCTTTTGAAACTTGCACAACATTTAATGTTCGCACTGTGTCCGTATCATAATACACACACACGTAATAGTATTAACCGTCTTTCAGATGGGACGTTAAACCGATGTCTCGTGTCGGTGCTCTTTATCGTGTACGTAAAAGAATCAAAGGAGACTCTGGAATGGGTCTCTGTCTGTATCACTGCACTATCCTACAAACATCTAAAATGACTAATCTCTTCAGGAGGTGTCGCTCATATGGGCAACAGGTAGCGACGATAAATAAACGTAAAACACACACATAATATTATACTGACACCATAACAAAAAACGGTGCACGTTTATATTGAGCGTTACATTTTCGTTACATATTTTAGAATTATGAATGTTACTATCATGAGTGAAGAAAATAATCCTTCACACATTGTATTAATTTTTAAAAAAATCGCATATTTTGATACCAAAGTTGCCAATATTTGTTTCTAAAAGGATATAAATTTTACCTCTACGGCAAGTACACAGTTTCTTTTTGTTGTCAGTATATAAACACAATAATCATCATTATAATAATGATAACAGTTTTTATTTCATTTCCCGATGAACTCAATTGATGTCAATCGTCCATAAACCCTCTAAACAAAAACAAAGTAATAATGGAATTGTTGTTGTTGTCGTCGTTGTTGTTGTTGTTGTTGAAGTGGTACCGACAGCTTGGGTCATATGGTAAATATTGTTGGTGGAGGAAGACCCCGGGTGCCCCTACAAGCAGCAGTCCAGGCACGGATGACCCCCATATAGAACCACCGACCTTCTGCAAGCAAGTTGGATAATTCCCTCACTTGAAATAATTCAATACCCCTGTGGGATTCGAACTTACAGTGGTAAATGGCAAGTGATTTGAAGTCAACCACTCGACCCCGGGTACCCCTCAAAACAGATAAACAAGATCATCTATTACCGACTGCCATATAATTATCTTTTCTTCAACTTTCGTATTTGTCTTTTAATGCTGATATGCCCGGATTATATAGCACCATGAACATTGTTCTGACTGAGAGCATGGAACGAGGTATATTGCCTTGCTACGACAGAGCGATAAAACCGCACGAGGTAGTAATAATAAACATAATAATCATAAATACATTGTTTAACGAGGGATTTCATTATACAGTGTAGTAGAACATAGTGATAGTGTTCTCGTCTCTCTCGCTCTGTGCGGGAT
>CM026387.1:35667748-35700887 GCA_014843695.1 Archivesica marissinica
CATAGTCAAAGTACTGTACGAGTTTGCATACAATATAAACACATAGTCAAAGTACTGCACGAGTTTACATACAATATAAACACATAGTCAAAGTACTGCACGAGTTTACAATACAAACACATAGTCAAAGTACTGCACGAGTTTACAATACAATATAAACACATAGTCAAAGTACTGCACGAGTTTACAATACAATATAAACACATAGTCAAAGTACTGCACGAGTTTACAATACAAACACATAGTCAAAGTACTGCACGAGTTTACAATACAATCACATAGTCAAAGTACTGCACGAGTTTACAATACAAACACATAGTCAAAGTAGTGCACGAGTTTACAATATAAACACATAGTCAAAGTACTGCACGAGTTTACAATATAAACACATAGTCAAAGTACTGCACGAGTTTACAATACAAACACATAGTCAAAGTACTGCACGAGTTTACAATACAATACAAACACATAGTCAAAGTACTGCACGAGTTTACAATACAATACAAACACATAGTCAAAGTACTGCACGAGTTTACAATGCAAACTCATAGTCAAAGTACTGCACGAGTTTACATACAATATAAACACATAGTCAAAGTACTGCACGAGTTTACAATATAAACACATAGTCAAAGTACTGCACGATTTTACAATATAATCACATAGTCAAAGTACTGCACGAGTTTACAATACAAACACATAGTCAAAGTACTGCACGAGTTTACAATATAAACACATAGTCAAAGTACTGCACGAGTTTACAATATAAACACATAGTCAAAGTACTGCACGAGTTTACAATACAAACACATAGTCAAAGTACTGCACGAGTTTACAATATAAACACATAGTCAAAGTACTGCACGAGTTTACAATATAAACACGTAGTCAAAGTACTGCACGAGTTTACAATACAAACACATAGTCAAAGTACTGCACGAGTTTACAATACAATACAACACGTAGTCAAAGTATGCACGAGTATACAATACAATACAAACCATAGTCAAAGTACTGCACGAGTTTACAATACAATACAAACACATAGTCAAAGTACTGTACGAGTTTACATACAATAAACACATAGTCAAAGTACTGCACGAGTTTGCATACATAAAACACATAGTCAACGTACTTTACGGGTTACAACACAAACACATAGTCAAAGTACTGCACTAGTTTACAATACAAACACATAGTCAAAGTAATGCACGAGTTTACAATACAAACGTATAGTCAAAGTACTGCACTAGTTTACAATACAAACACATAGTCAAAGTACTGCACTAGTTTACAATACAACCACATAGTCAAAGTACTGCACGAGTTTACAACACAAACTCATAGCCAAAGTACTGCACGAGTTTACAATACAAACTCATACACAAAGTAATGCACGGGTTTACAATACAAACACATAGCCAAAGTATATTGGAAAATAGACAAATAGCCAAAGTACTGCATGAGTTTACAATACAAACACATAGTCAAAGTATATTGGAAAATAGACAAATAGCCAACGTACTGTACGGGTTTACAACACAAACACATAGTCAAAGTACTGCACGAGTTTACAATACAAACACATAGTCAAAGTACTGCACGAGTGTACAATATAAACACATAGTCAAAGTACTGCACGAGTTTACAATATAAACACATAGTCAAAGTATTGCACGAGTCTACAATACAAACACATAGTCAAAGTACTGCACGAGTTTACAATACAATACAAACACATAGTCAAAGTACTGCACGAGTTTACAATACAATACAAACACATTGTCAAAGTGCTGTACGAGTTTACATACAATATAAACACATAGTCAAATTACTGCACGAGTTTACATACAATATAAACACATAGTCAAAGTACTGCACGAGTTTACAATACAAACACATAGTCAAAGTACTGCACGAGTTTACAATACAAACACATAGTCAAAGTACTGCACGAGTTTACAATGCAAACTCATAGCCAATGTACTGCACGAGTTTACAATACAAATACATAGCCAAAGTACTGCACGAGTCTACAATACAATACAAACACATAGTCAAAGTACTGCACGAGTTTACATACATATAAACACATAGTCAAAGTACTGCACGAGTTTACATACAATATAAACACATAGTCAAAGTACTGCACGAGTTTACAATACAAACACATAGTCAAAGTACTGCACGAGTTTACATACAATACAAACACATAGTCAAAGTACTGCACGAGTTTACATACATATAAACACATAGTCAAAGTACTGCACGAGTTTACATACAATATAACACATAGTCAAAGTACTGCACGAGTTTACAATACAAACACATAGTCAAAGTACTGCACGAGTTTACAATACAAACATATAGTCTAAGTAATGCACGAGTTTACAATATAAACATATAGTCTAAGTACTGCACGATTTTACAATATAATCACATAGTCAAAGTACTGCACGAGTTTACAATACAAACACATAGTCAAAGTACTGCACGAGTTTACAATATAAACACATAGTCAAAGTACTGCACGAGTTTACAATATAAACACATAGTCAAAGTACTGCACGAGTTTACAATATAAAAACATAGTCAAAGTACTGCACGAGTCTACAATACAAACACATAGTCAAAGTACTGCACGAGTTTACAATATAAACACATAGTCAAAGTACTGCACGAGTTTACAATACAAACACATAGTCAAAGTACTGCACGATTTTACAATACAAACACATAGTCAAAGTACTGCACGAGTTTACAATACAATACAAACACATAGTCAAAGTACTGTACGAGTTTGCATACAATATAAACACATAGTCAAAGTACTGCACGAATTTACATACAATATAAACACATAGTCAAAGTACTGCACGAGTTTACAATACAAACACATAGTCAAAGTACTGCACGTGTTTACAATACAAACACATAGTCAAAGTACTGCACGAGTTTACAATACAAACACATATTCAAAGTACTGCACGAGTTTACAATACAAACACATAGTCAAAGTACAGCACGAGTTTACAATACAATACAAACACATAGTCAAAGTACTGCACGAGTTTACAATGCAAACTCATAGCCAAAGTACTGCACGAGTGTACAATACAAACACATAGTCAAAGTACTGCACGCGTCTACAATACAAACTCATAACCAAAATAATGCACGAGTTTACAATACAAACACATAGTCAAAGTACTGCACGAGTTTACAATACAAACACATAGTCAAAGTACTGCACGAGTTTACAATATAAACACATAGTCAAAGTACTGCACGAGTTTACAATACAAACACATAGTCAAAGTACTGCACGAGTTTACAATACAATACAAACACATAGTCAAAGTACTGCACGAGTTTACAATACAATACAAACACATAGTCAAAGTACTGCACGAGTTTACAATACAATACAAACACATAGTCAAAGTACTGTACGAGTTTACATACAATATAAACACATAGTCAAAGTACTGCACGAGTTTACATACAATATAAACACATAGTCAAAGTACTGCACGAGTTTACAATACAAACACATAGTCAAAGTACTGCACGAGTTTACAATACAAACACATAGTCAAAGTAGTGCACGAGTTTACAATACAAACATATAGTCTAAGTAATGCACGAGTTTACAATATAAACACATAGTCAAAGTACTGCACGAGTTTACAATGCAAACACATAGTCAAAGTACTGCACGAGTTTACAATACAATACAGACACATAGTCAAAGTACTGCACGAGTTTACAATGCAAACTCATAGTCAAAGTACTGCACGAGTTTACATACAATATAAACACATAGTCAAAGTACTGCACGAGTTTACAATATAAACACATAGTCAAAGTACTGCACGATTTTACAATATAATCACATAGTCAAAGTTCTGCACGAGTTTAAAATACAAACACATAGTCAAAGTACTGCACGAGTTTACAATATAAACACATAGTCAAAGTACTGCACGAGTTTACAATATAAACACATAGTCAAAGTACTGCACGAGTATACAATATAAACACATAGTCAAAGTACTGCACGAGTCTATAATACAAACACATAGTCAAAGTACTGCACGAGTTTACAATATAAACACATAGTCAAAGTACTGCACGAGTTTACAATACAAACACATAGTCAAAGTACTGCACGAGTTTACAATACAATACAAACACGTAGTCAAAGTACTGCACGAGTATACAATACAATACAAACACATAGTCAAAGTACTGCACGAGTTTACAATACAATACAAACACATAGTCAAAGTACTGTACGAGTTTACATACAATATAAACACATAGTCAAAGTACTGCACGAGTTTACAATACAAACACATAGTCAAAGTACTGCACGAGTTTACATTATAAACACATAGTCAAAGTACTGCACGAGTTTACAATATAAACACATAGTCAAAGTACTGCACGAATTTACAATATAAACACATATTCAAAGTACTGCACGAGTCTACAATACAAACTCATAGTCAAAGTACTGCACGAGTTTACAATACAAACTCATAGCCAAAGTACTGCACTTGTCTACAATACAAACTCATAGTCAAAGTACTGCACGAGTTTACAATACAAACTCATAGTCAAAGTACTGCACTTGTCTACAATACAAACTCATAGCCAAAGTACTGCACGAGTTTACAATACAAACTCATGGCCAAAGTACTGCACGAGTTTACAATACAAACTCATAGTCAAAGTACTGCACTTGTCTACAATACAAACTCATAGTCAAAGTACTGCACTTGTATACAATACACACTCATAGTCAAAGTAATGCACTTGTCTACAATACAAACTCATAGTCAAAGTACTGCACTTGTCTACAATACAAACACACAGTCAAAGTACTGGACGTGTTTGCAATACATACATTGTCACTACACTGGGTGTGGTTTAAAATATACACTATTTGTACCATACATCATTAAAACAAAGCTCGAATGATTTCAAACCCAAACTGTTCATTCATACAATTGACGGATTATACGCGGCCTGCTGCTGTACAATGCTCGCTGATGACGATGTTTCCCTCCAATCTGTCACCGGGCCACTGGTGCGTCCAAATGAGCACAATCTGTCTTTCTGTACGCTTGTTTCTCTGTCTATCAACGTATCCTGTAGCCTCGGCTTTGTTTTTGCTATGTGATAGATAGTGACGTATTTTACAGGTGCATGCAATTTGTGACTTTGAAATAATGAACAAGCCATTCGTTGTCTAATGCTATGTGTGTGTTTTACGTTTATTTATCGTCGCTACCGGTTGCCCATATGAGCGACGCCTCCTGAAGATATTAGTCATTTTAGATTTTGGAGGATAGTGCAATGATACAGAGAGAGAGGCCCATTCCAGAATCTCCTCTGGTTCTTTTACGTGCACGGTGTAAAGCACCGACACGAGACCTCGGTTTAACGTCCCATCTGAAAGACTGTTAATTTTAATAGGGTCAGACGGGGGATCGAACCTGCGATCCAGGGATTACCAGTCCAGCGTGTTACCACTGGGCTATAGATCCGTCTGTCGTATGCTATTTAGATTTTTATAGCGTATTTATACAAATACAGACATCGTGTCAGAAGTCGCGATAGCGCAGTGGTACGGCGTTCGCTTCAGGTGCGAACGGCCAGGGGGTCACGCCCCACTGGAATCATTACGATTGTGCCCTTAGGCAATGTATTTCAATTCCACAGTGTCTCTTCTCTCTCCCTGGTGGCGATGGATTCCATCAGGAATGACGTCTCGGGAGTGATTAATATAAGTTATAAGAACTTGTTTCGCAATCGACCTAAAATGGTATCAACTAAATTAAACTAACATTTTCTAGCACTTATTTACACGTATACACATTTAGACACTTGCAATACAAACGGAGGAATTATTCTTAAATACGGATCAATATATTCCGCTGATTATATTTCCTGGAATCAGATATTAAACTAAGCATAATGTATGGAACAAAGTCACGTAGAATGCCCGTAATAAACCCACGGATGATGATTTCTCATCGCAATATAAGGAGATAAATTAACAAGCACGCGATACTACATGCTTTATACCTGCATGTCGGAGACATTGACAAGTGTATTTAATATCGTGTCACGACACTCGTGGATACGACACTCGTGGATACGACTCTCGTGAAAACGACTCTCGTGAATACGACTCTCGTGAATACGACTCTCGTGAAAACGACTCTCGTGAATACGACTCTCGTGAATACGACTCTCGTGAAAACGACTCTCGTGAATACGACTCTCGTGAATACGATTTTCGTGAATACGACTCTCGTGAAAACGACTCTCGTGAATACGACCCTCGTGAATACGACTCTCATGGCTACTATTGACTAAATTGGATAATTAATAAAAAACTTGACACAAAATACTCATACATATATAACACATAAGTGTTTGTGACACCACAACTAAAACGTAAATACTTACTACTAATTAATGACCACTAGATGATAATGATGATGATGATGGTGATGGTGGTGATGATGATGCTACTGCTGATGATGATAATGATGATGATTAAGGATGATAATTAAGGATGATGATAATTAAGAATGATGATACTGATGCTGCTGCTGATGATTATGATGATGAGTATAATGATGATGATGATGATGATGATGATGATGATGATGATGATGATGAGTGGTGATGATGAACAAGCGAGTGGTGACTGCGAGAAAATGTTGTGACATTCTAACTGAAAGTGTATCGTTGACAGTGTTGAACCTTTGCTCGACACATTTATGTGGGTGGGGTGTAGCGTCGTGTTACCCACTAGATCCCGCCCGTCATAGATATTAATGCTATGATCATGTAAGTATATGACTGGTTGTGGCTATAATTCAGCACTATCTTAATTCATATTAGAACCATGCACGTATGAGAACTAAGCTATATCGCCTCGAAATATTATACTACATTTTAAATATGCTAAACAGCAATCTTATTGTAATATATATGATTACATATTTCATAGCTAAGCTAGACTTATTCTTGTTTCACATAGTTTAAGAGAACTATACTTGTGTAACAAAATATCATTTCTCTCCCTATATGTGTCACTTTTGATTTAAGTATCAGTTATGATAATTTGGGGGTCTGTTATCTGTTACACTAATATTCGTAACACGCTGCGTGTCAAACCACTCGAGCTGATTCCATCAAAATTCAATGCTTCTTTAATGCTTCCGACAGTCTACTGACATGCTGTTCTCATTACAGGAACCTGCCATTAGCTGATAAGCCCTCGTAAATTGTTAATATATAAGTCTCGTGTTGCCTGCTACTGTATCGCACGCACCTCCACGTCCATGTGAACAAGTACTATGTTACTGTAACAATATAGCTCTCCTATACTATTTACAGACGGATCTGTAGTCCAGTGGTAACACGCTGGACTGGTAATCCAGGGATCGCAGGTTCGATCCCCCGTCTGACCCTGATAACATTAACAGTCTTTCAGATGGGACGTTAAACCGAGGTCTCGTGTCGGTGCTTTACACCGTGCACGTAATAGAACCAGAGGAGATTCTGGAATGGGTCGACGATAAATAAACGTAAAGTACACACTCTCCTATACTGAGCAAAATTCCTAATCGGTCACTGGTGTTTTATATTATATTGAGTCAACTAATAATCATACAATATAAATACAGTCTTGTTTTCTATTGACATTTAATGCATTTTATTGCAGATACTTATACAACAATTCATTGCATGCGTCTCTGTAATAAAGTGTATCAAACAAAACGATATGAATATTTGATATTATATTGTTAATAGTTTGCTCCAAATCCTGTAAAACTGGAGGTTATAAAACTTCTCCAATCTCAAACTCAGTCTCTAGCTTCTGATTTCAAATTTCTTGAGTTCGAGATCTGATAACCTCCAGCCCAGGTGACCGATTAGGAATGTTGTTGAGTGTCTACTGGAAGATAATAAAGAATATATCTATTTAAATTAGCAAATTATAATAAAAAAAGCTTTGTATTTTACAGAAATTCCTAGTGACAGTTTAATGTCTTTCTTGATAAATACTACT
Source organism: Archivesica marissinica (assembly GCA_014843695.1). NCBI lineage: Eukaryota > Metazoa > Mollusca > Bivalvia > Venerida > Vesicomyidae > Archivesica > Archivesica marissinica. The sequence goes on from CM026387.1 coordinate 35,675,847, forward strand.
TTGGGGCAGTCGTGATAGCGCAGTTAAGCGCGTTCGCTTCAGGTGTGAAAGACCCGGAGTTCGAGCCCCGATGGAGCCGTTACGAGCATGCCATTGGGCACGGCATTTAAATTCCACATGGCCCTTCTCTCTCCCCTCGTGGCGATGGATTCCATCAGGAATGATGGCCCGAGAGAGATCAATATAAGTTGTAAGAACTTGTTTTGCAATCGAGCTAAAATAAAATTGTATAAACAAAATTAAAAGAAAAAAAGCTTGTATTATAGAATTTCCCTAGCGAAAGTTTAATGTGTTTCTTGATAAATAATACTTGATACTGTATGGTATTCTGCTGATATATAATGTTCATCCTCTGTTATTAATACAATGAACACACTTGAATATGTATCTAACCAGTAAAGGAGAATACGTGACCAGTTCATTCAAGAATGGGGAGAATCCATAAGCACAATGACAAAAGTAGACTATTATTGTAAATTTAAAAATGAATATATATTTGAAGAATATATTGATACAATTGTTAGTGATGACTTACGAAAGTGTTTCACATGCTTAAGATTATGCTCACACACTCTAGAAATTGAATTTTGTAGATATAATGCTATAGAAAGAGAAACTCGATTATGTAAACTATGTAACCAAAAGTCGGTTGAATCGGAGTATCACTTTTTGCGTACGAGATACACAAGTTTAAGAGCTAAATACCTTGGTAATATATATTGGCCTTGTGTACAGAAATTCAATACTATCATGTCATCAAGGAATAACATAGAATTGTTAAAAATATCTAAGTATATAAAGGAATCTATGTTTCTAAGACAAAATACCCTAGCTAATATAAATGTTTCTTAATATGTATGTTCAGGTCTAATAATACATTTTCAAGGTGTACTAATTAACATGTGATACTTAATAATTAACATGTGATACTTATTTATTTAAATAATGCATTATAAACTTTGTATGTATTAACATGTATTATATATAAGTCGGTGCTAAAAGCTCTTTCGAGCTTATGTTATGTTGTTATATTGCCCGAAATAAAATTTACTTGACTTGATGTATGTATGTATTTGTGTATGTCTTTGCCATAGTTTATACTTATGTAAATGGCCAAAGGCAATGTATTGCTGATAGTGCCAATAAACTTGAAACTTTTAGTAAAATGCCGAGCCGAATCCATTACTGATATTACTATCCGTGTTTAGAGATAACGCCCGTTATTTCAAGGTGTTATTGACCCACGCCTGTTACCATCTACTATGGATTCAAAGGTATCAATTAAAAAAGCGTGCTGACTGGACAACCAAGCCATTACAGCAATATAACAGAGGACACCAGCTACATCACATAAATCATAAAGACAATTAATCCCAGGATGACGATCAAACCGGAATGCTGGTCTACCAGCTACTCATCATTTCTATAAAACAACCTAAATGAAACCAATGAAATAAATTACTCAAACTGCAATAACGTGTATATATTTGTATAGCTTTTGATACAGGTTTGGTTTACTGTACTCTTCTCCATTCAGGGTATGTTCATAGCATCGGCCATTTACATAGAAACAGCGTATATCGCACGCAATGATTGAAACAGTTCATTGAAAGTTTATTAACCAGAACCATTTACAGACAGTGTACGCATTTTCTACATGATTTATGTTGGGAATAATTGCGATACACCGTCATGATATGGGTGAGATACAGTCTATGATATATACATGGCAATGAAACGGAGGATGTTCACGTACCAATCATAAGCGTCGAAGGTATAGAACATGAATCCCTCTTTGCATTACATGTATATGAAGTCAACAAGTAAAGCCGTTTGTAATAAAAACAATACTTAAAGCCCCTAGACGTTTACTTAGAATGTACTGCACGTCAAGATATTTTGCAACACGCGGATGATTAGATATTGTGATTATTGTCTTATATTTTCAGTTTTCAATAATAAATTATTACAGTAACAAGAACAATTTGGAAAATATGCCAACAAACGAACCTACTTTTGTGTGAAATTACCTCATAGTATGGGTATGTTTTAGCAACATCACCAATATCTCTGTAAATGGTGGTTTATTAAAGTTCACATATGGATGCATGCATTTGAATTATAGTAACATGTATTATTTTATTATTTTATTAACTGAAGAAACTCATACAGAGACGTTAACATATATTTTATAGGAAGCCTTTGAACTGCCGAAACACAGCACAATAACGTGTAATAATGTCCTCGTGTATCTTCTAAGAAATGTTGCGTGGCTTTGCATATATCCAGACATTAGTATCGGTGACATCAACATGACGTCATATTTTATATATGGATATATGTAAACTACGGGCATGTTTATATATGATAGCACGTTGCGTTGCCTCTGCCACTTAATTATTTCCTATTAGTATAAATATTATATTTAAATTTATGATTTTTAACTTCATGAGTTACAATGTAATATATTATTGTCTCGACATTGACACTAGGCAAATAAGCTCTGTCAATATGCTGCATTTACTGAAGATATAAATTCAGTAAACCCACTTATTGCCAATTTCAACATTTATACAATATTGTCGTTTCGCTATTCACGCCTATTGACAATAGTCGGCAAAATCTATTAAAGTTAAATAGTTAACAATGAGTCCCCAACCTTCATATTTGCTCTACAGTTATCTATTATCATCATTTCACATAAAGAGGTCTTCCATTTTAGATCTTGGTTAATGGCAAAATACAAAAATAAAACACATTCAATTCTCCACTATAACTGCTTGTATAACGTTCAAGTCAAGGAAGTGTTGATGCATTGCTTTTTAGAAACAGAATAAATGAATGGCTGTCACAGTGTCACGCATTGTCACGCGTTTATTTACAGTATAAGAAAGTAAATATGTTCAGAGTATACATAATAATAAGTACGATATAATAAACGAAAATAAACTGATGTGGGGATAGAGCAATTTCATTTTGTTTTTTTTGTTTAGTTTAAGTTTATTTAACGTCGCTACCGGTTTCCCATTTGAGCGATGGGCAGTTTACCTAACAACACCTTTCCTGGGCAGGCTCCAGCGATTAACCAGTACTTGGGTGCACCAACCTCCGTAAGAAACTGCCAACATTTTCATATAAATGAGACACGGTCTGAGAGTGGCTCGAACCCGTGACCATCATAGATGATGGGTTACATCGGTATACAAGTCAGCGACCTTAACCACTCGACCACGGAGGCGGACTGAGCAATTTCAAAACCATGTATGCTTGTATATATTTTCCCATTGGCAATGGTTCCATAGGCGTCGAAGCATGGGCTGCAGGGGCCGCAAGCGCGGCCCCAATATTTTGGCCAGGCAGGCGGATTTTTTAATTTTATACTTGTGGATGTTATGTCCGCGGCCCCAATATGTTGGTCAGGCAGTGTATTTTTTATACAGGAACATTGTCTGATGAAAATATATAGACAATGCCAAATGATAGAAATATAAGACATTAGACACAATTCCAGACACTGTACAGCAACCAAGGTTGCACGTGACGGCTATGTAGATCTACTCTGGGTTCCTACGCACTGTACGCAGGGTGGGTAACATATACCGGGTACCCGTTTACAGAACGTACATTATTATATTTTTGTAAAATAATATTTAAGAAATAATAAGTATCAACCGTGGTATATCGCAGAATAACCCTAGTTTGTCGTTCTTATACGTAGAAATATATCACGAAGGCCGAATATACCACGGTTGATACTTATTATTTCGATTCTAACACGACTTACTTCTAATAATTTTAGACGAGAATCAAAGGAGTATTTTCTTCAAACGCCGTGCTACTCCACTGCATTTGGCTTTCGAAATGTCCTCCCGCGTAAGGGGTGATGACGTTATGTTTTATGGAAAATATCAATCTAGTGCATAAATGAACACAAGTTGTAACTGATCAATAATTTTATTTATTTTGTCAAATAAAACTGTACAGAATAGTAACTGAGACGTTACTTAATAGAAAAACAAGACGGACAAGAGATTATCTGATTCTAAAAATAGCTCACTTCCGCGAATTCCCACGGTTGTATTTACAAACATCACGTGACTTTCATTCATAAAACTTTACACGCATTGTATAAATGGAATAGCCAAAACAAGGTAGGTATATAGCAGAATAGCCAGAGGTAGATTTTACTCTCTAAGTATGTATGTTATTAGCTGGGTCGTGTTAGAATATAAAATAGCAACACGTATTATAAAAAATAAGTTTACTTGTTTATGTCCAGAAGCCATTAAAATCGTTTTTACAGTATCTACATCTCAAAATTGTCCAGGGGAGCATGCTCCCGACCCCCTAGCAGACTATGGCCCCTTAGTGGCCCTCAATGTCATCTGACGTCCGACGCGCCTCGGTTCTCAGAATGAGAATACTCAATTCATATAGTATTTTTTCCAAATTGTCAATAAACGTTCATTGCAACTATTGGCCTATATTAACATACGGTATATATATATAGTGACACCTAGCGTCGATATATTTTGTATACAGGCGTCGATATATTTTGCCTGGACAGTCAAATAAATATATTTTAACACCGAGACTATTAATTGAGCCGTATTGAGTTTCTGAACATATCAACAAGTCATTTGGCTAGAAGTTAAAAAGTGAAAAATCGACAGACTGGAACCCAGGCTAACTGACACCATACATATTGATATATTGAGCGTTACTTTTTCGCTACACATTTTATTTTATAAATGATGGCTTTTAGTATCATGAGTAAAGAAAATAATCCTTCACACATTGCACTAACCTGACTTGTCCAATATTTGCCTCACAGACGAATATGTAGTCCAGTGGTAACACGCTGGACTGGTAATCCAGGGATCGCAGGTTCGATCCCCCGTCTGACCCTAATAAAATTAACAGTCTTTCAGATGGGACGTTAAACCGAGGTCTCGTGTCGGTGCTTTACACCGTGCACGTAAAAGAACCAGAGGAGATTCTGGAATGGATCTATGTCTGTATCATTGCACTATCCTCCAAAATCTAGAATAACTAATCTCTTCAGGAGGCGTCGCTCATATGGGCAACCGGTAGCGACGATAAATAAACGTAAAAACACACAAATTTGCCTATATTTATTTTCTAAAAGGATATAAATTTTACCTCTAAAGCAAGTGCGTAGTTTCTTTTTGGTGTCAGTATATCTGTAGTGGACGAGGAAAATGCCACAAACCACTGGACCGACCGAGAGTGAGTGTGATATACATACATTCGTTGCGTTTTGGGTCCAACCACGGTATTTACTGCCAAAGAAGCGAATGCAAATTCGTATTTGTGATAAATTCCTTCACTACAGAGTAAGTTGAATATAGAGATTAATTGAAAAATGACTTATTGAAAATGCATTGTAGTTGAGGTACATCAGTCGAATATCAAATTCTTCTGCAAATCATTCAACGTTCACCTCAGACTATGTAATGAAAAAAGGGAATATCTCAAGTATTCTCCTGAATGTTGTGTGCATGGGATGAAGATCTATTTTTGGAAAGCACAGTCTGACAAATACATGGCATACACGTTCTACATTGTAGTATACAGACGGATCTGTAGTCCAGTGGTAACACCATATACTCGTAATCCAGCGATCGCAGGTTCGTTCCCCCGTCTGACCCTAATAAAATTAACAGTCTTTCAGATGGGACTTTAAACAGAAGTCTCGTGTCGGTGCTTTACACCGTGTAGGTAAAATAACCAGTTTGCGTACAGTCACCTACAGCTGGCCTATGGTAGCTTGTCCAGTTTGCATACAGTCTCAGCTGGCCTATGGTAGCTTGTCCAGTTTGCATACAGTCTCATCTGGCCTACGGTAGCTTGTCCAGTTTACATGCAGTCTTAGCTGGCCTACGGTAGCTTGTCCAGTTTACATACAAGCTCAGCTGGCATACGGTAACTTGTCCAGTTTACATACAGTCTCAGCTGGCCTATGGTAGCTTGTCCAGTTTACATACAGTCTCAGCTGGCCTATCGTAGCTTGTTCAGTTTGCGTACAGTCTCAGCTGGCCTACGGTAGCTTGTCCAGTTTGCATGCAGTCTCAGCTGGCCTACGGTTGCTTGTCCAGTTTTACATACAGTCTCAGCTAGCCTACGGTAGCTTGTTCAGTTTACATACAGTCTCAACTGGCCTACGGTAGCTTGTCCAGTTTACATACAGTCTCATCTGGCCTACGGTAGCTTGTCCAATTTGCATACAGTCTCAGCTGGCCTAGGGTAGCTTGTCCAGTTTGCATACAGGCTCAGCTGGCCTACGGTAGCTTGTCCAGTTTGCATACAGTCTCAGCTGGCCTACGGTAGCTTGTCCAGTGTGCATACAGTCTCAGCTGGCAAACTACGTGTGTATGCATTTACATAATGGCCAACATTAACCTGAACCTGTGTTGCAGACAAATATGCTCACAATGTTCTAATCAAAGAAGATAACTTCAATGAAGCTAATCTTGACATCACCAACCCAAAACCTTCCATTGTGTGTCACCTCTAACTATAGCACAGAAGTAACTCAGGTTTCCAATTTATTTTAAGTAAAATATTAAAAGTTGCTAATTATCCCCCATGCTTCAGTACCACGACAAATTGCTCGGCAGGAGGATTTAGCCATCAGCTTCAATTAGGCCGCACAAAGGTAGAAACATCTGACGACTTGTTATCAATATTTAAGGACTGAATGGGAAAGCAAATTGCTTTTAAATTGATTGAAATTGCTATTACAATTATGAATATCAATTTGTTGGTTTTATTACCCTCGTTCAGTGTATCTGTTATGTTGCGCCTGAATCTCTTGGTAACGCCGTCGTATTGAGCTCATCTTAGATATATGTTATTTAGTTTTAACAATACCTTTGAATAAAATTGTTTAACCACTCAAAAACGAAGACTGTCGTAACAAAGAGATTTGAATCTTATCGTTGATATAACAAGACAACAGATTTGTTCGAAAACGTAGTCTTCATTTTAAATAGAGTCCTCGTGGCTGAGTGGTCTAGCGCGCAGTCGTTAGACACCTTGCCTTTTCATTGCTATTGTCAGGGCTGCAGGTTCGCTCCCTAGCGGGACAAGTGATAAATGTTGATATGTGAGAAAGTTGTCAGTCGCTTACGGAGGTTGGAGAGATGAGTATACGTCTCCGCCACAACATGCTGACATAACAATAATAATCAGGAGATGATTGATGAGCAGTAATAGAATGAAGAGGAAGAAGACAAGAAGAAGACAAGAAGAAGACAAGAAGAAGACAAGAAGAAGACAAGAAGAAGACAAGAAGAAGAAGACAAGGGGAAGACAAGAAGAAGACAAGAAGAAGAAGAAGGAGACAAGAAGAAGAAAAGAAGAAGAAGACAAGAAGAAGACAAGAAGAAGACAACAAGAAGACAACAAGAAGACAAGAATAAGAAGAAGAAAGAAGATGATGATGATGAAGAAGAAGAAGAAGACAACAAGAAGACAAGAATAAGAAGAAGAAAAGAAGAAAAGAAGATGATGATGAAGAAGAAGAAGAAGACAAGAAGAAGAAGACAAGAAGAAGAAGACAAGAAAAAGACGAAGAATACAAAAAGAAGAAGACAAGAAGAAGAAGACAAGAATAAGAAGACAAGAAGAAGACAAAAAGAAATAGAATAAGAAAAGAAGATTAAGAAGAAATGGAACTAATAGATGTTGCTTTGGTTAATTTATTAGAGAATACCTTCCACGAACAAAGAGCATACATAAGAAGTGGCTCTTATATGTAACTATGCTGCATCACACAATATGCCTCGGCTATGGCTAGTATCAGCAAAAAGATATCATCGATCGGTCGGAACTATGCTAATTAAACGGTTCTGAAATCCAATGGCTAACTTGTTGGACCGTGAATCTAGCGAGCGCATGTTCGATTCCCCATCTGACCCTAATACTATTAACAGTATGTCAGATGGGACTTCTCTAAGCCTATGTCTCGTGTCTGTGCTTTACATTGAACACGTGCAGGAACCAGAGGAGACTCTGCAATCTGTATCATATCAGTCACTATCCTTCAAAATCTAAAATGACTAATCTCTTCAGGAGGCGTCGCTGATAGTGGTCACCGGTAGCGACGATAAATAAACCAAAACACACACACAACTTTGCATGAACAACTAAGTAATCAGAAGACAATGCTTAAGTATAAGAGTAGTTAATTAGACGCATCCTCGACTTAATGAATGTCTGCTACCAATTACCATTACGCTAACTGTATGCGCTACATAGATGACATGCCATTACTCGATTCGACGTCTTTAATTCATCATAATGCGGCATTGTTTCATAGTAAGTAAATTATTGTATGTACATTGTGGCCATCAGCACAAAGTAGTGGCTAAATTGCAAACCACTTCTTTGTATGGCACACGTTTTCTATTTGAGCTTGCGATTGCAAACCCTTTGAAGTTATTAACATGATCTGTTGTACCATACGTATGTTTTTTTAAATATTATATAATGCGCGCACACCATTAAACTCCATGATTGAGTAGTGAGCAATGCCCCTTTCCCTAATCAACTAACATGTCATTTAATCTCCGTGGTTGAGCGATTACGGTCGTTGACTATAAATCACATGCACCTCACAGTTGCAGGTTCGTATCCACCTAATGGTAGCGACTGTGAGAAGGATATCCAGTTGACTTTCGGGAGGTCGGTGGTTCTATCTGGGTGCCTGTCCATGCCTAAAATACTGCCCCGAAGTGCACCCCTAACTATTTCTCTATCAAAAATACTTGGACAGTTGCTATATGACCTATGCGATGTGTGCGACTTACCCCCCAAACACCCGAACACCCACCCACCCAACTCCCAAAAAAACAGCGAACAAATAAAACATTCAGTTAATGTTTCCCTACAAGCTTTCAGCCGAACACTCAATGCCAGTATGTGACTAAATCATGAATACTGCATCTAATGTTGCCAATGCAGTTGTACCGCATTCCAATTTGTTTTCAATTTCGCACTGCGATTACCTGGAATGCAAGCAACATTTGCTAATAGCTTTCCACGACAGCAATACGTCTATATTAACATATACATTTTCATCCAGCGTATGCAGTATATCTGTTATGCTTTCCAATGAATGATAAGAGTTTTCTCAATGAAAGAAAACTCCATCTTCCGTTGCTTTGAAACAGTGAAAGATGGCATTTTCTCATCCACTGGTTGGGGTTCGTATTCCTGGGCGGTTAGATGTACTTTTATAGTTTAGCTATTTTCTGACTATCATGAACAGTTAATTACTAAGTAACATATTCTAATGAATTTGTTTTCTATGTAGTTTTTAATTTTTACAGCAAACAGAAACTAACTTTAATTATACAGGAACTATTTCTTATTACGTACGCCCAGAGAAGTGGTTGTGCGGTTGTGTCACGTAATGCAGTGATGTACCAGACAGGGCAATTAAAATAAAACAAATTTGAAAACAATAAATATATTAGCCAACGTCATTGGAAATCATAACCGAAAGTGAAGATGTGTGTTTAGTAGTGTAAGATAGGATCATCTCCTGATCACCGAAATGTGCATGTCCACGAGTGACATTACACTAATAAACACACGTAACCTCTATCTATTGTATGTCAATAATTGTATCGATTCAAGTTCCTGATGCTAACATTCGAGACGACGGAAATTAACATGAGAATTTTGAAATCCTCTTTACGTCAACAATTAGTGTCCAATCTATGTGTGCCTAATACCACGAATCCTGACACATGTGGCTTGATCAATTGGTACGAGAAATGTCTTAGTAAATAAATGCTTGATATTCTTATATCAGAAATGTAGGCTTATATCGAAGTGGTTCTTGAAATAAAATGATGTTTTAACAGGGGAAAGCTATATTATTCTAACATAACTTGATATTTTGTTCCTATAAATAAAGAATAAATCTGCAGTTGTTATATCTGCAACAAACCACGGCATCGGCTATTGCGTTTTACTCCCCCTTATCTACGGGCGTAAATATGCAAAACTTTTAACAATTTTACTTTGGAATTGAATACAGTTCCTATGCTTTGTTGGAAGCATTGGTATAAAGCTTAGTGTTTCAGATTTAGGTTTATGAACAGACGGATCTGTAGTCCAGTGGTAACACGCTGGATTGGTAATCCAGGGATCGCAGGTTCGATCCCCCATCTGACCCTAATAAAATTAACAGTCTTTCAGATGGGACGTTAAACCGATGTCTCGTGTCGGTGCTTTACACCGTGCACGTAAAAGAACCAGAGGAGACTCTGGAATGGGTCTCTTTCTGTATCATTGCACTATCCTCCAAAAATCTAAAATAACTAATCTCTTCAGGAGGCGTCGCTCATATGGGCAACCGGTAGTGACGATAAATAAACGTAAAACACCAACTTAGGTTTATGATTAGGTTGCAAGGTTTCTGTTATGGGTAATGATATCCTTCGCTAAATTCGGACATGTTTGCCTAGTCTGAAAGTCCATATGCCAATTAGTGATAATCTACAGGGAGTAAGGCTAATTAGCCATGTATAATGTATTAGTTTGTGTTCGTATTTCACACATAGCCTTATTCAATGACAAAGTACATCAAGCGCCCGCTTCGTTAGTGCACACTATTGTTTTATCCTCACCGCCGGCTGGCCACATAGGCGAACGTTACAAGATGATTAGTAGGCCTACGTGCATAGTACCGTGGATTATCGTGAAGTGGAGATTGGCTGAAAACTGTCTTGTAGAATGATGTTATTGACGTGTCTGATAAACGTGCGATAGACTGGAGGAGGCATCTTCCTTTACAGGATATCAAGATATGTGCTGATATCTTCTTTCCTTCTAAAACTGTTCCTTTTGGGACCACACCTCCAATGTTGGTTGTGCTCCATAGGAGTGCTATAGCGTCCTGTTCTAATCCGTTTCCATTCATTTATCTAAATTTTGTAGCAGTCCACTGTCTCATAAGTTTGGTATGCCGCATTCAAAATCTGTTCACCACCCATATAAGACCATAACGCCCATACAACATCACACACACCAGACTTTGAACATATTGGATTTGTAAGGTTTATGTTCAATTTAGTCAATCTATAATGTATTCTAGAAGGAGAAAGGCCTTAATAACAAATGAATAAAAGAAGTGTCAACAACCCCCTCAGTGGTCGAGTGGTTAAAGTCGCTGACTTGTATACAACCGTAACCTATCATCACTGGTGGTCACTGGTTCGAGACCCGCTCAGGCCGTTTCTGTTTATATGAAACATGTTGGCAGTTTCTTGCGGAAGCTAGTGCACCAATTGTTGGTTAACCGCTGGAGCATGTCCAGGAAAGGTGTTGTTAGATAAACTGCCCGCCGTATAGCCCAAAATGGTGCTGATGAAAGCGTAAACCACGAACCAACCAACAACATAGGCAAAAACAAGAAGAGAATCTAACATATAAATGATACTACCTCTTGTGCCACGAAACATGTACTCCAGTGGTAACACGCTGGACTGGTAATCCAGGACTCGCAGGTTCGATCCCCAGTCTGACACTAATACAATTAACAGTCTTTCAGATGGAACGTTTAACCGAGGTCTCGTGTCGGTCCTTTTCACCGTGCACGTAAAATAATCAGAGGAGACTCTGTAATTGGTCTCTGTCTGTATCATTGCACTATCCTACAAACATCTAAAATGATTAATCTCTTCAGGAGGCGTCGCTCATATAGGCAACCAGTAGCGACGATAAATAAACGTAAAACAACAAAAACAAAATCTACTCTATATGTTTTAGACTAAGCGCACATAACTTAGCAATAGAATATGGGTGATTTAATAATGTTAATAGAGAAGACAGAGTTTGTATATTTTGTAACCAAATACAAATTGAGTCAGAATTTCATTTCCCTTTCGTGTGTCCGATATATCGAGAAATACGTACCAGACTGTTAGGGAACTCTGTTTCTTTTCATAAGTATTATGCTGACAATTCAAAACTATCTTTTAATTTATACTTTATTTATTTTACAACGATTGCGAAGCAAGTTTTAACAACTTATATTAATCACTCTCGTTGGCCTGGATGAAAGCGTAAATGTGGTCATTGGTGTGGGAGGAAGCCGGAGTACCCGGAGAAAACCCACCTGTCCGATATGTCGACCACCATACCATCTCACATACTTCCCGGTTCGAGGATCGAACCCGGGTTGCATTTGGTGAGAAGCGAGCGCGCTACCCACTGCGCTAATCTGACAACCCCAAACTATAAAATGGTTAACCATTATGTTGTAAGCTTAAAACGGCAGTTGTCCCGTTATTACAATGTAGTTGTCATGGTAGCTTATCGGAGGATATTATTTAGAGGGGCGTGTTGTCTATGGGTGTGTGAAATAACGATTTCTGATTGGATTATATTGATTAATTTGATTGACAAGCAGCGACTTGTTAATTACAATTAAATCTAGCTAAATGAGTTAAGACATCTATGAATTTAAGAAACGAACAATTAGATTAACTGTGATTGAACATAACATTGTATGTGTGTTGTGTGTTTTTTGTGCTTGTGTATGCGTGCGTGCGAGCGTTTGTGTCGTTTTTGTCATTTTAATATATATGCTACTAAATGTGCTATAATTATTTGTTTATATAGTTTGTATTTAATTTGTTCATATTCACAGACGGATCTGTAGTCCAGTGGTAACATGCTGGACTGGTAATCCAGGGATTGCAGGTTCGATCCCCGTCTGACCCTAATAACAGTAACAGTCTTTCAGATGGGACGTTAAGCCGGGGTCTCGTGTCGGTGCTTTACACCGTGCACGTAAAAGAACCAGATGAGACTATGGAATGGGTCTCTGTCTGTATCATTGCACTATCCTCCAAAAATCTAAAATGACTAATCTCTTCAGGAGGCGTCGCTCATATGGGCAACCGGTAGCGACGATAAATAAACTTAAAACACACACAGTGTTCATATACCATATTTCTTTATTGTGTTAGGTAAAAGGCAGTGTATGTTGAATTGAGTTGAATATTACAATGGTCAAAATCGGTCTCCAATAGCTTAAAAATGCATTCATTACACGGGCATAAGTCATGTTTCGAGCTCGTACATTAAATATACATAGTTCCCGTGTGACGTCATCATTCCTACTGTGGCTGCCATTTTGACTGGCAAAGTTGATCAGATATTATATATAATATATAGTAGCGTAATTTTGCTTTCTTCATAAAATATTTATTTTTCATCCCATCACCATGGTTCATACATTGTTGGAAAGCTCTCAATGGACATATTTTTTGTATCATTTCACAAATTTCGTATCAATGACGAATACATAATAAGTTACCTGTATATTAATATTTCAACTGTGAAAATAAACTTTCAAAAATAGGTGCAAGTTAAGTTCTTATAATTTATAATCCATACATCATTGTCAAAAAATAAATTAATATTTAAAAAGTGCATTTCAATACCTTTAAAATCATACCAAATTTTATATTAAGAAACCAAAATTAATAAAGTTATTGCAATTAAAGAATTACTAGTAAAATCATGAAATTGCCGTTAATAAAACTTGCCAGTCAAAATGGCTGCCAAGATAAGATTTTATCAGTGTTTTTGACTGCCGTGGGAACTATGTATTCCATAGATTACAATGCTAACGGAAAGCATGTTTTCAAAGCTAAAATTCCAATTAACGAACTTGAGAAAAAGAGGATGATACCCAGATAATGATTACAAAATGTTTGTATGAGTTGTCAATATCACTTTTGATGTTTTCTCTTTCGTGTTTCATCGTGTTCTTCGCCATCAAATTAGTTGTCACTATTGGTGGTACATTACGCGTAAACACTCTAAGTTATGTGATGCACCTGTTCAATGGTGATGCTTTCGTATAAAATGCAGGCATACCTTCTAAAGTTTCACCATATCAGCTTCATTTGCATATTATAAACGTGGCGTCGACACCCGATATAATTCGTCACACATTGTGTATTCATGAAAATGGAAATAAAATATACGACAAAAGGAATAGTGTAAGCGTAAGTCTACAATGGCCGCCTTCTCGTATTTTATTGATGTCATTTAATATTTTTGAAAGGTTATAAGCGACCCTTGGTCGTTTAGATGAACGATAATATTAAAACATCTGAGAATAATCATTTAGTTTACTGGATACAAATGTTAATACGCACAAAAGCACACATTAAGAGATAAAATGACATTAATAATGGTTGTGATTATAAAATAGCTTATTAGCAAGCTTCAGTATTCGACATGTCTCCATAACAAGAGATAATGCTGTTACGAAACGATTGTTGAGTAAAATGTACCAATGAGACAGGGTTTCTGACATTGGGCCACTAGTTTTACAGTCTCATATTTAATATGTCGTATAGAATATCACCCATCGATATACTATATGCCATTCACAATATGCTTAGCTTATAGCGAGATATATGTCACGCAAATGTGACACACGAGTTCATATAATTTCCCCACTCGTCACCATAATCTCTCCCTTTTATACGACACATAATCTCTCCCTTACACGACGCATAATCTCTCCCATACACGACACATAATCTCACCATTACACGACACATAATTATCTCCCTTACACGACACATAATCTCTCCCTTACACGACACATAATCTCTCCCTTACACGACACAAAATCTCTCCCTTACACGACACATAATCTCTCCCTTACAGAAGGGATTCCCTGACTGACCTGCTCCGAATATTTTAAATGCGCCTGCAATATATATTAAATTTCTCCATACTAACTAGCTATGAGCATTTTGTCGTAGTAGTGGTCAACATAAGTATAGTTTATGTCTCATAAAAGTCCTGTAGTCAGGAGTCCAGTGGACTACGAATCCTGGGATGGCAAGTACGAGCCTCCGTCTGACCCTAATAATATTAGCAGTTTTATAGATGGAACCTTAAACAGAGGTCTAGTGTCAGTGCCTTTACACCGTGCACGTAAAAGACCCAGAGGAGACTCCCAAATCTAGTATGGCTAATCTGTTCATGAGCCGTCGCTCATATTTGCAACTGGTAGCGACGATAAATAAATGTACCCCCACACACCCAGTCCAGTCAACAGATCAGTCACCATAGTCAGGATATCATTGCATTATTATTGTGTTAATAGCTTAGTTCCTTGTTCATTATCAGTACTAGTATGTTTGAATACTTTCTTATTCTCCCTGATATTTCTAAATTTATTACACACTATGTTTAGGTAGATAGTTTATTTTATACAAATTTATTTTAACTCGATTGCGAAACAAGTTCTTACAACTTATATTAATCACTCTCGGGACCTCATTCCTGATGTAATCAATCGCCACGAGGGATAGAGAGAAGAGGCAATGTGGAATTTAAATGCATTGCCTAGGGCACAATCGTAACGGCTCCAGCGAGGCTCGAAATCCGGGACGTTCGCACCTGAAGCAAACGCGCTACCACGGCGCTATCACGACTTCCACTATTGTTTCAGTCAGCAGTAAATGTTATGTTGTACACCTGTTAATTATATGGTTTATAAATAAAGCCCACATATCAACCTACTTGTGATTGGATTAAATGTCTCCATCCTAGCTTCCTATGAGCAGTTTATGTTTGTAGTGGTCAATATGAATGTCGTTCAAACTAAAACAAATTCTATACGTATTGTAGTATTGATTGAATGGGTCATACGAGTTGAAAAACGCAGCTGTCTTCATTTTACCTGTCTTCATAAACGTGGTGAATTTCATTGGGTGGCACACCTCTCTGCCTACATTCACGGCCCGCCATGCCCCCTGCCTTGGGCCAAGTCTGTTCTCCTTAGCAACCTAGCCAGACACACGTTTAGTACTCACTGTCAGGTTTCCTGTGTTTAGTCAATGAACAATACATGTACATGAAAGCTTTCCATCTTAGTCTCATCTAAAAATACCCTAGCACATGACTTTGTAGTTTTAAAATCTAAAGTCGGATGCTGGATGGATATGGATACGGGACCTTATTGTTTTGTTGCATGTCGATCACAGTATCATATTATAAATAGTACAACATTACATAACCTTACTAGAAATTGTAATTATATATATACAAATGCATTCTTATGCATCTTAGAAATATAAATGCACCGGGTATTGTATCCAGACTATGTCTTCCATTCTAATCCTGTTTCTGTATTCTGATTATGCGTGGTGTATGCATTGTTCAATATGTATTATATTGGGAAATAAAATATGTTTAAACTATCCACCGGTCTACCTCCGACTGTCGCTGGCACAACTTTTTGTGTGCGTGACAGTCGGAGATATGAAAACCGAAGACACACTGAGATTACAGCAGCCCACATAGCACTCTAATCACCCAGTTATAATAATTGCGATAGCCCAAAATCATCAATTTTAGATGATTTTTATTTTAGACGTTTTAGAAAACTATTCGCCAACATGCATTTATACGGTGGCGACTTTAAATAATTTTATCTACGAACGTGCATGCAACTTAACGGATGTCAGATTAGCGCAGTGGTTAGCGCGCTCGCTTCTCACCAATGCAACCCGAGTTCGATTCTCGGACCGGGAAGTATGTGAGATGGTACGGTGGTCGCCAGATCGGACAGGTGGGTTTTCTCCGGGTACTCTGGTTTCCTCCCACACGAATGACCACATATACACTTTTCCTCCGCGCCAACGAGAGTGATTAATATAAGTTGTTAGAACTTGCTTCGCAATCGTTGTAAAATAAATAAAGTTTAAACTTGAAACTTAAAATCATCACACTGAATATTTTCTTCTTCTAACTTTCTATTTCTATAGGAGTTCTAGAAGTTCCCATAGAAGCTAACACCAGAACCTTCGTTAACCATTCCAGTAGCGAGTCTTCAACAACAATACTACAATGACACACAAAAGCTGTCGAGAGCATCAGTGAAAACACGTGGTTTATGAGAATGTAATCCTATAAGCCAGACAACCCCAATGGCAATAACAAACTGAGCATCAAGCCTGTGAAACTGCTGAGAACTCTTTATTCAGCTAATGGAAACCAGCAACGGTGACATTTTTCGCATAGCTATTCGGCATCTGTACATCGAAATTGCTCTCTTATTGTGTGACGTGAATATGGAACTAATTGTCGATAAGAACCCCTGGGAGTAATGACATTGCAGGTGCGGAGGCAGGTAGAGAATTCAACGTGCAGCGAATAAAACCAGCTGCACAATAATACTGTATGGACCTAATACTTCACATTTGAACGTGTGCCAATGCACATTGGACATACATGAAATTATATCACACCTGTGAAACAGGATCGCTGACACCTTATGTCTCAAAATGGCTGTCCGATTAGTGCAATGGTTAGCATTCTCACTTCTCACCAATCCAACCCGGGTTCGATCCTCGGACCGGATAATATGTGAGATGGTACGGTGGTCTCCAGATCGGACAGGTGGTACTCCGGTTTCCTCCACACGAATAGCCACATTTACGCTTTCATCCGCGCCAACGAGCGTGATTAATATAAATTGTCAAAGCTTGTTTCGCAATCGTTGTAAAGTATATAAAGTTTAATCTAAATGTCAACTGTTAATTTTAAAAAAATGTGAGGAAAGTATATACACGTACAAGAAAGTAGCATGTATATTGTTTTGTATATACATGTATAGGACTACAGTAGTATACTACACGTATATACATGTATAGGACTGTTGAATCCGTGTGTATACTACATGTATATACATGTATAGAACTGTTGAATCCGTGTGTGTATACTACATGTATATACATGTATAGGACTGTTGAATCCGTGTGTATATTACATGTATATACATGTATAGAACTGTTGAATCCGTATGTGTATACTACATGTGTATACATGTATAGAACTGTTGAATCCGTATGTGTATACTACATGTATATACATGTATAGAACTGTTGAATCCGTGTGTATACTAAATGTATATACATGTATAGGACTGTTGAATCCGTATGTGTATACTACATGTATATACGTGCATAGGACTGTTGAATATGTGTGTGTGTATACTACATGTATATACATGTATAGGACTACAGTAGTATACTACATGTATATACATGTATAGGACTACAATAGTATACTACATGTATAGGACTACAATAGTATACTACATGTATATATATGTATAGGACTATACAAGTATACTACATGTATATACATGTATAGGACTACAATAGTATACTACATGTATATACATATATAGGACTACAATAGTATACTACATGTATATACATGTATAGGACTGCAATAGTATACTACATGTATATACATGTATAGGACTACAATAGTATACTACATGTATAGGACTACAATAGTATACTACATGTATATATATGTATAGGACTATACTAGTATACTACATGTATATACATGTATAGGACTACAATAGTATACTACATGTATATACATATATAGGACTACACTAGTATACTACATGTATATACATGTATAGGACTACAGTAGAATACTACATGTATATACATGTATAGGACTACAATAGTATACTACATGTATATACATGTATAGGACTACACTAGTATACTACATGTATATACATGTATAGGACTACAATAGCATACTACATGTATATACATGTATAGGACTACAATAGTATACTACATGTATATATATGTATAGAACTACAATAGCATA
Organism: Archivesica marissinica; assembly: GCA_014843695.1. Classification (NCBI taxonomy): domain Eukaryota; kingdom Metazoa; phylum Mollusca; class Bivalvia; order Venerida; family Vesicomyidae; genus Archivesica; species Archivesica marissinica. Next base: position 35,694,564 of record CM026387.1, read on the forward strand.
CTACATGTATATATATATGTATATGACTACAATAGTATACTACATGTATAGGATTACAATAGTATACTACATGTATATACATGTATAGGACTACACTAGTATACTACATGTATATACATGTATAGGACTACAATAGTATACTACATGTATATATATGTATAGGACTACAATAGTATACTACATGTATAGGACTACAATAGTATACTACATGTATATACATGTATAGGACTACAATAGTATACTACATGTATATACATGTATAGGACTACAATAGTATAATACATGTATATACATGTATAGGACTACAATAGTATACTACATGTATATACATGTATAGGACTACACTAGTATACTACATGTATATACATGTATAGGACTACAATAGTATACTACATGTATATATATGTATAGGACTACAATAGTATACTACATGTATATACATGCATAGGACTACAATAGTATACTACATGTATATACATGTATAGGACTACAATAGTATACTACATGTATATACATGTATAGGACTACAATAGTATACTACATGTATATATATGTATAGGACTACAATAGTATACTACATGTATATATATGTATAGGACTACAATAGTATACTACATGTATAGGACTACAATAGTATACTACATGTATAGGACTACAATAGTATACTACATGTATAGGACTACAATAGTATACTACAGGTATATACATGTATAGGACTACAATAGTATACTACATGTATATACATGTATAGGACTACAATAGTATAATACATGTATATACATGTATAGGACTACAATAGTATACTACATGTATATACATGTATAGGACTACACTAGTATACTACATGTATATACATGTATAGGACTACAATAGTATACTACATGTATATATATGTATAGGACTACAATAGTATACTACATGTATATACATGCATAGGACTACAATAGTATACTACATGTATATACATGTATAGGACTACAATAGTATACTACATGTATATACATGTATAGGACTACAATAGTATACTACATGTATATATATGTATAGGACTACAATAGTATACTACAGGTATATATATATGTATAGGACTACAATAGTATACTACATGTATAGGACTACAATAGAATACTACATGTATAGGACTACAATAGTATACTACATGTATAGGACTACAATAGTATACTACAGGTATATACATGTATAGGACTACAATAGTATATACATGTATATACATGTATAGGACTACAATAGTATACTACATGTATATACATGTATAGGACTACAATAGTATACTACATGCATATACATGTATAGGACTACAATAGTATACTACATGTATATATAGGACTACAATAGTATACTACATGTATATATAGGACTACAATAGTATACTACATGTATATATAGGACTACAATAGTATACTACATGTATATACATGAATAGGACTACAAAAGTATACTACATGTATAGGACTACAAAAGTATACTACATGTATATACATGTATAGGACTACAATAGTATACTACATGTATATACATGTATAGGACTACAATAGTATACTACATGTATATACATGTATAGGACTACAATAGTATACTACATGTATATATAGGACTACAATAGTATACTACATGTATATATAGGACTACAATAGTATACTACATGTATATACATATATAGGACTACAATAGTATACTACATGTATATATAGGACTACAATAGTATACTACATGTATATACATGTATAGGACTACAATAGTATACTACATGTATATATATGTATAGGACTACAATAGTATACATCATGTATAGGACTACAATAGTATACTACATGTATATACATGTATAGGACTACAATAGTATACTACATGTATATACATGTATAGGACTACAATAGTATACTACATGTATATACATGTATAGGACTACACTAGTATACTACATGTATATACATGTATAGGACTACAATAGTATACTACATGTATATATATGTATAGGACTACAATAGTATACTACATGTATATACATGCATAGGACTACAATAGTATACTACATGTATATACATGTATAGGACTACAATAGTATACTACATGTATATACATGTATAGGACTACAATAGTATACTACATGTATATATATGTATAGGACTACAATAGTATACTACAGGTATATATATGTATAGGACTACAATAGTATACTACATGTATAGGACTACAATAGTATACTACATGTATAGGACTACAATAGTATACTACATGTATAGGACTACAATAGTATACTACAGGTATATACATGTATAGGACTACAATAGTATACTACATGTATATACATGTATAGGACTACAATAGTATACTACATGTATATACATGTATAGGACTACAATAGTATACTACATGCATATACATGTATAGGACTACAATAGTATACTACATGTATATATAGGACTACAATAGTATACTACATGTATATATAGGACTACAATAGTATACTACATGTATATATAGGACTACAATAGTATACTACATGTATAGGACTACAATAGTATACTACATGTATATACATGTATAGGACTACAAAAGTATGCTACATGTATAGGACTACAATAGTATACTACATGTATATACATGTATAGGACTACAATAGTATACTACATGTATATACATGTATAGGACTACAATAATATACTACATGTATATACATGTATAGGACTACAATAGTATACTACATGTATATATAGGACTACAATAGTATATTACATGTATATATAGGACTACAATAGTATACTACATGTATATACATGTATTGGACTACAATAGTATACTACATGTATATATAGGACTACAATAGTATACTACATGTATATACATGTATAGGACTACAATAGTATGCTACATGTATATACATGTATAGGACTACAATAGTATACTACATGTATATATAGGACTACAATAGTATACTACATGTATATATAGGACTACAATAGTATACTACATGTATATATAGGACTACAATAGTATACTACATGTATATATAGGACTACAATAGTATACTACATGTATATACATGTATAGGACTACACTAGTATACTACATGTATATACATGTATAGGACTACAATAGTATACTACATGTATATACATGTATAGGACTACAGCAGTATATTACATGTATATACATGTATAGGACGACTACACTAGTATACTACATGTATATACATGTATAGGACTACAATAGTATACTACATGTATATACATGTATAGGACTACAATAGTATACTACATGTATAGGACTACAATAGTATACTACATGTATATACATGTATAGGACTACAATAGTATACTACATGTATATACATGTATAGGACTACAATAGTATACTACATGTATATACATGTATAGGACTACAATAGTATACTACATGTATATACATGTATAGGACTACAATAGTATACTACATGTATATATAGGACTACAATAGTATACTACATGTATATATAGGACTACAATAGTATACTACATGTATATATAGGACTACAATAGTATACTACATGTATATATAGGACTACAATAGTATACTACATGTATATACATGTATAGGACTACAATAGTATACTACATGTATATACATGTATAGGACTACACTAGTATACTACATGTATATACATGTATAGGACAACAATAGTATACTACACGTATATACATGTATAGGACAACACTAGTATACTACATGTATATACATGTATAGGACTACACTAGTATACTACATGTATATACATGTATAGGACAACAATAGTATACTACACGTATATACATGTATAGGACTACAATAGTATACTACATGTATATACATGTATAGGACAACAATAGTATACTACATGTATATACATGTATAGGACTACACTAGTATACTACATGTATATATAGGACTACAATAGTATACTACATGTATATATAGGACTACAATAGCATACTACATGTATATATAGGACTACAATAGTATACTACATGTATATACATGTATAGGACTACAATAGTATACTACATGTATATACATGTATAGGACTACAATAGTATACTACATGTATATACATGTATAGGACTACACTAGTATACTACATGTATATACATGTATAGGACTACAATAGTATACTACATGTATATACATGTATAGGACTACAATAGTATACTACATGTATATACATGTATAGGACTACAATAGTATACTACATGTATATACATGTATAGGACTACAATAGTATACTACATGTATATATAGGACTACAATAGTATACTACATGTATATATAGGACTACAATAGTATACTACATGTATATATAGGACTACAATAGTATACTACATGTATATATAGGACTACAATAGTATACTACATGTATATATAGGACTACAATAGTATACTACATGTATATATAGGACTACAATAGTATACTACATGTATATACATGTATAGGACTACAATAGTATACTACATGTATATACATGTATAGGACTACACTAGTATACTACATGTATATACATGTATAGGACTACAATAGTATACTACATGTATATACATGTATAGGACTACAATAGTATACTAATGTATAGGACTACAATAGTATACTACATGTATATACATGTATAGGACTACAATAGTATACTACATGTATATACATGTATAGGACTACAATAGTATACTACATGTATATACATGTATAGGACTACAATAGTATACTACATGTATATATAGGACTACAATAGTATACTACATGTATATATAGGACTACAATAGTATACTACATGTATATATAGGACTACAATAGTATACTACATGTATATATAGGACTACAATAGTATACTACATGTATATACATGTATAGGACTACAATAGTATACTACATGTATATACATGTATAGGACTACAATAGTATACTACATGTATATACATGTATAGGACTACAATAGTATACTACATGTATATACATGTATAGGACTACAATAGTATACTACATGTATATACATGTATAGGACTACAATAGTATACTACATGTATATACATGTATAGGACTACAATAGTATACTACATGTATATACATGTATAGGACTACAATAGTATACTACATGTATATATAGGACTACAATAGTATACTACATGTATATATAGGACTACAATAGTATACTACATGTATATATAGGACTACAATAGTATACTACATGTATATACATGTATAGGACTACAATAGTATACTACATGTATATACATGTATAGGACTACAATAGTATACTACATGTATATACATGTATAGGACTACAATAGTATACTACATGTATATACATGTATAGGACTACAATAGTATACTACATGTATATATAGGACTACAATAGTATACTACATGTATATATAGGACTACAATAGTATACTACATGTATATATAGGACTACAATAGTATACTACATGTATATATAGGACTACAATAGTATACTACATGTATATACATGTATAGGACTACAATAGTATACTACATGTATATACATGTATAGGACTACAATAGTATACTACATGTATATACATGTATAGGACTACAATAGTATACTACATGTATATACATGTATAGGACTACAATAGTATACTACATGTATATACATGTATAGGACTACAATAGTATACTACATGTATATACATGTATAGGACTACAATAGTATACTACATGTATATACATGTATAGGACTACAATAGTATACTACATGTATATACATGTATAGGACTACAATAGTATACTACATGTATATACATGTATAGGACTACAATAGTATACTACATGTATATATAGGACTACAATAGTATACTACATGTATATATAGGACTACAATAGTATACTACATGTATATATAGGACTACAATAGTATACTACATGTATATACATGTATAGGACTACAATAGTATACTACATGTATATACATGTATAGGACTACAATAGTATACTACATGTATATACATGTATAGGACTACAATAGTATACTACATGTATATACATGTATAGGACTACAATAGTATACTACATGTATATATAGGACTACAATAGTATACTACATGTATATATAGGACTACAATAGTATACTACATGTATATATAGGACTACAATAGTATACTACATGTATATACATGTATAGGACTACAAGAGTATACTACATGTATACTGTTTTACTAAATAGTATACTACATGTATATATATGTATAGGACTACAATAGTATACTACATGTATAGGATTACAATAGTATACTACATGTATATACATGTATAGGACTACACTAGTATACTACATGTAT
>CM026387.1:35701887-35773647 GCA_014843695.1 Archivesica marissinica
TCGTGCAGTACTTTGACTATGTGTTTATATTGTATGTAAACTCGTGCAGTACTTTGACTATGTGTTTATATTGTATGTAAACTCGTACAGTACTTTGACTATGTGTTTGTATTGTATTGTAAACTCGTGCAGTACTTTGACTATGTGTTTGTATTGTATTGTAAACTCGTGCAGTACTTTGACTATGTGTTTGTATTGTATTGTAAACTCGTGCAGTACTTTGACTATGTGTTTGTATTGTAAACTCGTGCAGTACTTTGACTATGTGTTTATATTGTAAACTCGTGCAGTACTTTGACTATGTGTTTATATTGTAAACTCGTGCAGTACTTTGACTATGTGTTTGTATTGTAAACTCGTGCAGTACTTTGACTATGTGTTTGTATTGTAAACTCGTGCATTATTTTGGTTATGGTTTGTATTGTAGACTCGTGCAGTACTTTGACTATGTGTTTGTATTGTACACTCGTGCAGTACTTTGGCTATGTTTTGTATTGTAAACTCGTGCAGTACATTGGCTATGAGTTTGCATTGTAAACTCGTGCAGTACTTTGACTATGTGTTTGTATTGTAAACTCGTGCAGTACTTTGACTATGTGTTTGTATTGTAAACTCGTGCAGTACTTTGACTATGTGTTTGTATTGTAAACTCGTGCAGTACTTTGACTATGTGTTTGTATTGTAAACTCGTGCAGTACTTTGACTATGTGTTATATTGTATGTAAACTCGTGCAGTACTTTGACTATGTGTTTATATTGTATGTAACTCGTGCAGTACTTTGACTATGTGTTTGTATTGTAAACTCGTGCAGTACTTTGACTATGTGTTGTATTGTATTGTAAACTCGTGCAGTACTTTGACTATGTGTTTGTATTGTATTGTAAACTCGTGCAGTACTTTGACTATGTGTTATATTGTAAACTCGTGCAGTACTTTGACTATGTGTTTGTATTGTAAACTCGTGCAGTACTTTGACTATGTGTTTGTATTGTAAACTCGTGCAGTACTTTGACTATGTGTTTGTATTGTAAACTCGTGCAGTACTTTGACTATGTGTTTGTATTGTAGAAACTCGTGCAGTACTTTGACTATGTGTTTATATTGTATGTAAACTCGTGCAGTACTTTGACTATGTGTTTGTATTGTATTGTAAACTCGTGCAGTACTTTGACTATGTGTTTGTATTGTATTGTAAACTCGTGCAGTACTTTGACTATGTGTTTGTATTGTATTGTAACTCGTGCAGTACTTTGACTATGTGTTTGTATTGTAAACTCGTGCAGTACTTTGACTATGTGTTTGTATTGTAAACTCGTGCAGTACTTTGACTATGTGTTTATATTGTATGAAACTCGTGCAGTACTTTGACTATGTGTTTGTATTGTATTGTAAACTCGTGCAGTACTTTGACTATGTGTTTATTGTATTGTAAACTCGTGCAGTACTTTGACTATGTGTTTGTATTGTATTGTAAACTCGTGCAGTACTTTGACTATGTGTTTGTATTGTATTGTATACTCGTGCAGTACTTTGACTATGTGTTTGTATTGTATTGTAAACTCGTGCAGTACTTTGACTATGTGTTTGTATTGTAAACTCGTGCAGTACTTTGACTATGTGTTTATATTGTAAACTCGTGCAGTACTTTGACTATGTGTTTGTATTGTAGACTCGTGCAGTACTTTGACTATGTGTTTGTATTGTAAACTCGTGCAGTACTTTGACTATGTGTTTATATTGTAAACTCGTGCAGTACTTTGACTATGTGTTTATATTGTAAACTCGTGCAGTACTTTGACTATGTGTTTGTATTGTAAACTCGTGCAGTACTTTGACTATGTGATTATATTGTAAAATCGTGCAGTACTTTGACTATGTGTTTATATTGTAAACTCGTGCAGTACTTTGACTATGTGTTTATATTGTATGTAAACTCGTGCAGTACTTTGACTATGAGTTTGCATTGTAAACTCGTGCAGTACTTTGACTATGTGTTTGTATTGTATTGTAAACTCGTGCAGTACTTTGACTATGTGTTTGTATTGTAAACTCGTGCAGTACTTTGACTATGTGTTTATATTGTAAACTCGTGCATTACTTTGACTATATGTTTGTATTGTAAACTCGTGCAGTACTTTGACTATGTGTTTGTATTGTAAACTCGTGCAGTACTTTGACTATGTGTTTGTATTGTAAACTCGTGCAGTACTTTGACTATGTGTTTATATTGTATGTAAACTCGTGCAGTACTTTGACTATGTGTTTATATTGTATGTAAACTCGTACAGTACTTTGACTATGTGTTTGTATTGTATTGTAAACTCGTGCAGTACTTTGACTATGTGTTTGTATTGTATTGTAAACTCGTGCAGTACTTTGACTATGTGTTTGTATTGTATTGTAAACTCGTGCAGTACTTTGACTATGTGTTTATATTGTAAACTCGTGCAGTACTTTGACTATGTGTTTGTATTGTAAACTCGTGCAGTACTTTGACTATGTGTTTGTATTGTAAACTCGTGCATTATTTTGGTTATGAGTTTGTATTGTAGACTCGTGCAGTACTTTGACTATGTGTTTGTATTGTACACTCGTGCAGTACTTTGGCTATGTATTTGTATTGTAAACTCGTGCAGTACATTGGCTATGAGTTTGCATTGTAAACTCGTGCAGTACTTTGACTATGTGTTTGTATTGTATTGTAAACTCGTGCAGTACTTTGACTATGTGTTTGTATTGTAAACTCGTGCAGTACTTTGACTATGTGTTTGTATTGTAAACTCGTGCAGTACTTTGACTATGTGTTTGTATTGTAAACACGTGCAGTACTTTGACTATGTGTTTGTATTGTAAACTCGTGCAGTACTTTGACTATGTGTTATATTGTATGTAAACTCGTGCAGTACTTTGACTATGTGTTTATATTGTATGTAAACTCGTACAGTACTTTGACTATGTGTTTGTATTGTATTGTAAACTCGTGCAGTACTTTGACTATGTGTTTGTATTGTATTGTAAACTCGTGCAGTACTTTGACTATGTGTTTGTATTGTATTGTAAACTCGTGCAGTACTTTGACTATGTGTTTATATTGTAAAATCGTGCAGTACTTTGACTATGTGTTTATATTGTAAACTCGTGCAGTACTTTGACTATGTGTTTATATTTTATGTAAACTCGTGCAGTACTTTGATTATGAGTTTGTATTGTAAACTCGTGCAGTACTTTGACTATGTGTTTGTATTGATTGTAAACTCGTGCAGTACTTTGACTATGTGTTTGTATTGTATTGTAAACTCGTGCAGTACTTTGACTATGTGTTTATATTGTATGTAAACTCGTACAGTACTTTGACTATGTGTTTGTATTGTATTGTAAACTCGTGCAGTACTTTGACTATGTGTTTGTATTGTATTGTAAACTCGTGCAGTACTTTGACTATGTGTTTGTATTGTATTGTAAACTCGTGCAGTACTTTGACTATGTGTTTGTATTGTAAACTCGTGCAGTACTTTGACTATGTGTTTATATTGTAAACTCGTGCAGTACTTTGACTATGTGTTTGTATTGTAAACTCGTGCAGTACTTTGACTATGTGTTTATATTGTAAACTCGTGCAGTACTTTGACTATGTGTTTATATTGTAAACTCGTGCAGTACTTTGACTATGTGTTTGTATTGTAAACTCGTGCAGTACTTTGACTATGTGATTATATTGTAAAATCGTGCAGTACTTTGACTATGTGTTTATATTGTAAACTCGTGCAGTACTTTGACTATGTGTTTATATTGTATGTAAACTCGTGCAGTACTTTGACTATGAGTTTGCATTGTAAACTCGTGCAGTACTTTGACTATGTGTTTGTATTGTATTTAAACTCGTGCAGTACTTTGACTATGTGTTTGTATTGTAAACTCGTGCAGTACTTTGACTATGTGTTTGTATTGTAAACTCGTGCAGTACTTTGACTATGTGTTTGTATTGTAAACTCGTGCAGTACTTTGACTATGTGTTATATTGTATGTAAACTCGTGCAGTACTTTGACTATGTGTTTATATTGTATGTAAACTCGTACAGTACTTTGACTATGTGTTTGTATTGTATTGTAAACTCGTGCAGTACTTTGACTATGTGTTTGTATTGTATTGTAAACTCGTGCAGTACTTTGACTATGTGTTTGTATTGTATTGTAAACTCGTGCAGTACTTTGACTATGTGTTTATATTGTAAAATCGTGCAGTACTTTGACTATGTGTTTATATTGTAAACTCGTGCAGTACTTTGACTATGTGTTTATATTTTATGTAAACTCGTGCAGTACTTTGACTATGTGTTTGTATTGTAAACTCGTGCAGTACTTTGACTATGTGTTTGTATTGTATTGTAAACTCGTGCAGTACTTTGACTATGTGTTTGTATTGTAAACTCGTGCAGTACTTTGACTATGTGTTTATATTGTAAACTCGTGCAGTACTTTGACTATGTGTTTGTATTGTAAACTCGTGCAGTACTTTGACTATGTGTTTGTATTGTAAACTCGTGCAGTACTTTGACTATGTGTTTGTATTGTAAACTCGTGCATTATTTTGGTTATGAGTTTGTATTGTAGACTCGTGCAGTACTTTGACTATGTGTTTGTATTGTACACTCGTGCAGTACTTTGGCTATGTATTTGTATTGTAACTCGTGCAGTACATTGGCTATGAGTTTGCATTGTAAACTCGTGCAGTACTTTGACTATGTGTTTGTATTGTATTGTAAACTCGTGCAGTACTTTGACTATGTGTTTGTATTGTAAACTCGTGCAGTACTTTGACTATGTGTTTGTATTGTAAACTCGTGCAGTACTTTTACTATGTGTTTGTATTGTAAACTCGTGCAGTACTTTGACTATGTGTTTATATTGTATGTAAACTCGTGCAGTACTTTGACTATGTGTTTATATTGTAAACTCGTGCAGTACTTTGACTATGTGTTTGTATTGTAAACTCGTGCAGTACTTTGACTATGTGATTATATTGTAAAATCGTGCAGTACTTTGACTATGTGTTTATATTGTAAACTCGTGCAGTACTTTGACTATGTGTTTATATTGTATGTAAAGTCGTGCAGTACTTTGACTATGAGTTTGCATTGTAAACTCGTGCAGTACTTTGACTATGTGTTTGTATTGTATTTTAAACTCGTGCAGTACTTTGACTATGTGTTTGTATTGTAAACTCGTGCAGTACTTTGACTATGTGTTTGTATTGTAAACACGTGCAGTACTTTGACTATGTGTTTGTATTGTAAACTCGTGCAGTACTTTGACTATGTGTATATTGTATGTAAACTCGTCAGTACTTTGACTATGTGTTTGTATTGTATTGTAAACTCGTGCAGTACTTTGACTATGTGTTTGTATTGTATTGTAAACTCGTGCAGTACTTTGACTATGTGTTTATATTGTAAAATCGTGCAGTACTTTGACTATGTGTTTATATTGTAAACTCGTGCAGTACTTTGACTATGTGTTTATATTTTATGTAAACTCGTGCAGCACTTTGATTATGAGTTTGTATTGTAAACTCGTGCAGTACTTTGATTATGTGTTTGTATTGTATTGTAAACTCGTGCAGTACTTTGACTATGTGTTTGTATTGTAAACTCGTGCAGTACTTTGACTATGTGTTTATATTGTAAACTCGTGCAGTACTTTGACTATATGTTTGTATTGTAAACTCGTGCAGTGCTTTGACTATGTGTTTGTATTGTAAACTCGTGCAGTACTTTGACTATGTGTTTGTATTGTAAACTCGTGCATTATTTTGGTTATGAGATTGTATTGTAGACTCGTGCAGTACTTTGACTATGTGTTTGTATTGTACACTCGTGCAGTACTTTGGCTATGTATTTGTATTGTAACTCGTGCAGTACATTGGCTATGAGTTTGCATTGTAAACTCGTGCAGTACTTTGACTATGTGTTTGTATTGTATTGTAAACTCGTGCAGTACATTGACTATGTGTTTGTATTGTAAACTCGTGCAGTACTTTGACTATGTGTTTGTATTGTAAACTCGTGCAGTACTTTTACTATGTGTTTGTATTGTAAACTCGTGCAGTACTTTGACTATGTGTTTATATTGTATGTAAACTCGTGCAGTACTTTGACTATGTGTTTATATTGTATGTAAACTCGTACAGTACTTTGACTATGTGTTTGATGTCCGCCTCCGTGGTCGAGTGGTTAAGGTCGCTGACTTGTATACCACTGTAACCTATCATCACTGATGGTCACGGGTTCGAGCCCCGCTCAGGCCGTGTCTCATTTATATGAAAAAGTTGGCAGTTTCTTACGGAGGTTGGTGCACCCAAGTACTGGTTAACCGCTGGAGCCTGCCCAGGAAAGGTGTTGTTAAGTAAACTGCCCGCCGGCGATATAGCCCAAAATGGTGCTGATGCAGGCGTAAAACCCGAAATATAACATAACATAACTATGTGTTTGTATTGTATTGTAAACTCGTGCAGTACTTTGACTATGTGTTTGTATTGTATTGTAACTCGTGCAGTACTTTGACTATGTGTTGTATTGTAAACTCGTGCAGTACTTTGACTATGTGTTTGTATTGTAAACTCGTGCAGTACTTTGACTATGTGTTTTATTGTAAACTCGTGCAGTACTTTGACTATGTGTTTATATTGTAAACTCGTGCAGTACTTTGACTATGTGTTTGTATTGTAAACTCGTGCAGTACTTTGACTATGTGATTATATTGTAAAATCGTGCAGTACTTTGACTATGTGTTTATATTGTAAACTCGTGCAGTACTTTGACTATGTGTTTATATTGTATGTAAACTCGTGCAGTACTTTGACTATGAGTTTGCATTGTAAACTCGTGCAGTACTTTGACTATGTGTTTGTATTGTATTTTAAACTCGTGCAGTACTTTGACTATGTGTTTGTATTGTAAACTCGTGCAGTACTTTGACTATGTGTTTATATTGTAAACTCGTGCAGTACTTTGACTATATGTTTGTATTGTAAACTCGTGCAGTACTTTGACTATGTGTTTGTATTGTAAACTCGTGCAGTACTTTGACTATGTGTTTGTATTGTAAACTCGTGCAGTACTTTGACTGTGTTTATATTGTATGTAAACTCGTGCATTACTTTGACTATGTGTTTATATTGTATGTAAACTCGTACAGTACTTTGACTATGTGTTTGTATTGTATTGTAAACTCGTGCAGTACTTTGACTATGTGTTTGTATTGTATTGTAAACTCGTGCAGTACTTTGACTATGTGTTTGTATTGTATTGTAAACTCGTGCAGTACTTTGACTATGTGTTTGTATTGTAAACTCGTGCAGTACTTTGACTATGTGTTTATATTGTAAACTCGTGCAGTACTTTGACTATGTGTTTATATTGTAAACTCGTGCAGTACTTTGACTATGTGTTTGTATTGTAAACTCGTGCAGTACTTTGACTATGTGTTTGTATTGTAAACTCGTGCATTATTTTGGTTATGAGTTTGTATTGTAGACTCGTGCAGTACTTTGGCTATGTATTTGTATTGTAAACTCGTGCAGTACATTGGCTATGAGTTTGCATTGTAAACTCGTGCAGTACTTTGACTATGTGTTTGTATTGTAAACTCGTGCAGTACTTTGACTATGTGTTTGTATTGTAAACTCGTGCAGTACTTTGACTATGTGTTTATATTGTATGTAAACTCGTGCAGTAATTTGACTATGTGTTTATATTGTATGTAAACTCGTACAGCACTTTGACAATGTGTTTGTATTGTATTGTAAACTCGTGCAGTACTTTGACTATGTGTTTGTATTGTATTGTAAACTCGTGCAGTACTTTGACTATGTGTTTGTATTGTAGACTCGTGCAATACTTTGACTATGTGTTTATATTGTAAACTCTGGTTTTGTTGTGTTTTTTGTACTCGTGCAGTACTTTGACTATGTGTTTATATTGTACACTCTTGCAGTACTTTGACTATGTGTTTGTATTGTAAACTCGTGCAGTACTTTGACTATGTGTTTGTGTTGTAAACCCGTACAGTACGTTGGCTATTTGTCTATTTTCCAATATACTTTGACTATGTGTTTGTATTGTAAACTCATGCAGTACTTTGGCTATTTGTCTATTTTCCAATATACTTTGGCTATGTGTTTGTATTGTAAACCCGTGCATTACTTTGTGTATGAGTTTGTATTGTAAACTCGTGCAGTACTTTGGCTATGAGTTTGTGTTGTAAACTCGTGCAGTACTTTGACTATGTGGTTGTATTGTAAACTAGTGCAGTACTTTGACTATGTGTTTGTATTGTAAACTAGTGCAGTACTTTGACTATACGTTTGTATTGTAAACTCGTGCATTACTTTGACTATGTGTTTGTATTGTAAACTAGTGCAGTACTTTGACTATGTGTTTGTGTTGTAAACCCGTAAAGTACGTTGGTTATTTGTCTATTTTCCAATATACTTTGACTATGTGTTTGTATTGTAAACTCGTGCAGTACGTTGGCTATTTGTCTATTTTCCAATATACTTTGGCTATGGGTTTGTGTTGTAAACCCGTACAGTACTTTGGCTATTTGTCTATTTATCTATTTTCCAATATACTTTGGCTATGGGTTTGTGTTGTAAACCCGTACAGTACGTTGGCTATTTGTCTATTTTCCAATATACTTTGGCTATGGGTTTGTGTTGTAAACCCGTACAGTACGTTGGCTATTTGTCTATTTTCCAATATACTTTGGCTATGGGTTTGTGTTGTAAACTCGTGCAGTACTTTGACTATTTGTTTGTATTGTAAACTAGTGCAGTACTTTGACTATGTGTTTGTGTTGTAAACTCGTGCAGTACTTTGACTATGTGTTTGTGTTGTAAACCCGTACAGTACGTTGGCTATTTGTCTATTTTCCAATATACTTTGACTATGTGTTTGTATTGTAAACTCGTGCAGTACTTTGACTATGTGTTTGTATTGTAAACTCGTGCAGTACTTTGACTATGTGTTTTTATTGTATTGTAAACTCGTGCAGTACTTTGACTATGTGGTTATATTGTAAACTCGTGCAGTACTTTGACTATGTGTTTATATTGTAAACCCGTGCAGTACTTTGTGTATGAGTTTGCATTGTAAACTCGTGCAGTACTTTGACTATGTGTTTGTATTGTAAACTCGTGCAGTACTTTGGCTATGGGTTTGTGTTGTAAACCCGTACAGTACGTTGGCTATTTGTCTATTTTCCAATATACTTTGGCTATGGGTTTGTGTTGTAAACCCGTACAGTACTTTGGCTATTTGTCTATTTTCCAATATACTTTGACTGTATATTTAACAATTACTTGCACGGTCAGCTTTGTGCTCGTAATAGTATTCTTTCATGTAGATTGCTGTGTAAGTCGTGATAGCGTTGTGGTAGCGCGTTCGCTTCATGTGTGAAAGGTTCGGAGGTCTCGAGAGTGATTAATATAAATTGTAAGAACTTGTTTCGCAATCGAGCTCAAATAAATGTGTATACACTTAAACTTATATTATTGGCAATGTACTCTACCATGTATTATTTCAAAGCTAGTTTACTGGTGTTAAATTTAATTGACGTGAGTTTGATAACTGTTCAAACTAATAATATTATGAACATATTCAGCAAAAATGAAAAGAATCCTAAATTAATCATGCCCCATTTAATGTGTCTAGAGCCAATCCTGTCTTAAGCAGCCAGACAACGGAATCATCGAAAGTGGCTGCTGAGCACAGTTGGCTGCTTAACAGAGGTCAAATATATAACAAAATAGCATACTGGGAATCTGAAAACTGGCTGCTTAATGCATAATCGGCTGCTTAGTAGAGGTGACCACTAACACATAATTGACTGTACATACATACATACATACATACATACATACATACATGAAATAAAATAGTTTACAGTCAAACCTTAAGTCTTAAGCAGCCAGCCAAGGGAATCACAGACAGTGGCTGCTTAACAAAGGTGGCTGCTTAATAGAGGTCATGTGTATAATAAAACAACATATTGGGAACCTGGAAACTGGCTGCTTAATACAGGTTGGTTGCTTAATAGAGGTGACCACTAACACAGGTTTGACTGTACATATTCTGTATTCGGAATATGACAATGACACGCCTTGCTGTAAAATAGTTAGAATGTAATATTATATAGGAATTATATCGGAATAAAGTGGAACGTCATTGGCATGCGTGTAAAACAACAAACGATTTTAGCTCGTGTTTCGTTTATATATATAATGATTTTGTTTCCATTATTAGACTATAAACTACCAGCCAATCACAGCTCGTTAGTGGTAAAGCACTGCGTGTGAAATATCATATCGTCTTTAATTCTTGCTGAAAGTTGATGTTCCGGAAAGCAATTATTAGGCCAACTGGAATGCGGTTCCTGGACGCAGATTGTGTAATATTAACATGCCATGGCCGTCAATCATATATGACACCGAGACGTTATTGAAATATGTTGTTGTTGTTAGTTTCTACAAATTTATGTTAACTCGATTGCGAAACAAGTTCATACAACTTAATATACTAATCATTCTCGAGACATCATTCCTGATGGAATCCATCGTCACGAGGGGGAGAGAAGTTAAATGCCTTGCCTAAGGGCACAATCGGGATGGGTACAGATGGGCTCGTACTCGGGGCCGTTCGCATCTGAAGCAAACGCGCTACCACTGCGTTATCACGACGTGTTGTTGTTGCATGGATTTGCTGTCTGTGCTATGTATGAGTGGGTGGATGGATGAATATACGAATTATGCGGTGGACAGAAACGGATTCGGTAGTCAAGGTCGCTCAAGGCTCTGTCCATACTTTCACTAATTATGCAGTATAGAGATGCTAAAGCGTGTGCCCCATGTTGCAAGGTCGAAACCCAGCAGATCCCCTAATCCTACACTGAGCACTGCTGCGAGATGTGCCTCGACGAGCAGGCTGTGTTGAGGTCAGTAGGGAATTGCTAATATTCAAGTCAGTCTACAAAGTCATAACCTTTTCTTCAATCCCAAACTCAACCTCGAGCTGTCTCAATGGTCCATCATGGTAAATCCCCGATCCAACCAATCAAATTGCTTGATTTTGAGATAACAGACAAAGCTTCTAGCACGATCTGGCAGTGGATACGCTTTTAAATAGACAGACGGATCTGTAGTCCAGTGGTAACACGTTGGACTGGTAATCCAGGGTCGTAGGTTCGATCCCCCGTCTGACCTAATAACATTAACAGTCTTTCAGATGGGACGTTAAACCGATGTCTCGTGTCGGTGCTTTACACCGTGCACGTAAAAGAACCAGAGGAGACTCTGGAATGGGTCTCTGTCTGTATCATTGCACTATCCTCCAACAATCTAAAATGACTAATATCTTCAGGAGGCGTCGCTCATATGGGCAACCGGTAGCGACGATAAATAAACGTAAAACACACACACAAATTTTAAATAGATTGCAACCAGGTACATTTATACAAAGTAATATACAAAAAAAACAAGACAGAACACGACTATGTTTGAGGATTTTATCCTCGTTTATATAAATATCGATCAAAGAATTAACAACAGTTACACATACATATTAGCACTGTGTGGACCATACGTAACAACGAGCCATATATACCGAACATGCGATCATTTCGTTTAACGAAACCAATACGTTGCCATGGAATGATTTGGTTGCTATATAACAACGCGGATCACTTACATTAGATAATATTCATTAAAATCCATTCGTAAAACAAACTAGAAAAATATACTTGTAATTGCGAGGTCTTGAGTTCGAGTCACATTGGAGCCGTTACGATTGTGCCCTCTTAGGCAAGACATTTCAATTTCACATTGTTGCCTCTTCTCTCTCCCTCGTGGCGATGGATTCCATCAGGAATGAGGTCTCGAGAGTGATTAATATAAGTTGTAAGAACTTGATTCGCAATCGAGCTAACATAAAACAAATAAATTTGTATAAACTATGTAATGCGAGGAATGAACACAATAATTATCATCTATGATGTTTGCATAAAATGGAATGAATTGAAAAAGCAAAATGCATCATATTATATCTACTTAATTTATGAACTGCATTTAAATTTTAATTTCAGCAGACTTTTCTTATAACCTGTTCTTGACCTAAAGGCGAGTATGCAGTTGTGATCAGAACTGTTAACTGTATAAATGCATTGCTTTCATTTGTATTCAGTCTCTGAATTTGCTTAAAATGATTCACACTTCCAAACAATGGAAAATTTTCATTTGAAAACAAATGTTTAAATACTAGTATATTCGGTTTGCTGTTAAAGTTAATATTGGTACTCGTAAGTTTTCCATGCGTGTGTGTGCATCAAGACTATAGCACAAACTACAATTAGTATACATGTAAGTGCATGGGTTTAGTAGCAAAAATACTGTCTAAAGATGTCGGGAAATAGATATGCTTCTGGGTACTGTACTGATGGTGAAAGGAAGTGATTTATAATTTACTAGATCACTGCAGTACAGAAAGAATAAATAAATAAAAATCAATTACTAAAATCTAAAACTAGACAATTGATCTCTTCAATGATTCCTTTTGCTAGTAAAATAAAAAATGGAAGTATGGAGTTCACAATTAAACATATTTGGAATATAATAAATTATTACAGAATACAGGACTCGAGACAGTGTATGGATAAAAATGCTAAATCATTAACATAATTAAAAACTAAACTAAACACGAACATTGAGACTGTTACTGACAATGTACCGTCCGTTCGACTATGTTAGTTCATAGATTAATAGTTATGTTCATCGCTATTGCAAAAATAAGCTCAAACGTTCATGTTAAAATGATATGTATTGTCTGGAATATGTAGTTATATATATATGATAACGCTTTTTAAAACAATACTTTAGGACGTGCAGAGTGATATTCTCTTAATCCATCCCCACCCTAATCTAATCAGAGTTTTTGATTTCATATATATTATTTTCTATATATACTAGTTGCACTTCACGTGATTTTTAATAATTGTAGTGTATATAATATGTTATTAAAGACCCAAAACTGGGTTGTGTCTAATAAAATGTTTGTTTTTTCTTAATCTCCTCCCTTCTTCCTCCTCCCTTCTCCATCTACTCCCACTTTAATCCCACCCTCTCCAAAAATGGTACTCATTTTCAAGTGTTGCTGTTTGTTTCAAATCAAATCAAATTTCATGTCCCCCACCCTCCCGTCTTCCTCCCCTACTCCCACTTTAAACCCATTATATCTCAAAAAAAGGTGTTGCTGTTTGTTGTTTCAAATCAAAACCAAATGTTATTTACTGTCAGCATGGTACACACAAGTTGGAACCTAGCTAGAAATCAACTACAATCCCGCTACTATCAGCTTAAGCCGTGTACATGTATAACCACGGACCCGACTTCGGTCAGTCGTATATATGGATATACAAATCTGGCTTAGTATTAAACATGCCTAATCTAAGCCTCTTAATATGTATACTTAAACATATTTAATAATAAAATATAATACTGAAATGACGATTTTAAGATATTTACAACACATTATGCTACAATTAAACCGTTTAGTAAACTATCACATGAATAACGGACACAACATGGCAAGAAAACAAATGTTAAAATATTATAAATGTGTGTTGCTTTTGTTTTCGAAAAGTATGTACTCAGTAATGCATTTGTATCAGATTAGTGAAATGTACAAATGTTAATCAATTAAATGTTAGTGCGCTATAGGGAATTTCTCTTGAAAGTCGTTGCACGTTTGATAATATACGTCTTTCATTTTTATATACAGTCAAACCTGTGTTAGTGGTCACCTCTATTAAGCAGCCAACCTGTATTAAGCAGCCAGTTTGACGATTCCCAATATGCTGTTTTATTATACATTTGATCTCTATTAAGCAGCCACCTGTGCTAATCAGCCACTTTGTGATTCCCTTCGCTGGCTGCTTGTGACAGGTTTGACTGTATAGCATATAGTACTTCTAATATTAATAGCCTAGTCTGATATTAAACCATTATGTAGTATATTTACTACACTCTAATGTTCATTTTAAAGTGCAACAAAAAAATATAGAAACATTTCAAATATGTAATATTATTATATCTCACGTGACTGCTCAATGCAAAATTCCTATCGGCCAACAGTCAATATATATGCCTAAATAATACTGACAGGTCAATAGTTTCGGTAATTAATATTGACCGCCATTGGCTTCCAATCTGATTCAGTAAAGCGCTCATTGGGATATTGCTAAAAACAAAGCGCCTATCTTTAAGTAGACGCTTATTGAATTGCATACATTAAAGCTTCTAAATACACATTACTGAGACAAGTCAGCTCACAGACGGCCTCTGTAGTCCAGTGGTTAACACATCGGAATGATAAATAAATTAATAATAAAATTAACAGTCTTTCAGATGGAACTTTAAACCGAGGTCTCGTGTCGGTGCTTTACACCGTACACGTAAAAGAACCAGGAGAGAGGGTCTCTGTCTGTATCATTGCACTATCCTCCAAAAATCTAAAATGACTAATCTCTTCAGGTGTCGCTCATATGGGCAACCGGTAGCGACGATAAATAAACGTAAACACACACACAAACAAAAGTCAGCTCGTGAGTGTTTGCTGTAACCAGTTTTCTTTTCAAATACGTGTACCTGGGTTCGGTCTCATAAATAAAATTTAATATTATATATATTATTCATGTATCGAGCATAATTGGCATTTACTACAATATGTGTATAGTTGTTTTCGTTGTGTTCAATGATTGAGCGTTAAACTTTGTTGTTAAACTGAGTTCTGTCGTAAAATGAAGTCTTTATTATAATGCTTATTTGTGATTTCCGTAGTTGTATAAATACGTTTTATAAAGCTAAATGCCGGTAGTTTATAGTTTTGTTGCCTAACTGTTTGCCGGTAGTTTATGATATGCAATGATTTTGTTTACGCTTATTTACCCTCGCCACCGGCGAACCACATGGGCGAGCGATGTCTTTACATGAACATTGAGCGAAATAAAAGCATGGGCGAATATCCACTTGACTTGTTCAAATGATTGTCTTCTTTCCATGTGATTGATAAAACAGTAAAATTTATACTAGAGGACATAGAAAACGCACACTTCGGATAAGTGTGTTTTTACATGAAAAACAATAACTATATAAATACATAGTTTTAAACATTTTGGAATATTTTTAGTTTCAGTTTGTGTTTTGTAATAAATGTGATATATCTTTGATGGAATCCTTCGTATTTCGTTTTCATGTAATAATAATCATATAATGTAGGTGTACGTTTTCTATGTCCTTTAGTATATATAGTGACTGTATGATAAAACAGTGTATATGCCACCCGTTCCGGTACACCATCTTTGAAATATTGTGTTTGTTTGTTTGTTTTTTGTTTGTTTGTCGGATGTTACGCCTTCATACGTACCATTTTGGGTTATATCGTCAGCGGATAGGTTTGCTAACAACACCATTCCTGGGCAGGCTCCAGTTGTTAACCAGTACTTGATGCCACAACCTCCGTAAGAAACTGCCAACTTTTTTATATAAATCAACACGGCCTGAGCGTGGCTCGAACCCGTGACAATCAGTGATGATTTTGAACTATTTCAAACAAGCATGCTCATTTTGCGTACCTTTAAAACCATAACAAACCTCCAGTCATTATGTCTTAGATATTTTGAAAAATCCGAAACCTAAGACGGTTAATTTAGCCTCCTTTTGGTTGAATCACGTACATATTGAACCAAGAAACCACCAACACATCGTATAATGTCCTATCAAAATTACAAATCTGACCAGAAAGACTTTTAGTATAATTTACACGTTTTATCTAAGCTACTCTAACCTGGCCTGGAGGCTATAAAACGTTTCTCTAAACTCAGTTTCAAGCTTTCTGATTGGTTGTGCCAAGGGCAAGTGTCAGAATCAACCAATCGTATCACTTGAGTTTGAGATGTGAGAAAAGGTTTATGGCATCCAACCCTGTTCTATTCTATCTACCATGAGATTCACATTTTTGAACCTGTCGTAAAATATCGTCCATACGAGATTTCAAAAGTTTGATATTTTTGGCTGGAATGCGTGGTACGTGTCTATGTAGAGGTTCACTTCTCTCAAATATTGATTGCAAAGAGCCACTAATGCTGTCGGTTTCTACAAAATGTCTTAGTTTATCTATAGTTTGTTTCTTAAAAATGCACAATGAATTAAGTAATGTGTCGTGATATGTGCTGTATTTGTCTAGAAGCCGGTAACCATGGAATAAGCCCGACTCATTGTCCAAGAATACTAGATTGCCACTGGCTCCCTGTTCTAAATTATGAGCTGGCTTACTCATCATTCGTGAATTCCATTGCAAATTGAACAAATTATTCACGACTCGGTCTAAATTAGCAGTCAGATAATCGAATACTATAAGATCTGACCACTGTAGTAAATCACATAATGAACTACCCTCGTTCCCATTTAACAATTTATCACCGGGTAATTTCACTATCTCCGTTATGTCTTTTGGGTGGAGCACTTTTGACAAGTTTCTAAACTCCACAGGAATGTAAGCCGGTGATAGACCATCTATCCATTTCGAAAGTATCACTGGCCTCTCTTCCGACCACATTGCTACACCGACCTCCTGACCGACCATTCGCCACTGGTCTTGATTAGTGTCTGGTAATTGGAGTACAGACGGAGCTACATTGTTTATACCTAGCAATTTGCTGAGATAATAGGAATATATTTCACCCTGGATTTGATCAACGTTTAGTCTATATCTAGCGCACGCTTTTTCGGAATTACGAAACGTTAAGAGCCTATTTTGCATCCGGCCGCATCCCTCTTCCATTTGGACAAATTGTTCACTCGTGGCCTTAATTTTCCAGCTGTCGTGATCGTCCTTAGAGAACCCCTTGGGACATGATTGTTCGAAGCTATCACTCCAGTAGACGCCATCGATTACGTCACTTCCACTTGATTCAGATTCTTTCAGATAATTGTCAATTTCAATTTTGTCACCGGATCGGTCAATGTGACCGTTGGCCATTATTTCACCTGTGGCCACATGTTTTTCCGACTGACTAGGCGCTTCATTAGTATTTATTTTATCAGTGTTACCTAACTGTATACCTGCAGCATGTGGTGCTCTAAACTTCTTAGTATCGTTGTCAGTATTTACGTTATGATTGAGCACAAGTTTTTGTTGATCAGGATTTACGTACACCACCGATTCATAATTCCTATTCGGGTATTTGTTTAATGTGTTGAAATGCACCGGCGTTTCACTTTTAATCTCTTTATATCCATTCTGATCCAGATTGTGTCTATTCAAACGAACGTAATCACTGTTTGTTAAATCCTCTCCAAACCCGTCTTTATTCGCCGTTCCTAGAGAATTATCCTCAACATTTTCAATAATTATATTAGCGGTACCATGTTCGATTCTCGGTGTCTCTGTGTCTGTGTCCACTTGAGCTACTCTCCGGACTCGTGACAGATGATGGCCATCGAAATTATTCGCCGGTAAGCTTTCCGACGGCAAATGAACGAGCAGGCCACACAATAGCCCGACGGTAAATCCTATTCCAGTCATGAAGAAAGCAGTGCACGCCCTCATTACACGTACATCAGAAACGGATCAAGCACGCCCCAACTCGTGCATTGACAGACTAACGTACTCGTGCAGACTCGCGATGCAGCCGAACGATTCTGGTACATTCAGTTTGTATGTGGAGTCTTCAAATGCAACATAAGATCCTGTGTTGATTCAGACGTTGATTTAATACAGCTGGATTAGCAATCTGCAGAGGAAATATGAAAAACATAAATTCTTAAACGAAATGTTTATACATGAAATGAATATTACTCACGTCGATCTAGGCTAAGTTACGAATGATAAACGAAAACACAACTTACTGCCAATTGATTCGCATTAGACATGTAAATAATGCCGCGAATTCCCCCTAAAATGACAATCTGATCTGAGGTTGGTTTGATGGATAATACAGATGAGATTGTTAAACATGTCGTTTG
Organism: Archivesica marissinica; assembly: GCA_014843695.1. NCBI lineage: Eukaryota > Metazoa > Mollusca > Bivalvia > Venerida > Vesicomyidae > Archivesica > Archivesica marissinica. The sequence continues at coordinate 35,719,959 of CM026387.1, forward strand.
ATCGCTTTAAAACTGTCCAGTCTTAGATATGTGTATCGCACCTTAGCTAATCAGTGAAATCACTGACACTATAATGTACACTGGTAAGTTAAAAGTATTACTAATTTGAAATTAATTAGGTGTCAAAAACGTCAACATATATCGGACGTGTCAAACGCAATGAGAGTAATATCGCAGTATGACAATAGTGTTCACTACTTCGCTATTCAAGCTAATAAAACAGCAGAAGAATAACATAGCCACCGATCCCTGGTTGCTTTATATTATTATAGATGTTAGATGTAAGAAACGAGACACGTATGTAATATGTGTTAACATTCCTTACCTATTAATGTTGGTTTGCATCCACAAATAATGAATCGATCACAGTGATTTATAACCTATGACAGATTGCAACTTAAGTGTGGTATTCCTCTCGAAATGGTGATCGAATACTGAACAAAATTAATCCACAAAACATTAAACTCCGCATCAGATAGAACTCATCATATCGTCATCGATTCCTTCAAAGGTTGGATAGGTTTGTTCCGCTCGTAGATCTACTGTCAATTCTGAAAACACATATTCACAACAATGTTTAACCTCCGCTGTTACACTGTTTTAAAACTGAAAACATGTGTACACTATAGCTTGATGTATCTTTATTGCAACGATGTTAAATTTGCCATGCTACTATAACCTTCTAACCACACGCAAATATTGTGGCAATAATCATTTGTCAGTCGTTGCAGTGCGCATGCGCATAGGTAAAAGTGGGCGGAGTACAGTAATAATATGTTTATTCATTCGATTTCAGGTAGTCTTTATTGATTTTGCCGTTTTAACAAATTGACGGTGTATTTATAAATGATTTCTATCTAAATCGGTTAAATATATGAAAGGAAAATAGACGTTTATCATCCAGCGGCGAAAATAAACAGAAAGGTTGACCAACTGGAGGATAATAGCCCAATATTTACAGAGGTACCATAACATATGTCATCTAGCTCATCATTTGATTAACACGGAGGGGCAATATAATACAGTAGCATCTTTTGTTTGGGTTATACGGCAAGAGTTAGGACTAAACAAGGAGAGTGTCATAAATACGTTATCTTTGTTCTAAATAATTTAATAATACACTGATATGCTCTGCCCAGAAGGATCCACATTTCTGCATAATATTGTATATATGTATATATAGAACATTATTATACTGTATGTATGCCTTACAGTGGTATAGAAGTCAGCGACCCTAACCACTCAACCACAGAAGCGGAAATCCAATAAACTGTGTGTGTTTTACGTTTATTTATCGTCGTTACCGGTTGCCCATATATATAAATGTAATATAAAAATATGATGCACGAGTCCATGTCATTTACTTGGTGTTGAATTGGTTAAGAGGTATTATGCTGATTGTTTGTGCGGAGTTGTTTGATTAGCAGGGACTATTTACTACAGATGCACGTTACTGATTGCCTTCAGGTGTAATAAGGCTCAAAAGTATACTGGAAAACAAAACTATTTTTCATATTTTTATATATATATATATATATGTGTGTGTGTGTTTGTTTTTATTCCCTATATATATATAGTATATGTATATATATATACACACTATAATGTACACTGGTAAGTTAAAAGTATTACTAATTTGAAATTAATTTGAAAACGCACACCTACATTATATACTAGAGGATATAGAAAACGCACACCTACACTATAATGTACACTGGTAAGTTAATAGTATTACTAATTTGAAATTAATTAGGTGTCAAAAACTTCAACATATATCGGACGTGTCAACCGCAATGAGAGTAATATCAGCAAGATAGCAATATATATATGGGCAACCGGTAACGACGATAAATAAACAAACTATATAGTCAAACCTGTCGTCAGCAGCCAGACAAGGGACTCACAGAAAGTGGCTGTTTTTCACAGGTGGCTGGTTAATAGAGACCAAATGTATAATAAAAACATCATATTGGGAATCTGGAAACCGAGCATGTGAAGCATGCAGGGATGCTCCTGGAAATGGAGCGTTGTCTATAACACGATCCTCCAAAAATAATATTACTACATATACGTGTGAAGGTAGTATTTATATAAACTATTTTAATAAGCTACAATACACGTATCCATATGAACTAATATCCAGTATATAATAAATGTGTTCTTGTAAAATGCCTGCTGGTACTCCATTGTACGATATCAATACAGTCAAACCTGTATTAGTGGTCACCTCTATTAAGCAGCCAACCTGTATTAAGCAGTCAGTTTCCAGATTCCCATTATGTTGTTTTATTATACAATTGACCTATATTAAGCAGCCACCTGTGCTAAGCAGCCACTTTCTGTAATTCCCTTAGCTGGCTGTTTAAGACATTGTCACACTGTCACACTGAAATGACCCTTAGTTCAAAACGCTCCAACTATCCAACAGCTCAACATTCTCTACTGATGGTGGAACAGTGACAATACAAACTAATCACACAATTAATATAATAATAGTAATACTTCAGATGATATTGTACACAGTCTTTATCACAAATGTGTATCGTCATTATTATACTAGAGGACATAGAAAACGCACACCTACATTATATGATTGAAAACGAAATACGAAGGATTCCATCAAAGATATATCCCATGTTTATTACAAAACACAAACGGAACAACTAAAAATATTCCAAAATGTTTAAAACACGGTATTTATATAGTTATTGTTTTTCATGTAAAAACACACTTATCCGAAGTGTGCGTTTTCTATGTCCTCTAGTATATGTTTACTAGATTCTGTGAATCTCTCCCTCGTGGCGATGGATTCCATCAGGAATGAGGTCTCGAGAGTGATTAGTACAAGTCGTAAGAACTTGTTTCGCAATCGAGCTAAAATAAATGTGTATAAACTAAACTATTATTATTATAAATCTTTACTATACTTCGCTAACTAGTGCTTACGTGAAGACGAACATCAATGTTTGGTTAATCAAATAGGTTGCTATTGTGACTAATAACATTAGTTTTTATTCCCTATGAATTATGTACGCCTGTATCTGCAATATACCGAAATTGCTTTAAATTGGACATATCTTCACAGTCTCAACGGCCATAAAACCGTTTTAGCCAAGCCTGTATATTGAGTTTTATGACCGTTTTACGTAGCACAATATTATCAAAGTATTTGACAAATCATGCTATCCTATCTCTCTATCTCCCTCTATCTCTATCTCTCCCTCCCTCTATTCTCTCTCCTCTCACACCGGTTCTCTCTCACTCACTCTCTCACTCTCTCACTCTCTCACTCTCTCACTCTCTCACTCTCTCACTCCCTCTATTCTCTCTCCTCTCTCACCGGTTCTCACTCACTCACTCACTCACTCACTCACTCTCTCACTCTCTCACTCTTCACTCTCCACTTCTCCTCTCTCCCTCTCTCACTCTCTCACTCTCTCACTCTCTCACTCTCTCACCTCTACTCTCTCCTCTCTCACTCTCTCACTCTCTCACTCTCTCACTCTCTACTCTCTCATCTCACTCTCACTATCGTACTCTCTCCGTTCTCCTCTCTCACCCTCACTCTCACTCACTCTCTCTCTTCAATCTCTCTCACTCACTTCCACTCACTCACTCACTCACTCACTCACTCATCACTCACTCTCTCACTATCTACTATCTCACTCTCTCTTCACTCTCTCACTTTCCTCTCTCTCTCCCTCACTCTCTCACTCACTCTCTCCCGATGTCTATCTCTCTCTCACTCTCACTCACTCACTCTCTCTCACTCTCTCTCTCTCCCTCACTCTCTCACTCTCTCACTCTCTCACTCTCTCACTCTCTCACTCTCTCACTCTCTCACTCTCTCACTCTCTCACTCTCTCACTCTCTCACTCTCTCTCACACTCACTCACTCACTCACTCTTTCGATATATATAAATCCAAATGTTGTTGTTATTACATAATTATTTGATGAAACCATATTTTTGCAGATTGCCAAATATTGGACACCTAATGTCAAATAAATCCGTATACAATGTTAACACTCTGTATTAAGAAATGCACCTAGGTAATACATAAATACACGAACAGTGCGGCAATTATAGTTCATATGTCAGTTGTTTCATCGTATATTCATTTACGTTTATTTAACGTCGCTATCGGTTGCCCATTTGGACGACGTGCAGTTTACATGGCAGGCTCCAGCGGTTAACCAGTACTCTGCCCAATTGTTCAAATACACGTAAAGATGCACGATCTGAGCAGGGCTCGACCCCGTGATAGGTTACAGTGGCATATAAGTCAGCGACCTTAACCACTCGACCATGGTTGCTTATATGAGCATCGCCTCCTTAAGAGATTGGTCATTTTCGATTTTAGAGAATAGTGCAATGATACAGACAGAGACCCATTCCAGAGTCTCCTCTAGTTCTTTTACATGCACGATGTAAAGCACACGAGACCTCGGTTTAAAGTCCCATCTGAAAGACTGTTTTATTTTATTTATTTATTGTCTTTTATTACGGTCATACGGGGATCGAACCTGCGATCCCTGGATTCCCAGTCCATCGTGTTAACCACTCGACTATGTACGTATCCATCTGTCCAATAAACGTTATGTTATATAAATGTGTTACAGCGGTGATAAATTATTAAAGCCTTCCAATTGTCTTCAATTGTGTCACGTGAGCATAGTTATCTCCACATTGCCCGGAAACACGTAATATCGTCGTCAGGATACTGTTAATGATTCCATATAACAAGTTGCTTACGGCATAAGTCCAATAATTGGTCTTATTATTTCGCTATTTGGTAATGTTAGCCACTTATACAGTAGTAGAGTATTTATAATCAATTTTCCGAAATATTTGTCACAGTCAGTGATTGTCATTTGACCTGGTGTTCACAACATCAACTAAATTTCGAACAAAACGGCTGGAAAACTGTCCGATTTTCTGACATAATCTTTTCTGGTTCAATCAGAATTATTGGATGAAGTCTTGCGGACAGTTTTGGCATCCCATTGCGTACTATCGACTGCCCTTCCCCTGGCGCCTTTGTTGGATAACAAAGGTGCGAAATATTTAAATCGGAAGAAATCTTTTTTTAATCCATAATACCTTATTCCCAATAGAGAACAATGTCAAACTGTAGGGAATAATTTAATGAACATAAACATGACGCCGCTCTTTTAAATTAAATGTATACATGTTGCTGCGTTATTTATTTTGTGTCTCTTACACATTCCGAGAAACAGTGTGTGTTTTACGTTTATTTATCGTCGCTACCGGTTGCCCATATGAGCGACGCCTCCTGAAGAAATTAGTCATTTTAGATTTTTGAAGGATATGTATGTATGTATGTACGTTTGTTCCTTTAATGTCAAACCCCTCGCGGGGACGTAGACATGTTTTCCTGGGCAGGCTTAGCCGACCTAAGCGATTAACCAGTACTAAGTAATGTGTGTGAGGTGCCTTGCTCAATGACACTACATACGTGGTCTGATCGAGTATATAACCCGGGACCGTTCGATTCCAAATCCGACACTCTACCACTGGACCACGGACGCCACATAGTGCAATGATAGACAGAAACACATTCCAGAGTTTTCTCTGGTTCTTTGTAAGGCAAAGACACGAGCTGGGTTTAAAGTCCCAACTGAAAGACTGTTAATTTTATTATGGTCCCATCTGAAAGACTGTTAATTTTATGATGGTCAGATGGAGGATCGAACCTGCGATCCATGGATTACCGGTCCAGCGTGTTAACCACTGGACTACATATCCGTCTACATCAACAACGTGCACGTCGTCACCGAGGCACATACCGCAGTAGCAGCTTATTCAAGACTTCTTCTCCACGACATGCACATACTCGGCCTCTCGTGTATGCATAGCATAAGGGGAACTGCCGGGGGATGCCTTGATGTTGCGAAGATCCTTGAAGAGGTTAGTTGTGCCGGTTTCTGCTACTGTGGGATAGCAAGCACCACCCCAGAACCAGAGGATGCAGATGTTTTACTCGTGATGCCACCAGAAGCAGCTTAGGGAATACATGTATATAAACGTCATAGAGAAACAAGTCAGCCATGTGCCTCGGCGCACCATCATCTTCACCAGACAGTTAATATTAGTGTGGAGTTCTCTGGATATGCACAAATGGTTCACAAGTTTTAAATGGTTTTTTTAAACAATTGTTCTCTATTTCATAAAAGCATGACACTTGGCATAGTGCACGAACATGCACATTTGAACATTTTCAGATGTGGGAGCCATCAATAAAGTTACCTCTGTCACCCATGGCGGCCATCTTTATTCCGGCATGTTCTAAAAATAACATTTTAAGAGCTATGACCGATGCAAATAATTACTACACAACTGACTTGCTGCATTTATAAACTCAGTATCTGTTTCCGTTTTCATCGGAATTCGATATCAAATCACGTGATTTGATATCTCCTGATTTGATATCTTTTAAATGTCGAAGCGTTGTTGACATATTATCTTACACAATTTGATAGTCTTCATAGAGGAAACTGTTTATAAATGTTTGTTTCGTTCCCGTATATCACGCAATATTGAGATGGCGGACAGATATAAAGTAAATCATATAATTACAAGCTTACATTGATACAGTCTAATTTTGGATATGGATACTAAAATCTATGTACAATCTGCTAAATCACACGAAACTGTATCCTACATCAACTGGGTTCCGTAATTTTCTAATGAAACTGTATCATAATTACTTTGTATTTTTGACACATTACAACATGTACTGATATTTCATTACATAACACACCCATTTTATAATGTATTGTAGCGGTGATGCGGGTTATATGTCATTATAATGCGCTATGAACAGAATTGAACAGAACAGAACATTTATTCAGACTTGTACATAGTCAAATATACATACATAATTATATAACATATAAATACTAATTCATCGTCAAATATACATACATAATTATATAACATATAAATACTAATTCATCGTCAAATATACATACATAATTATATAACATATAAATACTAATTCACATGAATTGGTATAAAACAGTTTACAATATCATAAATAGCAGAGAATGAACACATTACATAATAATATTTAAAAATGAAGTTCGAACTTTCAACTATTCATTGATAAATTTAACTAGATTAGCTAAAATAAATGTATTGGTAGATTGCATTAGGTCAATAAACTTGTACATGTACATTGATGGTCTTTGATTTTTTAATGTATTTTATCCTGATCTCATTAAACAAGAATATATGCATATAAAATGGTACTCATCTTCAATATCTTGAGTGATACATAACATATAACATAGACAATATCTTTCATTTCTTTATTTCAATTCTATTTCTAGCAAACCGACCCGTTTAAATTCGTATGTAGATGCATTCGTATGTAGATGTATTCGTATGTAGACATTCGTATGTAGACATTCGTATGTATATGTATTCGTATGTAGACATTCGTATGTAGATGTATTCGTATGTAGACATTCGTATGTAGATGTATTCGTATGTAGATGCATTCGTATGTAGATGCATTCTACATCATATCAGTGTATTCCCGAGAATTCACCATTTTTAAACAAGGAAACAAATGTATGTAAACTTTCATTTTCAGCAGCATTTTAATGGGTTTTATGTTTATACAAATTTATCTTAGCTCGATTGCGAAACAAGTTCTTACAACTTATATTTATCACTTCGATACCTCATTCCAGATGGAATCCATCGCCACGAGGGAGAGAGAAGAGGCAATGCGGAATTTAGATATCAACGACAACAACAACAACAACAACAACAACAACAACAATAACAACAACGACAACAACTACAACAACAGCGACAACAACAACAGCGACAACAACAGCAACAACAACGACATCAACAGCAACCATAACACAACAGCAGCTACTACCATAGCAACAAGATGTATACGACATATCACTGTCAAGTAGTAAATTTTTCTTTGAAATGTATGTACAGCGTCGTTCCAAATAAATTGTCTTGCATATTTTCCCATGCAGGCGCCTAACACCCTACCACTTCCTTGTCTATAAAGCGCAAACAGAATGTACAAACAAACATGTTTAGCATTATATAGATGTGTATCTCACTCTGGTATGATGAAACATGACATGTGCCTGGCTACTTGGCAGCCAGATTGGCTCATCAGCTACAGTAATTCTATTGTTTTAAGAGACGGAATTTCTTGTCATAGGTCAATGCCAGCATTACAAGGTTCTAGCGTTACCCAGGGCAATATTGGGGAGCATTTCGTCAGCCTGATACATAATGCAAATAACAGATAGTTGAAACGCCTCGTGTCACGCGAAAATAGCGTGCAGTAATTGCCAGATTGCTATAAGTAATAGGTCATATTGAATGAGATTGAAATTGACTGTAGAGAAAGGAAGTATACGCTATACTACGACCTACAGTATGTGCCCTGCTTAATATGAATACCAATTTTTTAGTATACAAATAAAAGAATACAAAGTATTATATACTAGAGGACATAGAAAACGCACACTTCGGAATGTAACTGTAATAGCTACTACTATCAAGTGTCCCACCATACAACGTTACCCAGCCAGCCACACCTGTCACCACACCCTAACATAGAGCGTCACAAGAGAACAGCCTATGTATATATATACAGATCATGTGGTTATTTACTCGAAGCGTTTAGTCGTTTTAATATATGACAACACGTGACATATGATGCGCTGGTAATCTTGATATTATAGATCAAAATTCGACATCACTAACCTCTACATATTCCTTCAGTGGAACCGCCATTTTCATATATAGAGAATAAAGCTTTTGTTGTCTAGCCAGCCGCGTCATTGATATCTGCGCAGTGTCATGCTTCTACACAATATCCACAATTTAAATTACCCACAATTCAATCTGAATGTTTTGCGTTTTGTTAACGACATATTACATAAAACTGGACATTTGATGACCTGACCTCCATACATTGAGGACTTTCTTGCCCTCTTTCACAAACTATTTATCTTCTGATTGACAAAGATGTAGCACATCTCAATTATGCAATGGCATTGGCAGCCGAATCTAATGATTCGCAAATCTATTTAAATAATCACAGACGACAATTTTCGTTCAACCGGAAGTGATCATGTGTAATTTTCTGCGACACTACACATGAACGAACCAATCAGCGGGAGACTTGGTCGCGACCTCGGGTTAAACCCGCGGAATTTAACGCAATTAAAATGACATCCAAATATTAGCAGGACCAAAATCAAAATCTGCACACCCGGATGGCGATTTAATTGACCGCCGATCCTTTGGATGTGTGTGTTTGCTAACACTTTCACCTTTATATGGCCTTGTTACAATGTTGTCCCTTTGAAACGGGTCGCCGTGAGATTGTCAGGAAGTTGAGGCTTCCCGCAGTTTAGACTTCAGAAGTACGATCGGTGCACTAAACACCGTCTTTGGTCTTCAGAAAACGTGTCATTCAAACGGTGCCATAATTATTTCCAAACCCGCGAAAACAACTTTAAACTGAAATACCTGCCACCTATTGGGGGTTATTTATCGATTATAATACCTTTATAACTTGCCTTACAATTATGGCATCTACGAGAATAACACATATACAGTCATGTAATATAATATATTATGCCGAATTGAATAATATTATACTACGTTTTTCTCAATCCAATGTATAAACGAAATCGGTATGAAATTGGACATTGAACAAAAATGTGTTGTGCACAATATAATAACTAAATGGCTGATAGATCGTCCCTGACCCATAGCACAAATGTCATCTAATATTGCACTTAAACTTAAAACGATATATACATGTATCCGAATGGTCGTGAGTTCGAGATAAGCCATACAAACGGCAGTGGTGTCCTTATGTAAAACATTTAAATCTACACACGCGACGGATTTAAGGAATCAGGTATGTTCTCTGTCCATACACGGCGACGGATTCAACCAGGAATGAGGTATGTTCTCTGTCCCTACACAGCGACAGATTCAACCAGGAATGAGGTCTGTTCTCTGTCCCTACACGGCGACGGATTCAACCAGGAATGAGGTCTGTTCTCTCTCCCTACACGGCGACGTATTCAACCAGGAATGATGTCTGTTCTCTCTCCCTACACGGCGACGGATTCAACCAGGAATGATGTCTGTTCTCTGTCCATACACGGCGACGGATTCAACCAGGAATGATGTCTGTTCTCTGTCCCTACACGGCGACAGATTCAACCAGGCCTGTGGCATGGTTAGTGATTAGTTTAAGTACTTGTTTCGCACTAGAGCTAAACTAAAATGGCATAAAGTAGCACTTTATATCGTATATCAACGTGGACGGATGGCATGTGCATGCTTGCAATTCGTTAGTTTATACAAATTTATTTTAGCTCGATTGCGAAACATGTTCTTTCAACTTATATTAATCACTCTCGAGATCTCATCCCTGATGGAATCCATCGCCACCAGGTAGAGAGCAGAGTCTATGTGGAATTTAAATGCATTGCCTAAGGGCATACTCGTAACGGCCTCAGCGGCGCTCGAACTACGGACCTTTCGCACATGAAGCAAACGCGCATCTACTGCGCTATCACGACTTCCACTTGCAATTCGTTGTGTATGTTTGACAAGCAAAATGTTAAAATATACGAGTATAATATTAGACTGATCAAATGATTGGGCATGCATTGTAGCGGACATGTACGGTTTATTGTTCATAAAAAGTGGTCCTCAAATCTTTGACAGTATCCGTAGCCTGCAGCGAAATCGTTTCAACAGAATTTAATAGAGAAACGAAATAGAAAATTTTAATTTCGAAACATGATCTAGCTTCTAAGCCTTCTATCACTCGACCGAACTGTTGAAGAAAAAATAATTAAAAATTTAAATTCAAGAGTACTCTACTATATGATTATTTTATAAGAACTACATCACAAAAGACTAAATGGACCCAGGGTGGGATTTCTAACTTGTTATCTAAACTATGTCAACCCTGAACATAATTTGTGGTTTGGACCCTACTTGTTTAATTCAGATAACTTCTGCCGTCGAAATTGTACAGCACAATATATTAGACATATTGACGTACATATTACGTGAACCAATTATGACGAAGATCTTTCTCAAAAGGTCCTATTTCTTTAAGCACTATTTTATATAAAGACCGTCAGTACTGTAGATATATAAGTAAGTAAGTAAGTTTTACTACAGTGACATATGCAAACAAAAACAGTTAATACAAACTATTTACACAACTTTTAAGATGCACCCAGCCCAATGGGCCTATTTGTCACATAATGCCTGCATAACAATATAAATGAAAGCAAGACATTATCAAAATGTAAACACAAGAATAAAGATTCATCACATTGAACTTAAACGACTGTCAGAATGTTCTCATATAGAAAGTGAGGAGTTTTAATGCATACTCAAAGTTTGTATAATCGAATACTTCTAATTAAACAATTTGTGTAATTATAATAAACGTTACACTATCTGCTTCTAGTTTCCAAAATATACATATATATGCAGCAGCCCAGTGAATTTCTATCCGAATAATAAAATATAAGTATATGTATTGTATAAAAACGTTTTTAACATCCAGAATTGTATTAAAATACTAACGGATATGTAGATGCAATTGTCTATGAAGGTTTCCAAATGAATACGTAAACTATATCCTCAAAGCTACTCACGATACATATTGTATTGTTAGTGGATATGATCAAACTGGTGGTACTTTCACTTGCTATGACATTCTCCACTATTGTTCCATGGACATGAGTTATATAATTGAAGCGCCGAATGTGGTGCACATAATCCAGGATTATTTGGACATCATAGGTGAATCGCCAACGTAGTAATTTATACTAAGACAATTAACTAGCTTAACCTACTTAGAAACAACTAGTCCGGACCCAGTGGCAATTGTGCACATTTTCAAATAGGTATGGTCACGAGTGGCACTAAGATTTGGTGGGGTTTTTTCGACAGACAATTAGCATATTATATATGTGAGAGTACGCAAAGTTAAGCCTGCGAAAATATCCAAAATGGCCGCCAAAAGCACAAAAAGTGTATATTTCGTGGCGGAGAAAACGGTGGTAAAACTGTTTTAAGATGAACATACGATTTGCGGGAGTAATATGTTAGTTGGGTATACTAGTCTAGTTTAGCTTAATCATATTGTATTGTACATGTATATATAATAACAATCACAATACTCCAAGTATGGAATTTAAATGCCTTGTCGTTACGACTGTGTCTTTAGGCAAGGCATTTAAATTCCATGTTGCCTCTTCTCTAGCACTCGTGGCGATGGATACCATCAGGAATGAGGTCTCGAGAGTGATTAGTATAAGTTGTAAGAACTTGTTTCGCAATCGAGCTAAAATACATTTGTATAAACTAAATCATACAAGTATTATATACACACATGAATTGAACCACACCTTATAACAAGCTTAGATTCGGTCCTCCCCCTTGTAGCAGATTCATCTATAAAACTCGATATTTAAGATGGAATAAGCCAACAGAAACATAGAAATCTGGTGTGTGTATATATACATACATAATAGATGAGCTTCCACGTATTGCTGAATACTGTACTTAACATGTAGTTTTTCTTTAATTAATATGTTTTCTATGTCATTGTATATATGCTGAGGGCCTTATTTGTATTAGCCATGTGTTATTTAAGCTCCCTCGTAAAATAAAGTCTTTATAATTATTATTATTATTAATTAAGTGTTGCTTTATTTTGTAAGACAACATTACTAGAAGTGTGTCGAGTGATACTACAATGACATTATAAGGATATATTTAATAGAGAAAAAAACATATGAAGAAAATGGACAGGCATGTTAAAATGGCATTGCCCTACACCCGAAACCCATGTGTGTGTGTGTGTGTTACGTTTTTACGTCGCTACCGGTTGCCCATATGAGCGACGCCTCCTGAAGAGATACGTCCCATATGAGCGACGCCTCCTGAAGAGATACGTCATTAAAACATTTAGAAAGTTGAGGATAGTGCAATGATACAGACAGAGACACATTCCAGAGTCTCCTCTGGTTCTTTTACGTGCACGGTGTAAAGCACCGATACGAGACCTCGGTTTAACGTCCCATCTGAAAGACTGTTAATTTTATTAGGGTCAGACGGGGGATCGAACCTGCGATCCCTGGATTACCAGTCCATCGTGCTACCACTGGACTACAGATCCGTCTATAACCCAGGACACCCATGTTCTATATAAAATAATAATATATAGGCTACAATAATATAGTGCCAGTGAGCGCTATTGACCACATCGCTTTGTACATCTATATATGTATAGCCATTTTCCTCATCAAATATAGCCAGCTTCTAGTTATTACAATTTTTTTAAACTAGTATTATCCAGGTTTTGCAGTCAAAAATCCACCTTTTTAAAACATTTTTAGAATACTAGAACATTGTTGAAAATTATATAATCTTATTATTTTAGTTTATACAAATTTATTTTAGCTTGATTGTGAAACAAGTTCATACAACTTATATTAATCACACTCGATACCTCATACCTGATGGAATCCATCGTCACGGGGGAGAGAGAAGATGGAATCCATCGTCACGGGGGAGAGAGAAGATGGAATCCATCGTCACGGGGGAGAGAGAAGATGAAACGTGGACCTTTTTAAATGCCTTGCCTCGTATCGGCTCCAGCGGGGCTCGAACTCCGGGCAGTTCGCACCTGAAGCAAACGCGCTACAACTGCGCTATCACAACGTCCAAGAGCTTCTACGTTCAGAGTGATATTGGTGTCCATGGGAATTTGCAGTTTGACAACTACCTGTGTAATTAACAATGATTTTAAGCATATACTATATATCAGTTTTTATTATGTAACTAATTTTTAATTTGTGAATAATGTAATTTGTGAATAATGTCATTATTTCTTGTATTTCTTGTATTTCTATCTGCATTTTTTTTAGTTCGTCTGTAATAATATCTCTGCTAATCATATTCACTATGATCTGATCAAAGCGAAGTTAGATTTCATTTGACCAATTCTTAATCAGTGTGCAATAATAGTACCTATTTTGTATTTCAGTGTTTTATAATTATTGTCTTAGAGCAGTTTTTAATATCCGATTAGCATGGATATTGCAGCTTTATCCCTAACATACTGTGATAAATGAGTATGTATAATTGTGTGCATCTCTTATAACTCCATGTTGGAATGGCATTGTACTTTTATTATGTAAACTATACATGTAATAGTATTGTAAATATTGTACGTACAATGATGAGATGTAAATAAAGATTACTACTATACTTTCTTCTTTTTAGATAATGAGCTATGTGCCTTGAGCAGATTGGTTAATTCATATATTTCTGTTAGAGACAAGCAGTTAAGTCTTCACTTGAAAACGTAACAGTTTCGTAGGAATGTATTAAGCTACAGAATTAGGGACAGTTCATGCTGTTATCGCAGATGTAAGTTGGGAGGACAATACGTAAATATGTTTGGTGAATAGCTTGACATTCCTGCGTGCTGAATGGGTGCTTACTTCTGCGGAACTAGATATACAGTCCATTTATCGATCACCATAACCAATCAGGTTCGATCCCACGTCTGACCGTAATAAAATTAACAGTTTCAGATGGGACCTTAAACCGAGGTCTCGTGTCGGTGCTTTACACCGTACACGTAACAGATCCAGAGGAGACTCTGGAATGGGTCTCTGTCTGTATCATTGCACTATCCTCCAAAAATCTCAAATGACTAATCTCTTCAGGAGGCGTCGCTCATATGGGAAACCGGTAGCGACGATAAATAAACGTAAAACACACACACGATCACCAATCAATACCAAGTGGTTTACACAGTGCAGGTACAAATAGCCAGATGATACTCTGGAATAGGTATCTACGGGCGGATCTGTAGACCAGTGGTATCACGCTGGACTGGTAATTCAGGGATCGTAGGTTCGACCCGCCGCATGAACTTAAACAAATTAACAGTCTTTCAGATGGGACTTTAAACCGAGGTATCGTGTCGGTGCTGTAAACCGAGCACGTAAATGAACCAGAGGAGACTCTGGAATGGGTCTTTGTCTGTATAATTGCTCTATCCTCCAAACATTATCTAACATGATTTATCTCTTCAGAGACCGGGTGTCGCTCTTATGGACAACCGGTAACGTCGATAAATAAACTTAAAACACACATCATACCACGCAACGTGGTTTCGTCGAGATACAATTAATTATGCAATATTTCTAAACCGTGACCAAAGATCGAATCTTTAACATAATAAGAAAGACAAACCTTCACATTTACCCTCCAGACTCCGGTAATATGTTATTGGGCACAACTTATTAATGAGCTCACGACAACTGTCTGTGTATATTTACATCCAAGCATGCAGCTTCGCGCGCTGGTATTTGATTAGGTAATTACAAACACGAAGAATTTTGAATTAATTGTCGTTTGTATTGATGTTATGACCGGTGAAGTGCTTGCAACAAAACGCCGCCGAAATACGAGATCTAGTTTGCATAACTTTTGTACTTCGTACACTGTTTATGGGTAGAGCAATGGTACAAAATATCATATATAGCCAGAACCATCCGACTGTTCACTTGTATTATGTTTCAGCATACATTCAATGCAGTGTTAAACGGCATGATTTATGAAAAACACATTATTGAATTTTTTTATTTAAAATATACCCTATTATGGTCAATCAGACCACAAAGTAAACCTCTAGTTGACAAATGACATAATCCATTAGCAATCTAATACTAAGGTGATAATTAAAAGCTTCAATTAATAAAACTCGAATTGCAACTGTCAGGCCAGTCATATTCCTCTTAATATGACACCAATGTATGGCGCTATGTTGTAGATACATGGGTACCCGGGGTAGGCAATGATAGTCTCCGGCATATATCAAATAGTGACACGACATATACAGGATATACTTCATAATCTGCTGTCATGTTTTTAAAATGCCAGCAACATTTAGTTTATACAAATTTATTTTAGCTCGATTGCGAAACAAGTTATTTCAACTTATATAAATCACTCTCGAGACCTCATTCCTGATGGAATACATCGCCACGAGGGAGAGAGAAGAGGCAATGTGGAATTTAAATGCCTTGCCTAAGGGCACAATCGTAACGGCTCCAGTGAGGCTCGAACTCCGGACCTTTCGCACCTGAAGCGAACGCGCATCCACTGCGCTATCACGACTTCCACATTTACAGACGGATCTGTAGTCCAGTGGTTAACACGTTAGATTGGTAATCCAGAGATCGCAGGTTCGATTCCCCGTCTGACCCTAATACAATTAACAGTCTTTCAGATGGGACCTTAAACTGAGGCCTCGTGTCTGTGCTTTACATTGTGCACGTAAAGGAACCTGAGGAGATTCTGGAATGGGTCTATATATGTCTCTATCATTGCACTATCAACCAAACATCTAAAATTACTAATCTCTTCAGGAGGCGTCGCTTATATGGGCAACGATAAATAAACGCATAACACACAGCAACATTTAATTCCAGGTTTTACAGAAGAAGAAACCGTTTTTATTAGACACAAACTATTACAGTTTTTGGTCTTTAGCATAATTATAATATATACTAGAGGACATAGAAAACGCACACTTCGAATAAGTGTGGTTTTACATGAAAAACAATAACTATATAAATACATAGTTTTAAACATTTTGGAATATTTTTAGTTGTTCAGTTTGTGTTTCGTAATAAAGATGTGATATATCTTTAATGGAATCCTTCGTATTTCGTTTTCATGTAATAATAATCATATAATGTATGTGTGTATTTCCTATGTCCTGTATATAATGCACAACGAAATCATTAACAATCACGTAAGTCCAAATAGTATATAAATATAACGAAAATATATGGAACTGTGATACCTAATCTGTGATTTAATATTCCATGACATAGTATATATATCATTTCTCTACTTTTTAGCTTTAACATTACTAATTAATTGCATAGTGCAGTTTTAACTTATAGTCCTATCATTTGATTGCATTTGATTTGTATATATGTTGAGGGCTTCATAGTAGATTAACTTTTGTTCTCTCATTAAATAAAGTCTTTATTGTTATTATTATTATTATTATTACTATTATTATTATTATTATCCGAAACTGTATGGACGGCTAACTTAAGAACCCACGGACCGATGCAACCGACCTGACACCAATTCTATGATCGACCAAGTCACCATTTTGTCATGCCACAACATGTGTCCGTCCGTTCATCCGTTCCTCATTGTTTATACATGTACCATTACACTGGTATTGAGTACATCGTCGGGTTCGCAATGTCCGGGGTAATGAGGGGGCTGCACACATGTAAATGGAAAGCATGGTACAGTCCTGTTGAAAATATCTGTAAATATTGCAATTATATCAACTTTAATATTACTGCATTACTGGAGCCGTTACGATTATGCCCTTAGGCAATGCATTTAAATTCCACATTGCCTCTTCTCTCTCCCTCGTGGCGATGGATTCCATCAGGAATGAGGTCTCGAGAGTGATTAATATAAGTTGTAAGAACTTGTTTCGCAATCGAGCTAAAACAAATTTGTATAAACTAATGTTACTGTAAGAGCAAAGGAAGCTGTTTTGTCTTGTCACAAGTTTTCCCGTACAGTTGTCTGGGATAAATTTCGAGTGGAGATAGTTAGAACATACAGAATATCGAAGTTATCTAGACTTACGTATGCTGGTAGTGAGTTTGTTTGTTCCACGGTATGCCAAAACATAACTGCCTAGACAATGTCAAATACCAATCAAGTTGAAAGATGCATTGTACGTCGAAACCAATCAAGGTGAAAGATGCATTGTACGTCGAAACCAATCACGTTGAAAGATGCATTGTACGTCGAAACCAATCTAGTTGAAAGATGCATTGTACGTCGAAACCAATCACGTTGAAAGATGCATTGTACGTCGAAACCAATCAAGTTGAAAGATGCATTGTACGTCGAAACCAATCACGTTGAAAAATGCATTGTACATCGAAACCAATCAAGTTGAAAGATGCATTGTACGTCGAAACCAATCTAGTTGAAAGATGCATTGTACGTCGAAACCAATCAAGTTGAAAGATGCATTGTACGTCGAAACCAATCACGTTGAAAGATGCATTGTACGTCGAAACCAATCACGTTGAAAGATGCATTGTAAGTCGAAACCAATCAAGTTGAAAGATGCATTGTACGTCGAAACCAATCACGTTGAAAGATGCATTGTACGTCGAAACCAATCTAGTTGAAAGATGCATTGTACGTCGAAACCAATCAAGTTGAAAGATGCATTGTACGTCGAAACCAATCTAGTTGAAAGATGCATTGTACGTCGAAACCAATCACGTTGAAAGATGCATTGTACGTCGACACCAATCTAGTTGAAAGATGCATTGTACGTCGAAACCAATCACGTTGAAAGATGCATTGTACGTCGAAACCAATCACGTTGAAAGATGCATTGTACGTCGAAACCAATCAAGTTGAAAGATGCATTGTACGTCGAAACCAATCAAGTTGAAAGATGCATTGTACGTCGAAACCAATCTAGTTGAAAGATGGATTGCACTTCATAGCGTATCCAAGCATACTTTTGTTACACATGTACGTTGTAGTGTATAGTTAGATTCCAATTAAAATGGCAGAATGCTTGAATTTCACCGAGCATAATATTTATATTTATATAATATTATGCTAAACGATAAAATATGAATCGTTGACAACGTAAGATCAACTTGATTTTTTATTAAGTTTATTTATCGTCGTTACCGGTTGCCCATTTGAGCTATGGGCAGTTTATCTAACAACACCTTTGCTTGGTATGCTCCATCGGCTAACCTATACTTGATGCACCAACCTCCGTAAGAAACGTTTTCTATATAAATGAGACACGATCGGAGCGGGGCTCGAACCCGTGACCATCAGTGATGATAGGTTACAGTGATATACAAGCCAGGGCCCTTAACCACTCAACCACGGAGGCGGACAAAATCAATGTGAAGGGTACATGCACTTATATAAATGCATATGCAGTCTTAAGGGAATTACAGAAAGTTGCTGCTTAGCACAGGTGGCTGTTTTTAAGTTTAAACTTTATTTATGTTACAACGATTGCCAAGCAAGTTCTAACAACTTATATTAATCACTCTCGTTGGCGCGGATGAAAGCGTATATGTGGTCATCCGTGTGGGAGGAAACCGGAATACCTGGAGAAAACCCACATGTCCGTGCTGGTGATAATCGTACCAGCTCACATACTTCCCCGTCCGAGGATCGAACCCGGGTTGCACTGGTGAGAAGCTAGCGCGCTGCTTAATAGCGATCACATGTATAATACAACAACATATTGGGAATCTGGAAGCTGTCTGTTTAATACAGGTTGTCTGCTTAATGGAGGTGACCGCTAACACAGGTTTAGTTTAAACATGATTTATTTCAGTATTTGTACATGTAATCAAGAAATGAACATTTTACATATAATTTAACTGCAGTACACTGAAAGGGATTAGAACGAAAGAAAACTTACATAGTTCTTCTGCCTAACACATGTTTAGCATTAACAGTTACACAGTGCACAACGTTCTTGAACATTTGTCATATAACAATGCGTTTGTCAATGCTCCAGAAATTCCAGACAAGCTGGTGCATACTAATGTTATGTCAGGCGAAGTAATAACAATATAAAGCTGCACTGACATTGTTGCCGAACCAATATACATTGTCTGCAGCATCTATAGACTACCTCACGGTATAACCAACGTGTTTTATGAGGGACATCGCTGTCTGTACTATTACCTCCCTTGGCAGATAAAGTCTGATTTATAGCGAAATGAATAGCGGTCCTTTCAGTTGGAATCCTTTGTTTTTACTGTAATTCATTATAATAATTATAATAATTATAAGATGAGAAAGTGGATGATAAAGGATAGTCTGTTGTGCAAAGGAAACAATGATAAAAAAGAGTAAACCGCTTAAGAAGACCTACACACTTTTAGGGAGTATTCAGGGGCAGTAACGGTGGAAGTCGTGATAGCGCAGTGGATGCGCGTTCGCTTCAGATGCGAAAGGTCCGGAGTTCGAGCCCCGCTGGAGCCGTTACGATTGAGCCCTTAGGCAAGGCATTTAAATTCCACATTGCCTCTTCTCTCCTTCATGGCGATGGATTCCATCAGGAATGAGGTCTCGAGAGTGATTAATATAAGTTGAAAGAACTTGTTTCGCAATCGAGCTAAAATAAATTTGTATAAACTAAGCCGAGTTCCCTCATTATGCACACGTGTTACTATAGGCTTAGTCTATAATTAGTTTATCCAACAACTAAGTTATTCACAATATAGTTGGGTGGGTGCTGTTGCTGGGGGGGAAAAAGCAGATGCGACTTGACATGTGGTATTGTGTAATGTGTAATTATAAATTATTATCATTGTTCGTATTATTATTGTTGATTGTTATTGCCTTACTAGTACTCAATGAGAGTTACTGCCGCTGAATATATGTCATATTAAGTGTTTTCCTCTGTTTTTATCGTTGTTTTCTTTGCACAATATGCTAGAATTTTTATTCCAGTACCGCTTCTTATGATTATTAAATTACTATATCTCGACAGATCTCCTACAGTATATGCAATGGGTACTTATTTGTAAAACAATGATATCAGTTAATTAACACGATTTTCATAAAATCACATTTACTAGCTCGATTCCGAAACAAGTTCTTACAACATATATTAATTACTCTCGAAACCTCATTCCTGATATAATCCATCAGAGAGAAGAGGCACGCGGAATTTAAAGGCACAATCGTAACGGCTCCAGCGGGGCACGCACTCCGGACCTTTCGCACCTGAAGCGAACGCGCATCCACTGCACTATCACGACTTCCACTTTGATTGCGCAGTAACGCCACTTACATTATGTAGTAATCGTTGCTATGGTTATGGTCAATCACTAAGGTTACCCAACCCATTTGCAAATTATTATACATGTACAGTCAAACTTGTGTTAGTGGTCACCTCCATTAAGCAGCTAACATGTAGTAAGCAGTTTCCAGATTCCCAGCATTTTCTTTTAGTATACAGTTGTCCTCTATTAAGCAGCTACCTATGCTAAGCAGCCACTTTCTGTGATTCCCTTGACTGGCTGCTTAGGACAGGTTAGACTGTATATAGCAATACAATATTATCAAATCAAGAAGCAGAGTACAGATCTACTAGCGATCATACCCATATCAACCCTGTGCTAAGCAGCCACACCAGAAAAACAAAAAGTGGCTGCTTAGCACAGGTGGCTGCTTAATAGAGGGCAACTGTGCATATGTATAAAAACAATATATTGGGAATCTGGAAACTAGCTGCTTTATACAGATTGACGTATGTGGACAGCATTAGTACCAGAGTCGCACGCATGCCTGATCGTACGATGTGGCTTATAACATTAAGCTTTTGTTTATTTATTTAGACGTATACATATAGTACATAGTCATAATTATATACATATTATACATACTATTTACACGTGATCAATGTAATACATATAGTACATAGTCATAATTATATACATATTATACATACTATTTACACGTGATCAATGTCATACATATAGTACATAGTCATAATTATATACATATTATACATACTATTTACACGTGATCAATGTCATACAAGCTAATTATACATGTATTGGGTAGAATTTGTAGAATAGATATATATTGTTTTAGAGAGGATAAACTTTAAAATTACAAATAACTTATTTAGTATTTATGCAAATATACATGTGCATGTCTACTTGTTTATTCTGGGAAACAAGGTAAGTATATTGAATGTTGCTTACCGCTTATTCTACGTACAACTATATACAACTTGATCAACAACACTATTATACTGTATTTAATAACCTATTATAGAGGTTAATGCACTATGATATTTAATATCGAAGTTCTTATAGCAACAGCTTGTTTGTAGTATAATGCTAAGTTCAATAATATAGTTATATTGTTTGATTGTAACAATTCAATACACTTTGCCATATTTGGTCATACAAAGTAGTATTTTTTAATAAATTTGATTCGCAAATGCATATAGCATTAATTTTACATACAAGTATGAAATGGTATTCATCTTCCAAAGCTCTCGATTTACAGCATGAGCAAAACCGTTCGTTTTGTGGTATTTTATTTTGGTCATATCTACCTGTATGAATTCTTAATGAATGAGCTGAAATTCTTAACCTAGTTATTAAGTATCGTAAATTATATGGAATATTATCGAGATGTTTCGTATTCAAATGTCAAGTTACAACTAGTATAAGGATAGCATACGTTGTTTGGATGCCTCTGTACTATTCCAGTATGTATCTATGAGTCCGCCTCCGTGGTCGAGTGGTTAAGGTCGCTGACTTGTATACCACTGTAACCTATCATCACTGATAGTCACGGGTTCGAGCCCCGCTCAGACCGTGTCTCATTTATATGAAAAAGTTGGCAGTTTCTTACGGAGGTTGAAGCTGAACCGCTGAAGCCTGCCCAGGAAAGGTGTTGTTAAGTAAACTGCCCGCCGGCGATATAGCGCAAAATGGTGCTGATGCAGGCGTAAAACCCGAAATATAACATATATGAACGTTTTGAGTAACTTCGCGCACTTTTTTATTACGATGTATGGACGTGTAAATTATACAAAGCGTAGTACACAGCATATATGAGCATTCATCTCAATCAGAATCACCCGACGCTGGAATTGCATCCAAAACAATGGTCCGATATACCGATATATCCCTTCCTTGGGAACATTGTACAACAGTCTATAAAACGAAACCTCTCTTTTCCGGCAACTGAATATAATTATGTTCTGATATATAGGTTCATATTTCATAATCGAATAGCCACATGTCTTGCTAATTACAAAACATTCACGAAAACCGATGATGCTTTAAAACAAACAATTCTCAAATATTCCTTTGCAAAATATTTTTTCTATAGAGGTGTTGGTAAACTACACGTAAGAGGAATCTCCGTACAGTTAAACCCAAATAAACCGAATATCCAAATAAACCGTAAACCCAAATAAACCGTAAACCCAAATAAACTGTAAACTCAAATAAACCGTAAACTCAAATAAACCATAAACCCAAATAAACCATAAACCCAAATAAACCATAAACCCAAATAAACCACAAACCCAAATAAACCATAAACCCAAATAAACCGTAAACCCAAATAAACCATAAACTCAAATAAACCGTAAACCCAAATAAACCATAAACACAAATAAACCATAAACACAAATAAACCATAAACCTAAATAAACCGTAAAACCATCCCTTGGCTGGCTGCTTAAGACAGGTTTTACTGTATATAGTATGTCCCTCTTGATTTTCTTCCTCAATTGTATTTACAGTACAGTGTTTGGTCTTTTACGACACCACGAGCTAACCTGTATTTTTACCATTTTACCATATCTAATTGTTATACCTCACGTGACTACCCCATGCGAAATTTGCCATACCCGAGCGGGCGACATTTTTCAATGTTCTCTGAATAGCCTCATTCGGAACAAAATCACGCTACTCGGACTTTACCGTTTAACTTCAATGGGATTTTATTTGTTATGCCGCCATCTTGTTTTTATGTATACTCGAAGAAAGTTTTGTTGAAAAATTGTTCGGTAAAACAGAAACATGTAAATAGACTATAGATAACTATTTTATCGGTATAACAAAATATAAATTTCATCTCCGTGGATAGTGGAATAGTGTCAACCATCGTAAGAATAATGTCTAGGTTTATATAATATTATAATCTGCATTTAATTGAATGTTCTACCGAATAATAAGCCAATTACAACACTTCACATAGAAACTACTTCAGTTCACGCGAGTTAGCAAGATTTGAACAACATTATGCATTAAATTCTTCAAAATGTTAAAGTGGTGACCGACGGACTTCTGTATGTAAATACGTCTCCCAGTTCAAACACTTTAACACGGCGTTAGGGCAATATCCCACTTATCTGTGTTTGCTTATTACCTAATGTTACAGGCTGCCCGCTTAGCGCAGTGGTTAGCACACTCACTTCTCACCAATACACCCAGGGACTCGATCCTCGGCCCGAGAGGTATTTGAGAATACACTCAATACTGGGCGAAAATATCTGCTATGACTTTATTGTACACTTTTTCTTCTCATAAAACATGAAAATATAAGAAATAGTTCTGTCAAGTTGTGTTTGTTTTTTGTGGGGGAGGGGGGGGGTCACGTCCCACCAACAGCTTTGTGGAAGTCGTGATAGCGCAGTGGATACGCGTTCGCTTCAGGTGCGAATGGTCCGGAGTTCGAGCCCCACTGGAGCCGTTACGATTGTGCCCTTAGGCAATATATTTAAATGCCACGTTGCCTCTTCTCTCTCCCTCGTGGTGATGGATTCCATCAGGAATGAGGTCTCGAAAGTGATTAATATACGTTGTAAGAACTTGTTTCGCAATCGAGCTAAACTAAATGTGTATAAACTAACAGCTTAGGTTATGGCGAGTTTCCGTCTATTATTTGTGGAGGACGATCCCGGCTGCCCATCCGAGCAGTATTACAGGCACGGACTGGAACCAGGATAGAATCAGCTGGACAGCGTCCTCGCATGAACTAATGCGACACAGGAATGTGATTCGAACCCGCAGCATTGAGTGACACGTGCTTTGAAGTGAGCGACCTTAACCACTCGGCCACGGAGGCCCCTACTGTCAATATGAATTGTTAATATGTTGAGCATGCCATGCAACTGATTGTATAACCTAATGAAAATAAAAGTATGTGTGTCGTTCCGGTACAGTGGATATACGGGTCAGTAGTCCAGTGGTTAATACGTTGGAATGCGAATCCATGGATTGCAGGTTCGATCCACCGTCTGACTCTAATAATATTAACAGTCTTTCAGATGGGCCTTAATACCGAGGTCTCCTGTCGGTGCTGTACACCGTGCACGTAAAAGAACCAGAGGAGACTCTGGAATGTGTTTCTGTCTGTATCATTGCACTATCCTCCAAAAATCTAAAATGACTAATCTCTTCAGGAGGCGTCGCTCATATGGGCAACCGGTAGCGACGATAAATAAACGTAAGACACACCCCGGTATAGTGGTCGCCATATTTTGTTCCACATGGTTCAAACATTTATACCGCTACGGATACTCTGCTGGGTCGCCGCGACATCTTCAAGGAGTTTATGAGGCCAATGTCGCCACGACATATTCAACGAGTATCTGAGGTCAATTGAGAATTAATTTACTCAACTTTCACAATATGGTTTCCCAATTCCAACAATAAGAACGTCTAACTGAGTTAGATAAGTACAACGTCGTCAGTAGTATACAAACACGTACACAGTGCAACGACATGTGAACACACCGACTGAGAAGTAACAGCTCTCAAAAAATATCCATTGTATCAGAGCTCTCATTCAAACACTTCGAAACTGTTGAAAAAAATGTCAAAATCAGACTTGTAATGACAACCGCTTATCAATGAGAGACACCGGTCAGTTACTGCCCCTGAATACTCCCTAAAAGTAGATAAGTCCTATTAAGTGTTTTCCTCTATTGTTATCGTTGTTTCCTTTGCACAACATGCTAGCAGTTTTATTCCACTATTGCTTTATATGATTATTAAATTACTATATCTCGAGAGATCTCATACAGCGTATGCAATGGGTACTTATTTGTAAAACAATGCTATCAGTTAATTAACACGATTTTGATAAAATCACAATTATCATACCACAACATCTGGTTAGGGAACAACAGTAAAAACAAAGGATTCTAACTGAAAGGACCTATTCATATTTTGAAATAAATCAGACTTTATCTTCCAAGGGAGGTAATAGAAAACTAGAGATGTCTCTCATTAGAAATGTGGCAAAATGGCGGTTGTTGGCGACCGTATTTAGGATTGTTACGTACATATATGTACGTTTTACTTTTATGCTTTCCAGTGAATGATTGAGTTTGCTCAGTGAAAGAAAACTCCACCTTCCACCGCTTTGAAACAGTGAAATATATCATTTTCTCTGTCACTACTTGAGTTTCGTATTTCTGCGCGGTTGGATCTACTTTTGTAGTTTAGGTAGTTTCGGAATATCATGAACAGTTATTTATAAAGTAATATATTCTAATGAATTTGTTTTGTATGTAGTTTTTAATCTTGACAGCAAAACGAACTTGAAAATTATACAGGAACTATTTCTTATGACGGACGTTCACACTAACATAAGTGGTTGTGCGGTTGTGTAATGTAGAGAAATGATGATAGTTGAGCTTATTAACCCTCGCCTCCGGCGAAACATGTGAGCGAGCGGTGAGGAGAAATGAGGCTCCCGACAGGGGCAGATAAAATGAAATAAATTTGATAACAACTATTATATTAGCCAACATCATCATCATCATTATTATTATTTTGGGTATTATTAATATTATTATTATTATTATTTTAATTATTATTTATTATTTATTTATATTATTATTTTATTATTTTAAATTATTATTATTATTATTCTGGATGATATGTAAAGTTTAGAATAACAGCTAATTATGTGCTTCAACGAACTAAATAACACAATACCTAATTGCTTAGTAGATGACATTTAGCTAAATTAATAATTATTTCAATGCCGCCAGTAAATGGGAGGAGCGAATTAATGCGCAGGGATTCGGCCAAACGTGCAGGGATTCGGCCAAACGTGCCGAATCCCTGTGAATTAATGTTACAACTTGTGGTCCAACTCGTGTGTGCATGTATGTATTACTTGTATGAATGCGAGTGTGTGTGTTTTACGTTTATTTATCGTCGCTACCGGTTGCCCATATGCGCGCAACGCCTCCTAAAGAGATTAGTCATTTTAGATGTTTGGAGGATAGTGCAATGACACAGATAGAGCCCCATTCCATAGCCTCCTCTGGTTCTGTTACGTGTACTGTGTAAAGCACCGGCACGGGACCTCGGTTTAACGTCCCATCTGAAAGACTTAATTTTATTAGGGTTAGACGGGGGATCGAACCTGCGACCCCTGGTTTACCAGTCCAGCGTGTTACCACTTGACTATAGATCCATCTGGAAATGCTGCGGGGGTTTACTTTTATTTTAACATGAGTGGTCATGAATATTATAAAACACAAATTCTTGAAAACGTCTTAAAATGATGAGGGTTAATTACTGATCTGATGTTGTTACCGTAAAACCAAATACCAAACACGCATGCAATGACCCAAAACCAATTTGATACCAGAGCACCATATTTATTTCATACAATTTAATCCGAAATCCCCATTGTATGTAAGCCCAACTATGCGCCATATTAAATGTTTTATGTTCAGGTATCAGTTCGGTCCATTGTATGTCCTAACCGTATGCCCTCGGTTTAACGTCCTATCTGAAATACTTAATTTTATTATGGTCAGACGGGGGGTCGAACCTGCGATCACTGTATTACCAGTCGAGCGTGGTACCACTGAACTACAGATCAGATCCGTATGTTGATTGTGAGTGTGTGTGTGTGTTTATTTATGCGTACACAATACAATAGGATTCAACAAAAAGTGCCGCCAGCAAGAGTTGTTGTTGCCAAGGAATTGATCACAAGTCTTAACAACTTTATTAATTCCATTGCCAGATTTTAAGAAGTATTGCATCGGTGTGCATGGTTTTACAATATGTAATATAGCAGACAGTCCATTCAATAGCTTCTGAACAATGATGTTAGCAGTTACCAGAATAATGACTGGAAGAGATAACAACTGAACACTCACAAGAAATGGAATACATACAGTACTATACGAATGCAGTAGACAACATAAACACACTATAACTCAATCAGCGAAACGAAATGGGCTTCGGTTACAGTTACTATAGAAACATGATATAAAATAAAAAGGCTAGGTTAACACGTTGGACTGGTATCCAGGGATCGCAGGTTCGATCTCACGTATGGTCCTTATAATTATCAGCTTTTCAGATGGGAAATTAAACCGAGGTTTCATGACGATGCTTTACACCATGCACGTAATAGAACCGGAGGATATTCTGGAATGGGTCTCTGTCTGTATCATTGCACTATCCTCCAAAATCTAAAATGACTAAGCCCTTCAGGAGGCGTCGCTCATATGGGCAACCGGTAGCGTAGCGACGATAAATAAACGTAAAACACACACACAAAGGCTAGCTTACAAAAGAATAAATAGTCAGATATCTACAATATGCAATTAAATGTTCAGATGATATTTGCACACATTAATGAATACACTATTAGATTATATTACAGCAAAGCAAATCTGTGTAACGAACCATTACCTAGACATGTTAAGTTGAGTTCTCAGAAATAATCAGAAGACAAAAAGTAATACAAATGAATGAAGATAGTATGATAGTAATATATTAGTTATAAAATAGCACATTTAAAACTAATCGTAATAATTTTAAATTTAAATATTTCGTTAGGTCATACCGAATGATATCGACAGGATGGATGGTAAATCGCTATGGTATACAATCAACTCTGTCTTAAACAGCCAGTCAAGGGAATCACAGAATATGGCTGCTTAACACAGGTAAAATGTATAACAAATCAACATATTGGGAATCTGGAAATTAGCTGCTTAATACAAGTTGGCTGCTTAATAGCGATGACCACTAAGACAGGTTTGACTGTATACGTATATAGAACACCATCGACTATTATCATCTCAGGTATGTTGGGAGAGTTGCTTACAGCCTCCGCAATGTCACAATGCAACAGGAAGAGAATTGGAAGAGAACACTCATACAATAATTCCATGTGACACTACAAGACAAGCTGAGAATGTAAACCGGTACTGCACGTGTGTGTTTTACGTTTATTTATCGTCGCTACCGGTTGCCCATATGAGCGACGCCTCGTGAAGAGATAAGTCAGTTTAGATTTGTGGATGATAGTGCAATGTTACAGACAGAGACCCATTACAGAGTCTCCTCTGGTTCTTTTACGTGCACGGTGTAAAGCACCGACACGAGACCTCGGTTTAACGTCCCACCTGAAAGACTGTTAATTTTATTAGGGTCAGACGGGGAGCGGGTCGAACCGCTCTGCACTAACATTGTACGTGTATTTAAAGTATCCACTGCATTAAGTACATTTGGGAAACTAACCTAAATGTATCTTAACCCATTCAACACCAAGTAACTGACATGGACTGGTCCATGATATTTTTAGACCAATAAATTAATAACAAAATTACATTTGGATCAGTTCATTTATCAAAATGGGTAATTTTTGTTCTAAAAATAGTTATATTACTTGAAAAAAGTGCAGATCCTGATGAGACGGCTCATCACGAGCCGGCTCATCTGGATCTACACTTTTTTGTAAGCCAATTTAGAGGTATGTGGTGTTGAAAGAGTTAACTGTATGCGCATTAGTAGCAAAACGTACTTACTCATCCGAGACATGCGAACAACCTATATGGCATCAGTTATGATGTGGCCGATTCCATATTTCTATATTTCCCGTAGGACTGCGAATCCATGGATCACAGGTTCGATCCACCGCCTGACCCTAACATATTAACAATATTTCATGTGGGACTTTCAACCGAGGTCTCGTGTCTGTGTAGCCTGGGTGCCAGTCTGTCGATTTTTCACTTTTTGACTTTTGGTAAAATGATATGATCAGAAACTCAGTACGGCCCAATTAATAGTCTCGGTGTTAAAATATATTTATTTAACTGACAAGGCAAAATATATCGACGCCTGTTCCCAGGCTAGTGTCGGTGTTCAAAGTAAAAGAACAAGAGAAGACTCTGGAATGGATCTCATATCATATCATTGCATTATCCTCAGAAAATCTAAACTGACAAATCATTTTAGGGGGCGTCGCTAATATGGGCGACCGGTAGCGACGATAAACAGTACTGGCAACATCACGGTTGTCATTCTTGCGGCGGTGTTTGGGTCTATAGTTCATAATGCCACTTTCCCCGCTAATCCAAGCACTCACTTATATAATGTAATTGTGTAGATATTATGATATAATATGTTCTTAACCAATTACTAGAATCCTAGTTATATATATGTATACATTTTTATTTATATTTCCATATAGTAGTGTCATGTGTAAATGTTTAAAATTGCATCTGTAATTGTGAAGCGCAATAAAATAATGTGTGCGCTATATAAATGTATTTGTATAAATAAACGTAAAACACACACTATATTTCCTATCATATTCTAGACGTGTAATGCGGTCCATGTGCCACTGAGACGACGTAATATTTCATAATTCAACTTTGGACAGGTGGGATTTCTCCAGCTACTCCGGTTTCCTCCCACACGAAGGACCGCATATAAGCTTTAATCCGAGTCAGAGATAGTGTGTTTTTGTTATAGCTGGCTTCGAAATCGTTGTAAAAAAAATAAAGCTTTAATTTGATCTCAACCTTTTAACTTCTTGCCAAATTTGAATTGTGAATAATTATCTATGATATTTCATTGTATTCTTTTTGATCAAATTTATTATAATTTGGATCGCATTTCAAAAAATATATATATATATAGCTAAATGACATTAATTTTGGCGATATCGTTACTGATTATCTCTATTAAGATTTACTGTATTGTATTGTACATGTCATGTGTGCGTTTACAGTCAATCCTGTGTTAGTGGTCATCCCTATTAAGCAGTCAACCTGCATTAAGCAGTTAGTTTCCAGATTCCAAATGTGTGTTTTATTATACTTTTGGTCTCCAGTAAATAGCAACCTATGCTACGCAGCTATTATCTGTGATTCCCTTTGCTGGCTGCTTGAGACAGGGTTGACTGTATATACGTATTGAGCATATAATTATTATTTAACTTAGTTTATACAAATTTATTTTAGCTCGATTGCGAAACAAGTTCTTATAACTTATACTAATCACTCTCGAGACCTCATTCCTGATGGAATCCATCGCCACGAGGGAGAGAGAAGAGGCATGTGGAATTTAAATGCCTTGCCTAAGGACACAATCGTAACGGCTCCAGTGGGGCTCGAACTCCGGGCCTTTCGCACGTGAAGCGAACGCGCTACCACTGAGCTATCACGACTTCCACTATTTAACTTAGTACTACATACATCGGACACAAACTTATAGCACAATTGATCTTTTGGTAAGAACTGTTGTTAATATTGCTAATATTGTCATAATTTGTAGCCCGATCCTTTTTTACTTTTGAAAATGGTGTATACCGGTACATGTAAATATTCTGACAAATGTCATGAAAATGGTGTTGTACTTGTTTCTACGAAAGTTGCAATACAATATTAGTTAATTAAAAAAACAAATTAGTTTGATGAATATTCGGGATCTAGATCGAGGTATTAGTGCAAGATTCTTGTTTGCTCTCAAGTTGAACCATCGAAATTCAGACAGTCACCGCACACATTTCTCAGACGGATGTACATACAGACGGCTATTCTCGCCATCTGATAATGTAATGCTTTGTACCAAGTATTCAACAATTTGTCAAAATTCACTTTTACAAAACGAAAAACGTGATATAAGAGGAGAGCTATATAAGCACAGCCAGTACAATACATATGCAGACGGATATGTAGTCCAGTGGTTAACACGTTGGACTTGTAACCCAGGTTCGATCCCCCGTCTGACCATAATAAAATTAACAGTCTTTCAAATGGGACTTTAAACGGAGGTCTCGTGTCGGTGATTTACACCGTGTACGTAAAGGAACCAGAGGAGACTCTGGAATTGGCCTTTTTCTGTATCATTACACTATCTTCAAACATTCTAAAATGACTTATCTCTTCAGGAGGCGTCGCTCATATGGGCAACCGGTAGCGACGATAAATAAACGTAAAACACACACACAATACATGTATGAAAAAGTTGGCTGTTTCTTACGCAAGTTGATGCACCAAGTACTGGTTAATCGCTAGAGCCTGCCCAGGAAGGGTGTTGTTAGGTCAACTACCCGTCGCTCAAATGGACAACCTGTAGCGACGTTAAATAAATTAAATAAAAAAATATATAAAATTCTCTTTCTATTGAGAGCCTGACAAGCTACAAAATAAAAACGTTCTTTTACAGTTAAAAAAAATCTCAAAATCATTTGAAGCGAAGAAACCAAACTGTAATAGAATATCTGAAATTGAAGATTGTATACTCGTGCATAATTATGGACACATACTGTATACGCCTGTATACAACCCTGAGATGATAATATTGTATGGTGCATACTTATATATATATAAACTACTGTTCGAGGCCAGTGTTGCTTGGTTAATGACCGCTGTCAGCTGCAATAATTATGTGTGTGTATGTGTGTTTTACGTTTATTTATCGTCGCTACCGGTTGCCCATATGAGCGACGCCTCCTGAAGAGATTGGTCATTTTAGATTGTTTGGAGGATAGTGCAATGATACAGACAGAGACCCATACTAGAGTCTCCTCTGTTTCATTTACTTGTACCATGAAGGTGTAAATCAACAACACTAGACATCGAGTCTAAGGTTTCATCCGACATACTTTTACATGAGTCATTTTAGAATAGCATAGCGGCTGATCGAACCGTAGACCCCTGTATTATACGTCCAGCGTTTCAACCACTGGGCAACTGATCCGCAACGATATATTCACTACGCATCATCAGTGTATATGTCAATCTAACAATAATAAAATGGTAGTGAATTCAAACGAGCAACTCACCACGTAAACTATCCGTAATCTAAATATTCCACCAGAAAAACAAAATCAACTCAAATCCCAGCAGGAAACCGGAACAATGTCATATAACATTTATATCAATCTATTGCCCACACTGTTTAAAAGAAGTGCCAAACAAATATTGTTCTTGTTATTTTTCAGTGTCTGCGCTCGGTCGAATAAGCACGATGTAAAATGAGACGCCTTCATTGATTGGCTGGCAGCTGCCCATTATCTACCCACAAGGACATACAATGGACCGAACTGATACATGAACCTAAAAGATTTAATATGGCGCATAGTTGGGCTTACATACAATGGGGATTTCGGATTAAATTGTATGAAATAAATATGGTGCTCTGATATCAACTTGGTTTTGGGTCATTGCATGCGTGTTTGGTATTTGGTTTTACGGTAACCACAGCAGATCAGTAATTAACCCTCATCATTTTAAGACGTTTTCAAGAATTTGTGTTTTATAATATTCATGACCACTCATGTTAAAATAAAAGTAAACCCCCGCAGCATTTCCAGATGGATCTATAGTCAAGTGGTAACACGCTGGACTGGTAAACCAGGGGTCGCAGGTTCGATCCCCCGTCTAACCCTAATAAAATTAAGTCTTTCAGATGGGACGTTAAACCGAGGTCCCGTGCCGGTGCCTTACACAGTACACGTAACAGAACCAGAGGAGGCTCTGGAATGGGGCTCTATCTGTGTCATTGCACTATCCTCCAAACATCTAAAATGACTAATCTCTTCAGGAGGCGTTGCGCGCATATGGGCAACCGGTAGCGACGATAAATAAGCGTAAAACACAAGCAGTATTTCCAGAAGAAGTTAAAGAATGTCTCTAAATGATTGAACAGAAAACAATGAAAGCTATGTCATTACAACAATAGAGATTTAACCCTCTATTGTTCTAAATTAAAGAGATAAAATCTGATTGGTTATCTTGTATCAATTTGCAGATTGAAGGATTGCTCGATTGATTTCCGTGAACATACACAACCTGGTTACATATCAATGTTGATCGTGCAAACGTACAGTACAGTGTGTACAATGATCAATTAAGTCTGGAATGTTAATGTATTTAATGATTAAACATGTGTATTTGTCTATTTCAAAGCAAGCTATAAAACGGTATTGGCTATGCCTAAAATAGTGCATGTATTTTGTCTCGCCACCGCTCAAATAACAATATATCATTTAGACAATTTTATTTTGCTTACAAAGCATTTAGCAAATCAATGTGTATTTCATCTTACGGTGATATATGTATATTAAGGTAAACGCGAGTCGTTTCACTGAAATTCGTTTCCCTTTTCTAAAACGCACGCAGACAAAGTTTCAAAGTTTCAAAGTTTTATTTGTTTAAATCCAGAAGGTCTCAGACCCATGTGGCATACATATACATATACAAAAATATGGCGACAGCAATTCATTATATCAATATATCTAATTAATTATATAAAACTAACGCAAATATTTATATACATGGTATATACCTTATCTTAACGTTATGATATAACAGTATAGCATGTGAAAGTAATCAAACGAACAATAATTTAGCTTAATAAACTGAGTATAAGTATGTTTCAGGCTTAACTAGTGTCGATACTTAAACGGCCGTGTTAAATTTACTACATTCTCGTTTCTACTAACCAACAAGTTACCGTGGGTACATTGCATCTCATATCTACAGTTAAGTTATGAACGTACAGAAAATGTACAATATGCATATAATATTGACTTGATACATTGGAGAACATAAATAACACGTATACTCTATTACTTTATTCTAACCTTACCATTTCAAGCATTTCTGCATTACATAACGTTCCATACACAATATTTGACACTAAAGTATATGTATATTCTTTCATTCTTAACACCAATAACATTTACTTGTGCTTACCATGTTTATGAAAGACGTCTATTAAAGTACATACATCAAGTTATATTGGTATTATATTGGACTTATCATATAACATATTATAATCTAACACGTTATTATCCAGTATACAACTCATTTGTCCTAAGGGTAAATGATTTTTCTATATATATACTTAAATTTTTAATAACCTGTTTATTTTCACTATTAATTAATTCAACAAATTTATGCATATTGGGACGCCTCCAGTAATATCTCGGAATAAACAGCTTTCTCAAATCACAATACAAGTTACATTCTAATACAAAGTGAAATTCATCTTCTAGACTATTACATGAGTTACATTTTCTTTCGTTTGCTGGTGTACTTAATGGTTTTGTCCATCGACCAGTTTCAATAAAAAGTCTGTGTGACGATAAACGTAAACGGGCTAAACATACACGACATTTCTTAACAGTAACAATATTTAAATACGGTTGAAACCTATGATGTGAAACATATCTATAAAATAACGCCCTACTCGATTCGTTCAGTCTACCTGACCAGTTTTGTAAGAACTGGTCTTTAATTCTTTGTTTTACAGTAATTAAAAATAAGTCAACATTTCCAACATTTTGAGCTTCATAAAACCCAAGAGTACATAATAAATCTCTAATTAATGAACACCAGTTTGTCCTGTTAGGGTAAGCTGTTGCGTCTTGCATCAACATTAAATACACTTTTTTAGCATATTTATCTTCATTTGTACTTAAAATCTTACTCCAAAATGCAGACATAAAGTACTTTAATTTTAACTATGCAAATTTGTTTCGATGTGTTATAATTTATTGTAGAATATACTTCCATTCGGTGTATTTTTGTTTGGTATGCTCTCGAGTGTGTAGACTGCAGAAGGAATCTGTTGAATGGTATGTTGAAGTCATGTCTATTTGGAAGTCATGATAGCGCTGTGGTAGCGCGTTCGCTTCAGGTGCGAACGGCCCGGAGTACGAACCCCGCTGGAGCAGTTACGGGTGAGCCCTAAGTGCCTTAAGGCAAGGCATTTAAATTCCACGTTGCATCCTCTCTCTCTCTCTCTCTCTTTCTCTCGTGGCGATGGATTCCATCAGGAATGAGGTCTCGAGAGTGATTAATATAAGTTGTAGGGAATTGTTTCGCAATCCACCTACAATATATGTGTATATATTAAGCATAGATGCAGAACTCAAGAACTAGGTATAGACTAATCTACAGGCACACAGATATTGCATAAATTGAAAACTAATCTACTAAAGTTGCAAGAATGTGTTTCGCAATCTAGCTAAAACAATGTATATAAACTGGGGGTTATGAATGGCTATCCACTTACATTACATGTGTTCGTTGATTTTATGGGGTTTAAAGTTGTTTATTTATTTAAGTTTATTTAACGTCGCTACCAGTTGCCCATTTCAGCGACGGGCCGTTTACCTAATAACACATTTCCTAAGCAGGCTCCAGCGGTTAACCAGTACTTAGTACACCAACCTCCGTAAGAAACTACCAACGTTTTCATTAAAAGAGACACGGCTGATCGGGGCTTGAACCCGTGACCATCAGTGATGACGGTTTAAAGTTCCACCAACAGCTTAGGTCATACGACTACTCTCTAGCTAGTATCGGTGGAGGAGGACCCTGTGTGCCCTCCGACTGTAGTTCAGACCTTCCGCAAGCTAGTTGGATAGCTTCGTCACATGAAAGATTTCAATTCGCCCATTGGGATTTGAACCCACATCAGTGAGGATAAGAGATTTGAAGTAAATTACATTAACCACTCAGCCACGGGGGTCTAACTGTACACCTTATACAGAACAATGCAACTGCACACCTTATACAGAACAATGCAACTGTACACCTTATACAGAACAATGCAACTGTACACCTTATACAGAACAATGCAATGTACACTTATACAGACATGCAACTGTACACCTATACAGAACAATGCAATGTACACCTTATATTACACCTTATACGACTGCATGCCCGTATACGACTGCAACTGCCTTTAAACATGCAATTCTATACCATCACTGTACCTTATACAGAACAACTGTACCCGTTAAGACAAGAACTGTCCTTATCGACAATGTTGTGTGTGGTGAAAATGCAACTGTACACCTTATACAGACATGCAAGTGTAACCTTATACAGAACAATGCAACTGTACACTTATACAGAAAAATGCAAATGTAAACCTTATACAGAACACTGACTGTAACCTATACAGAACAATGCAAATGTAAACCTTTACAGAACACTGCAAATGTAAACCTTATACAGAACATGCAACTGTACACCTTATACAGAACAATGCAAATATAAACCTTATACAGAACCTGCAATGTACACCTTATACAGAACAATGCAAATGTAAACCTTATACAGAACATGCAATGTAACCTTATTCAGAACAATGCAATGTAACCTTATACAGAACATGCAACTGTACACCTTATACAGAACAATGCAATTGTAACCTTATACAGAACATGCAATGTAACCTTATCAGAGCAATGCAACTGTACACCTATACAGAACAATGCAACTGTACACCTTATAAGACAATGCATGTTTGGTGTTTACAGACAATGCACTGTACACCTTATACAGAACAATGCATGTAACCTTATAAAACATGCAATGTACACTATCGAACAATGCAATTGTACACCTTATACAGAACAATGCAACTGTTCACCTCTCAGAACAATGCAATGTACACTTATACAGAGCAGCAACGTAACTCATACAACATGCAATGTACACTCATACAGACCAATGCAACTGTACACCTTATACAGAACAATGCAAGTGTACACCTTATACAGAACAATGCAACTGTACACCTTATACAGAACAATGCAACTGTACACCTTATACAGAACAATGCAACTGTACACCTTATACAGAACAAAAACTGTACACCTTATACAGAACAATGCAACTGTACACCTTATGCAGAACAAAAACTGTACACCTTATACAGAACAATGCAACTGTACACCTCATACAGAACAAAAACTGTACACCTTATACAGAACAATGCAACTTTAGGTGATTTCAATCAAAATTGTTAACATAATCAGTCATTGATAAAACAAACACATACATCAGCATATAACTACGCGTGAACTACCAATACATAAGTCGTATTGTTGGAAAACCAACACAACCTGTGAACTCCGCCAATGATTGAATGTCAGCAAACTGAATGGTAACACGTGCAAT
Source organism: Archivesica marissinica (assembly GCA_014843695.1). NCBI lineage: Eukaryota > Metazoa > Mollusca > Bivalvia > Venerida > Vesicomyidae > Archivesica > Archivesica marissinica. Next base: position 35,757,882 of record CM026387.1, read on the forward strand.
TCAGTTTGCAATTTCATTTGCATAATATACGATTGTTTGTGTTTTCTTGATTCCACGAACATCTGGGACATTGCTTTCTATACGTTTGGCCAACAAGATGGCGGAGTGTTGAAGGTCACGTGGTATTTGGTCACGTGATTATACAAGTTATGTAGTTCGTGGATTTGAGATGACGACACGAGAATCTGGGTTACTGACCAATGTCAAGCTATTATGTATAAACGATATAATATGTAAATTATTGGACTGTGTGCGGCGCGTAGAGGATACTCGGATCCGTATGAGACTTGCATCTTACTTAAAACACACACTTATATATTAACAGTCTTTCAGACGGGACTTTAAACCAAGGTTTCGTGTCGGTGCTTTACACCGTGCATGTAAAAGAACTAGAGGAGACTCTGGAATGGGTCTCTGTCTGTATCATTGCACTCTCCTCCAAACATCTAACATCTGAAATGACTAAACTCTTCAGGAGGCGTCGCTCATATGGGCAACCGGTAGCGACGATAAATAAATGTAAAACACACACACACACTTATATAACACGATCTTAATATTTAATTAAAATCGTTAATTTCGTACACTTACGCACAGGATTTAATATCTGTCCCTTTGAAAGCAGTCAAATATTAATAATAATGGACTGCAAGTACAAAGGTATGACGTCACGACAGTGCTATCAATTGAATGCTAATACAAAGTGTATATGTGTGGGCCACACGATTTAGAAGAATTCCCATGCTCGCCCATATGGTTTACCGGCGGCGAGGGTAAATAAACGGAATCATCATCATCTCGAAGAATTCCCACACTGTTGCATGTTGTGGACCTATATTTCATCCCGGGTTTTTCATGCATTCATTGATAACATAATAGTATCAACAAAGAATCCGACGTTATGTGCAAACAAGTGTAATAACCAGGCCGAATACAGCGCAACAAACAACATAATGAATTGGTCACTGCTATGTACTGAACAATACAATAGATGATATAATCAGTGGTGTCCTTATCTTATTCCTTTCGTCCATTCCACCACTATTAGATCTGTATAAATATTGTATTGAAGGCATTTGCACTGTTTATAAATAAGCTTTGTTAACAATGATCATCGGTTACGGGTGACAAGAATGACAAACTGTTTGTATCAGCTATAAATTGCCCAGCTGTAAACAACATGCCAATACGGATCTGTAGTATAATGGTAACACGCTGGACTGGTAATCCCAATGGTCGTAGGTTCGATCGTTCGTCTGACCCTAATACATTTAACAGTCTTTCGGATGGGATTTTAAACCGAGGTCTCGTGTCGGTGCTGTACACCGTGCACGTAAATGAACTAGAGGAGACACTGGAATTGGTCTCTGTCAGTATCCTTGCACTATCCATGACTAATCTCGTCAGGAGGCGTCGCTCATATGGGCAACCGGTAGCGACGATAAATAAACGTAAAACACACAAACATGCCAAATATGTGTGTGCAATGTCAATCACTCAATAAATATCTTTATTAAATAATAATAATATAATAATATTTTATAGGATTGATTTAATATTTTTGTGGTGTTTATTAAATTAAATATACTTTTTCTTCGTTTCATCGAGGTATAAAATGTCAATTTTTACACTTAATTTGGACATAAAAACACTCGGCTTAACATATTAGATGTAAAACATGTCATACTTCGATGAATCGCAGAAAAAGAACATTCAATTGTTATAAATTACAAAAGAAATTGTCATTTTGATTCGTTAACATGTTCTTACAATACAGAATCCTGTGTTTTTAAGCTTATTTATCGTCGCTACCGGTTGCCCATTTGAGCGATGGTTCCTGACGAGATTAGTCGTTTAGATTGTTGGGCGATAGTATACAATGATACAAGACCCATGCAATAGTCTTCTCTTGTTCTTTTACGTACCGACACGAGACATAGGTTTAAAGTCTCATCCGAAATACTATGATATGAGTCAGTTTAGTATGGAATAGCGGGGTAGTCGAACCTGCGACCCCTGGATTACAAGTCCAGAGTGTTAACCATTGGCCAACCTATTCGTTACTACTACTACATATATATGATATATGTTATGTTGTTCTGTCAAGACAATCCCAATAACTTTCAAAAGGCCGTGTATTCAACTGTTTATTAAATGCATAACAATCTAATCCTGTAGGTTATATAAATAAATGTCCATGGGCGACTGTATCTATGTTTCTAAGGTGAATCTGTTCCTACCTCCTTCTCTGATCTAGTAAAGAAATCACGGAGCAGATTTTCCTTCAAATAGCACATAAGACATAACATCTAGAGTACATTTCTAAGAAGTAGCTGTTTAGGGCGACACCCGTCACTGTTGGTCATCCCACAGCTGCATGAACGCGGACCCAGCATTTAGCATTCTGATGGTCTAGGTCGCGCCAGAGGCTGACACTACCTACACCACTTATGTAGAGCAGCGTGTGCCCCGTGTGCCCCATGTTGCATGGTAATCAACAAGAAGAACACAACATCCCCTAGGTTGTGTATTGTAGAGAAATGAGGCTCCCGACAGGGTCAGTGAAAATGAATTAAATTGGATAATACACATTATATTAGTCAAAATCACTGGGAATCATAACGCCACCAGTGGACATACAAATGTCGGTAATCTTCTCGATGACATATAATCTTATCATATACTAATAAACAAAAATACAGTCTATACCCAGCTCTACAGTCTTCCATAGGATAAAACTGATATTCGATAGGACCATTTATCATTGACAAACTACAGAAACAAATTGAGCACCGGCCAACATAGCGTCCATGGTCCAGTGGTAGAACGTCGGATTTACAGTCTTTCAGATGGGACTTTAAACTGAGGTCTTGTGTAGGTGTTTACACCGTGCACGTAAAAGAACCAGAGGAGACACTGGAATGGGTCTCTGTCTGTATCATTGCACTATCCCCCAACAATCTAAAATGACTAATCTCTTCAGGAGGCGTTGTTCATATGGGCAACCGGTAGCGACGATAAATAAACGTAAAAAAACACAAAAACCTTTGAGAAAACACTTTGAAGCATGTACAGTCAAACTTGTGTTAGTGGTCACCTCCATTAAGCCGTTACGAGTGTGCCCTTAAGCAAGGCATTTAAATTCCACATCGCGTCTTCTCTCTCCTTCATGGCGATGGATTCCACCAGGAATGAGGTCTCGAGAGTGATTAATATAAGTTGAAAGAACTTGTTTCGCAATCGAGCTAAAATAAATGTGTATAAATCTCCATTGAGCAGCCAACCTCTATTAAGCAGACAGGTTCCAGATTCCCAATATGTTGTTTTTATTATACATTTGACCTCTTTTAAGCAGCCACCTGTGCGTGCTAAGCAGCCACTTTCTGTGATTCCATTGGCTAGCTGCATTAAGACAGGTTCGACTGTACTGTACCACTTGGTGGATGTTTGTCATCCGTTATGTGAAGAGTTCTTATAGATAACAATGTTTCCATCTATCAGTGGTGGGTATGGTAGTGACATAGTCGTGTCATATTCGTGTTGAAGATGACAGGTATAAGTTCAAGAAATGTTGTTATCGTGTAATTGTACCACTTACAAACTCAGTATTACCAACGCGTTTCAGCAACGCAGATCAACGTAAGCCATTTTTAATGTACAGTCTACAACCGTTATGTCAATGTCGGCTATGTCGAATTCTCCGATAACTCGAAGTCGGATCAAAGTCCCGTTTCAGACACTATCATTTTACATATAACTGGCTCCGTTTATATCGAAGTTCGTTAAGTCAAACTTCGGTTATGTCGAAGTATTTTGCTTAGTCACACGGAATTCGACATAGCGGATGTAGACTGTACTTGGACACTATGCAAGGATAGTCAGTTTTCGTTCGGCTCCGTTAGCTTCTTAGCAACTCATAATAGTAAAACCAAACATCTGCGAAGATCACGTGTCATAGGACTCCATTGGTAACTAACATATTTGTACGCGTCACAGGACTCAATTGGCAACTAACACATTAATGTTGTAAGCGTCACAGGACTCAATTGGCAACTACCACACTTGTAAGCGTCACATGACTCAATTGGCAACTACCACACTTGTAAGCGTCACATGACTCAATTGGCAACTAACACATTACTTTTGAAAGCGTCACCTGACTAAATTGGCAATTAACACACTTGTAAACGTCACAGGACTCAATTGGCAACTAACACAATTGTAAGCGTCACATGACTCAATTTGCAACTAACACACTTGTAAGCGTCACAGGACTCAATTGGCAACTACCACACTTGTAAGCGTCACATGACTCAATTGGCAACTAACACACGTGTAAGCGTCACATGACTCAATTGGCAACTAACACACTTGTAAGCGTCACATGACTCCATTGGCAACTAACACATTCATTTTGTAAGCGTCACAGGACTCAATTGGCAACTAACACACTTGTAAACGTCACATGACTCAATTGGCAGCTAACACATTTTTCTTTGCCTTGTCAACAGGCAAAACACACATTGCGAACAAAACTTATGCTTCGGAAATTCCCTTCGTATTTACAATGCTAATAACATTCAATTTCATCTGTCGTCGTAATTTCTAGAATAATTGCCAAAAAACGGATTCATAATGATAGAATTACTCTAAAAAACTAGCTCTATAATATTAAAAAGCACACGTCGAAACGGTGTTTGGTCACGGCATATCACGGAGCGACAGGGGCCCTATGGATGCTATTGTGCGTAAATACCCGTGTTTATCAACTTACAAATAACGTGTATAGTTTCTCAAAGATCTGAAATACTGGACTGTCATATTACATTCTCATCTTATATCAATAACAAGCTGAAATTAATTCTATTTTGAAACGGAGCGCAGCCTGTCGCTGTGAAAAATCTGATCAATTACTTCACCTCTGACAGTAATCTGTCTTAATAGGAATTGTGAGGGTAGATATAATGTTGATATATACTTAAGGACAAACGTTTTGCACGGGTAATCAGTTGTTTTATTGGAAGATCAAAGCTGATTTCGTAACACGTGGTAATCTCGCCGTGACGACGGTTTTCACCAATTCAATTCAAAGTTTATTTGGCATAAACAGAAATGTTCAAAAACATGTATGGCGGCACACAATTACATACATAGACAATGACAATTCAACACATGAGAAAATCATGTATAACTACATTCATATTGAGTATGAAAGTTTTAGCATAAGTATAATGCATTCATTCTACAAAAAGGACCACATTTAACTCACGCTAGCACACATTGATCTATACACACACATTTGAGACCGTGTCATCCAGCCTCTAAGTTCATTTGCTAGATCAATATATTTGACAATTTATTAATAATTCCACTTTGTGAACTATTTAACAATGTTTTAAACTTAACCAAGTTAGGCCAGTGGCAATACTATTGTTGTAAACAATTGTTTCTTGTCTGCCTATAGAACCCGTTAAAGGGGCATATTATTTGCATGTCATACAATGGAAACATAATAAACTATTTCTATTGATATGTTATTGTAAACACAGTATGGGGGGTGAAAACCCGTGCAAACCCCGTGCAAAACCTTTGCCCGTTAGTATAGAATTTCATATTGGGGTTTAAGCTTACATTTTGATAGGCGGTTCTCGGTTCTTGTTTGTTTTCCCTGTATGCGTGCGTGTGTCTGTGATTTGCATTTATTTATCACCGCAACCGATTGCATGTGTAGGGACAGTCATGCATACATTTTATTTAGAAGATAAAATTGTTAGATTCCAAAATCGAGCTTCGAAACTTTTCTCAACTCTTCCATGACTTTTCCAGAAAGGGTTAGCTAGTAAAAAGCAGTCTTAATGTTTAAAACATTCCACTCTATGGTCTAGCACCTTTCTATCTGCAAGAGTCATTCAGACTGACTTGCGATGTTCGAACTCAATACTTGCTATCATGATCCAATTTCTAACTTTGCCCTCATAAGCCAACTAATGAACATGACGTACAACATTCTGCCACCAATGACATACAACATTCTGCCACCAATGACGTACACCATTCTGCCACCAATGGCATACAACATTCTGCCACCAATGACGTACACCATTCTGCCACCAATGACATACAACATTCTGCCACCAATTACGTACACCATTCTCCACCAATGACGTACACCATTCTGCCACCAATGACATACACCATTCTGCCACCAATGACATACAACATTCTGCCACCAATGACGTACACCATGCTGCCACCAATGACTACACCTTCTGCCACCAATGACATACAACATTCTGCCACCAATGACGTACAACATTCTGCCACCAATGACGTACACCATTCTGCCACCAATGACGTACACCATTCTGCCACCAATGACGTACACCATTCTGCCACCAATGACGTACAACATTCTGCCACCAATGACGTACAACATTCTGCCACCAATGACGTACAACATTCTGCCACCAATGACGTACACCATTCTGCCACCAATGACGTACAACATTCTGCCACCAATGACGTACACCATTCTGCCACCAATGACGTACAACATTCTGCCACCAATGACGTACACCATTCTGCCACCAATGACGTACAACATTCTGCCACCAATGACTGTCCCAATAGCGAACTGATAAGGCTCTCACCAGGGCAACCCGGGTTCGATCCTCGGAGCGGAAGTATGTGAGATAGTACGGTGGTCTCCAAATCGTATAGTTGAGTTATTTCCGGGTACTCCGGTGTCCTCCCACACGAATGATCACACAGTGTAGACATCGATGCAAAGAAATCCAGACACATTGCAGATATGACGAAATATTTAACTGTTGATAAATGATTATTAAATATTCAAAGGTTAGGCTGATGCTCAGCCCAAATACATTTATATTGTATTCTGTTTGTTTTGCGATAAGTTCTTATGCTACTGTAAATAAATTAGGCGACGATTGCAAGTTTGTGGTATTTAAGTTTCAGATGTACCGATGACTCCCGAACACATTTCTAAATCTCCACAGTACCTCATTGTTGCACTTGCATCCTTTATATTATATAATCTAACTGCATTTATTATTTTTATTTTACAGGTCTTTCAATTATTCTATCCTGTATTTAAACGTAAACATGGCTTTCTGTGAATGACAGTGTTTATGCGACACTGTTAAACCGTGGAACATTTGTAATGCATATCAATGCTCGCCCACATGGTTCGCCGGCGGCGAGGGTGAAATAAGCTCAGTCATCATCACAATGCATACAAGTCACAGCGGATATATAAGAAGATACACAAGTACAAAGTACATCACAGACGGATATGTAGTCCAGTGGTAACACGCTGGACTGGTAATCCAGGGATCGCAGGTTCGATCCCCCTTTCAGATGGGACGTTAAACCGAGGTCTCGTGTCGGTGATTTACACCGGGCACGTAAAAGAACCAGAGTAGATTCTGGAATGGGTCTCTGTCTGTATCATGCACTATCCTCCAAAAATCTAAAATAACTAATCTCTTCAGGAGGCGTCGCTCATATGGGCAACCGGTAGCGACGATAAATAAACGTAAAAACAAAGCACATCGTAGCGGAGCAGTGGCTAGCATGCCGGAGTTGCAACCCATGGATCGCAGGTTCGACAATGGTTCAGTGGCTAAGATGCCGGAGTTGTAATCCATGGATCGCAGGTTCGACAGTGGTTCAGTGGCTAACATGCCGGAGTTGCAACCCATGGGTCGCAGGTTCGACAATGGTTCAGTGGCTAACATGCCGGAGTGGTAATCCATGGGTCGCATGTTCGACAGTGGTTCAGTGGCTAACATGCCGGAGTTGTAATCCATGGATCGCAGGTTCGACAGTGGTTCAGTGGCAAACATGCCGGAGTTGTAATACACGGATCGCAGGTTCGATAAGCTGATACCAATTTATTTTAGCTCGATTGAGACAGAAGTTCTTATCGCTTTCGAGACCTAATTCCTGACGGAATCCATCGTCATGAGGGAGAGTGAAGAGACAATGTGGATTGTAAGTGCCTTGCACAATATTAACGGTAATGTGAATATATTTAGTGCAGCTAAATAAAGTGTATATAACATACTGGTATTTTCTGAGATGAGTGTGTGGGCTGAGTATCGGTCGCCTATATTGCACTGAACACACAGTTGGTGAACCTATTTAGTGCAGCCTCGTAAAGTATAGCTAACACTTGTTTGAAACATACCCGTACAATGCTAATTTTTGTTTACGTTTATTTATCGTCGCTACCGGTTGCCCATATAAGCGACGTCCCCTGAAGAGATTAGTCATTTTAGAGTTTTGGAGGATAGTGCAATGATACAGACAGAGACCTATTCCAGAATCCCCTCTGGTTCTTGTACGTGCACGGTGTAAAGCACCGACACGAGACCTCGGTTTAACGTCCCATCTATTAGGGTCAGACGGGGGATCGAACCGGCGATCCCTGGATTACCAGTCCAGCGTGTTACCACTGGACTACAGATCCGTCTGTGAAATGCTAATTTGTCTCACCATGCTAAATAAAACAGAACACAGATGAATCCACCATAATCCGGTGCATGCTATGTATGTACACACCCAGTGTTGACAGTGTATTTGTATTGCATACCTTTGGCAACGAACCTAACGTTTTACGACGTCATAAAGTTCTGAATGACATTAAATAAGTACACGTGCATATTAACTATAGTATGCTTCGCGCAGTTTTGTGTGTATGTTATTAATGCTCAGTTTAACTTATTTAATTATAGTATGCATTTTATTTATTTAGTAAGCAATCTAAGCACAATAGCACTGCATTCCGCTAAGCTCAGAGTTGAAATAAAATGTTAGAAGAACCAGGTTAGCCACTATCACTCGCCTGTGATATATAGATTGCTGACGCCACTCGCGGAAATACACGGTGACCAATCCGTCGATGAAATAAAATCCTATCTTATACTAACAAGCACAAATCTTTTTCTTTGATTATTTCCAATGATTTTGGCTAATATAATAGTTGTTATGAAATTTAATTAACTTTTGCCGACCCTCTCTGGAGCCTCATTTCTCTACAATACACAACCGCACAACCTCTTATCTTAGTGTGATTGTCCGTACTAAGAAATACTTCCGGAATAGGTTTCATATTAGTTTATTTTGCTGTCAAAATTAAAACTACGTACCAAAGACTACTGGTAAATATGTCATACTACTGGTGAAGACTGGTAGATATGTCATACTACTGGCGAAGACTGGTAAATATGTCATACTACTGGTGAATACTGGTAAATCTGTCATACTACTGGTGAAGACTGGTAAATATGTCATACTACTGGTGAAGACTGGTAAATATGTCATACTACTGATGAAGACTGGTAAATATGTCATACTACTGGCGAAGACTGGTAAATATGTCATACTACTGACGAAGACTGGTAGATATGTCATACTACTGGTGAAGACTGGTAGATATGTCATACTACTGGTGAAGACTGGTAAATATGTCATACTACTGATGAAGACTGGTAAATATGTCATACTACTGGCGAAGACTGGTAAATATGTCATACTACTGACGAGGACTGGTAGATATGTCATACAACTGGTGAAGACTGGTAGATATGTCATACTACTGGTGAAGACTGGTAAATATGTCATACTACTGGTGAAGACTGGTAAATATGTCATACTACTGGCGAAGACTGGTAAATATGTCATACTACTGGCGAAGACTGGTAAATATGTCATACTACTGGCGAAGACTGGTAAATATGTCATACTACTGATGAAGACTGGTAAATATGTCATACTACTGGTGAAGACTGGTAAATATGTCATACTACTGGCGAAGACTGGTAAATATGTCATACTACTGGCGAAGACTGGTAAATATGTCATACTACTGATGAAGACTGGTAAATATGTCATACTACTGGCGAAGACTGGTAAATATGTCATACTACGCGAAGACTGGTAAATATGTCATACTACTGGTGAAGACTGGTAGATATGTCATACTACTAGCGAAGACTGGTAAATATGTCATACTACTGATGAAGACTGGTAGATATGTCATACTACTGGCGAAGACTGGTAAATATGTCATACTACTGATGAAGACTGGTAGATATGTCATACTACTGGAGAAGACTGGTAAATATGTCATACTACTGATGAAGACTGGTAGATATGTCATACTACTGGCGAAGACTGGTAAATATGTCATACTACTGATGAAGACTGGTAGATATGTCATACTACTGGCGAAGACTGGTACATCTGTCATACTACTGGCGAAGACTGGTAAATATGTCATACTACTGATGAAGACTGGTACATCTGTCATACTACTGATGAAGACTGGTAAATATGTCATACTACTGATGAAGACTGGTAGATATGTCATACTACTGGTGAAGACTGGTAGATATGTCATACTACTGGTGAAGACTGGTAAATATGTCATACTACTGGTGAAGACTGGTAAATATGTCATACTACTGGTGAAGACTGGTAAATATGTCATACTACTGGCGAAGACTGGTAAATATGTCATACTACTGGTGAAGACTGGTAAATATGTCATACTACTGGTGAAGACTGGTAAATATGTCATACTACTGGCGAAGACTGGTAAATATGTCATACTACTGGTGAAGACTGGTAAATATGTCATACTACTGAGGAAGACTGGTAAATATGTCATACTACTGAGGAAGACTGGTAAATATGTCATACTACTGATGAAGACTGGTAAATATGTCATACTACTGGCGAAGACTGGTAGATATGTCATACTACTGGTGAAGACTGGTAGATATGTCATACTACTGGTGAAGACTGGTAGATATGTCATACTACTGGTGAAGACTGGTAAATATGTCATACTACTGGTGAAGACTGGTAAATATGTCATACTACTGATGAAGACTGGTAAATATGTCATACTACTGGCGAAGACTGGTAAATATGTCATACTACTGGTGAAGACTGGTAAATATGTCATACTACTGGTGAAGACTGGTAGATATGTCATACTACTGGTGAAGACTGGTAAATATGTCATACTACTGGTGAAGACTGGTAGATATGTCATACTACTGGTGAAGACTGGTAAATATGTCATACTACTGGTAAATATGTCATACTACTGGTGAAGACTGGTAGATATGTCATACCACTTGAAAATATGTCATACTACTGGCGAAGACTGGTAAATATGTCATACTACTGGTGAAGACTGGTAAATATGTCATACTACTGGTGAAGACTGGTAGATATGTCATACTACTGGTGAAGACTGGTAGATATGTCATACTACTGGTGAAGACTGGTAAATATGTCATACTACTGGTGAAGACTGGTAAATATGTCATACTACTGGTGAAGACTGGTAAATATGTCATACTACTGGCGAAGACTGGTAAATATGTCATACTACTGGTGAAGACTGGTAAATATGTCATACTACTTGGGAAGACTGGTAAATATGTCATACTACTGGTGAAGACTGGTAAATATGTCATACTACTGATGAAGACTGGTAAATATGTCATACCACTGGTAAATATGTCATACTACTGGTGAAGACTGGTAAATATGTCATACTACTGGTGAAGACTGGTAAATATGTCATACCACTGGTAAATATGTCATACTACTGGCGAAGACTGGTAAATATGTCATACCACTGGTAAATATGTCATACTACTGGTGAAGACTGGTAAATATGTCATATACTGGCGAAGACTGGTAAATATGTCATATACTGGCGAAGACTGGTAAATATGTCATACTACTGATGAAGACTGGTAAATATGTCATACTACTGGGAAGACTGGTAAATATGTCATACTACTGGTGAAGACTGGTAAATATGTCATACTACTGGTGAAGACTGGTAAATATGTCATACTACTGGTGAAGACTGGTAAATATGTCATACTACTGGTGAAGACTGGTAAATATGTCATACTACTGGTGAAGACTGGTAAATATGTCATACTACTGGCGAAGACTGGTAAATATGTCATACTACTGGTGAAGACTGGTAGATATGTCATACTACTGGCGAAGACTGGTAAATATGTCATACTACTGGCGAAGACTGGTAAATATGTCATACTACTGGCGAAGACTGGTAAATATGTCATACTACTGGTGAAGACTGGTAGATATGTCATACTACTGGTGAAGACTGGTAAATATGTCATACTACTGGTGAAGACTGGTAAATATGTCATACTACTGGCGAAGACTGGTAAATATGTCATACTACTGGTGAAGACTGGTAAATATGTCATACTACTGGCGAAGACTGGTAAATATGTCATACTACTGGCGAAGACTGGTAGATATGTCATACTACTGGTGAAGACTGGTAATATGTCATACTACTGGTGAAGACTGGTAAATATGTCATACTACTGGTGAAGACTGGTAAATATGTCATACTACTGGTGAAGACTGGTAGATATGTCATACTACTGGTGAAGACTGGTAAATATGTCATACTACTGGTGAAGACTGGTAAATATGTCATACTACTGGTGAAGACTGGTAAATATGTCATACTACTGGCGAAGACTGGTAAATATGTCATACTACTGGCGAAGACTGGTAAATATGTCATACTACTGGTGAAGACTGGTAAATATGTCATACTACTGGCGAAGACTGGTAAATATGTCATACTACTGATGAAGACTGGTAAATATGTCATACTACTGGCGAAGACTGGTAAATATGTCATACTACTGGTGAAGACTGGTAGATATGTCATACTACTGGTGAAGACTGGTAAATATGTCATACTACTGGTGAAGACTGGTAGATATGTCATACTACTGGCGAAGACTGGTAAATATGTCATACTACTGATGAAGACTGGTAGATATGTCATACTACTGGCGAAGACTGGTAAATATGTCATACTACTGGCGAAGACTGGTAGATATGTCATACTACTGGTGAAGACTGGTAAATATGTCATACTACTGATGAAGACTGGTAAATATGTCATACTACTGGTGAAGACTGGTAAATATGTCATACTACTGGTGAAGACTGGTAGATATGTCATACTACTGGTGAAGACTGGTAAATATGTCATACTACTGGTGAAGACTGGTAAATATGTCATACTACTGGTGAAGACTGGTAAATATGTCATACTACTGGTGAAGACTGGTAAATATGTCATACTACTGGTGAAGACTGGTAAATATGTCATACTACTGGTGAAGACTGGTAAATATGTCATACTACTGGTGAAGACTGGTAAATATGTCATACTACTGGTGAAGACTGGTAAATATGTCATACTACTGGTGAAGACTGGTAAATATGTCATACTACTGGTGAAGACTGGTAAATATGTCATACTACTGGTGAAGACTGGTAAATATGTCATACTACTGGTGAAGACTGGTAAATATGTCATACTACTGGTGAAGACTGGTAAATATGTCATACTACTGGTGAAGACTGGTAAATATGTCATACTACTGGCGAAGACTGGTAAATATGTCATACTACTGGTGAAGACTGGTAAATATGTCATACTACTGGTGAAGACTGGTAAATATGTCATACTACTGGTGAAGACTGGTAAATATGTCATACTACTGGTGAAGACTGGTAAATATGTCATACTACTGGCGAAGACTGGTAAATATGTCATACTACTGGTGAAGACTGGTAAATATGTCATACTACTGGTGAAGACTGGTAAATATGTCATACTACTGGTGAAGACTGGTAAATATGTCATACTACTGGTGAAGACTGGTAAATATGTCATACTACTGGTGAAGACTGGTAAATATGTCATACTACTGGTGAAGACTGGTAAATATGTCATACTACTGGTGAAGACTGGTAAATATGTCATACTACTGGTGAAGACTGGTAAATATGTCATACTACTGGTGAAGACTGGTAAATATGTCATACTACTGGCGAAGACTGGTAAATATGTCATACTACTGGCGAAGACTGGTAAATATGTCATACTACTGGTGAAGACTGGTAGATATGTCATACTACTGGCGAAGACTGGTAAATATGTCATACTACTGGCGAAGACTGGTAAATATGTCATACTACTGGTGAAGACTGGTAGATATGTCATACTACTGGCGAAGACTGGTAAATATGTCATACTACTGATGAAGACTGGTAGATATGTCATACTACTGGCGAAGACTGGTAAATATGTCATACTACTGGTGAAGACTGGTAGATATGTCATACTACTGGTGAAGACTGGTAAATATGTCATACTACTGGTGAAGACTGGTAAATATGTCATACTACTGGTGAAGACTGGTAAATATGTCATACTACTGGTGAAGACTGGTAAATATGTCATACTACTGGCGAAGACTGGTAAATATGTCATACTACTGGTGAAGACTGGTAAATATGTCATACTACTGGTGAAGACTGGTAAATATGTCATACTACTGGTGAAGACTGGTAAATATGTCATACTACTGGTGAAGACTGGTAGATATGTCATACTACTGGTGAAGACTGGTAAATATGTCATACTACTGGTGAAGACTGGTAAATATGTCATACTACTGGTGAAGACTGGTAAATATGTCATACTACTGGTGAAGACTGGTAAATATGTCATACTACTGGTGAAGACTGGTAAATATGTCATACTACTGGTGAAGACTGGTAAATATGTCATACTACTGGTGAAGACTGGTAAATATGTCATACTACTGGTGAAGACTGGTAAATATGTCATACTACTGGTGAAGACTGGTAAATATGTCATACTACTGGCGAAGACTGGTAAATATGTCATACTACTGGTGAAGACTGGTAAATATGTCATACTACTGGTGAAGACTGGTAGATATGTCATACTACTGGTGAAGACTGGTAGATATGTCATACTACTGGTGAAGACTGGTAAATATGTCATACTACTGGTGAAGACTGGTAAATATGTCATACTACTGGCGAAGACTGGTAAATATGTCATACTACTGGTGAAGACTGGTAAATATGTCATACTACTGGTGAAGACTGGTAAATATGTCATACTACTGGTGAAGACTGGTAGATATGTCATACTACTGGTGAAGACTGGTAAATATGTCATACTACTGGTGAAGACTGGTAAATATGTCATACTACTGGTAAATATGTCATACTACTGGTGAAGACTGGTAGATATGTCATACACTGAAATATGTCATACTACTGGTGAAGACTGGTAAATATGTCATACTACTGGTGAAGACTGGTAAATATGTCATACTACTGGTGAAGACTGGTAAATATGTCATACTACTGGTGAAGACTGGTAAATATGTCATACTACTGGTGAAGACTGGTAAATATGTCATACTACTGGTGAAGACTGGTAAATATGTCATACTACTGGTGAAGACTGGTAAATATGTCATACTACTGGCGAAGACTGGTAAATATGTCATACTACTGGTGAAGACTGGTAAATATGTCATACTACTGGCGAAGACTGGTAAATATGTCATACTACTGGTGAAGACTGGTAAATATGTCATACTACTGGTGAAGACTGGTAAATATGTCATACTACTGGTGAAGACTGGTAAATATGTCATACTACTGGTGAAGACTGGTAAATATGTCATACTACTGGTGAAGACTGGTAAATATGTCATACCACTGGTAAATATGTCATACTACTGGCGAAGACTGGTAAATATGTCATACTACTGGTGAAGACTGGTAGATATGTCATACCACTGGTAAATATGTCATACTACTG